>OY804587.1:73279602-74479653 GCA_963680875.1 Bathymodiolus brooksi
GGGGTCATGAATATATGTGTTAGGGGTCATGAACATATGTGTTAGGGGTTGTCATGAGTATATGTGTTAGGGGTTGTCATGAGTATATGTGTTAGGGGTTGTCATGAATATATGTGGTAGGGGTCATGAATATATGTGTTAGGGGGTTATCATGAATATATGTGTTAGGGGTCATGAATATATGTGTTAGGGGTTGTCATGAATATATGTGTTAGGGGTTGTCATGAATATATGTGGTAGGGGTCATGCATATATGTGTTAGGGGTCATGAGTATATGTGTTAGGGGTTGTCATGAGTATATGTGTTAGGGGTTGTCATGAATATATGTGGTAGGGGTCATGAATATATGTGTTAGGGGTCATGAGTATATGTGTTAGGGGTATCCATTTGACCTCCATTTCTGCGATAATTCTATTAAATTTTGATATTGTGCGGTATTTTTTGTTTATCATTTTATTTATTCCATGACATACAGATGATGGTTTTGTTTGGTTTATGATGTTTAACGCCACTTTCAACAATATTTCAGCTATATCGTGGCGGTCAGTTTTATTGGTGGAGGAAACTGAAGTACCCGGAGAAAACATCGACCCGTCGCAAGTCACTGACAAATTTGATCACATAATGTTGCATCGAGTACACCTCGCTTGAGCGGGATTCGAACTCACAACGTTAGTGGTGATATTCACTGATTGCATAGGTAGTTATAAATCCAACTGCCATACGATCACGACCACGACGGCCTTGACATACAGAGGAGAATACTAGTATACTTACTCTGTCCGTTTTGGTTCATAATTGTTACAACAGTCTATGCCTACAAAAAATGAAATTAATATGTTAGTATGTTATTTTCAATTTTGATTTAATCAAAGTAAAATTAAATGCTTGTTAGATCGTTGATATTGGCAGAATCCTGTATGAGGTCATGTCAGGTAACCTTTCACCCATCTTTGACCGTCCAATGAAAGAAAGACAGTAAGCAAATCGGAAGACACCTCTCGGCATGTGGTTGGGTTTAATACCTCAAAATATGGAAGGCTATTCTCTCATTGCTCGGTTGAAAATATGACCCTATATAGGTTGTAGTCAAATGTTAATGTATCGTCCAGAATAAAAGAATAAACAAGGCCCAACAAACATCTATGGTATTAATTTGATTGTTCTATACTATAAGGGTACACTGGAATGATGTATAAGACACATGTTCTCCTGCTCCTGGTACTTTCATGGGATGTCTACAATATAGGTGATCTGTTGTAACGAAAATTAGACAATCTGTGCACGTGTAGAATATAGTACCTATTGGTGGTGGATGTTTTCAAGACAGCTTATTTTGGCAACAATATTGATAGGGGGTCGTTGGTGATCCGGTGGAAGACAAAATATATCCTCGTACATGACAATCAATCAATCAATCAATCAATCAATCGGATGGCATGTAATTAATACAAATTCAACCCAGAAGGTTGAATAATGGTATTATTATGTGATTGGATCTACTCTACACAATCAATCTAATAAAATCACAATCAAAGTTAATAAATATCTATAAATATCGATCTGTACCTGACTTTATATCTGTCTTTATACAATCGTGAGCTAACAGTTGACCAAACGCCATGTGCTGGCCCGATTTCCTCCAGTCTTTTTGATTGGCTGCCTCTCTTGATATATCAGATAATTTGCTACTGATATCTCTTGGACTTGGTAGTCGGCTCCATATACCACCTCTGGGTAAATCAAACCCTAAAATAATCAAACATTCCCGTATTTCTTTACTAAAACATTTTATGATTATGCATTTCTTTACTAAAACATTTTGTGTTGACTGTGATTATGGAGGTGGAGAAAGAAAGGCAGACGATGTCATGACGTAATTATAAAAAAAATTGAAACAAATATATAGAAATTACTATGTAAACATTACAGAGAGGAGACAGACAAACAGAAATCAACGTGTAAAAGCATAGAAAAAACGGGCTACAGCGATCCATAAGGGAACGGGCGTGGATTCAGGTGTCCCGAAAGTATAAGCAGGTCCGACTTCATATATAGAACTCATAATTTCAGATCATTTGGTGTCATCTATCAATTATTATACGAGTTTTTTTATAAACTGCGTTTTGTTTAAAATTGAGTAATTTTTTGTCATATTTGATACCAATAAAAAAATATCATATGTCACATTTGTTCAGCAAATACATACAATCATTGAACTAAATGGTAAACGTTATGCACTAATACATTGTATATTATCATACATTTGTGCAAGCATTTTGATAACCAAATTAAAACATACACAACTTACATAAAATACGTATTCTACTCTTTAAAATAAAATGACAACGAAAGTCGTATAAACAATATGTCGAGGACAGTTATCAATACTAAGACCAATAAAGCATGAGAGGCAGTTGTTGCTGTTTATTTGTTATCTTTTAGTTTTGTAGGTCTTTCAATATTATATTTCTCATTATGTTGTTGTTTTGCTTTTTTTTTCCGGATAAAGTGAAAAATAATACAAATACTACACTGTCGGAAAAATTCTAAAATCCAACAGAAAAATCGTAGAAAGATGCAAAAGCGATACCACTAACACACAAATACATCCTCGTTTACTTTCCTGTCTTGATGCAGGCACTGCAATAAAAAGTGGCAGTGTTAAACTGGATATCTGACTAAATTCGAATGTGCACTTAAATTGAACATACCATCTTCATAGTCTACCATTGCCCTGCCTTTTCTATCTCTGAATCTTCTTTGTGATGTTCCAGCTTGTCCCCACGTTGGATGCTTTAAGTTATTACAAGATCCATCATATGTTCGATATCGGGAATTATCACAACGGTAATATGGCTTGTTTCCTTAAAAATACAACACATATCAAAGTATAAGCTACAGTTCTGTATGCTAACCTATCTTTTACAGTTCTGTATGTCAACTTATCAGTTACAGTACTGTATGTCAACTTATCAGTTACAGTTCTGTACGTCAACATATCAGTTACAGTTCTGTATGTCAACATATCAGTTACAGTTCTGTATGTCAACATATCAGTTACAGTTCTGTATGTCAACATATCAGTTACAGTTCTGTATGTCAACATATCAGTTACAGTTCTGTATGTCAACATATCAGTTACAGTTCTGTATGTTAACTTATCAGTTACAGTTCTGTATGTCAACATATCAGTTAGTTCTGTATGTCAACATATCAGTTAGTTCTGTATGTCAACATATCAGTTACAGTTCTGTATGTCAACATATCAGTTACAATTCTGTATGTCAACATATCAGTTAAAGCTATGTATGTCAACTTATCAGTTACAGTTCTGTATGTCAACATATCAGTTACAGTTCTGTATGTCAACTTATCAGTTACAGGTCTGTATATCAACATATCAGTTACAGTTCTGTATGTCAACATATCAGTTACAGTTCTGAATGTCAACATATCAGTTACAGTTCTGTATGTCAACATATCAGTTACAGTTCTGTATGTCAACATATCAGTTACAATTCTGTATGTCAACATATCAGTTACAGTTCTGTATGTCAACATATCAGTTACAGTTCTGTATGTCAACATATCAGTTACAGGTCTGTATATCAACATATCAGTTACAGTTCTGTATGTCAACATATCAGTTACAGTTCTGTATGTCAACATATTAGTTACAGTTCTGTATGTCAACATATCAGTTACAGTTCTGTATGTCAACATATTAGTTACAATTCTGTATGTCAACATATCAGTTACAGTTCTGTATGTCAACATATCAGCTACAATTCTGTATGTCAACTTATCAGTTACAGTTCTGTATGTCAACTTATCAGTTACAGTTCTGTATGTCAACATATCAGTTAAAGCTATGTATGTCAACTTATCAGTTACAGTTCTGTATCTGAACCTATCAGTTACACTCGGAGAACTGTAGATATCAATAAAAAGTGCCTCATATAGAAGTGTTCCCATTTTTGTACCTGTTGATATTGATAAAAAGTCCTTAATGACAAAAAATGCGGAAATAAGACACACGTAATTTGAAACAGGTTTTTGGTACACATGTTTCACACTTTTCTTATGTAATACATTTTGTTTTTGTAAAAAAGAAGATATCGAGTTGACAAGATGTCTGTTTTTGGGATGAGCGGCTAATAACCTTTTTAAATAATTTTTTAGTGATTTACTTTCTATTTCCAAAGGGACATGTGAGCGTTTGCAATCACTTAGCGTCCGTCGTTATTATCTGTCAAGCTTATAAATATCTTCTCTTCTGACATCACTGCGTCAATTTGAACTTGGCATGAATGATTTGTATGGCATTCCTGTTTGAGATGTGTCCGACGATACAGCCCTCGAACCAACATGACTCCTATTGATATAAATATATATGGTATAAACCACACCAAAAGCATGTAATGAGCCAAAAGAAGCCACATTTCCCCTATCAGTTGAGGTGAATTTAAAAGTAGTTACATTTTAATCAGTGGTTTGACATATGTAGACACCATACACATGTTTCCCAGGAAAAACGGAAAGAAACTAGCCCGATCCTATAATTTCAAGTTTCGCCATATAGATGATGGCCTTTCTCATAATAATTCTAGGTTTTGTGATTATGTTGATCGCATCTATCCCATTGAGCTTGAAATAGAAGATACCACGAGTACATCTATGTGTACTTCATACCTTGACATGCACATCGAAACTGACAGTTATGGCCTGTTAAGAACGAAACTTTACGACGAAAAAGATGATTTCAATGTTCCCATTGTGAACTTTCCATTGATAGGTAGCAACATTCCGGCTGCACCTGCATATGCAGTATATCTCTCTCATTTATTCCAGATCTTATAGTTCCTATCATGATTTCATTGATAGATGATTGCAGCTAACAAAGAAGCTACTGAACCAAGGGTTCCTAGTTGTTAAGTTGAAGTCATCACTTCGAAAGTTTTACGGTAGCCACCACCACCATGACCTGGTTAACCGTTACGTAATATCTGTATCACAAATAACCACGGATATGTTCCTTTTGTCGTAATCATAATCTGGTCTTTTCCTTTTTCTTCATTCATGACTTATCACCGGGTTTGTAACAAGAGTTAACACGATGAGTGCCACATGTAGAGCACCTGGGTTCACTACAGGTTTTAATGAGGTTCGTGTTGCTTGATTTTAAGCTTTCTGTATAGTGTTTTGTATATCGTTGTTTGTCCTTTTGTCGTTTTTCTTTTGGCCATTGTGTTGTCAGTCCTTCTTCGACTTACCTCTTTTGATAACCCCTTTACTATCTTCAAACCTTTCTTCTCATGAGTATTCCAGAAAAAAATTCCGTTTTATCATTTTTTAAAGAAAATATGCAAATTATGCTGATTTTGACCAAACATCATTCAAAATCTTCTCTAAAAAATCATTGAGGCAAATTAAACCAAACCTGGCTTAGAGGGTTCTTGGGAGGTCCCCTTACAAAATGATGTCGGATGTCTCTGCCTTTTTGTTTGCACATAATACACTACTTTTGAATTATACCAACTAGTACTTGTATTAGTCCAGAAGATAATGCCATTGTACGATAGCAACCATTATGTTTTTGTCTGTTATTGTACAAACTGTATATTCAATCGCCCCTTGTAATAGAGTGTCTGTGTGTCTTGGGTGACAAAGGTATTGAAATAGTATTGGAATTGTTTGTGCATACGATAATGCCATTATATTCTAATTATCCCAGAAGATAATGGCGTTGCATTTGAACAACCAGTATATTTTATATGCTCACAATATGTTGTTAGTTCAGTATGCAATTTCATTGCATTATGGCAAACGATATGCTTTATAACACAAATCCATAGGATATCAATGTCGAAATAAACACGATCTTTAACTTCATTGAAGAAGTTCAGTGTTTTACCAATGCCGAAATAAACATGATCTTTAATTTTGTTGAAGGCGGTCAGTATTTTACCAATGCCGAAATAAACATGATCTTTAATTTTGTTGAAGGCGGTCAGTATTTTACCAATGCCGAAATAAACATGATCTTTAAATTTGTTGAAGGCGGTCAGTATTTTAGCAATGACGAAATAAACATGATCTTTAACTTTGTTGAAGGCGGTCAGTATTTTACCATTGCCGAAATAAACATGATCTTTTAGCTTAACTTTATTGAAGGCGCTCAGTGTTTGACCAATGCCGAAATAAACATGATCTTTTAGCTTAACTTTGTTGAAGGCGCTCAGTGTTTGACTAATGCCGAAATAAACATGATCTTTTAACTTAACTTTGTTGAAGGCGCTCAGTGTTTGACCAATGCCGAAATAAACATGACCGTTTAACTTAACTTTGTTGAAGGCGCTCAGTGTTTGACCAATGCCGAAATAAACATGATCTTTTAACTTAACTTTGTTGAAGGCGCTCAGTGTTTGACCAATGCCGAAATAAACATGATCTTTTAACTTAACTTTGTTGAAGGCGCTCAGTGTTTGACCAATGCCGAAATAAACATGATCTTTTAACTTAACTTTGTTGAAGGCGCTCAGTAATTTGCAGAAATAAAACAAAGACAGAACAATTGCAATGAACTACGACAGGAAAATATCACACAGGGAACATGGACAATACAATTTGATACCACAGACGTCAGTTAACAAGAGGGAAAAGTATAAATTTGATATTTACGTTTTTACAACATACCTCTATGCTTTGTAATAACAAAAACGGTCATTAGATTCAAGAACAAACATCCGAATAGGAAGCGAACCATCGTTAGAGTACCCTGCCTTATTACGAAATGGTTATAGACATAATGACATGTCGTCTTGCTGGAATGCTTTATATGATTTTTATGTATGGCATGATCAATATGTACTCTGAGACCTTACTATATAATGCATATTGAATTAGTCGAAAAAATTATGCGGTAACAGGCTGTATGTAAAATATTGATATATTGCAAAATGTAGGGAAAAAAAAAAAAAAAAATGTGTCATCATTATCATCTCATTAACATGACATATTCATCCTTCTTCTTGATATCACTGGAAAATTATTCACTTGTCGTTGAATAACAATGACGAAAGAAAAGCAGTAAAACGAAGGAGAGACAATACAATGACCAAAAGAAAAAAAGACAAGCGAACAAATAAAGGTAATAACAAAATTACCGAACTCCGAACAATCTTACAAAGGGAAAGTCAAAACTCATAATTATATAAACAGACAAAATCAGTCAACAACCGGAAAACTGTGAAAACCGTAATGACCCTGACTTGGTACAGGCATTTCTAAAGAAATGGTGGGTTGAATCAGATTTTAAGGCGCCAAACCTCCCGCTCTCATTACGGTTCAGTGATTTACAAAACACTTCACAGAAAAGAAGAGTTTGAAGATACCAAAGGGGTAATCAGAATCCGTAAATCACAGAAAGACAGACAACACAATGACCAAAAGACAGAAAGACAGACAACACAATGACCAAAAGACAGAAAGACAGACAACACAATGACCAAAAGACAGAAAGACAGACAACACAATGGCCAAAAGACAGAAAGACAGACAACACAATGGCCAAAAGACAGAAAGACAGACAACACAATGACCAAAAGACAGAAAGACAGACAACACAATGACCAAAAGACAGAAAGACAGACAACACAATGGCCAAAAGAAGAAGGACAGACAACACAATGGCCAAAAGACAGAAAGACAGACAACACAATGGCCAAAAGAAGAAGGACAGACAACACAATGACCAAAAGCCAGAAAGACAGACAACACAATGGCCAAAAGAAAAAAGACAAAGGGACAAACAGTGATTTACAAAACATTACATAGAAAATAAAAGATTGCGTAACACAAATCTCACAAAATCCAGAGGTACTGCGAAAGGATAAGCTGTTCCTAATCCATTCATGACAACGTCGTGTTACACTTGTTTTAAACCCGATGATAAGACATGATTGGGGAAAGAAAGGGGCAGTGATTACAACAAATGAACATGCCTGTCAGGGGCGGATCCAGAGACTCTGTTGACGGGGGGGGGGGGGGGGGGGGGGCTCAATTATGGAGCAATATTTTCAATAATTGACGGAACCAACTGTAGACCCAAAGCGGTTCTGGCATGTAGGTCAGTAAACCTTGTTTTCATTTCAATTAGCGTATAGTAGAGAAAAGGTACAGTTATTGACTTCCTAAAGTAGTCTTCCGGACTCTCTGCTTCAACATTATCTCTCATTATTTGTCTCCCGCATATTCTAGGTTTTTTAACCTCTATGTCTAGTGGTTCACAGATTTTAGCACTCCTCTCAAAACACTGGTGGTTGAATTGTTCAACATTTGCTCTGCAGTCTAGTGAGCTCTGAACTAAATTTACGCTTTTTAAGGCTCTGCCTATGTCAAGTGATCTCTCTTGTAGTGATCTGCTGAGCCCTTTCTTAAAGGCCAGGCACATTTGAACAATAACAATGGTTACGACAAAATCAAAGTTGCAAATGGAATTCAACAAAGAAGTTCCATCAGCTTCTTCTGGTCTGGTGTATGTGTGTTTTGGCAGTTTTGTAAAGTGCTCAAGGGTCTGAGCAAAAAATATAATTTAACGGTCTATTTTAATTTCTAATTAATTTTAATTATTTTATATGTATTTATATTTTCATTTAGATTTTAAAATATGCCGTATTCACATACACACATAGTCATCTGTCAAAAGTATTCGGAAATGTAAAAAAAATCTCTATATAATCAACCAAAACCATATTTTTTCAAAAAATTATTGTGAAGTCATTTCTGGATAAATTTTAACATATTTTACACCAAAACATTCGGAATTGTCTATATTTTGCTTGTTTATTTGTTGATTATGTGTATATGAGTGGTTTTTATTTGTACATAATTTTTCCATGATTTTTAATTTTTAGGATTTATTTTTAGTTGAAATACAAGTGTGGACACAGAAGTGTTGATGTCAATATTTCATATTATTAACTTTAAAAAAAAAAATTCCTGGACACAGGGTCCTGGATTTTTTTTTAATAAATAACTAATCCTGGATTATTATTTTTGCTTAAAATCCGGTCCTGTGTTTTTATTTCAAATTTTCATCATAGTCCCCCTCCCCCTCCCAAGGGATATAAAATTGTATCATTAATAATAAATTAATAAATAATAAATTCAGATTTTCTATTTAAAATAAATTTCATTTACAAAACCTCTGATATTTGTTCAATTTTTAACGCTGATTTAAGCTTTAGTCGCAACAAATTTTTATTTTTCTCTTTAAACTGTCGAAACATAACATTTATTTAAACAGTAAAATTCACAAATAAAATTCACCCCCCCTTTTTTCCCTTTTTTCTTGTTTAAATCAATGATCAACAATATTCCAGAATCAAACAAATGAATAAATATAACAGATTTCTCATACATGCATTTTTTTACCATGCAGAGTCAGTGTGTTTTAAATCGGTCATCCAATCAGGACGCTCATTATTCTTGTCCAAGATAAAAATACATCGCTAAAGTAAATTTACCTGTGGTTTCAGAGTAGAAGATTTTTAGAAATCTAGCTTAAAATTTCCCCACTTCAACTCGTAAATTTACATAGAAATCGGAGATATTTCGTCATAAAACCTCACACATGGTTTTGTCTATCATATTTCTTGAAGACAAACATAAAATTGTATTGCATTTATCAATATTGTATGAGTATCAACAGTTTTTTCAACACCGTATCTGTTTCTCGATACAGCCGCAACTTCAACTCTTAAATTTACATAGAAATCGGAGATATTTCGTCATAAAACTTCACACATGGTTTTGTCTATCATATTTCTTGAAGACAAACATAAAATTGTATAGCATTTATCAATATTTTATGAGTATCAACAGTTTTTTCAACACCGTATCTGTTTCTCGATACAGCCGCCCGATTACAGTGACCCGTGACCCAGATTAGCAGATCCCAGCAGTTTTTTCTGAATAAGGTTGTTTAATAAAGGAAAATCAAAGTCAATTTTTAAGTTGTGTTTAAATTATGTACAAATAAAAATTACTCATAACAACATATGGAGTAAATAAACAATCAAAATATTGACAATTCCGAATGTTTTGGTGTAAAATTTGTTAAAATCTATCCAGAAATGACTTCATAATAATTTTTTGAAAAAATATGGTTTTGATTGATTATATAGGGATTTTTTTACATTTCCGAATACTTTTGACAGATGACTGTGTATATTTACAAAACGGAAACTCGTGTAATTTTTTCTAATACAGCAACATTTGCCTTTAATTTTTTTGTAAAAATAAATGATATTTAAAAAAAAAATTCCTTGAAAGAGCCTCAATTTACAGGTGTTGGTGGTTATACCTATATGAAATTGTGACACTAGACATGTTTATACAATACCTGATTAATTGGTATTTTGACAATACATTCATAAAAAACTTGATTTAGCATAATTACTTATAATTACCTCTTTGAAGATTAATTCAAAACAAAGAAATTAATTTGTATTTCCTTTTACTTTTATCATACAGATCGAAACCAGCCTTGAAAAGCGTGACATATTCGACGGGGGTGGGGGGGGGGGCCTGGAATCCGCCACTGCCTGTGGTCATTCGTGACACAGATATTCCGTAACAATTAACCATCTCAAAGTGGCTATTATAAAACTGTTTTTGAAGTGCTGACTTCAACCTACTCACTAGGAATCCTTGGTTCAGTAGCTTCCTAGTTTTCAGGCAATCCTTTATCAAGGAAAAGATGATAGGGGGCACAAGCTCTGGAATATCGTATCAAAATACTCCATATCCAGGTGCTGTTAGACTGTTGCTACATATTAATGGAAAATGCACAATGGGAAAATTGAAATTATCTATTTTGTCGTAACGTTTTCTGTTCCAACTGTCCTCATTGTCAATTACTAGATGTGATCAAGATATAATTAATATTTCTTGATATTTTCGCTACTAGCTGCTCTTCAATCCTG
Organism: Bathymodiolus brooksi; assembly: GCA_963680875.1. Taxonomy (NCBI): domain Eukaryota; kingdom Metazoa; phylum Mollusca; class Bivalvia; order Mytilida; family Modiolidae; genus Bathymodiolus; species Bathymodiolus brooksi. The sequence continues at coordinate 73,290,595 of OY804587.1, forward strand.
TCCAAATGTTTTTGTCTTCTGGTTTACAATTTCAAATACAAAATAACAATTATTTATATTTAATATAGTGTTTTTAATGTTTTAGCAATCTTTGTAGACATGGTTATACTCACATATCACACTGTTGTCGCAATTTTATAAACGTGCTCATATCGTAAGTAAATCCTGGTTTTCATCAGAATTACGATGAAAATTGAAAGATGTCATTATTTTATTACAGCAATTTTGAAAATAAGACAAACTGAAAACATTTATAGTGTCATTCTACTAATGCAAGTGAATGCAGACATAACAAAATCATTGCATCATGAAGACATACTAAATAACTTGCCTCATGAAGACACAGAAAAAAGCCTTGCGAAATGAAAACTTAGCAAAACACTTTCCTCGTGAACACATAGAAACGACTTGCGTCATGAATACATAATAGAAGCATTGACTCATGAAGACATAATAAAAAAAAACTTGCCTCGTGAAGACATAGAAAAATCATTGCTTTATGAAGACATAGCAAATCACTTGCCTCATGAAGGCATAGGATAAACTTGCCTCATGAAGGCATAGGATAAACTTGCCTCATGAAGGCATAGGATAAACTTGCCTCATGAAGGCATAGGATAAACTTGCCTCATGAAGACATAGGATAAACTTGCCTCATGGAGGCATAGGATAAACTTGCCTCATGAAGGCATAGGATAAACTTGCCTCATGGAGGCATAGGATAAACTTGCCTCATGAAGGCATAGGATAAACTTGCCTCATGAAGACATAGGATAAACTTGCCTCGTGGAGGCATAGGATAAACTTGCCTCATGAAGGCATAGAATAAACTTGCCTCATGGAGGCATAGGATAAACTTGCCTCATGAAGGCATAGGATAAACTTGCCTCATGAAGACATAGGATAAACTTGCCTCATGGAGGCATAGGATAAACTTGCCTCATGAAGGCATAGGATAAACTTGCCTCATGAAGGCATAGGATAAACTTGCCTCATGAAGACATAGGATAAACTTGCCTCATGGAGGCATAGGATAAAGTTGCCTCATGGAGGCATAGGATAAAGTTGCCTCATGGAGGCATAGGATAAACTTGCCTCATGAAGACATAGGATAAACTTGCCTCATGAAGGCATAGGATAAACTTGCCTCATGAAGACATAGGATAAACTTGCCTCATGAAGGCATAGGATAAACTTGCCTCATGAAGACATAGGATAAACTTGCCTCATGGAGGCATAGGATAAACTTGCCTCATGAAGGCATAGGATAAACTTGCCTCATGGAGGCATAGGATAAACTTGCCTCATGAAGGCATAGGATAAACTTGCCTCATGAAGACATAGGATAAACTTGCCTCATGGAGGCATAGGATAAACTTGCCTCATGGAGGCATAGGATAAACTTGCCTCATGGAGGCATAGGATAAACTTGCCTCATGAAGGCATAGGATAAACTTGCCTCATGAAGACATAGGATAAACTTGCCTCATGGAGGCATAGGATAAACTTGCCTCATGAAGGCATAGGATAAACTTGCCTCATGAAGGCATAGGATAAACTTGCCTCATGAAGACATAGGATAAACTTGCCTCATGGAGGCATAGGATAAAGTTGCCTCATGGAGGCATAGGATAAAGTTGCCTCATGGAGGCATAGGATAAACTTGCCTCATGAAGACATAGGATAAACTTGCCTCATGAAGGCATAGGATAAACTTGCCTCATGAAGACATAGGATAAACTTGCCTCATGAAGGCATAGGATAAACTTGCCTCATGAAGGCATAGGATAAACTTGCCTCATGGAGGCATAGGATAAACTTGCCTCATGAAGGCATAGGATAAATTTGCCTCATGAAGACATAGGATAAACTTGCCTCATGGAGGCATAGGATAAACTTGCCTCATGAAGGCATAGGATAAACTTGCCTCATGAAGGCATAGGATAAACTTGCCTCATGAAGACATAGAATAAACTTGCCTCATGGAGGCATAGGATAAACTTGCCTCATGGAGGCATAGGATAAACTTGCCTCATGGAGGCATAGGATAAACTTGCCTCATGAAGACATAGGATAAACTTGCCTCATGAAGGCATAGGATAAACTTGCCTCATGAAGACATAGGATAAACTTGCCTCATGAAGGCATAGGATAAACTTGCCTCATGGAGGCATAGGATAAACTTGCCTCATGAAGGCATAGGATAAACTTGCCTCATGGAGGCATAGGATAAACTTGCCTCATGAAGGCATAGGATAAACTTGCCTCATGGAGGCATAGGATAAACTTGCTTCATGAAGACATAGGATAAACTTGCCTCATGGAGGCATAGGATAAACTTGCTTCATGGAGACATAGGATAAACTTCCTTCATGAAGACATAGGATAAACTTGCCTCATGGAGGCATAGGATAAACTTGTTTCATGGAGGCATAGGATAAACTTGCTTCATGAAGACATAGGATAAACTTGCCTCATGGAGGCATAGGATAAACTTGCTTCATGAAGGCATAGGATAAACTTGCCTCATGGAGGCATAGGATAAACTTGTTTCATGAAGGCATAGGATAAACTTGCCTCATGGAGGCATAGGATAAACTTGCCTCATGGAGGCATAGGATAAACTTGCTTCATGAAGGCATAGGATAAACTTGCCTCATGGAGGCATAGGATAAACTTGCTTCATGAAGGCATAGGATAAACTTGCCTCATGGAGGCATAGGATAAACTTGCCTCATGGAGGCATAGGATAAACTTGCTTCATGAAGGCATAGGATAAACTTGCCTCATGGAGGCATAGGATAAACTTGCTTCATGAAGGCATAGGATAAACTTGCCTCATGGAGGCATAGGATAAACTTGCTTCATGAAGGCATAGGATAAACTTGCCTCATGGAGGCATAGGATAAACTTGCTTCATGAAGGCATAGGATAAACTTGCCTCATGGAGGCATAGGATAAACTTGCTTCATGAAGGCATAGGATAAACTTGCTTCATGGAGGCATAGGATAAACTTGCTTCATGAAGGCATAGGATAAACTTGCCTCATGGAGTCATAGGATAAACTTGCTTCATGAAGGCATAGGATAAACTTGCCTCATGGAGGCATAGGATAAACTTGCTTCATGGAGACATAGGACAAACTTGCCTCATGGAGGCATAGGATAAACTTGCTTCATGAAGGCATAGGATAAACTTGCCTCATGGAGGCATAGGATAAACTTGCCTCATGGAGGCATAGGATAAACTTGCCTCATGGAGGCATAGGATAAACTTGCCTCATGAAGGCATAGGATAAACTTGCCTCATGAAGACATAGGATAAACTTGCCTCATGAAGGCATAGGATAAACTTGCCTCATGAAGACATAGGATAAACTTGCCTCATGAAGGCATAGGATAAACTTGCCTCATGAAGGCATAGGATAAACTTGCTTCATGAAGGCATAGGATAAACTTGCCTCATGAAGGCATAGGATAAACTTGCCTCATGAAGGCATAGGATAAACTTGCCTCATGAAGGCATAGGATAAACGTGCCTCATGGAGAAATTTTAACAGAATCTGACAACTTTCAAACCAGGTAATGTTTATGGTAATGCTGTACACAGTAAAATGTCTCATACATGCCTGTTATTTGACGCGATTTTTAAAATTTGTATCATTTTTGCAAGAGATATGTATTATTGTTGGTCAGAAATCTTTTGATTTAAGGCTTCAAATACATCTTTCATAGAAATATGTTTCAATTGAATATTTCTTAATTTTAGTTCCCAGATTTCTTTGTTTTCTGTATAATTCCCAATTAATATTGTTTTGTATTTATTATATCTGTTATGTAGTTGTTTCTATTTGTACACAACCTTTCTGAGTTCTTTATTTATAAAAGGTGCAGGTTGTGGGCATGGCATCTTAGTCTCCAGAGGAGCATGTTTATTTACCGCTTTCATACACGCTTGTTCAAATTTGGAGTACATTTTGTTCACATCATCATGTTCTGACACATTATCAAAGTCTGTATCTTTTAAATCAGAAATAAAATGTTCTTGGTCAAAATATTTAAAGCTTCTGTAGGTTTTTAATTCTTTCTTATTTATTGGCTCGTTACCCTTTATTTGTATAGATATCATATTGTATACATCACCAAGTCCATAGTTAACATTTCTTGTATTCATATAGTAGTTTGGCTTGTTTGTTAGAATTACTTCATTCAAACTAGGTGATGCACCTTTGGTAAAATATGACGTCAACGCTTCTACTGACCTAATAACACTGAAGTTTATTTGACCCCCTTTATTAGTACTCAAAATCACACAATTGCAGGCTATATATACAATACTTGTGCACTGTCGAAGCATATAGGTAATATGTGTATGAGGCTTAGAAACGCGGGAAAAGTCGAGGCTTCGCCGAGTCTTTTCCCGCGTTTCGCACCGAATACACATATTTACCTATATGCTTCGACAGTGCACATGTATTGTATTTATCCTGCAATTTTAAATCGTAAATAAACGTTTACTGGACGATGATAAAAGTATTTGAAATAATTTTGTGTATTTATTTGAAAACAATATCCCCGATGTGCCCCGTTTTACATTTGTATGTTCTATTTATAACTGACCAATATCAAAAAATGTTCTATTTATAACTGACCAATATCAAAAAAATTATTGGGCAGGCTATATTGGTTGGTAAATGCTGTCATTGCAGGATAAATATATATATGTCGTGTACAAGTTGTGATTTTGTACATGTTATAACATGTATAAGATAATTGTACATGTTATAACTTGAACAATGCAAAAATACAAGTTATAACATGTACAAAATTAGGTCGTACATGTTATAACATGTACAAAATATTGTTTAAAAATGGCTTTAACTTGTACAATATATGAAAATAATTTTAAATCTGAAGTAATGAAGAGCAATAATCAAAAGCAACAGAAACATAATATACAGCATGCATAAATTACTACATTTTGTACTTTACCATTCCAGAAACCAGCGGTGCTTACTTGTTGCTACATGACAAAGACATACTATATGACACCTAGAGTTGCACATAACTTTCAACCTTGACATTTACACCTACCAGACTTACAATTTCCTTTCTTACATTGACAATGCACAAAACCTTGCCCTCCACTCAACGATATCTTACTCACTATCTCTCTCGCACTCATATCACTCACTGGGACTTGGCATTTTCTTTGCCAGAAGGTTTAGTTGCATCTTTTGCCTGCTTAACACCTCCTATTAAAGTTTATATCCTCTCCTTTGAAAACAGGGTATTGTTCGCAGAGGAATTTTTCGTCGACATATCAAGAATTTCATTCTGATTCAACCCACCATTTCTTTAGAAATGCCTGTACCAAGTCAGGGTCATTACGGTTTTCACAGTTTTCCGGTTGTTGACTGATTTTGTCTGTTTATATAATTATGAGTTTTGACTTTCCCTTTGTAAGATTGTTCGGAGTTCGGTAATTTTGTTATTACCTTTATTCATTGTAAAATCTGTCTTGGGTATCCACTTGCTTCTTAACTCTTTACTACTATGAAAGTAAATATATTGCCTTCTGAGTAGAAACTCACAATTATTATTCACCAGGTGAGAATACTGAATAATATTCATTGACTACAGGTGTGTTTTAAAAGTATTAAGTAATTATAAAAACTGCTCAACTTATCATTAACTGTTTCAAAAAGATAAAAAAAAAAAGAGCAAAAACTAAAACAAAAATTAATAAAAAAAAAAAATATATAATTGATGATAATAAGACCCCAGGTTAATGAAATGTTGTTGTGATAATGTAAGCGTATCTTTAGTTCTTTATTTTCAAATATTGTACAAGTTAAAGTAATTTTTAAGCAATATTTTGTACATGTTATGACATGTACAAGCTACTTTTGTACAAGTTATAACCTGTATTTTTGGATTGTTCAAGTTATAACATGTACAGTTTTCTTGTACATGTTATAACTTGTACAAAATTGCAACATGTACACGACATATATATATATGTATGTTAGTAGCATATTGCTTAGTACAAGGAGATTATCAACCCCACAGGTGGTGTAATGGTTAGCGTGCTGTACTCGAGTGTGGTAGATTTAGGGTTCGACGGATCAAACCAAGGACTATAAAACATACTCCTTGTTTAATAGAATGTTAGCAACATATTGATCTAGTATAATGGGGTCATCAACCGCAGTGGAGGCGTAATGGTTAGCGTGCTGTACTCGAGTGTGGTAGATTTAGGGTTCCACGGGTCAAACCAAGGACTATAAAACATACTCCTTGTTTAATAGAATGTTAGCAACATATTGATCTAGTATAATGGGGTCATCAATCGCAGTGGAGGCGTAATGGTTAACGTGCTATACTCGAGTGTGGTAGATCTAGGGTTCCACGGGTCAAACCAAGGAAAATGAAATTGATATTTGCTGCTACGCACACAGTATTGAGGAGTAAAGGCAAATACGTTCTGCTCCGAATCAGGATAATGTGTTCGAGTGGAGCGACATGTCTAACCACAGACTGCTGTTTCAGGGATGTAGCACTATAGGACTTCAACTCAGTGTATTTATCTTGTACAAAACGGATACATATTACAATCTCATTGACATTTAACTTGTTCACACAATGATATAGCTATGGAATTGCTCACTTGGAGACAAAACTTGACCATAAAAGGCTTTATTTCAATTTTCCCATTGCGAAGAGTTTGAAGATACCAAAGGGGTAATCAGAATTCGTATATCGAAGAAGAACAGACAACACGATGGCCAAAATAAAAGGTACAAACAACGATCTACAAAAACACTACACAGAAATATAAAGATCGAGTAACGCGAACCCCACTAAAAACCGGGGTGAACTCGGGTGCTCCGGAAGGGTAAGCAGTTCCTGTTCCACTAGTGACACCCGTCGTGTTAATCTAGTTACAAACCCGGTGATAAGTCATGAACGAGGAAATGACCGTGAAGTATTTACGACAAGTGAAACATATCCGTGGTCATTTGTGACACAGATATTCCATAGCGGTCAACCAAGTCATGGTGGCGACCGTAAAACTTTCGGAGCGAACTCTCCAGTAGTATATACAAATGTAGCAACATCCCAGCAACACCTGCAAATGCAATATATATATATCTCAGTTGATATGTTATTGCAAAGTTTATCGTTTATATCAGAATTTTCTGGATTGAGGTTTGTTACTAGCAAGGAAGCTACTGGAACAAGGGTTCATATTGCTTAAGTTGAAGTCATTACTTCGAAGTTTTACGGTCCCGCCAGGATTTGCTTAACCGTTGCGGAATTTCTGTGTTACAAATGACCACGGATATTTCCGTTTGTCGTAGTCAAAATGACATTCTCCTTTCCTTTCTCATTAGTATAACGGGATTTTAAGCGAGTGTAGCACAACGGGTGTCACTATGGATGCAGGAGCTGATTACCCCCCCCCCCCCCCCCCCCCCTCCACACACACACACACCCCGCAGTACCAGAGATCATCCCCGATCGTGGAACCATTGTTTATCTTTGTGTCTGTTTTGTTTTGTTTTGGCCATTGCAATGTCTGTCCTTCGTCGATTTAAGGCTTTGGATTACCCCTTAGCATTTTCAAACGATTCGTACCGCTTACCATTTACCGGAGAGGAGATAAAAAGTTAGCCGTTCGTGAATACATAATCTTATTCTTGTAAAATGAAAAACAAAACAAAATACACTGTAAGAACAGTGCCAAAATCTGGTATTAAAATAGAGCAATATTGATACCCCCCAACAAAAATATACATGACGTATCACTCTCCAGGTTTGCAACAGGCACTTCAATAAAACGTGTCGGAGTTAAACTAGATTCGTGGGCCTAAATCTCCCTTCTAGGTGAAATAATTCGGTCATGCAAGTGTTTTCCATATGTGAGTACAATGCCAGCCCTCGCATATATAAATGGGTGAGCAACATAGATGTAAGGAAAGCCCAGTCCTAAGCTGGTATATATAAATGGGTGAGCAGCATAGATGTAAGGAAAGCCCAGTCCTAAGCTGGTAAATATAAATGGGTGAGCAGCATAGATGTAAGGAAAGCCCAGTCCTAAGCTGGTATATATAAATGGGTGAGCAGCATAGATGTAAGGAAATCCCAGTCCTAAGCTGGTATATATAAATGGGTGAGCAGCATAAATGTAAGGAAAGCCCAGTCCTAAGCTGGTATAAATAAATGGGTGAGCAGCATAGATGTAAGGAAAGCCCAGTCCTAAGCTGGTATATATAAATGGGTGAGCAGCATAGATGTAAGGAAAGCCCAGTCCTAAGCTGGTATATATAAATGGGTGAGCAGCATAGATGTAAGGAAAGCCCAGTCCTAAGCTGGTATATATAAATGGGTGAGCAGCATAAATGTAAGGAAAGCCCAGTCCTAGGCTGGTATATATAAATGGGTGAGCAGCATAGATGTAAGGAAAGCCCAGTCCTAAGCTGGTATATATAAATGGGTGAGCAGCATAGATGTAAGGAAAGCCCAGTCTTAAGCTGGTATATATAAATGGGTGAGCAACATAAATGTAAGGAAAGCCCAGTCCTAAGCTGGTATATATAAATGGGTGAGCAGCATAGATGTAAGGAAAGCCCAGTCCTAAGCTGGTATATATAAATGGGTAAGCAACATAGATGTAAGGAAAGCCCAGTCCTAAGTTGGTAAATATAAATGGGTGAGCAGCATTGATGTAAGGAAAGCCCAGTCCTAAGCTGGTATATATAAATGGGTGAGCAGCATAGATGTAAGGAAAGCCCAGTCCTAAGCTGGTAAATATAAATGGGTGAGCAGCATAGATGTAAGGAAAACCCAGTCCTAAGCTGGTATAAATAAATGGGTGAGCAGCATAGATGTAAGGAAAGCCCAGTCCTAAGCTGGTATATATAAATGGGTGAGCAGCATAGATGTAAGGAAAGCCCAGTCCTAAGCTGGTATATATAAATGGGTGAGCAACATAGATGTAAGGAAAGCCCAGTCCTAAGCTGGTATATATAAATGGGTGAGCAGCATAGATGTAAGGAAAGCCCAGTCCTAAGCTGGTATATATAAATGGGTGAGCAGCATAGATGTAAGGAAAGCCCAGTCCTAAGCTGGTAGATATAAATGGGTGAGCAGCATAGATGTAAGGAAAGCCCAGTCCTAAGCTGGTAAATATAAATGGGTGAGCAGCATAGATGTAAGGAAAGCCCAGTCCTAAGCTGGTAGATATAAATGGGTGAGCAGCATAGATGTAAGGAAAGCCCAGTCCTAAGCTGGTAAATATAAATGGGTGAGCAGCATAGATGTAAGGAAAGCCCAGTCCTAAGCTGGTAAATATAAATGGGTGAGCAGCATAGATGTAAGGAAAGCCCAGTCCTAAGCTGGTAAATATAAATGGGTGAGCAGCATAGATGTAAGGAAAGCCCAGTCCTAAGCTGGTATATATAAATGGGTGAGCAGCATAGATGTAAGGAAAGCCCAGTCCTAAGCTGGTATATATAAATGGGTGAGCAGCATAAATGTAAGGAAAGCCCAGTCCTAGGCTGGTATATATAAATGGGTGAGCAGCATAGATGTAAGGAAAGCCCAGTCCTAAGCTGGTATATATAAATGGGTGAGCAGCATAGATGTAAGGAAAGCCCAGTCTTAAGCTGGTATATATAAATGGGTGAGCAACATAAATGTAAGGAAAGCCCAGTCCTAAGCTGGTATATATAAATGGGTGAGCAGCATAGATGTAAGGAAAGCCCAGTCCTAAGCTGGTATATATAAATGGGTAAGCAACATAGATGTAAGGAAAGCCCAGTCCTAAGTTGGTAAATATAAATGGGTGAGCAGCATTGATGTAAGGAAAGCCCAGTCCTAAGCTGGTATATATAAATGGGTGAGCAGCATAGATGTAAGGAAAGCCCAGTCCTAAGCTGGTAAATATAAATGGGTGAGCAGCATAGATGTAAGGAAAGCCCAGTCCTAAGCTGGTATAAATAAATGGGTGAGCAGCATAGATGTAAGGAAAGCCCAGTCCTAAGCTGGTATATATAAATGGGTGAGCAACATAGATGTAAGGAAAGCCCAGTCCTAAGCTGGTATATATAAATGGGTGAGCAGCATAGATGTAAGGAAAGCCCAGTCCTAAGCTGGTATATATAAATGGGTGAGCAGCATAGATGTAAGGAAAGCCCAGTCCTAAGCTGGTAGATATAAATGGGTGAGCAGCATAGATGTAAGGAAAGCCCAGTCCTAAGCTGGTAAATATAAATGGGTGAGCAGCATAGATGTAAGGAAAGCCCAGTCCTAAGCTGGTAGATATAAATGGGTGAGCAGCATAGATGTAAGGAAAGCCCAGTCCTAAGCTGGTAAATATAAATGGGTGAGCAGCATAGATGTAAGGAAAGCCCAGTCCTAAGCTGGTAAATATAAATGGGTGAGCAGCATAGATGTAAGGAAAGCCCAGTCCTAAGCTGGTAAATATAAATGGGTGAGCAGCATAGATGTAAGGAAAGCCCAGTCCTAAGCTGGTATATATAAATGGGTGAGCAGCATAGATGTAAGGAAAGCCCAGTCCTAAGCTGGTAAATATAAATGGGTGAGCAGCATAGATGTAAGGAAAGCCCAATCCTAAGCTGGTATATATAAATGCATATGCTAAAACAAATAGCATGTTCATGTATAGTTCGTCACCATAACGCTTCATCGATAATTTTTTTTTATCATAAACGTTCAAGTCTTATGTCATGTATAGTTCGTCACCATAACGCTTCATCGATAATTTTTTTTTATCATAAACGTTCAAGTCTTATGTCATTTATATATTCTTTTTCTACAATGGCGACACATTTTTGATGCATTTATTATTTTTAAATGTACAGTAAAAATATCGGAAATAGATGTCCATAAAAGGCATGTCCTAAAGATGTGACGTATTGCCATAAGTTTTAAAGGCCAAAAGCTGTTTAAATATAGACTAATACACATATGTCACTTGTATTCTACTGTTACAGCTCGATGTTTGTCTGAAAAAAAGAGATATTTTTTGTGCCAGACAAATATTTGAAATAAAAATAGAATTTTACAAGCTTTTGCATTGAATAATTATTTTATTTCATTTCATATATATTCATAGTTTTTTTGCTTGGTAAAAAAAATATATAAACACCACGTTTTCATTACAAAATGGCCATATTTCGTCGTAAGAACAAACATATTTGAACGAATATTGTAATAGTAGTTGCGTAATATTTTCCCAACTAAAAAATCAGATGATGCTAGATGAAATCTTCTTTGTAACTTGATAGAATGTAATAAAAAAATTGTGGATTTATATTTTTTGGCAATACAAGAGAATAAAAAGTCTTGAAAAAGTTTGCATGGGCGAAGAATGTAAATGAGTACTAACTTGGTTGAAACGCATCTTGACTTAAATCAGCGTCAGTGGTGAAAATTGACGTCTGTAATCCAACGAGCTTGGTTAATGTGTGGATACTGGACGAACACAGTCCTTTACGTGAAAAACGCAACTTAGATGATAAAGTTTTATGATTTGAATGATTGATGGTGTTTTAACGCCACTTTCAACAATATTTAAGCTATATCGTGGTGGTCAGTTTTATTGGTGGAGGAAACCGGAGGACCCGGAGAAAACCACAGACCTATCGCAAGTCACTGACAAACTTGATCACATAATGTTGTACACCTCGCCCTGATCGAGATTCGAACTCACAACATCAGTGGTGATAGGCACTGATTGCATAGGTAGTTGTAAATCAAACTACCATACTATTCTGACCACGATCGTCCTTCGAAGTTTTATGCATGACGAACTTAGATGCATTGAGGATATATACACACCTCAATCTATGTCTGAATTTGTTCATTTATATACCCCCAAAAAATAAAGGATATCTTTGAAAATCGCTAAAACAAACAAGGCGGTAATGATAATTTAACAAGGTGGTTAATACCTTGGTTCCAACTAAAACATTAAAATGTTTGTTTTGCTTCTAAAGACTTTCTAATCCTTTGACTTTTAGCACTTGATGAAAATGGCGTTCACTGTACTTTAAAAATCTCTTTTACATATTTCGAAAAAAAGAGTAGTCGCTTCAAAAGATTAAACATTTTTTCGTCACTAGTCCAACTCTCTATACTTTTCCAGTAGAAGTTCATCCGGTTGATCCATCTCTTCCCTCATTTCTATATTGGTTTTTTTTGCCGAATTTGTTTTTGTCTTGAATGTAGCTGATTACTATTCGCAGGGTGTTAAGAATTAATCAATAAATCAATCAATTAATAAGACAAGTTTGAATATACCAAAAGGGTAATCAGAGTCCGTATATCGAAGAAGAACAGACAACACAATGGCCAAAAGAAAATTTACAAAAGGACAAACAACGATCAACAAAACATACATATAAAACTAAAGATCGCGTAACACGAACACCACTAAGAATAGGGGGTGAACTCAGGTGCTCCGGAAGGGTAAGCAGTTCCTACTCCACTATTGACACCCGTCGTGTTAATCTAGTTACAAACCTGGTGATAAGTCAATATAATTATAAATCGATCAACCAATTAATCAATGGTTAATTCTTTGATTCCACCTGAAATATTTCATAAAAATGTTTTAACATTGAGCGTACTTGGATGAAGAGTATTCCAGAAAAACGTCGTGAACACTAAATTAGATATCTACGCCTCTTTTTCTTCCCTTTTCTTTTTTCTTAAAATTTCTAATAAACTCTAAATGTTATTTATAAATAATTTAATTTGATTTGAATATTTCAATCTGATTGGCTAATCCGCCTGGAGAAAATTTTGGTTATACTCGATAACCTGGGTTGGTATTGTGACGTCACCAACGTGTTCATCCGCCAACGACAAATTCAAATAGTCACATGAAATAATCGTAATTAAAATCGAGAAATCATTAAATTTTGTTGTGCAAATTAAATTATAAGGAATATTTAAAATTGTTGAACAGGTTATACTTGCATAACCTGGTTTGGGTCAGAATACGCTTTTCATAAACCGCTTCGCGGTTTATTAAGCGTAAACAGACCCAAACCAGGTTATATCGTATAACCTGTTCAACAATTTCAAATATACCTTAAACGGACACAAGGCCCTAAATATGGTCCTCAAAGAATCGGCCATGGAAACTGATGGGCATGTTTATCGGTAAGGTCGCTCTGCTAATGGTTACCATGGTAGTCGCATTGATTATGACTAAGTAAGTTTCTTTCATGATTCCATCAAACACGTGAGTCAGTAAAACCCCATCATCTTCCCGACTGCCACCTGGCGTTGGAACAAACCACGCTTCCGAGGAATAATTATTATCAAGTGTCCACGCCTTATCACCTGTTGTTCCACATAAATCTTTCTTTACAATAGCAATTTTGTTAAAATTTACGTTGTCAATTTTAATAGCTTTCCCAAAAGCGAAGCAATATTTCATATGTCGGAATTTTTCATTGATGACCGGAAAGTCAAAGTTTGTTGAGTATGGCACTTTCAATGATGACGTAAATTCATTGCTTTGCACAGTTAAATTCTTCGCATCAATTATAAATCGTTTAATTTTTTCAGAAAATAGCGTACTGTCTCGTATTTTCGGATTTTGTAAATATTTCAGTTCGTAGATCGTTACGGAAGTAGAATTAGTCAAGGTACATATATCCACGACGATCGTGTCCTCAATTTCGTATGCATTGATCATGTGTCATCATATTTCAGTGTTGTAACTTTAGATGTATTTATGTCAATAAGGTAGACAAACAATGGTGATTTTTCGTTCCACTCCAATGACTCCCAAATATCGCCATGCTCCATTAATTTTAACTTGTTTACATAATAGGCGGTGTCAATATTACAACGTAATTTTGAGTTACAGAAAAAGAGTGAATGTATCGAGGTTCATCTATTTCCCACGTGACCATTTCTTTGCGCTCTGATATCGTGTTCATACGATACAATGTCATCTGGTTTTTAATCCCCGGGACCTTACTTATTCGTGTCAGAAATGTTATGTAGTTTTCTTTGCCGTATTCTTTAGCCGGATGTGCCGACGACATTGCTCCGACATAAACAAGTTTATCGAGTTTTACTTCCGGTGAAATGGCGAATAGAGTATCTAAGGAATTCCCGTCAACTTTGTATACTTTCCAGATATCATTCATTGTCATGTATTCATATTTTTGTATTTGTTTGTTATACACTCTAATGATATTAACGTTTGTGTTGTCCATACCGTTAGTAAAAGATTCTGCAATCTCATATGCATCGAAACGTGGTGTTACTGGTTCAAACAGTGTATATGGAGCAACATTATTGGTCAAGATGGAAGTGTTGTAAAACTCAGAACGTAGAAATTTTGTTGATAACGATACGGATCCATTTCCATAAAATTTGAAACTGTGTAGTTTTCCGAAAGCATCAAAAGCATGATTAAATGTCCTTGGGCCCATTTCAAATCGCCCAGGTCCATTTCGTATCTGAAATATCAATGAAAACTAAAAACATACTTAAATTTGGCAAATTAAACTATTAAGATCATTAAAAAAATGAATTATTTATTGCATGAATGGAGTAGCACTAATTTACCTTACCGGAAGCACCTGATCTATTTCCTGTTTTCATTTAAGGAAGCTTAAGGGGTTGTGTCGTTTACGAATAGGTTAAAATGTGCTTAAGTTTTATTTTGATCAGCCTTGGTTAGGTGTATTGAAACCTTAACGCTTGAGATAGGCATATGGGTTGTGAACTCAAGGCCGTTAGACATGTGGTCAGAAGTCAACTATATTGACCATTCAGACAGACAGTTTAGGCTTATGGTGTTTAACGCCACATTCAACAATATTTCAGTTATATATCGTATCGGTCAGTTTTATTGGTGGAGGAAACCGGAGTACCCGGAGAAAACCACTGACCTGCATCAAGTCACTGACAAACGTTATCACATAATGTTGTATCGAGTACACCTCGCCATGAACACTGATTGCACATGTAGTTGTAAATCCAACTACCATACAATCACGACTAGGACGGCCCTTAACAGACAGTTTAAATCTACCACCGTTGCACATTGTTTTATTCATTGAAATATATTTAAAAATCTTCCGCATTTATCAGTGTTTAACGACAGTTGTCGTTATTGAGTCAAGATCATCTCTTTGAATTTGACCTTCATCCTACGTTAGTGAAACACATCAAAATATATACCCAGTAAAATTTCATTTGACATTCTTTACAAACTCCTACAAACACGAGAAAGTTGAAAGGTATAGTGACTTTAAATTCTCTGTCTGTAGAAAAAAATATAGAGGGAAATTCATCGTTCAATATGTTTGTTGTTTTTTGTGTATTTAAAACATTTAATGCGTACACGCATGGCCTATTCCATTATTCTACAAAAAATTAAATATGGTAGCAAGCAGGTGATGATTTGTCTTGCTAAGGAACATCACTGACCATTCATCTTCCGTAACAGTAAAATGTTGACCGCATATTTTCACATTCCGTACACTCAGAGAGAGAGAGAGAGAGAGAGAGAGAGAGAGAGAGCGAGAGAGAGAGAGAGAGAGAGAGAGAGAGCGAGAGAGAGCGCGAGAGAGAGAGAGAGAGAGAGAGAGAGAGAGAGAGAGAGAGAGAGGTAAGGTCGTTGGGACCTTGTCTTGTACATACACGGGAGGAGGTATCTTTAGATCAGCTATGTATGTTATACAATAAGCTTTATTTTAAGTCGGAAAGAATCAAACAATTATAACACAAGCTCTAGTGAGCTTTTCAATCCGACATAAGAATATGCGTATATTCGTCCCACACAACTAGTTAAGGGTCTATCGGGACGGATTACTACAAGACATGACTAGAATATTGTTCGGCAGTTTGGATCCGACTTACTAGTGGAGCAGAAAATGTGGATCCTTCCGTAGCACCTGAGTGCACCACGGTTTTTAGTTGGGTTCGTGCTACTCGATCTTTATTTTTCTGTGTAATGTTTTGTAGATTGTTGTTTGCTCTTTTGGCCATTATGTTGTCTGTCCTTCGATTTACGGATTCTGATTACCCCCTTGATATCTTCAAACTCTTCTTACTACATATAAATAGAATAACATCGTCAATAAAATGGTCAAAGCACTATAACACATACGCCAAAAAAGTACATTGAAATTCGGTATCCGATGCATTTTTTTAATCGAAATCGTAAGAAGTCAAGAAAAGTATTTATGCCCTGTAGATATACATGTACATGTATGTACTTACCAACGTTCCAGACAACCATTTCGGAATTGGATTAGAAAATGTCAGCGGTTTGTTCTCACATTCTTCTAGATTTGTTTTAAAGAAATCGCTATACCCAGAGGGATCATCAGAGTCAAAGGCACAATCTAAACTAACTATCAGAACGAAAAGAATTAAATCTTGCATGGCGTTGTTTTGTACGAGCTTATCCCATGTATATTAAGCGTATTTGTCTTACACTCTAAATTTACTTTCGTTAAGTTGTACACCTTTTAGACGTTTATATATATATATATATATATATATATATAAAAGAAATTATTAAAAAAAAGAACAAAACGGATTTTTCACAACATTCTTGTACTAACGTTTTCACTGCTGTTGCAGATCTTCAGGTACAATGTTTATAAGTGTATATATATGACGTTAACAATAGTGTGACGTTAACAATATAAAGGGAGACTATGATGTTACGTATTCGCGGTAAAATATATTACCTATAAAATTAATGAACATCTTTAAAGTTGTTATAAGATTAATAAAAATCTTTAAAGTCATTGTAAGATTAACGAAAATCTTTAAAGTCATTTATCATTTAACGAAGGCTTAAGAATATTAATTAATAAAGTTTCTTTTCTTCTTCTTAAAAAATCACCCTCTGTATTAACTTTATACAGCGGGAATATTTTGAAATGTCCTCCAGAACAATCATGGAAATGTTCATTAGCTCTTATTATAGTAAGGTCCTGGTGCCTTGTTTGTTGTCTGTGAACAGTCATTCGAGTAGATATATATATATATATATCTACAAATGGGCAGGTTGGGCGAATATATATCTTTTTGTATGTTGGGTGACACTTTTTATATCACTATATCTCGATAACCGTATATTTTTTTCTGTGTGTCGGTGGTGAATATTTCTTTTTTTTAGGTATAGAATAAACATTTCTGGAATTTTGGTAATTTAATCGTGTAATAAAAAAGTTCTCCCAAAGTCTTTTCGCCCAAACCTAATTCACTCTTTTAAAAACAGAAAATAGGGAGTTTGGGTGTATTTTATTAATTAGTGGTATGAAGGGATTTGATGTTGTCGAAAAAAGTCATCTGCATTTATAAGCATGTTCCAATGTAGACTATGATAAAACATATGAAAAGCCTATCATTACTAAGTTGATAGAAATAGCAAAACTGTTTATTTGACATCCACATATTTCGTACGATCCTATGTCTTACCTCAATAAGATAGGGGCGTGACTATTGCTAGCTAAAATAGTACTTTCCCTTTTACTCTAAAGCTATCGTTAATTTAACGATCAATTTTAGCAGTCAACGACTAAGGGAAACAACTTAGTAGGATCGTCAGTCAAGGTCGTTTTATTACCAACAAATGCACACTTCGTCGAAGAGCATAGGTAATTTTATGCTATGAAGTTGAACTGTTCATATAATATGAAATCGGCACGGCCATGAATGCTCGCTCATCTGAAAATTATCTGGCAATTTCATCAAAAAGTGTCGAGATTTTTTGGGCCGAGATATGTTAGGGACGACTTTTTTTAGGGCCGAATCTAGTCTCATTCAATCGAGCTGTCGTTCCTTTATTCGAGTTATCGTTCCTTACGAAATCTCAAAAGTTAACTTCCGTGTAGAAACAAAAATTCTTGTCAGTATGTCAGAAGAGATTTAATAGATTAAAAAATATCAATATAAGTAAAACAAGCTAGCAAAATGACTTTTATTACACGCGGGTTCCGGGTTTCAGTGGTATCGGACGTACGAGAGAGGGTACGAGACTTCAGGATCACATTTGCGCTTTATGTTAAGAAGATCTTCATTAGTTGAGTGTGTTAGTGTGTTACCCGGAAACCGGTGTTTACAAAACGTAGAATTGTTTTTTCTTCGACAATATGTTCAACCATGTTTGTTAAAAAATCCCAAGTACACATTTTATACCATAAAGAGCTCGCTTAAGCTCGCATATAATTATTGGGTCTTTATTGAAAGCAAGTACTATCGTTTAATCGTTCATCTAGACTAATGTTCATCAAAATCCACTCAAACAAGTGCAAAGTCATGACAGTATCAAGCAAGAAGAAACGAAATAAATTTCAAATCAATAACATCTTCATGATAATTTAGGCCAAGAAACTGAACTGCAAACATCAGAAGGGGAGAAAGATATTGGGGATTTGGTTGATGAACAACTAAGCTTCTCTAAACATATGCAGCAACACATTAATAAAGCTAACCAGGGATGTCAATAGATTTTGAAGTAGCAGGAGAAAATTGAACCGTCCGCCGCCCCACCCTTTACGGCCGGGGGTCTGGGGACCGCTTAAGGCTTCCAGAAGCTCTGGGATAAATGGTGCAAAATCCTGCATTCTAGGCCTCTCCTGGCACTTAATTTCATTATTTAAACTTCATTTTTTTGTACTATTTTTGTCATATATTTTTTTTACATTTTTCTAATTACCTGCATCACTGTCTATTCTTTGCTTTTTGAAAAGCCGTCCAGTGAACCTTGTTTACATCTTTGTTTGCCCGGTGCCGCCATAGCGTGTTTGATAAGGGTTCTCCTGTATAGGAGAAACGTTTATAATTTTGTAAAGCGTCATTTGGAACTCATCGCGATATTTCTAATAAAAATTAGAAAAAAACCGAGAATATGTAACCCGGATAATTCAGTCCCTCTCCGTCTACGATTTCATCTCCGATGAGCGGAAAATAACGATTGATATTATTCGGGTTAGAGGATATGTAGCGATGTTTATTTGTAAAGATCTGCAAACGTAAACATGCTGATCAGTAGATACACACACTGTACGCTGTATTGCTGATACTAGATTTTCTCTCATTATTTTTTTTAAAGAGAAAAAGTAACCGGTGGTGACAGCTAGAGTTCCCGGCGATTTTCGCGGGTTGCCGGCTTCTAATGACATCCCTGCTAACAGTATCATGGGTCTGATAAGGAGAACATACACATATTTAGACGAACAGAGTTTCAAGTATCTATTTCAAGCCCTGGTAAGATGGTAATCCCTTTTGGGATTCGAAGCCAGAGTTGTTTTCTGATATTGCCTGCCTCCGAATCCGTTATCAACCATGCATAGTTCTATTCAGGAATTTTTTTTCAGGTACCCCCGCTCGAACCGGCGTGAATTACGCCTGCACCTCAATATCGTGCCAACCGGCGCTGGAGTATTCAAAAGTAGACATATTTTGCTGCATAGATATGTAAATAGAATCATGATCACCTACCTATGACGCCAGATACAGCTCATCATTCCCAGCCGCCGCTTCAGATCCATTGAATGTCGCCATTTTTACTTGTTTTGAAAGTATGTCACGTGATCGCTTTTTCCACGAATTACGTGGTATAGTCTATTCCATACATATGATTTATTGGTATTGAAGCATTCTTTTCTTTTTTTGTGCACATGTGGGTCACATCCAAGATGAAGGCTTATGCACAAGATACAGAAGTGTAGCTGGAGTCACTGAATTGTAAAATACATTTTGTACTAGTAAATTTCCGATTTGTAAATAGGGTCTGCAGGTTTTCATCTGTAGTTCGTATTTTCAACTTATTTATACATGAAAGGGTCGGAAATTTTTCTGCTTGTAATTATTTTTTATAAGAAGAGAGATATGAGACAACCATAGAACAAGCTAAATAAATGGAGGTCACCACACAGTCTTCAACTATGAACACACTGGAGCTCCTAGCCCTACCCTCCTCCCCCCAAATTCTTTAAAATATAAAACATTCTCCAACATTACCAAAATACTGATTATATCTACTTTAAGTGGAAAATTTTCTTAGCAAATTCAAAGGTATTGAAATTAATCTGAATGTATACACTACAAGAATTAACAGAAGAAGTTCCTCGTGTAAAAAGAAAAGAATGCTTCAATACCGATAAATCAGATGTATGGAATAGACTAAAGAAATTAAAAAAGATGCACTGCAAATTAAATATTCGCAAATATTCATTTGCGAATAGAATTATAGACACATGGAACAGCCTGCCAAATGAAGTAATAGCCACAAAAACTGTCAAACAATTTGAGATAAGTCTAGATAAGCACTGGGAACATCAGGAAGTGAAGTACGATTATACAGCTAACATAAGTCAACAAAGTAAGCCCGGAAGTCATGGCAAGACGAAAATTAATATGGAAGAAATAGAGGCGGACATAGTGGCTGAACAAGCCAGTGTTCACTGAAGATCCTATTGTAATGCAATAAGTTACTCCGCCTTTTACACATTGTACGCCGTGGCATGGACATGGGTATTCTATTGGGTAATCCCAACGGATGCAAATACGAACAATTCCTGGTCTTTACTTTGTTGTATTAACAAGCAAGAAAGCAATTTGTTATTACCTTAGCACAGCTCTGCATTAAATTATGTTAAATAAAAAAGTAGAAATGACAATAAAAAATTTGAAGACATCCTGTTATCCGACATACATGATACAGGTACATGTATAATCCATGTTTCACACACCAATGGCAATAATAATGTCAATAATGAACACAAATGATTCATGACACTGTCAATATTATTATTTTTAAGACATTATAAAGATACTGTTACACAAAATGTGATTAAGTTTGAAAAATATGATATTTTTATATTCTCAAACTAATTTACACATAATATTAATAATATATCACACAAAAGTATTTAATTCAACTTTTAACACCAACAAATTAGGTATCCTCTCGTCTGTTAAATACGGTCAACACCTAGAGTCGGTCACCATTTTGGAATGTGCTGTCACATGAGTTCAGATGTCGATGACGTCATTTAACCTGCAAACTGCGTCCAGAAATAGATAATCGATTTACTTTCACTTTGATCAAGAAAACAATGAGATTTAATCAGAAAGCAAAAAATATCCTAGTGTTATTGGTTTTCGATAACATAACAAACTTGTTTGTCCACTTTCCTGTAGTGCTGTATGCACAATAAAAACCTATAACATTGTTTACATTATTTTATCATG
This sequence comes from Bathymodiolus brooksi, assembly GCA_963680875.1. Classification (NCBI taxonomy): domain Eukaryota; kingdom Metazoa; phylum Mollusca; class Bivalvia; order Mytilida; family Modiolidae; genus Bathymodiolus; species Bathymodiolus brooksi. Next base: position 73,311,871 of record OY804587.1, read on the forward strand.
CGTTTTTCTTCATTTACATACTATCCTTATGTGTGCCTCAATAATATTTCACTCCAGATCGAAGATTTTCATGAGTGCTAATTTCTGACATTTTGTATACAAAGTCATCTGTTCTCGATAAGTGTGCATTTGTATATATGGTGTGCATTTTCACAGCTATATTTCCGGTTATGCATGACTTGCGTGTACTTGACATTCATTTCAGTCCACCTTTTGTTTACATTGATATCAAGGATTTTCTGAGGGAAAATGGGGAAGTTGGTCCAGTTTTGGGAATAAGAGAAAGGCCGTAAACTTGGGGTAGACGGAAACTATGTTTATTTGCAAACCTTAGTACGTAACATGGTGTTTTTTATTTTTGCTTTGATCAAGCGAGGTAGTATTCTGTAGGTAAAACCCAAGCGAACATAAATTATGCGTGATTTTGTGAAATATGTCAAATTGCACAAGCGCAAAACTATCGAGAACTGATAATGCCACGATATCTATAGGTTTTGGTGCCAAAATGGTGCCATTATGATTTTACTATTACCATTTGGACTTAATAATCAAAGTAAAATATTTCCAGAAAAAACAGAATCCGTAGTGGTAATTTGCATACTATGTGTTTGTTTACATTCCACTTCGCATCTTAACCTATATTTACAACTCTGTTAGGCCACGGCAATTGTATTGCTTTCGTATTGAAATTAAGTAATTCCTTAGACAAGTAAGGTTTTAACGGGAAATTGTGGGGAATAATTATGATTTAATATAAATTACATAGAAATTTTTCATTCTAAGCTTCAGCTACATGTATATCATATTACCTGAACAGCTATTTTAGAAATATTGGTTATACCACTTTCCTTTAAAGATAAATATATTAAAATACAATCTCCTGGGCCTATTGGTGTTCCATGTGACTATTTTATGGTTGACCGATTTTAGGTAGCGTGACTTGGGCGCCATTACAAAACCTTTGCAAACAAAATATGTCAGTGAGCCGACTTAAGCAATCTTTTGGCATTTTATTTGGCTTAAGTGCCCAAGTGAACATGGCATTTATCTTTGATATAAATACCAATTTGAATAATCAAGAAATCTCTTAACTGACCGATTTACGGTCACAGGTGGATACATTTTTTTGTAATTACTTTCAAATTAAATCTCTTGAAATGTTTTATAATGGCAATATCACTGTCGTGTACCCGATAAGGAATGGTCATTTCAAGATGGCGGATTGTAAATCATCAAAAAGGTAGGTGTGAAGATTTTGACTATTATCGTTCTTTATAGGTTATCTTAGTGTCTATGAGTTACACGTTTAGATAGGACAGTCTTTTTTCTACTTCACCATTAAGTCAGTAAAGCTTGATCCTTTTGTTTTTATCGTAAACTACCTTCGGTAGTTGATCAATGCAGCGACAAAGATATCGAGGCGTAGAATCCAATTTATTTCACCAATTCCTACCGCCTAGTGACTTTTTATATTAATATGTTGATGCCAAAATTATTCAAACATGTGAATTGTCCAGCAATTTTTTCTTCAGCCTTTGACAAACCTTGTATCCCTCTTAAAACGTCTATGAAAAGTTTGTTTATGTCACGGAATGGTCACGACAAAAACATGACAAAAATGTATAGGAATGGTCTCATGTTTTGAGTGAAGGAATGGACTTTCAAGCCAAGGAATGGTCTTTTTTGTTTAGGAATGGTCTCCATCATATAAGATATGCTTATTAATAATATTATTGAAGTTCATTTCCGTTTGTGGTCTTTAATGTAAATCTTCTTATTTCATATGATCAATCTTGCCTTAAAATACCCGAAATACCTTATTTGCTATTAAATTGTTATAATCTTTTCCATTTCATTATGCAATGTTTCTTTTATCTATAGGTACAAGTGTTACTACTGCCAATTTGATACTTCCAATCACCAAGCCATAGTGGACCACTGCTGCCAGAATTATCGGGATGAAACATTAAAATTTAGATCTTTTGAATTTAACACTAATGTGGGTAAATTTGGTTAAGAACTCTTTCAGCAATTGTACACATATTGTAATGGTTTATACTTTGTGATATTGACAGGGAGTCATTTTTTACATAAAAATATTTTTGTTAAAAGAAATATTCATTGTTATTTAAATAAATTTTATGAAATCAACTCTTTATATCTTTATTATCAATTTGCAAACAATTACAATTATAGTCATTTGATCCAGAGAAAAATGTGAGTAGTCCTGAAGATATAATCCTCTCCGAACATGTGGAAGAATCTCTGCCTCGTGAGCTCTGTGATATTCCCTGACAGTTTGTGGTTACTGTAAGTACATGTGATACGTTTTTGTTCACCATGGTTGGTCTGATGAGCCAATAGCTCCCCCTTTTCACAAAATGCTGCTGTGCAAGAATCAGTGGTACATTTAAATTTTATCTCTTGTTTTAAATGTTGTCTCGGGCGGTGTCGTCTGAGACCACTTCTTCTTTTCAGACATTTTCCACAGTCCTCTCATATAAAATCATTCTCTGAGGCGTGGAAAGATGTATCCATCACAGTAAACCTGTAAAAATGAGAAATACACGATATATCTATTGAAGATTTAAGTGACCTCGTATATTTTTGTTTTCATGAAGTAAATACATGTACTGATTTTAAACATAGGAAAATTAAAATAATATATGTGAACTGAAGCACCTATGTACGAAAAAACTAATACATAAACCTAACAGTGGTCTAGACTTAGTGGTAAGAAAACCGAAGATCCAAAAAGTAAAAGAAAAGAAGAAAATAATAATAATAAAAGTTGAGAACATCGGTCCAAATAAAATAGTGGTGTGTACTGAAATGGTGATGTATTATACATAACTGCCGGGATCCGGGTGGCTCAATGAGTTAGGTCGTTGGATATAACAATTCATACAAGCCTATCACCAATACGCGCCCGGCTTTGTAAATTACAAAAAGGGTGCACTTGACTCGCAGCTGCAAGTGATAAAAGTTTACTAGTTGCTTGCCCATGGTCGATGGTTCTCTCCGGGTACTCCGACTTCCTCCACCACTAAAACTGGTCACCATGATATAGCTGAAATATTGTTGAAAGTGGCGTTAAGCACCAAAAATTAAAACAAAATCAATACATAACTGCCTGTAGTTGAGGAGTTTCGCTAGATTACCATACGAAGAAAATATCACTTGAGACGCACTAAGGTAGGAATTCCACGACAGAAATACACTTCTTCCTTACGGAATAAACACACTAGTGCATACTGCAAGGTAGAAATACACTAGGGTATTTACGTTCCCGGCCATTCTACACATCGGAAAGAACGTACGCTTACAGTATATCAGAGAAGCGAATGGTATGTCGTCATATTGACAAACCAATTGAAATACATGACAGTGAATGTAGTAAGACAGGAAAAATAAGATTTTATGCGAGTGTAAACACTGGATGAACGACAAAGCCATTGCTCCCGCTTTACATCCGATATGTTCAATCAGACCATTCCTAAACAAAAAAGACCATTCCTTGGCTTGAAAGTCCATTCCTTCACTCAAAACATGAGACCATTCCTATACATTTTTGTCATGTTTTTGTCGTGACCATTCCGTGACATAAACAAACCTTTCATAGACGTTTTAAGAGGGATACAAGGCTTGTCAAAGGCTGAAAAAAAATTTGCTGGACAATTCACATGTTTGAATAATTTTGGCATCAACATATTAATATAAAAAGTCACTAGGCGGTAGGAATTGGTGAAATAAATCGGATTCTACGCCTCGATATCTTTGTCGCTGCATTGATCAACTACCGAAGGCAGTTTACGATAAAAACAAAAGGATCAAGCTTTACTGACTTAATGGTGAAGTAGAAAAAAGACTGTCCTATCTAAACGTGTAACTCATAGACACTAAGATAACCTATAAAGAACGATAATAGTCAAAATCTTCACACCTACCTTTTTGATGATTTACAATCCGCCATCTTGAAATGACCATTCCTTATCGGGTACACGACAGTGAGTATGGCAACAAAAAGAAGCATATTTAGAAAATTAAGACATATAAAATGAGGAACGTAATTGGGAAATGCAGATAATTTTATGACAGTTGATATAGGTAAGTATGTACAGAATGGGTATCTTTATGATTTTCATGGATATTTTCTGCCCAGTAATGCACATTTTCAATGTTGTCTATTCCCATTATGCACACAAAACTTTTTTTCAGAATTGAGGTGCAAGTTTTAATGTAATCGAAAAGTTCCATGTGATTGTCCCATGACCCTTGCCCATGACTTACAGAATAAAATACATATTTTTCTCTTGTTTATGCTTTCTCTAACCGTTTTTGCTCGGAATATATACAAGATTTACTGACGGACACAATCTAGAATTTTTGCCAGTCGACTATACACAAAAAAATGTATTTATTATATATCAGTCGATACACATAAAACAGCCTTAACTTTAAGATCAGCCAGTCCGATACTATGATCTGACAAAGCATGACCCTTGAACACAAGTTTTGACATATTGAATTCACTCTTATCTTTGCTCACCACATAAACTAATGCAATTTAATTAAAATTAGATGTTTGTTGTATCTTTTTAGTTGTCATGGTTTTTTTTTAAATTGTTAGTTCAAATTAAATGGTGGGTAAATTTTGGAAGAGAATCTTTATAGAAAACAGGAATTCAGGATTTTTTTTTTGTGGAGGGGGTGTAGATTAGTTACTATAATGCTGCATTTACATGTACATTTAATGCAAATTAAAGGTCCATCTAATGCGAATCGAATACGCTAATCGCGTTCACACATAATAATTTTTATAATGCGCATCGAATTCGGATCGGCTAATTCGCGTTATTCTATTTGCTTCAGCAATACGTTTTCGTTAATGCGAATTCGTTAATTCATATTCGATTCGCATTAAACTGTCGTGTGGACACATGCTATTGTAAAAACGAATTATTCGAGCAGGTCCTTTGACGGAATTTTGTTGGAATTAAAAAAGATTATTAACATTATTATCATGTCATGTGTAAGCGTTCTAAGTTTCTTTTGGTTGTTCAATTTTATTATTATAAATAAACGACGTCATATGAATTATGAATTATAACGTCACGTGACGTCATATTGACACAACAGATCATTATTGTTGTATAAAATGACCGTTCTTTCAAAAGAGAAGGAAAGACAGTCCGAGAGATAGGGTAAACCATCAGATCAATAAAGCTGGTTTGGAGTATATTTTGTTAATTGTTAATCATTTGGCTTTTAAAATTATTTTCTTTAACGTCAATATTGTGCAATGTCGTTTTGTTTTAAATTAAAAGTTAATTGATATTGCGAATTAACAGTTAACATCGTTCGGACGTAGACTCTATTTGATGCACGTTGCAATTCGCATTAAAATGTACGTTTCGAATGCGTATTAAACTAATTCAAATCCGATAATGCGAATCGAATTCAAATTATGTGTGAACGCAGCATATATGTACTTGATCTTATTAGAAGGGAATAACATGTAATGATTAAGTTATTAATGCAATGCAGGGTCACTGTATAGGGGATATTTGATGTCACACAACAATCAATCATTCTTTCTACACAGCTGCTGGCAAATAAAACCCATAATCATATATTTGTGGGTTTTTTTTGGCAAGCCTGTCCTTATTATAGGCATAACAGTATGGCGGATGGCATGTTCCTAACAGTTTTTGAAGATGGTCAATAATTTCACATTTTCACTGGATTGATTTTTGTGGCAGAGTATCCTATTTATTGTCTCTGTACTGATCTCAGTTCATTGTTATGTATTCTATCACCACAGAGATAGTATATGGACTGTAATATACAAATGTAGTATAAATGGACAGTTGGATATAAAGGCAAGATGCATAACATATGATCAACCATGATATAACTGAAAAATTGTTGAAAGTGGCATTAAACACCATAACCTTAACCCTAGTTTTGTAGTTTAGCAGATTAGTGTCCTATATACCTGTACGTATATATATATATATATAAATTAAACCAAACAGTGTTAGAATTAGATTTTAGAGCTGGGATTTGAACCCACACCATTGTTACACTGCAGCACCATTCGCTTAGCCTTACGTCCAGCGCCCTAGACCACTCGACTACTGTTACACTGCAGCACCATTCGCTTAGCCTTACGTCCAGCGCCCTAGACCACTCGACTACTACCACTCGACTACTGGATGTAGTCGAGTGGTCTAGGGCGCTGGACGTAAGGCTAAGCGAATGGTGCTGCAGTGTAACAATGGTGTGGGTTCAAATCCCGTCGAGGGAAGAACAAAAATTTGACAGCTCTAAAATCTAATTCTAACACTGTTTGGTTTAATTTTCAGACGTATATAATATTTAGTATTAACCTAGTATCCTTTAAAGTAACTTTGAGATCCAGTGGGACAGATATATTGTATGGTTGTCACTTGCTTCTAGACGTTTGTATATATATATATATATATATACTTAGAATCATGAATGCAGATGGTAACTAATTCTCAAATCGCTGATTCATAATTAATGGTTTTTTTCATCATTTTTTTTATAACAGCATTTTTATTATTAGATAGAGAAGGCAAACATTTCAGAAATCATTTTTGTGTGATAGTCAGTTTCATTGTACATGTATATCTGACATGTAACTGAATTAATATTAAATAGGGAGTACATCTTTGCATTTCTTTGTTGTTTTAAATTTTGAAGTCACTGTGACCTACCTTGATGTTTATTGACAAAGTTGTCTTGATTATATTTGTTTTAGAAAAAAACAGACTTGAAGCTCATTATTTTAGTCTCTAAATTAAAAGAGATATCACCTAGTGTTTTCTCCTGAAAAAAATAATATATAAAAAACTACGATGCAATTCTGTCAAAATACGATTCAGCCGAAAAAAGATACTAAATTATGCTTACGTGTTGAAAAATGGAGTAGGTCGGTATAACATCTTTTTTTAATTTTTCAGCAAACAATTATGCACATGTACAAACGCTTTATCGAATGAGGTCACTGTGTAGGTCATCAATATGATCATATTCATGAATATATGAATATTGCGCGGGTAAACATTGAATGCTTTACTGGATGCAAGAGAATCAAACAGCGACTTATTTCCTTCGTTCCAGGCTATTCAGGTATGATATTATGACAAATTTCAACTGCAATTAGTATAAAATGTCGAATATTGGCAACTTTTAGTATGAAAGAGAGATTCAATTCTGACAGCTTGTATGCCTTTAAGGGAAAATAACACTGTAACTGTACATTTTGTATATACTTTGTAGTTTGATTTGTTTTGTTTTGTTATGTATATTTATATTATTTATGTCTGCCGAGTCAATAATTACTGTTTAATATATATTTATGATAATCTATGTTTAGATTTATTGTAAGGTGATATTTACATCTTATATTAAGATCTTTATTCCACCAGAACCCCCCATGAAAATTATGTTAGTATACCAGTTCTACATAATTTTTCCTTTGATAATCTACTATACTCAAGAAATTTCCCCCTATAAATGTTCCTTTTTATGTGATTGGGTATGACGGGCGGGCGGGCGTCCGCATAATTTTCCACACAATAACTTTAGTTCTGTATATCGAATCTTTACCAAACTTGGCCACATGATTCCCTTGTGGAAGGGGAAGAACCCTGTTTATTTTGAGGTCATTACGTCAAAGGTCATGGTCACCATTACTATAAATAATTTTTTTGACAACGGTCGTTTCCACACGATAACTTTAGTTGTGTTTATTGGATCTTTAACAAACTTGGCCACATGATTCCCCTGTGGAAGGGGAAGAACCTTATTTATTTTGGGGTCATTAGGTCAAAGGCCAAGGTCACTGTTACAATAAATATAATTTTTTAGTTCTGTATATTGGATCTTTACCAAACTTGGCCACACGATTCCCCTGTGGAAGGGGAAGAACCCTATTTATTTTGGGGTCATTACCATTATACCGTTTGATAATTTATATAGACGGGCGTATTTTGTGATGCACACATTTCTTGTTACTCCTTTTTTTTACCTTCCCGCTAATCGACCTAGATTCTTAGATGCCCTGAAATTTCATTATTTACTTTATATTGTTTATATCTTAGATTATGGCTAATGATCTAATTAGCTACAGGGCATCAATAGGGATGTTTTACTGCTCTACTCATTGTATTTTTGTGCATAAAAATGTTATTGTGAGTATCTCTCCCATTGATGAGATTTTTTATTTACTAGGTCTACTTGTAAATTTTATTTCAACATGTTTTGTTAAATGTAAGCTTCATATTGACAATATTCATTTTTTTCTTTTCTTATGGTCTATAGTTCTGCTTGCGAACGATATTGCCGAAAATCCCGGACCGGAGATACGATTTCAGGTGGACTGACAATTCATCTCAATATTAGAAGTATTAGGGGACCGACCATTTAACTTGCAGGGGCGGGGGGTGGGGGCTTACCCGTTATGGTTTTTTGTTTCGTTTATAATTTTTCTTTCGAACACAAGAGTTAGAATATTTATTTTTTTTGTCGAATTTTTTTTTCCCGAATTCAACATTAGCTTATATGACAAAAACTCTGAATCAGATTATTTTTTTTTCCTCCACCAAAATCAGAATATTTTTTTCCAGCAACATTGGGAATCAGAATATTTTTTTTTAGAAAAAAAAAACCACCCACCCACCCACCCCCCTCTTTAAGGTAAATGGTCGTTCCCTAGGAACAAACTAGATTCTATTTTTATATTTGCTGGATCACGATATCTTGTGTTTCACTGAAACACATTTAGATAATTCTATTACCGATGACGTTCTGGCTGTACCAGGATATGACGTTATTATCAGAAAAGACAGAACTGGAATAGGAAATGGTCTAGGTGGTGGCATTATATTTCATATAGATCCCCACAGTTCACTGATAGAAATTATAGGACATAATTTAACCAGTCGATAGGATTAGCCTATGATATTTCACCAAATCGTTTGATTGTTGGTGATCTAAACATTGACTTTTTGTCTCGTACACCTTTTTATGTTAATGATGTATTGTCTGTGAATGGGTTGGTAAATGTTATACATGAACCAACGCACTTCACAGCTAATTCGTCATCATCTATAGATCCAATATTGGTTAGTGATACTATCCGTACTATAGAATCTGGTACTATACCGATAGACAGAGTTACCGGTATCAGTGACTATGACTGTACATATATAGAAATTGATTGTAGATTTAAAATAAGCAAGTGTTTTAAGCGTGTTGTATGGGATTACAAACACGGTGCTAATGAACGCTTTCGACAGCAAGTTTCAGATACTGACTGGGATACCATAATTAATGACGACGACACTACTATTAACAACGTTTGTATTAACTTTACCGATAAGTTCCTTCTATAGCTAAAGAATGTATACCCCGTAAGACGATGCTTGTTAGACATAACGAGAAACCATGGATATCTTCGGAACTAAAAAAGGAAATTAGAAAAAGAGACAGATTTGGACAACAATTTCTCCGACTAAAAACTCTGAGTACAGAGCAGAGGTACAAGTCTCAGCGCAATAGAGTAAACAATATTAAGAAAACAGTGCAAAGTGTCTTACTTCGAAAAAATAAGCGAATCGCTTTCTGACCTCAAGACAACAAACATAAAAATGTATTGGCGAACCGTCAAGCAACTGCTTAAGAATTCTTCCCCTACTTATTAATTACCCCCTATGTGTGCACATGAACATGATACTGTATATAAATTCGAAGACCAAGAAAAGGCGCAACTATTAAACGACTATTTTTGCTCCATTGCCTCTATAGACAACGACCATAAAAATATCCCCTACATGACGGACAGGGGACCTGGTATTCTAACCGAAATTAATGTAACAGAACAGGACATCAATGATATTATCTCTTGCCTGGACCCACAAAAAGCATCTGGATCCGATGATATTAGTTACCATATGTTAATTGCCACTAAAAACACAATCTGTCGTCCACTCAGTAAACTGTTTAATTTGTCTCTAAGGAAACAATGTTTCCCGTCCTTTTGGGAACTTGCTAACGTTATAGCAGTTTTTAAGAAATCTGACAAATCGATCGCTTCGAACTATAGACCAATATCGCTTCTTAGTTGTGTTAGTAAAATTTATCAGACGACAGTCTTTAAATATGTTTTTAACCACATCCTTCGACATAAGTATATTCATAAACTCCAGTCTGGCTTTCTTCCTGCATATTCCACTACACATCAACTAGTTGAAATAAACCATTGTATTATGACTGCTTTTGAAAATCAGACTCCTTTGTCATTGACGTTTTGTGATGTAAGTAAGGAATTTGACCGTGTCTGGGTTAGAGGTCTAATTTATAAAGTAGAGAAAAATGGTATGAGAGGCGACATCTTGGAATGGTTTAAGACTTATCTTACTGAGAGAAAACAGAAGGTTGTATTGAATAACACAGAATCAGAAATTGGTTGTTTATACGCTGGTGTCCCTCAGGGGTCAGTTTTAGGTCCCATACTAGTTCTAATTGATATTAACGACATAGCCGACCACACAGACGGTATATGTAGACTTTTTGCAGACGATACATCTCTTGGACATTCTAGTAACGATCTACAAAACTTGCAGGACATGATTAATTCTGACCTCTCAAACATTAAAAAGTGGTAATCCGGTGTATCAGGCTAGAACGTCCGACCGCCAGATTGTCCACACGGACATAGTTGCCTAGGCAGTATCATCCGGGCCGGACGATTCAGCCTAGGCAATCTGTTCCGACCCTAGGCAATTTTGTCCGGCCTTGTTCCATGGAATCAAAAGAGTTCAGATGCAAATTAGGGTTAAATTTCTTTACAATCGCCACAAGACACAATATTCGGTGAACACTTCTTAAAGGATATATTATATATTGAACGAATTTGTTAAGTAAATTATTTGGCAAACATGGAAGAGAGCGTTTATAACGCACTTCTGAAGTATGCAATAGACAAAGAATATCAAGAAGGGCTGACTGAAAACGAAAAGCGGAAAATAAGAAGACAGACAAAGCAATTTGTAGCAAAATATAAAGTAGATCATTCACAATTTTCTTCATTTATCGGAATATTCAATGATGACTGAATGACTTGTGATTTGCCAGAATTGGTAATAATTAGTACTAGTCTACATATTAAGTGGGAAATTGCCGATGGAAGCAATAAACATAATTAAAAATGTCGAGAAAATTCAGTAGTAAAATAGTTCCCAAAATCTATATCTAAGGCCATCCTGTATGATTTTCCGAAACTGGGACTGAATATTTGTCCATAATAGGGGTAATAACAAAATTACAGAACTCCGAACAATCTTAATACAAAGGGAAAGTAAAAACTCATAATTATATAAACAGACAAAATCAGTCAACAACCAGAAAACTGTGAAAACCGTAATGACACTGACTTGGTACAGGCATTTCTAAAGAAATGGTGGGTTGAATCAGATTTTAAGGCGCCAAACCTCCCGCTCTCATTACGGTTCAAAGGTTCTGGCTGTCACTATAACAGTATTTAAATACAGGAACAAAATAGGTAAAACAGTCGTCAAAGCAGTACCATATTCAGTGAAGTACATGTCAAAGTCTTGGTATACATGTATCTACCAATGAATTCCTTGAGAAAAGGACGAAACCTATATAATAAGCTTTACTTTATTGATTTGCAAATATGTATCTGCAAAACAAGTATGCTTATCTTTTCATTATTAATTGCTTATATATATATTTTAGTAAAGATCAAAGTAGATGATGTTGATGGTGCATACAACTGTCCCATCTGTCAACAACCATCGGTAAAGGAAGTCATAGGTTGTGACAGATGCATGAAATGGTTCCATGTACAATGCTTGGGGATCCAAGAAGAACTGCCCAACGCAAAAAGTTGGTTTTGTTGCATTTGCAGGAAATAAAACAAACTTTACAATATTTTTTTGTTTCCTTGTGTAAATAAAGTATAAAATACCTAGTATTTGTCATACATTTGTTTTGTATTTTTAGCGTACATTTTGTGATAACAGACCGGAACATATTGCCTGGACCCGGACTATTCCGCCTAGTCTCAAATGTCCGACCGGACGATTCAGCCTAGGCAATATGTTCCGGTCGGACAATCTGGCAGTTCGGACAATATTGCCTGCTACACCAGATAAAACTGACATTATGCTATTTGACAGTAGACGACAAGGAAATCTTATCTTCAAGTTTGGGCAAACCAACATACTATCTGTTGACTTTCATAAACACTTGGGTATTGTTTTCAGTTCTGGCGGTAAATGGACACGACATATTGACTACATACTATCTAAGGCATCCAAGCAAGTATGTGTTCTACGAACTTTGAAGGTTATTTTAAAACGGGATGTTCTTGAAAAAATCTACTTAACCTTTAGTAAACCTTTGTTAGAATATTCTTGCGAAGTTTGGGACAACTGTTCAGAAACGGACAACGACAGGCTAGAACAATTACAACTAAAAGCAGCACGTATTGTTACTGGGTTAACTGTATATTCGAGTAGGGAATCATTATATCAAGAAACGGGATGGGAAAAATTATCAAGTAAACGGGAACGCAAAAAGTTATGCTTAATGTATAATATGTACCATGGACACGCCCTATCTTATCTGTGTGACCTATTACTCCCTCTTGTTCGTCATGTTACCAACTACCCTGTTCGAAAGAGAAATGACTACACTGTCCCAAGATGTCGCTTATCGTTATACCAATCTTCGTTCATCCCGTCTGTCATAATTCTTTGGAACAGTCTAGACAACGACACCAGAAATACCAGAACATTTGATACCTTTAAATTTAACATTCAACGTAAAGTTGTACTGGCTAAAATCCCGGCTCATTTCTTAGTTGGGGATAGAAGACCCAATGTTTTATATGCAAGATTACGTCGTAATTGTAGCTCGCTTAAGTATGACCTATTTCGATCCAATATAATAACAGATCCGAGATGTGTTTGTGGATATATCAGGGAGGACGCTTCCCACTTTCTCTTGAACTGCCGCTTATATATATCGAACAAAGGACAGTTCTCGTTAATGTTTTGCAAAAACACAATTTTCGGAAAGATATTGAAACTTTGTTATTTGGAGACTCTCAAAAAAGACCAGGCTCAAAATATTTTGCTATCAAATAGGGTACATACATTCATTAAGAACAGTAGGCGATTCACTGAAGGAACATACCCCCTTTTTTTTTTACTAATCTGTTATTGTTCAATTTTTCTATATCATAAACGCTTATACACTTATTATCCGTCATGCTCTCTGTCAGACCTACATGTATGTATGTATGATACTGGAAAGAACTTTATATAAGTTGTAAAACTTGTGTTCAATCCCATTGTATATATTTGACAATAAAAATATGCTTAAATCAAACAAATATATTTTTTTATTTCAATTTGTATTACCAGAATGTTTTTGGGGGAAGGGGTATTATTCAGCAAGCTATACTTATAGTATCCCCAGTTGTAGAACAGTTTTTTAAAGAAATATTCTGTTCTAGATCTGCCTTCAGTCAGATCAACCATATTTTTTAGATCTGCTTTCCTATTCTTTTCATATGTTTAGTATATCAAATATCGTACAACATTTATCTTGCTTTATATCCTCAATGTATTTTAAGATCTTAATTATTGTTGTTCTTGATAATAATTTATGTTTCTTTAATAAATTTTATCATTTTTAGTCCATCTTACACAAAGCTTTTTCCATCACATTGTGTCTTGTCATCTGACCCCAATGTAAGCTGTTAAACTTTTTTCTCTTCTACAAACCACTGGGCCTAAATTCAACCATATATGGTTTGAATCATCCTTTGCATTGGTTACTTTCAAAAATGTATCTGATGATACTGTCAGTCATTCACCATGACTGCTGTTACTATATATAGAACATATTGGGGGTTGTGTTATATATAGACCCAATTAAGCAACATTTTTCCACCAAATGAACAGAAATATGAAAAGTCAGTCCATTTTAATGAATGGTATGACACATGTTATGAGTTTTGCCTAAGCATGTTACATTTTGGTTGATTTTTGCCAAACAATATGCAAATTTACTTGATGTTCTCAAAAAAATATACAATTATTCAGATAAATACCTAACAATTCATACTGTGGCAATGCCGGTGGTTACTATAGAACAGACAAGTATATTGACACCTAGTAACTGTATTATACCGTAAGAAACTAATAAAGTATATCAGACACACATGTATAATACTAACAATTCCAGAAAAGATTACGAATGAATTAATTTACAAACATTGAAACAATGATTCGTAGCGAAAATAGGTAGTTGTAGACCCTCATATATTTGAAGGGACAGGTGACCCGAGATATTTTCCTTTGGAACCAAAAAGGCGTTAATAACGCATACAATTTACCGAATGATTAATTTCTCGTGAAACAACTGTACATGGGTACATATGTTTTCGAAATATGTAAAATTCTGTAAATATCGAGTTGATTTTTCTAATGAAATAATAATTTTGGAAATGATTTATCGAAATCATACACAAAGACATGTTCGAGCGAAATCTACCAAAACCATATTTTTTCATTATAAATACGAAACGTCAAAACTCTTTTAACTGTCCACTAGCTTCATTGTACATTAGATGGAGATAACTGCTTCCAGAGTATTAGGGGGCATTATGAACTATCAACTAGGAAACAATAGGAGCATCTAGAATAACCGGCTCTACTGAAAATTGGTGTGAAATTTAGTATATATACACCACCACAAGGCAGCTTTGGGAAAATATTTACCATAACACTTCTTCTGAAAATCAATCAATGTAGAGAAAGCCTCCAAATTAGTAAATAAGGCCCATGCTATCTATGCGTATATTATCACATCAGAAGAGCTGGGTTAGATGTCACACAAAGGGAAAAAACGCAAAAATATAGGTACCGGTATCACAAATGTTAGCAAAAACCGGATTTGTTCCACCTGTAAATCTAAGGTCGGAATCTGCGAACATTATTTGAATGGAATTAAAATATTTTCTGAAAGGGAGTTGAATGTGTGTCAAGTCTAAAAATATATTTTGCAATTATTCAGATATATTTCGTATATACCTAACAAGTCCTACTGTGGCAATGCCTGTGGTTACTATAGAACAGACTAGTGTATTCCCACCTAGTAACTGTATTATACCGTAAGTAACTAATAAGAAAGTATATCAGACACACATGTCTAACACTAACAATTCCAGAAAAGAATACGAATGGATTTATTTACAAACAATGATTCGTAGCGAAAATTGGTAGGTGTAGACCCTCATATTTGAAGGAACAGGTTACCCAAGAATTCTTCCCTTTGGCACCAGAAAGGCGTCAATAGCACATACAATTTATCGAATGATTTATTTCTCGTGAAACAACTGTACATGGGTACATGTTTTCGAATTATGTAACATTCTGGAAATATCGAGTTGATTTTTTAATGAAATTATGATTTTGGAAATGACTTATCGAAATCGTACAAGACATGTTTTGGCGAAATCTACCAAAACTATATTTTTTCGTCATAAATACGAAACCTCAGAACTCTTTTAACTGTCCAATAGTTTCATTGCCTATTAGATGGAGATAACTGTTTTCAGAGTATTAGGAGGCATTATGAACTATCAACTAGGAAACAATAGGACCATCTAGAATAACTGGCTTCACTGAAAATTGGTGTGGTATTTAGTATATATACACCACCAAAAGGCAGCTTTGGGAAAATATTTACCATAACACTTCTTCTGAAAATCAATTAATGTGGAGAAAGCCTCCAAATTTGTAAATAAGGCCCGTGCTATGGATGCGTATATCATTACATCAGAAGAACTGGGTTAAATGTCACACAAAGGGAGAAAACTCAAAAATGTAGGTACTGGTATCACAAATGTTAGAGAAAACCGGATTTGTTCCACCTGTAAATCTATTGTCGGAATGTGCGAACATTATTTGAATGGAATTAAAATATTTTCTGAAAGGGAGTTAAAGATGTGTCAAATCTGAAGCATATTAAATTATTCAGATATACTTCGTATATACCTAACAGTTCTTACTGTGATAATGCCTGTGGTTACTATAGAATAGGCTAGTGTATTCCTATCTAGTGACTGTATTATACCGTAAGTAGCTAATAAGTATGTATATCAGACACACATGTATAATACTAACAATTCCAGAAAAGAATACGAATGAATTTATTTACAAAAAATGATTCGTAGCGAAAATTGGTATGTGAAGACCCTCATATTTTAAGCAAACACGTTACCCGAGAATTATTCCATTATGCACAAAGAAGGCGTCAATAGCACATACAATTTACCGAATGATGTATTTTTCGTGAAACAACTGTACATGGGTAGATATGTTTTCGAAATATGTAAAATTCTGGAAATATCGAGTTGATCTTTTAAAGAAATTATGATTTTGGAAATGATTTATCGAAATAGTACAAGAAGGCATGGTTGGGCGAAATCTACCAAAACCATATTTTTTCATAAAAAATACGAAACGTCAGAAATCTTATAACTCTCCAATAGCTTCAGTGTAACAATCAACTAGGAAACAATAGGAGCATCTAGAATAACTGGCTCTACTGAAAATTGGTGTGCAATTTAGTATATATTAACCACCAAAAAGCAGCTTTGGGAGAATATTTACCATAACACTTCTTCTGAAAATCAATTAATATGGAGAAAGCCTCCAAATTTGTAAATAAGGCCCATGCCATCTATGTATATATTATCACATCAGAAGAACCGGGATAGATGTCACACAAAGGGAGAAAACTAAAAAATATAGGTACTGGTATCACAAATGCTAGCAAAAACCGGATTTCTTCCACCGGTAAATCTATGTTCGGAATGTGCGAACATTATTTGAATGGAATTAAAATATTTTCTGAAAGGGAGTTAAAGGTGTGTCAAGTCTAACACATATACAATTATTCAGATATACTTCGTATATACCTAACAATTCTTACTGTGGCAATGCCTTTGGTTACTATAGAACAGGCTAGTGAATTCCCATCTAGTGACTGTATTATACCGTAAGCAGCTAATAAGTAAGTATATCAGACACACATGTATAATACTAACAATTCCAGAAAAGAATACGAATGAATTTATTTACAAACAATGATTCGTAGCGAAAATTGGTAGATGAAGACCCTCATATTTTAAAGAACAGGTTACGTGTGAATTGTTCCCTTTAGCACCAAAAAGGCGTCAATAGCAAATACAATTTACCGAATGATGTATTTTTCGTGAAACAACTGTACATGGGTACATATGTTTTCGAAATATGTAACATTCTGGAAATATCGAGTTGATTTTTTAATGAAATTATGATTTTGGAAATGATTTATCGGAATCGTAAAAAAAGATTTTGGCGAAATCTACCAACACCATATTTTATCATTATAAATACGAAACGTCAGAGCACTTTTAACTGTCCAATAGCTTCATTGAATATTAGATGGAGATAACTGTTTTCAGAGTAATAGGAGGCATTATGAACTATCAACTAGGAAACAATAGGACCATCTAGAATAATTGGCTTTACTGAAAATAGGTGTGATATTTAGTATATATACACCACCAAAAGGCAGCTTTGGGAGAATATTTACCATACCACTTCTCCTGAAAATCAATTAATGTGGAGAAAGCCTCAATATTTGTAAATAAGGCCCATGCTATGAATGCGTATATTATCACATCAGAAGAACTGGGTTAAATGTGACCCAAAGGGAGAAAACGCAAAAATATAGGTACCAGTATGACAAATGTTAGCAAAAACCGGATTTGTTCCACTTGTAAATATAAGGTCGGAATGTGCGAACATTATTTGAATGGAATTGGAATATTTTCTGAAAGGGAGTTAAAGGTGTGTCAAGTCTAAAACATATACAATTATTCAGATATACTTCGTATATACCTAACAATTCTTACTGTTGCAATGCCGGTGGTTACTATAGAATAGGCTAGTGTATTCCCATCTAGTAACTGTATTATACCGTAAGTAGCCAATAAGTAGGTACATCAGACACATATGTATAATACTAACAATTCCAGAAAAGAATACGAATGAATTTATTTACAAACAATGATTCGTAGCGAAAATTGGTAGATGAAGACCCTCATAATTTAAGGAACTAGTTACCCGAGAATTGTTCCCTTTGACACCAAAAAAGTGTCAATAGCACATACAATTTACCGAATGATGCATTTCTCGTGAAACAACTGTACATGGGTACATATGTTTTCGAAATATGTAAAATTCCAGAAATATTGAGTTGAACTTTTAATGAAATTATGATTTTGGAAATGATTTATCGAAATCGTACAAAAAGACACGTTGGGCGAAATCTACGAAAACCATATTTTGTCATTATAAATACGAAACGTCAGAACTCTTTTAACTGTCCAACCGCTTCATTGCATATTAGATGGAGATAACTGTTTTCAGAGTATTAGGAGGCATTGTGAACTATCAACTAGGAAACAATAGGACCATCAAGAATAACTGGCTTTACTGAAAATTGGTGTGATATTTAGTATATATACACCACCAAAAGGCAGCTTTGGGAGAATATTTACCATAACACCTCTTCTGACAATAAATTAATATGGAGAACGCCTCCAAATTTATAAATAAGGCCCATGCTTTGGATGCGTATATTATCACATCAGAAGAACTGTGTTAGATTTCACACAAAGGGAGAAAATTGAAAAATATAGGTACTGGTATCACACATGTTAGCCAAAACCGGATTTGTTCCACCTGTATATCTAAGGTCGGAATGTGCGAACATTATTTGAATAGAATTAAAATATTTTCTGAAAGGGAGTTAAAGGTTAGTCAAGTCTGAAACATATACAATTATTCAGATATACTTCGCATATACCTAACAATTCTAACTGTGGCAATGGCGGTGGTTACTATAGAACAGGCTAGTGTATTCCCATCTAGTAACTGTATTATACCGTAAGTAGCTAATAAGTAAGTATATCAGACACACATGTATAATACTAACAATTCCAGAACAGAATACGAATGAATTTATTTACAAACAATTATTCATAGCGAGAATTGGTAGGTGAAGAACCTCATATTTTTAAGGAACTAGTTACCCGAGAATTTTACCATTTGCCACCAAAAAGACGTCAATAGCACATACAATTTACCGAATGATGTATGTCTCGTGAAACAACTGTACATGGGTAGATATGTTTTCGAAATATGTAAAATTCTGGAAATATCGAGTTGATCTTTTAATGAAATTATGATTTTGGAAATGAATTATCGAAATAGTACATGAAGGCATGGTTGGGCGAAATCTATCAAAACCATATTTTTTGATAAAAAATACGAAACGTCAGAACTCTTTTAACTGTCCAATAGCTTCAGTGTATATTAGATGGAGATAACTGCTTTCAGAGTATTAGGAGGCATTATGAACTATCAACTAGGAAACAATAGGAGCATCTAGAATAACTGGCTCTACTGAAAATTGGTGTGATATTTAGTATATATTGTAATAGACGGTCGAGGGGTTTGTTGTCCATTTAAATACATGTAAAGGCGATAAAGACTACGAATATTGTCTATAAAATGTTGTATTCATTTCTGTTGATGTTCATCAGTAATAATAAATTTCTACAGCATACGCTTATATAATAATAATAACAATAACGAAATAAACAAGTAGGATGTTGGCCTTCCTTTGTAAAACTTGATTAATAGTTGTGTTCCAAACGATTATCCAAAAATTCCAAATACTAGTAAGCAAATCGGGGCATCAGTGTGGTGGGAGATCGCATCGTATATATGACATGAAAATATATTTTATTATTCCATATAAATCTTTAAAAGCTCTTCGTAATGTTGTATTCTTTAACAGTAATGACTCTATGATCTTTAATAAAAAGTCCGAAACGGAAGTAAATGTAAACAATCGCCATCTTGAGTGTTGCAGAATACGTTTGAAACGATAGACTTGATTATTCTTTAAAGTGATGGAAATATTGTTTTAAATATATATTGTTTCCATTATTGGTTCGTTTCCTTATAAATTTACTTGTAGATGTACCTAAACTTATAAAGATGTCTCTTGTTGTTATAATTGGTATTTAGCTATTTTTATCTGCTTTTGGCTCTTGATGTGTCCAGTACCAAGACTGGGATGCGATCTGCCATCTTCTGAATTCGCGCCGTATTTATACCCTTCTCTGACCAATCAGTGCTTGTCATTCTGGCTGACAGGTGCCTGACAAATTCATACTTGGCTGACAACAAACTATTTCCCCCTAATACATCGAAATAATTCATATTTCCTTTGTCAGCCAAGGTGGAAAACAGATAATATTTAATAAAAAATCTTATATTCAAATTTTCCCGGGATATTAAACTTTATGATGTGAACTGACAAAAATACGTTTCATCTGTTTGTCAGGGACGTGACAACGTCAGTAAATTAATCCGCATCAAAACATAGTTCTTAGCAAATGCAAGTAAATATAAAATTAACCAACAAACATATTTATAAATACGATTCTGGAAGGCCAACCAATGTTCTGAATACTTTGTTATCTTCAAAAGTGTAAAATACACCCCAAAAATTGACAAAATGAAGACGAACTATAAACCGGAAGTACGATCGCCGGTGAATATTTTGTTGC
Organism: Bathymodiolus brooksi; assembly: GCA_963680875.1. NCBI lineage: Eukaryota > Metazoa > Mollusca > Bivalvia > Mytilida > Modiolidae > Bathymodiolus > Bathymodiolus brooksi. The sequence goes on from OY804587.1 coordinate 73,332,632, forward strand.
CAAAATGAAGTTTGTAAAAAAATGTACAATGGAATTCCGTCAATTTCTCAGTCAATACTGGCTGAATCTCAACATTATGAGAGATATAAGTAGCTGAATTCCCCTATATACCAGGTATACTCATTAGACATTGTGTCATGATCTAAAACTACGAAAAATTGATCTGAAGTAATGCTTGTCCCAGTTCAAAATTTAGCGCTAAACAACTTCCAATTTTATCGATATTACTAAAATGAATTTATACTTAAGTAAATTCAATCAGATAAAAAGATTTCTACTTATTTCGAAATACTACTGATAATTATTGTTAATTATCAGACTAAAATAATTTCTTCTATGATAGTTTAATAAAATACTTGGACATAATTTACTGATGAATCCAATTTGTAATAAAAATCTAAGCTTTCATATAAATGAAAGTTAACCAACCCCAATATATTACACTCTCCCTACCTTAAATCCTGAATTCTCCCGAATTCATAATAAAAAAATGTGGGAGCATTCAGCACTACTCAAATACTAATAAATATAACTATCATACTAATAAATACATCAAGCAATAAACAATGTCAAAATAGAGTTTATGATCTTCTTTCTGTAGAATGTGGAATGGAATGTCCATAAGTTCATATATTCACTATTAAAGTTATGTTGAAATGTTTGATGCTGAATTTTCCAAAGTTAATCGTAACGGAACATCCTTTATTACTTGCAAAAGTCCTTCGGTATCTTTACTTGACAGTGCCGTCGCCGCCTCCAACTTTGCCAACCAGACATTAGCTTCCGCTTCTTTCAAGTTTCCCATGTAGATTCCTTTCAATATATTAAAGTTCAGTAACCTTGCCTGGCTTATTCCGTTTGTATGGAATGTCATGTCCAAAGAGGTTCCTGGTAAAGCTAGCATTGCATACTTGTCTAATATATCTGATTTATTCGTCACAGACTTCACACCTAAATTGTACTCTAATGACATGGCTACAAATTGCCAAGTTGTTAATCTGTCATCTGCAGACAATTCCTCCCAATTTTCTGGTGGCCAAACTATGCTTCTGGGTGTTCCTATTTCTACGGATGTTGTAATTGTTCTCCATTCTCTCCGTGCCGGTGGTATCATGGGCATAACTCCTGTACGTAGTAATCGTTCTGCTCTTTCTTTTGTAGTTGAACCTGTGGTGGTGTTGTCATCTTGTATTGTTGGATGTGTACTGTCTATGCTTTTTTCCTGTCTAGTGTCCACTGAGTTGGTATCGTATCTTTGTCATGTTCTGTGTTAGTAAGGATATTTTGAATAACTAAAGAACTGCTCGCCTCATCTGGTTGTTGTGTGTTTGAACGACTTCCTGTTGTTGTATTTTCTGATGTGCCATTCTCCGTTATTTGGTCGGTTTCCTGTATATACGTCTCCAATAACTCTATTTCATCACTGATCTCTAATTCCTCTGTTAGTTCTTGCATTTTTCTCTTCTTTGTAGTCGCAAAGGTTACAGTTTGTCTAGTTATCTTTTTTATATGTATATCACTAATCCCTAGTTCCTTGGAAATACTCTTAGTTAGCCCAGAAATATCTTTAACTTCTGTAGTAAAATGTTTTGGAATTGTAGTTGTTGAGTGATTGGACTTCATTCTTCTTATCAAACTCTCTGCTGCTCTCTTGTCGTCAAAGGCTTTCTCCGAAAGATCTGCCTTAAACCAGATTTCTCCATTTCCTATTTTTGATGTAAGGTACGCTATGTTTCCTGAAGAACAGAAGTTATGGCTGGCTAGTTGTACTTTCTGTTCTTCCATCGATGGTCTGCTAGGTGAGTATGGAGGGTTTCCTGATGTTGGTTGCACATGGATATGCTTCTTAGATTTATCTTGTGTCTTCCATCCATCTTCCCATTGCTGTCTAGATCTACTGGATGTCCCTGTTCGCTCTAGCCATCGACTAACAGCTGCCCTTGTCCTGATTGCTATGATAGTGTCATGATCAGTTGGCTTAATCAATCTTGCATAGTCTTCCGGGTGGATAGAAAGCCAGAATCCGTTCGCCTAGGAGAAGAAACTGCTGGTCTTGACATCATCTGTTAGTGACTGATGACGCTTCTCTGTGTGTTTTTGCAGCTCACTCATTTCCCGGTACGTCTTTTCCTCTCCATAACACCATGGACATACAATTCTCATCTTGGAATGCTCACTAGATGCAGCATTGTTCTTCATATCTCCGTTGGTCCGAAAAGTCTGGGTGCACCAGTGACATTTCACATCGTGTTCGGCTGGCATTCTGGAAAATACAAGGGACAACTATTTTGAGTTACGGTTCCGACATCAATATGATGGATGCGTTCTCCCACTGCCCCATAGAAAAGATGATTTTTCGTCAGTCGTTCTCAAATTATTACTATTTTTTCTTATGATGAATTCCATTTTTCACGTGTAGGAAGCCCAACATCCGTCTAAAACTTCAAATAATTCCATGCAAACAAGAAACAGAACATCATTAAAACCATGTTCATCAAACATCATATTCAGCTCCTATTCCATATAAAATTGCTTGGCCAGCTCTCCATCTGTAACCAAGACTCCCATGATTTGACTACTGGTTGATCAGGCCAGTTCCAAATCGTTCTGCGAGATATCTCTTATTTTCGATGCATCTTCCTTGTGAATAGGCTGCTGACCAATATCTTTAATATGTCTGCTGACTTGTATACAGTTCAACTGATTCTTCATAAATCGTGCTGCCCATGACGGTATGTTCCTTCCCTGGTACAACACTAGTCTGTCAACGTGGTAAATTCTTGATGGCTGACGGGCTGACTTCTTTACTCGGTAAGTAACATCATCAATTTGTTTTTCTATTATAAATGGTCCTTTCCAGGGCGATGTCAACTTGTTGCAAATTCCTGCTTTTCTTGCCGGCTCATATGTCCATACAGGTTGACCTTTCTTAAATAAACGCTTCTTTGCTTTCAAATCGTAATGTCGTTTCTGATAAACTGCTGCTTGTTTAAGATTGTTACGTGCAATGCCATGAATTTCTTTTAATATCTTTTTCAGGTTGTGAAGGTAGTCATCATAATTTGACTGGTCGGATTCATAGTCTGATTCCATCGGCTGTCCAATTACTGCTTGGAGTGGTAGGGTTACTTCTCTGCCAAATACCATTGAATTTAGAGTTCTTGAAGTTGATTTGTGGACAGATGAACGATACGCCATCATAACTTGCTGAAGAAATTTATCCCATGTATCCTGCTTTTTCTCACAATACATAGTTAACATAGCTGATAGTGTTCTGTTGAATCTCTCAACGTACCCATTTGACTGTGGTCTAAAACTAGTAGTCCTTGTTTTATCAATTCCTAAATAGATACACATCTGCTTGAAAATGTCAGACTCAAAATTTCGGCCTTGATCTGAGTGGAGTTGTAATGGAGTACCAAATCTGCAAACAAAATTCTCTACAAATACTTTAGTCACAGTTTGGCTATCCTGGTTTGGTATGGCAATTGCTTCTGTCCATTTGGTGAACGTATCTGTAATGACTAGGATGAAACGGTTTCCACTTTTAGTGAGAGGCAAGGGCCCCAATATGTCAATTGCAATTCTTTCCATTGGTTCGCCAACCAAGTATGACCCTAATGGTGCCTTATTTTTCTGTCTTTTTGGCTTTCTAGCAAAACATCTGTCACACTGGCGACAATAATCTTGGATGTAATCCTTCATTCCAGGCCAGTAGAAGCTTTCTTTTACTTTTTCCAAGGTCTTTTCAACACCTAAATGACCGGCTGTTGGCATGTCATGGAAGAATTTCATGACTTCTATCCTTTTCTGCTCTGGTAAGATAAGTTGTAGCTTCAGCTTATTTCCATTCTGAGTTTCCCATTTTCTGTATAGCATTCCACCATGCAAATCTAATCTGTCCCACTGGCTCCACAAGGTTTTTAGTTGCGATGTTTCACTGGAAACACTCTCCCATGCTGGTCTATCTTTTCCAGTTTCAATTGCTGCCATTATACATCCTATGCTTTCATCTGAGAGTTGCTGTTGTCGCATTTCTGTTGGTTCCCACCCGGACAGTATAAATTGTTTTTTTTTTAATTTTTCAATGTGCTCATTTTGTTCGCCTCTGGTGATGGCTCTTATTTCTGTATCTTGCTGATATTTTCCACATGACTGGTGTCCCTTATTAGTATCTGATATCTTGTTTTCTATTTGATTTCTGGATTGATGTTCACCAGGGTTCTGCATTTTGGCTTCTGTTCTTTCATTTTCAGAAGTGCATTCTTCAACGGTGTTGTTTTCTTCATTTGCATGTTCACATTCAGTTTGATTCAATTCTTCCTGTCTTCTGCAAGCTCTGCATGGGTTTCTGGAAAGTGCAGCAGCATTTATGTGTCTTTTTCCTGCTCTGTGTATGATTTGTAAATTGTAAGTGGCGAGCTGTTGTAGCCATCTCGCTACCTGTCCGGTTGGATTCTGGAGGCTTTGCATCCAGCTGACTGCGGAATTATCTGTGCGTAATAAAACGTTTTGACCATAGACGTATGGATGCAAGTTCTTGATTGCTACAATCACAGCTAGCAGCTCTTTTCTTGTTGTACAGTAGGAAGTTTCATGCTTGTTCAGTGCTTTGCCCATATATGCAATGATATGTTCTCCTCCATCTACCTCTTGTGACAGCACAGCACCAACAGCGACGTTACTGGCATCTGTGTCTAGAATAAACTGTTTTCCTGGTACTGGATAAATTAAGATTGGTGGAAATACTAACTCTTGCTTTAATGCTTCAAACGATTTCCCACACTCTTCTGACCATACAAATTTGGTTCCTTTCTGACAGGCTTTATGCAATGGTATAGCAATGTCTGCGAATCCCTTAACAAATTTTCTGTAATATGAGCAAAGGCCTAGGAAACTTTTTATTTCTTTAGCATTCCTTGGTGTTGACCAATTTTGTAAAGCTACAATTTTATCCGGATCTGTATGTACTCCCTCTTCTGAAACAACATGGCCTAAGAATTTAACTGATTTCTGGAACAGTATACATTTTGATGGCTTTAACTTCAGGTTAGCTTCTCCGAGTCTTATGAAAACATGTTCCAGTCTAAGTAGCCTTTCTTGAAATGATGCGCCTGGTACAATTATATCGTCCATGTAGAGAAGGCATTCTTCCCATTGTAGTCCTCTTAAAACATCTTCCATCAATCGCTCGAAGGTAAACGGACTATTTGCTAGACCAAATGGGGTAACAGTAAAATGAAATAGTTGTAGAAAATGCAGTTTTCTCTTTGTCGTGTGAGTGAAGGCGCACCTGCCAAAATCCAGAGCAAAGATCGAGACCTGCTAAGGAGTCGAGGCACTGGTCTACTCTTGGTAAAGGATAGGCGTCTTTTATCATTACATTGTTCAAAGCTCTGTAGTCAACGCAGAAGCGTGTTGTGCCATCTTTCTTTGTTACGAGTACTAATGGTGAAGACCATGGGCTCTTTGATGGTTCTATAACACATCTCTTGAGCATATTGTTTATTTCAATTTCTCTATATCTCTTTTTCCTAATGGTAGTCGTCTAGGAGGATATCTGATTGGATTGGCATTACCTGTGTTGATTCTGTGTTGTATTCTGTCAGTTCTTCACAAACCATCTGCTGATTTTGAAAATACATCTTGATATTTGATCAAAAGTTCTGCAAGTTGCTATTTTTCTCTGTCCTGTAAATGTTCACTACTCTTGTCAAATAGGTCTTTTACATGGATGGGTACCATTCCAGACTCAAGTTCTGGTTTTACTGTTATATTATTGCACCTTTGGGTTGTTGGAATATCTTGTTCATAATATGACTCACAGGATGCAATGTGCTGTTTTGCATGTATGGTTACTGGTCTGTCTTTGAAATTGACTACTTGTACATGGACAGCTGTATTGTGTGACTCCAATATACCTCTTGTTATATAAAATTCACCATCCCTTCCCTGCTTTGAAATTTCATCTACCAGTCCAAGGTCTGCTAAATGCTCTGAACTCTGTATGTTTACTGGTATAAACATTCTTGACTTTGCTGCTACTGTAATTGTATCTTTAGACAGAACTCTGCATACCATCTCAGCTTCTCCACCTATTAAGCATTGTATATTTCCAAACTCTGTTGTCAAAATCTGTTTCTTGTAATCTATTTTGGATACATATTGCAACAGGGAATCTTGACCTAATATTGCATCATTGGAAATATTGCAAATTAAACAGTTCAATCGATAGTCTGCACTGCCTAGAGTGAGGATACAAGTTAATTTCCCATGCAACTGTAGTGGATTCCCATTTACATCATACAATGTACGTTCTGCATGCTGCAATTGTAAATCTTTCTTTTTGTGCATCATCTGTATACAAATGTGTTTACTTAAAATCGTGGTCGTTGAACCATTATCAATCAAAACATCTAGTGGAATATCTTGTATATAACCCCTTGTATAAAATCCATTGTCCCATTTCCCACATGTATTCCCAACTTGTCCTAATCTTTTATCTGGAGACCGTAAAATTTCCACTGGTTCCCGGTCTATTGAGCCAATGGGTTCCTGAAGTTTCCCTGGACCGCTGTATTCTGTCTGCTAGGTGTGTATCTGTTCTCATTCTGTTTCTGTGTTCGACTACTGGTCCCTTGTTGATTAACTTGCTCTTTACATTTGATGAAGATAGGACAATTTCTACAAATGTGACCAATGTTCCCGCAGAGATAAAATCTTATCTCCCTTCTTATCTCTGGTTTATTGTTGAATCTGGATGTTGTTCCACTTTGTGTCAACTGTCTGTCTTGTGGTGATGGTCTCTTTGTCTCTAGTTCTGATATTCTCCTTGTCAGTGTCTGTAAAGTGTCGTGATAACTATTTTCTGTGCTTATAGACTGAATACCTTCTTGAATTGTTTCATTTACCATTCTCACATTTGATTTCTTCTTTTCCTGAGTGTCCCCCAGTATGGCCTCATATCGTGCAAAAACTTCCACTGCATCAGATACTGTTTTACAATTCTGATTAGTACACTGGTACTTAACATCAGGCGAAACACTCTTATATAGCTGGTTTATTGCCAGGACCTCTTGTGCTCTTGGATCTAAGTCCGCGTATGCTCTTTGTGCCATCTGTCTAAGGTCGTCTGCTAGTGCAGCTATGGACTCCCCTTGTCTTCTTTTTCTTGACTCCAGTCGTGATAACCATCTATTCTGCTGTCTAGTGCTCCCGAACCTCTGTCCTAATCTTTGGACTAGTATATGATATGAACGTTTCTCTGTCTGTGACAAACTGATATAAAAGGTTCTTGCTGGACCCTTCAATGCAGCTGCTAAAGCCAAAACCTTGTCTTGGTCTCGCCATTTTCCGAGTTCAGCACATATTTCAAAGTGAGATATGTATTCTTCCCAGTCTTCTACTCCATCGTATGACTCTGGTTTAATTGCTATTCTGTAAGAAGATCCTGTCGGATAGTCTGTGCCATTCCCATTCAAATCTATTCTGTTAAATCCATGGGCACCCTTTCCAATATCTGGAACGTCTCCTTCTCCACGATCTCGTCTGTATGTTCCATGGTCTTCTACAGTGTCGTAAAATCGATCATCATCTCCTTGAGCTCCAGTATCTTCAATGTTGTTTGGATTTCTAAATGCTACTTCTGTATCGGGTGAATCTGACATCGTAATGCTAACAAGATCAAATAGTTCTGCTACCTAAATTAACGTTATGTACAGTTTATAATTTCCACCACACGAAGTTCCTTTAATGCAAATACGGCAATATCGGTTAAAAAGTTCTATGTACATGTATTTCATATTCCAGAAAATGAGTTCGTATACTAGGATTTATTTTATTTTCGTAAATCCCCATATTCTGACACCAGTTTGTAATAGACGGTCGAGTGGTTTGTTGTCCATTTAAATACATGTAAAGGCGATAAAGACTACGAATATTGTCTATAAAATGTTGTATTCATTTCTGTTGATGTTCATCAGTAATAATTAATTTTTACAGAATACGCTTATATAATAATAATAACAATAACGAAATAAGTAAGTAGGATGTTGGCCTTCCTTTGTAAAACTTGATTAATAGTTGTGTTCCAAACGATTATCCAAAAATTCCAAATACTAGTAAGCAAATCCGGGCATCAGTGTGGTGGGAGATCGCATCGTATATATGACATTAAAATATATTTTATTATTCCATATAAATCTTTAAAAGCTCATCGTAATATAGTATTCTTTAGCAGTAATGACTCTATGATCTTTAATAAAAAGTCCGAAACGGAAGTAAATGTAAACAATCGCCATCTTGATTATTGCAGAATACGTTTGAAACGATAGACTTGATTATTCTTTAAAGTGATGGAAATATTGTTTTAAATATATATTGTTTCCATCATTGGTTCATTTCCTTATAAATTTACTTGTAGATGTACCTAAACTTATAAAGATGTCTCTTGTTGTTATAATTGGTATTTAGCTATTTTTATCTGCTTTTGGCTCTTGATGTGTCCAGTACCAAGACTGGGATGCGATCTGCCATCTTCTGAATTCGCGCCGTATTTATACCCTTCTCTGACCAATCAGTGCTTGTCATTCTGGCTGACAGGTGCCTGACAAATTCGTACTTGGCTGACAACAAACTATTTCCCCCTAATACATCGAAATAATTCATATTTCCTTTGTCAGCCAAGGTGGAAAACAGATAATATCTAATAAAAAATCTTATATTCAAATTTTCCCGGGTTCTTAAACTTTATGATGTGAACTGACAAAAATACGTTTCATATGTTTTCAGGGACGTGACAACGTCAGTAAATTAATCCGCATCAACACATAGTTCTTAGCAAATGCACATAAATATAAAATCAACCAACAAACATATTTATAAATACGATTTTGGATGGCCAACCAATGTTCTGAATACTTTGTTATCTTCAAAAGTGTAAAATACACCCCAAACATTGACAAAATGAAGACGAACTATAAACCGGAAGTACGATCGACGGTGAATATGTTGTTGCCAAAATGAAGTTTGTAAAAAATTGCAACAATGGAATTCCGTCAATTTCACAGTCAATTCTGGCTGAATCTCAACATTATGAGAGATATAAGTAGCTGAATTCCCCTATATAACAGGTATAATCATTAGACATTTCTAAAGAAATGGTGGGTTGAATCAGATTTTAAGGCGCCAAACCTCCCGCTCTCATTCCGGTTATTGGTGATTGTTAAACGGGAAACGAAACAGAAACGAAAGGAAACGAAACGAAACAAAAAAAAATCATCAATAAATAAAAAAACGAAACAAACACTAACGAAACGATTTTTTCTTACATGAGACAACAATCCACAAAATGCCAGTGGCGGATTGAAAAACCTTTAAAACTTACTGGAAGATTTGGCTAGAGAAGAAAACAATAATCAGGATTTCATATAAAAAATCTCACGACTTTCTTTCTACTTATGTGCTATGTAAATTTCTGAGATTCATAGAAAAGAAGAAGTATATTTGTTTGATACCAAATCCCCTCTCCAGGAAGCGACTGTCAACAAAGTCACACCATGGTCTTCAAGATTTGGAAACCCACACCACGAAGCGATCGCCGAGTAGCCTATGAAACAACACAGTCTACACAACTCGATATCTACATTGTATTTGTGAAGTCAAATTAAAGATTATAATAGAAACACACGAACTACCGGACAGATTACCAGTTTGAAGAAATAAACAATGTGGACCTTGTTTTTGTTGTGTTGTGCGTGTTTTTCCCATTTTTTCAGTTACTTTGTATGACGGTTCACCAGTATGACAAGTGGCTGTGCAAAGCAGTTCACGATCTGTGTTTCTTTGATCTATTCGGACAAAACAATCAATTAATAGTAAACTTCATCTGATGCCAAGGCAATCTGATTTTTTTGCTCTGAAAAATTCCTGAAGCCTTGATACAATAGAACTTTTTGTCGAGCGAAACTGAAGTTATGCTATGGAAACACATCTCTGTGGACACCAACTTCTTTTCTTAAACCTGTTTTTTTTTTAAATTGATAGTTCGATCTTAAATTCAGTAAACTTCTTGTTCCATTATAAAACATCAGTGTAAGTTTCATCAAAATGTGAGAAAATAAGATTTTCTGAAGGACTTGCTTAGATTTTTTTCTAAGTTATTAGGAAATTGGAAAAGAACAACCCCTATCACAACAACAAATAACCTAAGAAAACAATGCGCAGTTCCCAGCATAACGCAGGATTGTGCTGAAATCGACCTTGACCTCAAACGTTTAGTCCTAACATTGTGTTATATTTTTTTAATCTTTTGACAAAAACTCAAACATAAGCTATGGCAAAAATGAGGAACGACAGACAGAGGGACACCCGCCGCATGAACAAAGACTAGAAAACACAAAGTGTATGAGGATTCTATTTACAAGGTGGCTCAATGAGTTAGGTCGTTGGTTCTAACAGCTCATACAAGCATATCACCAATACGGCGTGGGTTCGCGCCCAGCTTTGTAAATTACAGAAAACTGTGCACTCGACTAGCAGCCGCAAGTGATAAATTTTATCAGTTGCTTGTCCAGGGTCGGTGGTTCTCTCCGGGTACTCCGGCTTCCTCCACCACTAAAACTGGTCGCCATGGTATAGCTGAAATATTGCTCATCTCTGTAAACTTGGCGATTTTTAAAGGATAGGAAGAAAAAAATAGGATCCGTAATACATGGAGCTAATTTTCGAAATGATACGTGACACATCCGGTAAGCACCAAGCAAAATTATTTCATTATTGTAGAAATAGTTGAGTTTCCACATATTTTTTTTTTAATTTAAAAATCACCTTTGTTGGCGTTTGCAATTATCTATAACAATGTCAGATGTTTCCTAAGAGATAAATATACAATACATATACATTGTCGGTAAATACCAAATTTATTTGTACGAGCCTTAAAACAGGTAGAAATGTTTTTATCGTGCAATCATAAAACAATGGTACCTAAATATAAAAAAAGAAAACAATGCTCAGCCATTTTGTGGTTCTCAAATACCGTGATACACTCATAAGAATTTTCAACAAAAGACGACTTTTTTCAGACACCCGTGCAGTAAATGTTTAGTGCAACATAAATGCTTTGTCTGTAAAGACCATAGTTTGCCAACGAAAAACCAATTGCTTGTGTGTTCTCTGTACACAAAAATGTGTGTCGCGACTTAAGTTCCGGGGTATGACCTACAATAAACCTTAACCAACCACTGATTCATTCATAAAACTGGTCAAAATGTATTATACCGGTAATATGGCTATTATCATAGATCAATATGGGTCAATATTTATGATTTATCATAATATGTGTGACGGATGCATGGGTGGACGTTCATACAGACCAACACATGAGCGGACGGACGGATGAAATTACATGTGTAACTCTATATTACCCAATCACACTCGAGTGACATGAAAAAAAGAATTCTATTTCAGTTATGTGCTCCGTGGTTTAATGATCATTTGCAAGAACACGCTCCGTGTTGAACAGGATCATGCTCTGTGTATTACGGATCCTATTTTTTTCTACCCATCCTTTATAGATCGCCAAGTTTACAGTGATGAGAAATTGGAATTTCTTCTGACAAAATATTTTTTCTCCCAATGAAAAAACAATTAAAAAAATTATGTTTCTCGGATTGTACGAAATATGCCTCATTAAAAGTAAAAAATAAAGTTTGACAAGGTCAACTATTTATTGACATTATTTTCATCGCGTATGAAAATTCCAGGACCCACCCCACCCGCGACTAAATAGTGTCGGCAATTAATGACTCTTTATATCAGTGAATCTATATGATCGCTGATGAGAGAGCGAGAAAGACATATATACTTTTAATCTCACATGATTAAAAATTGGTGCAAAATTGAAAAAAAATGGTGTGGGTCCTCAGTTTTGAGCAGTCCCTCCTTTGGACCCCACCTGTTCAGAAACTATGGATCCACCACTGATGACATATTTTGTTCTCCTGAGACTTATGCAAGGGGTAGAATTTCGCAAAACATTTTCTTTCTTTGGAGAAAAAAACCCCAAAATAAAGTAATTGTTTGTTTCCCAAAACCCGATCCTACCATGAGAGGGAATGATAGGTAGGTGATTAGAAAACATATTTCATTCTTTAGGGAAATAATTGACTCGCCAAGAAATGAACTTGTCAGAAATGACAGCCAAACCGGGTTTTCCATATATTCGGACAAAGTGCAATGTTCCCGTCATTGAAGGGCTGTATCTCCCAAACCGTCAAGTGATCGCACGGAAACGGTTGGCAAATTGTATACAATACATTACAAATACATTTAATAAGGCCAAAAAGACTCTGAGTGTGTCTCAGGACAAGGCCTGTATTATGCCACCTGTGTTTTACGTTTTTTAACATTTTACTAAAAACGTCCGAACAAAACAATATAGAAAAGAACCGCCTAGGGCATAAATGTGCGACGTATCCCCCCGCACTTGCATAATATTTAGTTTTATATATTTATAGAAAGCAGCCTTGCAGTCTTAATGTATAACATACTTCATTGAAGGATGGAGTATATTGCAGCATCATCTGAATAATATACAGGAAGTACTCCACTTAGAACACTGTGTAAACCTCTGATGTAAATATAGATTTCCCTCAAAACCCTTGCTTCAAATATTTCCATGTAAGAACCCATCCACGATAATGATAATTACAAGCCACATGCAAATAATTATTCAAATCTATCCATGTTTACTGAAGTTATCGCGTAAACAAGACACAATTCTCAAAAATCGGTGATTTTTCAACCAAAAACTAGGATGTTCCCCCAAAACCCTTGCTTCAAATATTTCCATGTTGGAACCCATCCAAGATAATGATAATTACAAGCCACATGCAAAAAATTATTCAAATCTATCCATGTTTACTCAAGTTATCGCGTAAACAAGAAAGTGTGACGGACAGACAGACAGACGGACGGACGGACGGACGGACGGCTGCTATTACTATATCCCTCACCGCTATCGCGGGGGGATACACAGATAAACGATATATACGTGTATATGGTAATTCCATTGAAATATTTCAGCGGAACGGACGCCATTCTACAGATAAGGGTAACGTCTCCTATGGTGATCATATCATATTGGATGGCGTAATGCTTCACAAGCGACCATTGCGCGATGTCGAGCGACCGTCGCGGAAATACTGCATGACAGTAGATGCTTAAATTGATACAAAAGGAGTTCTACAGCTTTTCTATAGTTTTTGTTTGACCAATAGAAGGCGAAAATGGGGCGACTCTTGCACGGCGGTCACGCGACAGTCGCCGGTGAAGCATACATGAGCTCTAAATTGTGTAACAGTTTTTGATTATATATCCAATACTTTTAATTCTTACATCCCCGAACGCATCGATAACTGTCTCATCAAAGTCTTGTGTCTAATTAGCTCTAACTTGACCATTGTCTTCCAAATTCTTATCAATACTAAAAAGGTAGTAGCAAACTTGTATTCGTATTATCTGTTTTTTTTATTTACCAGGTCTAGACTATGTTGTTTTTTTCAAAAGACATTTCAAGACTATCAAGTCAACCCCTAGTGGTAGAGCATAGACATCGATATGGTGTTAAAAGGAATTTTCAGTGGTAAAAAACGGATGCGAATTCAAGGCCCCGCCCCCCTTTTGATGAAAAACATTTAACATTTTCGGGAATTTGAGGAAATGTTGTGCAGCCACCTCCCCTCCAATGTACCTAGTATTCTTTTCAGATTTTCAGAATGTCTGGATCGGCTACTGGAAAAGAAAAAAATCTCCATTTCCGTACCCGGTTTTGCCGCCGGAGATTTGTAATTTGATTTTTTTTTAAATCCTGAATTCCACAAATTTATCAAACTGTTCGAGATGGATGAAGATCAGGAAGGGGCTTACATTTTTATGTTACACAAATGAGCTAGGACATAAACAACTCCTATTAATTGTGTTTGGTATACGAAATTATAGCTTACCTATATCCTTTCTCTCCATCCATCCTTGGTTTCTGATACATTTGTAGCTGGCTGCAAAAGTGACGAGAACATTTTCTCGCACATTTTATAAATCCTGTGAGATCAAAGTATAAACAACCCGCCCATTTCAATCAAGCGCATTACTGTTTTATGCCGTTAAAAAAGGTTTGAAAGCATCAAAAGATAACTCATTTAAAAGTTCCTTTTATACAAAACCGATTTTTTTACTTCAAAGGTTCGATCAACTAGCACCTTCGCAACTTCATTTGAACTTTATAAATGAAAGTAAACACCGACAAATCTTTTGCAGGGGTGTTTTAAGTTACAGCGAGATTTATATTGGCAAGGGCTCATTGTGATTTAGGTTATTTTTCATTTCGCTTTCTTTTTTATTATCCCCCATGACGAAAAGACGAGCGGCATATTAATTTATCCATGTCCACCGTTCGTCCGTTCGGCTAGCTTCTTCTACAGTTTTTGATCTAAGAATTTTATATTTTGAAGGGTGTTTGATCAGGATTTTAATAAAAAAATTCAAAAAGGACATAATGTTGAACTTAGTATTTTTTTTCTAGATATAAGGTACGTTTGTAATTCAAGTTTGTCCATGCAGCCACAGATGTTTTCTACAGCTTTTTAATCCAGAGCTCTGATATTGTGAACACAAACTAAAGCCAGCGAATATCAAAGGATGTTGAACTTAGTGGGTTTTTTTTTCTATACCAGCCGGGGGCACCAAAAAGTGTCTTACAAGCACAATGTTAGGACTACAATTTTTAGGTCAAGGTCAATATCAGCACATTCCTGAGTTATGCTGTGAACTCCACATTTTTTGTTAGGTTATTTGTTGTTGTTTTAGGGGGTGTTGTTTTCCAATTTCCTAAAAATGTAAACAAGTCCTTCAGGAAATCTTATTTTCTCACATTTTGATGAAACTTACACTGATGCTTTATAATGGAAAAGAAATCTACTGATTTTAAGATCGAACTACCAATTTAGAAAAACCCAACAGGTTTGGCTTCCACAGAGATGTGTATTCACATCTCTGGTTTCCATAGCATAACTTCAGTTTTGCTCGACAAATTGTATCAAGGCTGCAGAAATTTTTAGCCAAATCTTCGCGTAAATTTTAAAGGTTTTTTAATCCGCCATTGACATTTTGTGGATTGTTGTCTCATGTAAAAAAAAAATCGTTTCGTTAATGTTTGCTTCGTTTTTTTATTTATTGATGATTTTTTTTGCTTGGTTTGGTTTGGTTTCGTTTCGTTTCGCTTCGCTTCGTTTCTGTTTATTCTTGTTTTGTTTCGTTTCGTTTCTGTTTCGTTTCTGTTTCGTTTCTTTTTTTTACAATCACCCCTAATTTATATTCCAAGAAATCAATTTGCATGATAAATAAAAACGATATAAGGCATGTGCATGTCCAATATGTGCACAAATTAATGTCCTTATACATATGATGGTAATCTGTCACGACATTAACAGTAAGCGTTGATGTGAGCCACAATCTAATGTTTATTTTTGCTTTACATCTGCAAATCCTGATGAGTGATACAGGTTATTGGAGGGGGGGTATCAATTTCATTTTGTACAGGATGCATTTCTGGAACAACATTCTTCGTGTACCTCAAGGCCAAACAATTTGGAAAGCCAAATGATTTGTAAATCTTTGTCATCATGTTATCCAAAGGAACCAAACAGTATATCCTAACTCTGCTAAAGTCATCTATGCCCCTTAGTTTTAGTAATAATTACATAATTTAGGAATTGTGCATTTCAATAATAGATATATCTTAAATGAATGTCAGTGCAGAAGCACTGACTATTGGGCGGATCTTGATGCGGCCCGATCTTGATGATTGACCTTTTTTTACGAGAGAAAATGTATACAAACTTGTACAGTCGAACGAAATTCAAATTCATGATTAGAATAATCCTTGTGTGATTAACAACTATGCAGATCTTTAAATATATATATATATATATATATATATACGTCTGAAAATTGAACCAAACAGTGTTAGAATTAGATTTTAGAGCTGTCAAATATATATATGCTTTTGAAATAGACTGATTTATTCGAAATATCTTGCCATTGTCAATTTTACAGTGTTCTTATAGCGGCATCTTGATTAGAAATAGAATCATCACAGTTCTTTTGTGTTAACATGTACTGTGCCTACAACTTCTTTTTTTTAATGTCTTTAGACTTGTAACAATTTCACGATAATTACTTTATGTTACTTGTAAATCATAGTTTGAAAGTAAATAAATTATGTCATAAATAAATAGTAATAAATGGAGATATGGGATATATGTCAATGAGACAACATACCCTACAGAGAATCGAAGAAATTAAATCATCAAGAGGTTGGCATGCAGTCTTTAACACGGGTTGTACACACATGGCAAAGCAAATACATTTTTGTTCGTGTAGCTAGTGTATCTTTCTCTTTGTTGTCGTAGTCCGTTGTCTTATACCCATTAGTGTTACCTATTTTCCACTAAATCCTTAACAGATGAGTAGGAGTGGACCAGATAGTGGGAGACAAGCCTGAAGGGTGGACCTGAAAGTGTAGGGGCAAGCTTTTGAAGTGGACTGAAAAGCGTGTTGACACGCCAGAAAGTGGGAGACAAGCTTACAACAAAAACTGATGCCATTTAACTCCTAATTATATATTTGTAGCATTAAATCGTTGTTTTGATTTTTTATTTATTATGGAAATACCGTAAGTACAAATGTAATATTGAATCCTATGAGAATAGCATTACTGAAATATCACATGGCCAGCCAGCTATTAAACTTCATAGTGATTTTGTTATTTTCTCCATAGTTCCATACGATTTCTGATCACTTTGGAATGTTCTCTACTGTCACGAGATAAAGTCTTTTAATTCTCGAATTTTCGTCTTGCACTATAAGCTTGCAGTTTGGAAATTTCTTTGAATGATTGAAGTATCTAGCCAAATTCTCACTGTTTTTAAACAACACCCCATCCTTATTCCTGTTTCCATCCAAGACCAACTTAGTTATAGGATCAACCACGAAGACTGGAGGTATTCCGTTCTTTGCATAATTCTTTTCACGATTTTCATTTTCGGAGCTTGTTATCCATTGTCCCTTGTATCCGATTAGGTTATATTTGATCGGAATGTCACACTTTGCAAACATGCCATACCCGATCTTCTTATTAACGAACAATTTGTCAAATACCTGTGTGTGCTCTGTTAATAGTTCCTTACATTTCTCGTCGATAATGCTTCGAGAAATTCTGGGTACTTGCATATAGTATCCTCTTGGATTTGTACATTCTCTTATTTTATTACGTATTGCTAGTTTTTTAAACGCTCTTCTAAAACCGACTTGTGCTTGACTTAGTAAGTTCATTTTTCCACCACGAAGATTTATGTATTGTAAGTAACTGTTTAGTATATCACCTGTTGAAGAGGGCAATTCTGCAGGATGAAGTAATTTAACAAAATCTATTAAATACGGCACAAATGTTCCAGTATCTCGTGGATTTAATTTTGTCTTCAGCTATGATTCGATATCTTGCATATCTTAAATGACATGTTTTGTTGTGGGAGCTGGCCATACTAGTGTTCAATGGAACAGTCAGCATTTTTATTATTTATGTTTTTCTTAATTCCAAAATATTTGCCATATTGAATATTGAACATAAAGTTGTAATAATTATTTGTATTTCCACTTTTGAATTATTGATGGCAGTTTGTTTTCAATATAATCTATTTTCTATTTGACATTACACCAAAATGTGTGTCTGATTTCAGTACAGCGGCTGACAAGTATGATAGTTTACACATAATACATGTAAATAGTAATAGTTAGCACATTCTGATCCACTGTTTATATTAAGTATTATGTTTTGGCTATATTTGTTTTTTATATCGGTCATTTTACTGGTAATTATGCTTTATCTTGCAAACGTGTGATTTTGAGTACCAATATGTATAAGGTGATCAAATAAACAACAGTGTTATTTTAGTCATTGATCTAAAAAAACACTTTTGTGATACCCATTTCACTAAATTCGATAAGTATTGATACAGTTCACTTCTTGAGGACAGAAATATCAAAAGGGGTAAACGAGAGATACATTGTATAATTGTAAAATGTAAACATCTGTGGATTCCTTTACTGCAAGATAAACACAATGTGCATGCAGTGACTTACGTTGTAAACTAGCACGTGTTTGGTGTTAGCTTGGTGCATAATTGGGGAAAGGCTCGGTAGAACTTGCTTTTCTTCTAGTTTCTAATAAGCTTTGCATCTTGAGACACTGCTCTAATACATGTGCTATTATTGGGGTTTTTGGCAGAAGAGGGTAGGGACATTTAGATTAATTCCACGACATTTCAGCAGGAGCACTATCTGGACTCGACTTACAGCCGCAAGTGATAAGTTTACCAGTTACTTGCCCATTGTCGGTGATTCTCTCCGGGTACTCCAACTTCTTACACCACGAAAACTGGTTGCCACGATATAGTTGAAATATTACTGAGAGTGGCGTTAAACACCAAAAATCTAAATCAATCAAATCAAAATTAAAACAAGAATCAGTTTATTTAAAATATAAACATGATGACAATAATTCATCATTCAAATTCAAATAATACATATTGACCACAATATACTAAATAGGTTTCCACAAGATACTAGTGTGTGGCCACGAGACAGCCAAGTCGTGGAAGCTTTAGCACATTTTTAGATTTATTCGTTTGGAATATTCATCATAATTATAATGAATTTTATGCATGCTTATGCTAAAACAAAGAATTAAAAAAAAAACTCAGTTTATATAAGCAAAGTTATATATTGGTCAAGAAAGTCAGGATGTGTTAAAAAAAACCACAAAAAAACCAAGAACAAACTCGCTGTATTACAATCTATGTCAAACAGAAAAAATAGTGATAAGCTGAAGAAATAAGTTACAAGATCAAAGATCTTTATATTTGGGAGAAAAGAGGGTAAAAGGGATAAGTTTAGAATAAAAATGTTTGTAAGGCAGTTTGTTGTAAATGTGATAATATGACTTGTATTCAATCATTGAAATGAATAATGGGGATAAGGGGTTTAATCCCTTATTTTCAGAGAATAGAGGCATTTATGGGTTTTTTAAATATTTTTAAAAGATATGCTGTATTCATAGTAATAAGTAGCAGTAAAGGGAATGAAAAGAAGGACCTATATCTTATCATTAGAAAATTTGTATAATTGTTTAGAAAATTAAAAATATACAGCTTTGACAACTTGTTTTCAATTTAAAATGATTTTGAGACCAGGGATAGCTGCCCTTTATCTACAGCAAATGCTACTAATTTTGTTAGTCATGGTTTCTTCTTCTGGATTTGCCATCAGTTATAACATCATACTGGCTGGTAATATAATGCGACAGGATATGCTTATCCTTTGGAAGCTCCTTGTCTCATTTCCATTTTTTTTTCAAAATTTCGCGTTGTCCAAGCTTTTGTTTGATCTTTATGCTTGTACCGTTGTAATATGTATCCGGATTGTCCCTTTACCTCTTAACATTTCTTTTAATTTGAGAACCCAATAGTTAGTATCTCATGGCCACATGTTAGTATCTCATGCCAGTCAAGTATTTATTGTAGAAAACGTATAAATACAAATGTTACAATGATATAGAATCAAACTAATTCATATTTTTACAATTCAGACACAAAATAAAACGTACAGACACACAACAATTGATTTAAATTTCACTGGTTCTACAGAAGAACAGATGCAACAAAAGAAACTCATTCCTTAGAATAATTGAAATTATCTACAATAAAACATTTAAAAGAGTTTATAAGATGGAACATATAATAGTATTATAGTAATTGTTTTGTGTTGAAATTGTATTACAATTATTTTTATTTCAACTTCAAACATATCAAAATAACCTTTCAAAATGCTTAATGGCTAAACGCTAACATTTTAGCAATAATTAATGTATTGTGAATAAAAAAAGTTGAAATAAAATGATGATAACATGTTAAAGCAGCGATGATCAAAATTTAGTTCAAAAGATATGTATATATGCTGTAACCTGTTAAGTGCTAGTATATAACAGTAAACAAATGTACAATTGATTTACTACTCACAAACTCCAATTTTCACTACACAATACACAATAAACTCAGTGAATCATTTGATTCATTGTGTGTAGTAATTTTACTCAATTTAGACACGGAACATTGACATATATTACAAAAGTGGGTGCTAAAAAAGTTAAATTATCATCCTTGTCTCCCAATTGTGAACTTTACTTTATCGATTTTTGGAAAAGGGCTATTGGATATGGGTCCAAAGTATGGATTTGGATAGCAATCATTTCACATTTGGATTCCTCTTTGGTGTCTAAATTGAGAACAATTATCACACACACAATGAGGCAAATGATTCACTAAATAATCCCCATAACAGATCTTTATCTCATGTATTAGTTGCATAAATTGATCAATATTTAGATGTACGTTAGTCTGTGCACCATGGAAATTAATCAAATATTTATCATTAACAACATCTTTATATACTTGATCTGACCACAATAAATGTACATCCTTTACATTGTTTTTATTAATTTTTCTTGGTAGCATCATTTTAACAAAATGTTTATCTATTTGTAATAATTTAATTAGTGGCATCAAATGTGACATCTTTTTCTCCCGACACATTTTTACTTCAGATGGTGATGATTGTAAATTTTTCATGAAAAATCCTAGGGTAAAATTACGGTTACATTTAGATAAATCTAAATATACATGTTCTACATTGTCACTAACATTTCTACTTTTTACAATATCTAATAAATACATACTACGTGCTAATACTACTTCTACTTTGGCTAAGGGCTCGATAGTTACCTCTGTTAAACTATCTTCACCAAAGTCCAAGGATAAATTGAGCTTATCCATATTTGGCACAATTATATTTCTCTTTCTATTTTTTTTTTACCCACGATTGGTTTGTATTACCTATCACAAAGATGTTGAATTGTGCCCGCCCTAAAAAAATAGATAAAGAGAAAACAAATGTGTTTTGTACTAAAGCGTGGAAGGGACATGCAGAAATTTGTATTTATCTCTTGGCCACAATATAGTAAATAGGTGGCCACGAGATACTAGCGTGTGGCCACGAGACAGCCAAGTCATGGAAGTTTTAATACATTTTTAGATTTATTCGTTTAGAATATTCATCATAATTATAATGAATTGTATGCAAGCTTATGCTGAAACAAAGAATTAAAAAAAAAAACCCAGTTTATATAAGCAAAGTTATATATTGGTCAAGAAAGTCAGAATATGTTAAAAAAAACCAAAAAAAAAACAAGAACAAACTCGCTTTATTACAATCTATGTCAAACAGAACAAATAGTGATAAGCTGAAGAAATAAGTTACAAGATCAAAGATCTTTATATTTGGGAGAAAAGAGAAAAATGTTTGTAAGGGAGTTTGTTGTAAATGTGATAATATGACTTGTATTCAATCATTGAAATGAATAATGGGGATAAGGGGTTTGATCCCTTTTTTTCAGAGAATAGAGGCATTTATGGGTTTTTTAAATATTTTTAAAAGATATGCTGTATTCATAGTAATAAGTAGCAGTAAAAGGAATGAAAAGAAGGACCTATATCTTATAATTAGAACATTTGTATAATTGTTTAGAAAATTAAAAATATACAGCTTTGACAACTTGTTTTCAATTTAAAATGATTTTGAGACCAGGGATAGCTGCCCTTTATCTACAGCAAATGCTACTAATTTTGTTAGTCATGGTTTCTTCTTCTGGATTTGCCATCAGTTATAACATCATACTGGCTGGTAATATAATGCGACAGGATATGCTTATCCTTTGGAAGCTCCTTGTCTCATTTCCATTTTTTTTTCAAAATTTCGCGTTGTCCAAGCTTTTGTTTGATCTTTATGCTTGTACCGTTGTAATATGTATCCGGATTGTCCCTTTACCTCTTAACATTTCTTTTAATTTGAGTACCCAATAGGTAGTATCTCATGGCCACATGTTAGTATCTCATGCCCACATGTTAGTATCTCATGTTAGTCAAGTATTTCTTGTAGAAAACGTATAAATACAAATGTTACAATGATATATAATCAAACTGACTCATATTTTTACAATTCAGACACAAAATAAAACGTACAGACACACAACAATTGATTTAAATTTCACTGGTTCTACAGAAGAACAGATGCAACAAAAGAAACTCATTTTTTAGAATAACTGAAATTATCTACAATAAAACCTTTAAAAGAGTTTATAAGATGGAACATATAATAGTATTGTAGTAATTGTTTTGTGTTGAAATTGTATTACAATTATTTTAATTTCAACTTCAAACATATCGAAATAACCTTTCACAATGATTAATGGCTAAACGCTAACATTACAGCAATAATTAATGTATTGTGAATGAAAAAAGTTGAAATAAAATGATGATAACATGTTAAAGCAGCGATGATCAACAATTAGTTCAAAAGATATGTATATATGCTGTAACCTGTTAAGTGCTAGTATATAACAATAAACAAATGTACAATTGACTTACTACTCACAAACTCCAATTATCACTACACATTACACAATAAACTCAGTGAATCATTTGATTCATTGTGTGTAGTAATTTTACTCAATTTAGACACGGAACATTGACATATATTACAAAAGTGAGTGCTAAAAAAGGTAAATTATCATCCTGGTCTCCCAATTGTGAACTTTACTTTATCGATTTTTGGAAAAGGGCTATTAGATATGGGTCCAAAGTATGGATTTGGGTAACAATCATTCCACATTTGGATTCCACTTTGATGTCTAAATTGAGAACAATTATCACACACACAATGAGGCAAATGATTCACTAAATAATCCCCATGACAGATCTTTATCTCATGTATCAGTTGCATAAATTGATCAATATTTAGATGTACGTTAGTCTGTGCATCATGGAAATTAATCAAATATTTATCATTAACAACATCTTTATATACTTGATCGGACCACAATAAATGTACATCATTTACATTGTTTTTATTAATTTTTCTTGGTAACATCATCTTAACAAAATGTTTATCTATTTGTAATAATTTAATTAGTGGTATCAAAAGTGACATCTTTTTCTCCCGACACATTTTTACTCAGACGGTGATGATTGTAAATTTTTCATGAAAAATCCTAGGGTAAAATTACGGTTACATTTAGATAAATCTAAATATACATGTTCTACATTGTCACTAACATTTCTACTTTTTACAATATCTAATAAATACATACTACGTGCTAATACTACTTCTACTTTGGCTAAGGGATCGATAGTTACCTCTGTTAAACTATCTTCACCAAAGTCCAAGGATAAATTGAGCTTATCCATATTTGGCACAATTATATTTCTCTTTCTATTTTTTTTTATCCACGATTGATTTTTATTACCTATCACAATGATGTTGAATTGTGCCCGCCCTCAAAAAAATAGATAAGAGAAAACAAATGTGTTTTGTACTAAAGCGTGGAAGGGACATGCAGAAATTGTTATTTATCTCTTGGCCACAATATACTAAATAGGTGGCCACGAGATACTAGCGTGTGGCCACGAGACAGCCAAGTCGTGGAAGTTTTAATACATTTTTAGATTTATTCGTTTAGAATATTCATCATAATTATAATGAATTTTATGAAAGCTTATGCTGAAATAAAGAATATTTAAAAAACCCAGTTTATATAAGCAAAGTTATATATTGGTCAAGATAAGTCAGGATGTGTAAAAAAAACACACACAAAAAAACAAGAACAAACTCGCTTTATTACAATCTATGTCAAACAAAAAAAATAGTGATAATCTGAAAAAATAAGTTACAAGATCAAAGATCTTTATATTTGGGAGAAAAGAGGGTAACAGGGATAAGCTTAGAATAAAAATGTTTGTAAAGCAGTTTGTTGTAAATGTGATAATATGACTTGTATCAATCATTGAAATGAATAATGGGGATAAGGGGTTTGATTCCCTTTTTTCAGAGAATAGAGGCATATATGGGTTTTTTAAATATTTCTAAAATATATGCTGTATTCATAGTAATAAATAGCAGTAAAGGCAATGAAAAGTAGGACCTATATCTTATAATTAGAAAATTTGTATAATTGTTTAGAAAATTAAAAATATACAGCTTTGACAACTTGTTTTCAATTTAAAATGATTTTGAGACCAGGGATAGCTGTCCTTTATCTACAGCAAATACTACTAATTTTGTTATTCATGGTTTCTTCTTCTGGATTTGCCATCAGTTAGAACATCATACTGGCTGGTAATATAATGCGACAGGGTATGCTTATCCTTTGGAAGCTCCTTGTCTCATTTCCATTTTTTTTTTAAATTTCGTGTTGTCCAAGCTTTTGTTTGATCTTTATGCTTGTACCGTTGTAATTATGTATCAAGATTGTCCCTTTACTACTTAACATTTCTTTTAATTTGAGTACCCAATAGTTAGTATCTCATGGCCACATGTTAGTATCTCATGCCCACATGTTAGTATCTCATGTTAGTCAAGTATTTATTGAAAAAAACGTATAAATACCAATGTTACAATGATAAATAATCAAACTGATTCATATTTTTACAATTCAGACACAAAATAAAACGCACAGACACACAACAATTGACTTAAATTTCATTGCTTCTACAGAAGAACAGATGCAACAAAATAAACTCATTCTTTAGAATAATTGAAATTATTTACAATAAAACATTTAAAAGTGTTTATAAGATGGAACATATAATAGTATAATAGTAATTGTTTTGTGTTGAAATTGTATTACAATTATTTTTATTTCAGCTTCAAGCATATCAAAATAACCTTTCAAAATGTTTAATGGCTAAACGCCAACATTTTAGCAAAGAAAAGTTAATGTATTGTGAATAAAAAAAAGTTGAAATAAAGTGATGATAACATGTTAAAGCAGCGATGATAAACAATTAGTTCAAAAGATATGTATATATGCTGTAACCTGTTAAGTCCTAGTATATACCAATAAACAAATGTGCAATTGATTTACTACTCACAAACTCCAATTTTCACTACACAATAAACTCAGTGAATCAATTTGTGTAGTAATTTTACACGGAACATTGACATATATTACAAAAGTGGGAGCTAAAAAAGTTAAATTATCATCCTGGTCTCCCAATTGTGAACTTTACGTTATCGATTTTTGGAAAAGGGCTATTGGATATGGGTCCAAAGTATGGATTTGGATAGCAATCATTCCACATTTGGATTCCACTTTGGTGTCTAAATTGAGAACAATTATCACACACACAATGAGGCAAATGATTCACTAAATAATTCCCATGACAGATCTTTATTTCATGTATCAGTTGCATAATTGATCAATATTTAGCTGTACGTTAGTCTGTGCATCATGGAAATTAATCAAATATTTATCATTAACAACATCTTTATATACTTGATCGGACCAAAATAAATGTACATCCTTTACATTGTTTTTATTAATTTTTCTTGGTAACATCATTTTAAGAAAATGTTTATCTATTTGTAATAATTTAATTAGTGGTATCAAAAGTGACATCTTTTTCTCCCGACACATTTTTACTTCAGACGGTGATGATTGTAAATTTTTCATGAAAAATCCTAGCGTAAAATTACGGTTACATTTAGATAAATCTAAATATACATGTTCTACATTGTCACTAACATTACTACTTTTTACAATATCTAATAAATACATACTACGTGCTAATACTACTTCTACTTTGGCTAAGGGCTCGATAGTTACCTCTGTTAAACTATCTTCACCAAAGTCCAAGGATCAATTGAGTTTATCCATATTTGGCACAATTATATTTCTCTTTCTATTTTATTTAACCACGATTGGTTTGTATTACCTATCACAATGATGTTGAATTGTACCCGCCCTCAAAAAATAGATAAAGAGAAAACAAATGTGTTTTGTACTAAAGCATGGAAGGGATATGCAGAAATGTTTATTTATATCTTGGCCACAATATACTAAATAGGTGGCCACGAGATACTAGCGTGTGGCCACGAGACAGCCAAGTCGTGGAAGTTTTAATACATTTTTAGATTTATTCGTTTAGAATATTCATCATAATTATAATGAATTTTATGCAAGCTTATGCTGAAACAAAGAATTAAAAACAAAAACCCAGTTTATATCAGCAAAGTTATATATTGGTCAAGAAAGTCAGGATGTGTTAAGAAAAACACAAAAATACAAGAACAAACTCGCTTTATTACAATCTATGTCAAACAGAAAAAATAGTGATAATCTGAAAAAATAAGTTACAAGATCAAAAATCTTTATATTTGGGAGAAAAGAGGGTAAAAGTATAAGCTTAGAATAAAAATGTTTGTAAAGCAGTTTGTTGTAAATGTGATAATATGACTTGTATTCAATCATTGAAATGAATAATGGAGATAAGGGGTTTGATCCCTTTTTCCAGAGAATAGAGGCATATATGTGTTTTTTAAATATTTTTAAAAGATTTGCTGTATTCATAGTAATAAATAGCAGTAAAGGCATGAAAAGTAGGACCTATATCTTATAATTAGAAAATTTGTATAATTGTTTAGAAAATTAAAAATATACAGCTTTGACAACTTGTTTTCAATTTAAAATGATTTTGAGACCAGGGATAGCTGCCCTTTATCTACAGCAAATGCTACTAATTTTGTTAGTCATTGTTTCTTCTTCTGGATTTGCCATCAGTTATAACATCATACTGGCTGGTAATATAATGCGACAGGATATGCTTATCCTTTGGAAGCTCCTTGTCTCATTTCCATTTTTTTTTCAAAATTTCGCGTTGTCCAAGCTTTTGTTTGATCTTTATGCTTGTACCGTTGTAATATGTATCCGGATTGTCCCTTTACCTCTTAACATTTCTTTTAATTTGAGTACCCAATAGTTAGTATCTCATGGCCACATGTTAGTATCTCATGCCCACATGTTAGTATCTCATGTTAGTCAAGTATTTCTTGTAGAAAACGTATAAATACAAATGTTACAATGATATATAATCAAACTGACTCATATTTTTACAATTCAGACACAAAATAAAACGTACAGACACACAACCATTGATTTAAATTTCATTGGTTCTACAGAAGAACAGATGCAACAAAAGAAACTCATTTTTTAGAATAACTGAAATTATCTACAATAAAACCTTTAAAAGAGTTTATAAGATGGAACATATAATAGTATTGTAGTAATTGTTTTGTGTTGAAATTGTATTACAATTATTTTAATTTCAACTTCAAACATATCGAAATAACCTTTCACAATGATTAATGGCTAAACGCTAACATTACAGCAATAATTAATGTATTGTGAATGAAAAAAGTTGAAATAAAATGATGATAACATGTTAAAGCAGTGATGATCAACAATTAGTTCAAAAGATATGTATATATGCTGTAACCTGTTAAGTGCTAGTATATAACAATAAACAAATGTACAATTGACTTACTACTCACAAACTCCAATTATCACTACACATTACACAATAAACTCAGTGAATCATTTGATTCATTGTGTGTAGTAATTTTACTCAATTTAGACACGGAACATTGACATATATTACAAAGTGAGTGCTAAAAAAGGTAAATTATCATCCTGGTCTCCCAATTGTGAACTTTACTCTATCGATTTTTGGAAAAGGGCTATTAGATATGGGTCCAAAGTATGGATTTGGGTAACAATCATTCCACATTTGGATTCCACTTTGGTGTCTAAATTGAGAACAATTATCACACACACAATGAGGCAAATGATTCACTAAATAATCCCCATGACAGATCTTTATCTCATGTATCAGTTGCATAAATTGATCAATATTTAGATGTACGTTAGTCTGTGCATCATGGAAATTAATCAAATATTTATCATTAACAACATCTTTATATACTTGATCGGACCACAATAAATGTACATCATTTACATTGTTTTTATTAATTTTTCTTGGTAACATCATCTTAACAAAATGTTTATCTATTTGTAATAATTTAATTAGTGGTATCAAAAGTGACATCTTTTTCTCCCGACACATTTTTACTCAGACGGTGATGATTGTAAATTTTTCATGAAAAATCCTAGGGTAAAATTACGGTTACATTTAGATAAATCTAAATATACATGTTCTACATTGTCACTAACATTTCTACTTTTTACAATATCTAATAAATACATACTACGTGCTAATACTACTTCTACTTTGGCTAAGGGATCGATAGTTACCTCTGTTAAACTATCTTCACCAAAGTCCAAGGATAAATTGAGCTTATCCATATTTGGCACAATTATATTTCTCTTTCTATTTTTTTTTATCCACGATTGATTTTTATTACCTATCACAATGATGTTGAATTGTGCCCGCCCTCAAAAAAATAGATAAGAGAAAACAAATGTGTTTTGTACTAAAGCGTGGAAGGGACATGCAGAAATTGTTATTTATCTCTTGGCCACAATATACTAAATAGGTGGCCACGAGATACTAGCGTGTGGCCACGAGACAGCCAAGTCGTGGAAGTTTTAATACATTTTTAGATTTATTCGTTTAGAATATTCATCATAATTATAATGAATTTTATGAAAGCTTATGCTGAAATAAAGAATATTTAAAAAACCCAGTTTATATAAGCAAAGTTATATATTGGTCAAGATAAGTCAGGATGTGTAAAAAAAACACACACAAAAAAACAAGAACAAACTCGCTTTATTACAATCTATGTCAAACAAAAAAAATAGTGATAATCTGAAAAAATAAGTTACAAGATCAAAGATCTTTATATTTGGGAGAAAAGAGGGTAACAGGGATAAGCTTAGAATAAAAATGTTTGTAAAGCAGTTTGTTGTAAATGTGATAATATGACTTGTATCAATCATTGAAATGAATAATGGGGATAAGGGGTTTGATTCCCTTTTTTCAGAGAATAGAGGCATATATGGGTTTTTTAAATATTTCTAAAATATATGCTGTATTCATAGTAATAAATAGCAGTAAAGGCAATGAAAAGTAGGACCTATATCTTATAATTAGAAAATTTGTATAATTGTTTAGAAAATTAAAAATATACAGCTTTGACAACTGTTTTCAATTTAAAATGATTTTGAGACCAGGGATAGCTGTCCTTTATCTACAGCAAATACTACTACTTTTGTTATTCATGGTTTCTTCTTCTGGATTTGCCATCAGTTAGAACATCATACTGGCCGGTAATATAATGCGACAGGGTATGCTTATCCTTTGGAAGCTCCTTGTCTCATTTCCATTTTTTTTTTAAATTTCGTGTTGTCCAAGCTTTTGTTTGATCTTTATGCTTGTACCGTTGTAATTATGTATCAAGATTGTCCCTTTACTACTTAACATTTCTTTTAATTTGAGTACCCAATAGTTAGTATCTCATGGCCACATGTTAGTATCTCATGCCCACATGTTAGTATCTCATGTTAGTCAAGTATTTATTGAAAAAAACGTATAAATACCAATGTTACAATGATAAATAATCAAACTGATTCATATTTTTACAATTCAGACACAAAATAAAACGCACAGACACACAACAATTGACTTAAATTTCATTGCTTCTACAGAAGAACAGATGCAACAAAATAAACTCATTCTTTAGAATAATTGAAATTATTTACAATAAAACATTTAAAAGTGTTTATAAGATGGAACATATAATAGTATAATAGTAATTGTTTTGTGTTGAAATTGTATTACAATTATTTTTATTTCAACTTCAAGCATATCAAAATAACCTTTCAAAATGTTTAATGGCTAAACGCCAACATTTTAGCAAAGAAAAGTTAATGTATTGTGAATAAAAAAAAGTTGAAATAAAGTGATGATAACATGTTAAAGCAGCGATGATAAACAATTAGTTCAAAAGATATGTATATATGCTGTAACCTGTTAAGTCCTAGTATATACCAATAAACAAATGTGCAATTGATTTACTACTCACAAACTCCAATTTTCACTACACAATAAACTCAGTGAATCAATTTGTGTAGTAATTTTACACGGAACATTGACATATATTACAAAAGTGGGAGCTAAAAAAGTTAAATTATCATCCTGGTCTCCCAATTGTGAACTTTACGTTATCGATTTTTGGAAAAGGGCTATTGGATATGGGTCCAAAGTATGGATTTGGATAGCAATCATTCCACATTTGGATTCCACTTTGGTGTCTAAATTGAGAACAATTATCACACACACAATGAGGCAAATGATTCACTAAATAATTCCCATGACAGATCTTTATTTCATGTATCAGTTGCATAAATTGATCAATATTTAGCTGTACGTTAGTCTGTGCATCATGGAAATTAATCAAATATTTATCATTAACAACATCTTTATATACTTGATCGGACCAAAATAAATGTACATCCTTTACATTGTTTTTATTAATTTTTCTTGGTAACATCATTTTAAGAAAATGTTTATCTATTTGTAATAATTTAATTAGTGGTATCAAAAGTGACATCTTTTTCTCCCGACACATTTTTACTTCAGACGGTGATGATTGTAAATTTTTCATGAAAAATCCTAGGGTAAAATTACGGTTACATTTAGATAAATCTAAATATACATGTTCTACATTGTCACTAACATTACTACTTTTTACAATATCTAATAAATACATACTACGTGCTAATACTACTTCTACTTTGGCTAAGGGCTCGATAGTTACCTCTGTTAAACTATCTTCACCAAAGTCCAAGGATAAATTGAGTTTATCCATATTTGGCACAATTATATTTTTCTTTCTATTTTTTTTTTACCCACGATTGGTTTGTATTACCTATCACAAAGATGTTGAATTGTGCCCGCCCTAAAAAAATAGATAAAGAGAAAACAAATGTGTTTTGTACTAAAGCATGGAAGGGACATGCAGAAATTTGTATTTATCTCTTGGCCACAATATACTAAATAGGTGGCCACGAGATACTAGCGTGTGGCCACGAGACAGCCAAGTCATGGAAGTTTTAATACATTTTTAGATTTATTCGTTTAGAATATTCATCATAATTATAATGAATTTTATGCAAGCTTATGCTGAAACAAAGAATTAAAAAAAAAAACCAGTTTATATAAGCAAAGTTATATATTGGTCAAGAAAGTCAGAATATGTTAAAAAAAAACCAAAAAAAACAAGAACAAACTCGCTTTATTACAATCTATGTCAAACAGAACAAATAGTGATAAGCTGAAGAAATAAGTTACAAGATCAAAGATCTTTAT
Organism: Bathymodiolus brooksi; assembly: GCA_963680875.1. Lineage (NCBI taxonomy): Eukaryota > Metazoa > Mollusca > Bivalvia > Mytilida > Modiolidae > Bathymodiolus > Bathymodiolus brooksi. The sequence goes on from OY804587.1 coordinate 73,363,963, forward strand.
ATTTGGGAGAAAAGAGAAAAATGTTTGTAAGGGAGTTTGTTGTAAATGTGATAATATGACTTGTATTCAATCATTGAAATGAATAATGGGGATAAGGGGTTTGATCCCTTTTTTTCAGAGAATAGAGGCATTTATGGGTTTTTTAAATATTTTTAAAAGATATGCTGTATTCATAGTAATAAGTAGCAGTAAAAGGAATGAAAAGAAGGACCTATATCTTATAATTAGAAAATTTGTATAATTGTTTAGAAAATTAAAAATATACAGCTTTGACAACTTGTTTTCAATTTAAAATGATTTTGAGACCAGGGATAGCTGCCCTTTATCTACAGCAAATGCTACTAATTTTGTTAGTCATGATTTCTTCTTCTGGATTTGCCATCAGTTATAACATCATACTGGCTGGTAATATAATGCGACAGGATATGCTTATCCTTTGGAAGCTCCTTGTCTCATTTCCATTTTTTTTTTCAAAATTTCGCGTTGTCCAAGCTTTTGTTTGATCTTTATGCTTGTACCGTTGTAATATGTATCCGGATTGTCCCTTTACCTCTTAACATTTCTTTTAATTTGAGTACCCAATAGTTAGTATCTCATGGCCATATGTTAGTATCTCATGCCCACATGTTAGTATCTCATGTTAGTCAAGTATTTCTTGTAGAAAACGTATAAATACAAATGTTACAATTATATATAATCAAACTGACTCATATATTTACAATTCAGACACAAAATAAAACGTACAGACACACAACAATTGATTTAAATTTCACTGGTTCTACAGAAGAACAGATGCAACAAAAGAAACTCATTTTTTAGAATAACTGAAATTATCTACAATAAAACCTTTAAAAGAGTTTATAAGATGGAACATATAATAGTATTGTAGTAATTGTTTTGTGTTGTAATTGTATTACAATTATTTTAATTTCAACCTCAAACATATCGAAATAACCTTTCACAATGATTAATGGCTAAACGCTAACATTACAGCAATAATTAATGTATTGTGAATGAAAAAAGTTGAAATAAAATGATGATAACATGTTAAAGCAGTGATGATCAACAATTAGTTCAAAAGATATGTATATATGCTGTAACCTGTTAAGTGCTAGTATATAACAATAAACAAATGTACAATTGACTTACTACTCACAAACTCCAATTATCACTACACATTACACAATAAACTCAGAGAATCATTTGATTCATTGTGTGTAGTAATTTTACTCAATTTAGACACGGAACATTGACATATATTACAAAGTGAGTGCTAAAAAAGGTAAATTATCATCCTGGTCTCCCAATTGTGAACTTTACTCTATCGATTTTTGGAAAAGGGCTATTAGATATGGGTCCAAAGTATGGATTTGGGTAACAATCATTCCACATTTGGATTCCACTTTGGTGTCTAAATTGAGAACAATTATCACACACACAATGAGGCAAATGATTCACTAAATAATCCCCATGACAGATCTTTATCTCATGTATCAGTTGCATAAATTGATCAATATTTAGATGTACGTTAGTCTGTGCATCATGGAAATTAATCAAATATTTATCATTAACAACATCTTTATATACTTGATCGGACCACAATAAATGTACATCATTTACATTGTTTTTATTAATTTTTCTTGGTAACATCATCTTAACAAAATGTTTATCTATTTGTAATAATTTAATTAGTGGTATCAAAAGTGACATCCTTTTCTCCCGACACATTTTTACTCAGACGGTGATGATTGTAAATTTTTCATGAAAAATCCTAGGGTAAAATTACGGTTACATTTAGATAAATCTAAATATACATGTTCTACATTGTCACTAACATTTCTACTTTTTACAATATCTAATAAATACATACTACGTGCTAATACTACTTCTACTTTGGCTAAGGGATCGATAGTTACCTCTGTTAAACTATCTTCACCAAAGTCCAAGGATAAATTGAGCTTATCCATATTTGGCACAATTATATTTCTCTTTCTATTTTTTTTTATCCACGATTGATTTTTATTACCTATCACAATGATGTTGAATTGTGCCCGCCCTCAAAAAAATAGATAAGAGAAAACAAATGTGTTTTGTACTAAAGCGTGGAAGGGACATGCAGAAATTGTTATTTATCTCTTGGCCACAATATACTAAATAGGTGGCCACGAGATACTAGCGTGTGGCCACGAGACAGCCAAGTCGTGGAAGTTTTAATACATTTTTAGATTTATTCGTTTAGAATATTCATCATAATTATAATGAATTTTATGAAAGCTTATGCTGAAATAAAGAATATTTAAAAAACCCAGTTTATATAAGCAAAGTTATATATTGGTCAAGATAAGTCAGGATGTGTAAAAAAAACACACACAAAAAAACAAGAACAAACTCGCTTTATTACAATCTATGTCAAACAAAAAAAATAGTGATAATCTGAAAAAATAAGTTACAAGATCAAAGATCTTTATATTTGGGAGAAAAGAGGGTAACAGGGATAAGCTTAGAATAAAAATGTTTGTAAAGCAGTTTGTTGTAAATGTGATAATATGACTTGTATCAATCATTGAAATGAATAATGGGGATAAGGGGTTTGATTCCCTTTTTTCAGAGAATAGAGGCATATATGGGTTTTTTAAATATTTCTAAAATATATGCTGTATTCATAGTAATAAATAGCAGTAAAGGCAATGAAAAGTAGGACCTATATCTTATAATTAGAAAATTTGTATAATTGTTTAGAAAATTAAAAATATACAGCTTTGACAACTTGTTTTCAATTTAAAATGATTTTGAGACCAGGGATAGCTGTCCTTTATCTACAGCAAATACTACTAATTTTGTTATTCATGGTTTCTTCTTCTGGATTTGCCATCAGTTAGAACATCATACTGGCTGGTAATATAATGCGACAGGGTATGCTTATCCTTTGGAAGCTCCTTGTCTCATTTCCATTTTTTTTTTAAATTTCGTGTTGTCCAAGCTTTTGTTTGATCTTTATGCTTGTACCGTTGTAATTATGTATCAAGATTGTCCCTTTACTACTTAACATTTCTTTTAATTTGAGTACCCAATAGTTAGTATCTCATGGCCACATGTTAGTATCTCATGCCCACATGTTAGTATCTCATGTTAGTCAAGTATTTATTGAAAAAAACGTATAAATACCAATGTTACAATGATAAATAATCAAACTGATTCATATTTTTACAATTCAGACACAAAATAAAACGCACAGACACACAACAATTGACTTAAATTTCATTGCTTCTACAGAAGAACAGATGCAACAAAATAAACTCATTCTTTAGAATAATTGAAATTATTTACAATAAAACATTTAAAAGTGTTTATAAGATGGAACATATAATAGTATAATAGTAATTGTTTTGTGTTGAAATTGTATTACAATTATTTTTATTTCAGCTTCAAGCATATCAAAATAACCTTTCAAAATGTTTAATGGCTAAACGCCAACATTTTAGCAAAGAAAAGTTAATGTATTGTGAATAAAAAAAAGTTGAAATAAAGTGATGATAACATGTTAAAGCAGCGATGATAAACAATTAGTTCAAAAGATATGTATATATGCTGTAACCTGTTAAGTCCTAGTATATACCAATAAACAAATGTGCAATTGATTTACTACTCACAAACTCCAATTTTCACTACACAATAAACTCAGTGAATCAATTTGTGTAGTAATTTTACACGGAACATTGACATATATTACAAAAGTGGGAGCTAAAAAAGTTAAATTATCATCCTGGTCTCCCAATTGTGAACTTTACGTTATCGATTTTTGGAAAAGGGCTATTGGATATGGGTCCAAAGTATGGATTTGGATAGCAATCATTCCACATTTGGATTCCACTTTGGTGTCTAAATTGAGAACAATTATCACACACACAATGAGGCAAATGATTCACTAAATAATTCCCATGACAGATCTTTATTTCATGTATCAGTTGCATAATTGATCAATATTTAGCTGTACGTTAGTCTGTGCATCATGGAAATTAATCAAATATTTATCATTAACAACATCTTTATATACTTGATCGGACCAAAATAAATGTACATCCTTTACATTGTTTTTATTAATTTTTCTTGGTAACATCATTTTAAGAAAATGTTTATCTATTTGTAATAATTTAATTAGTGGTATCAAAAGTGACATCTTTTTCTCCCGACACATTTTTACTTCAGACGGTGATGATTGTAAATTTTTCATGAAAAATCCTAGCGTAAAATTACGGTTACATTTAGATAAATCTAAATATACATGTTCTACATTGTCACTAACATTACTACTTTTTACAATATCTAATAAATACATACTACGTGCTAATACTACTTCTACTTTGGCTAAGGGCTCGATAGTTACCTCTGTTAAACTATCTTCACCAAAGTCCAAGGATCAATTGAGTTTATCCATATTTGGCACAATTATATTTCTCTTTCTATTTTATTTAACCACGATTGGTTTGTATTACCTATCACAATGATGTTGAATTGTACCCGCCCTCAAAAAATAGATAAAGAGAAAACAAATGTGTTTTGTACTAAAGCATGGAAGGGACATGCAGAAATGTTTATTTATATCTTGGCCACAATATACTAAATAGGTGGCCACGAGATACTAGCGTGTGGCCACGAGACAGCCAAGTCGTGGAAGTTTTAATACATTTTTAGATTTATTCGTTTAGAATATTCATCATAATTATAATGAATTTTATGCAAGCTTATGCTGAAACAAAGAATTAAAAACAAAAACCCAGTTTATATCAGCAAAGTTATATATTGGTCAAGAAAGTCAGGATGTGTTAAGAAAAACACAAAAATACAAGAACAAACTCGCTTTATTACAATCTATGTCAAACAGAAAAAATAGTGATAATCTGAAAAAATAAGTTACAAGATCAAAAATCTTTATATTTGGGAGAAAAGAGGGTAAAAGTATAAGCTTAGAATAAAAATGTTTGTAAAGCAGTTTGTTGTAAATGTGATAATATGACTTGTATTCAATCATTGAAATGAATAATGGAGATAAGGGGTTTGATCCCTTTTTCCAGAGAATAGAGGCATATATGTGTTTTTTAAATATTTTTAAAAGATTTGCTGTATTCATAGTAATAAATAGCAGTAAAGGCATGAAAAGTAGGACCTATATCTTATAATTAGAAAATTTGTATAATTGTTTAGAAAATTAAAAATATACAGCTTTGACAACTTGTTTTCAATTTAAAATGATTTTGAGACCAGGGATAGCTGCCCTTTATCTACAGCAAATGCTACTAATTTTGTTAGTCATTGTTTCTTCTTCTGGATTTGCCATCAGTTATAACATCATACTGGCTGGTAATATAATGCGACAGGATATGCTTATCCTTTGGAAGCTCCTTGTCTCATTTCCATTTTTTTTTCAAAATTTCGCGTTGTCCAAGCTTTTGTTTGATCTTTATGCTTGTACCGTTGTAATATGTATCCGGATTGTCCCTTTACCTCTTAACATTTCTTTTAATTTGAGTACCCAATAGTTAGTATCTCATGGCCACATGTTAGTATCTCATGCCCACATGTTAGTATCTCATGTTAGTCAAGTATTTCTTGTAGAAAACGTATAAATACAAATGTTACAATGATATATAATCAAACTGACTCATATTTTTACAATTCAGACACAAAATAAAACGTACAGACACACAACCATTGATTTAAATTTCATTGGTTCTACAGAAGAACAGATGCAACAAAAGAAACTCATTTTTTAGAATAACTGAAATTATCTACAATAAAACCTTTAAAAGAGTTTATAAGATGGAACATATAATAGTATTGTAGTAATTGTTTTGTGTTGAAATTGTATTACAATTATTTTAATTTCAACTTCAAACATATCGAAATAACCTTTCACAATGATTAATGGCTAAACGCTAACATTACAGCAATAATTAATGTATTGTGAATGAAAAAAGTTGAAATAAAATGATGATAACATGTTAAAGCAGTGATGATCAACAATTAGTTCAAAAGATATGTATATATGCTGTAACCTGTTAAGTGCTAGTATATAACAATAAACAAATGTACAATTGACTTACTACTCACAAACTCCAATTATCACTACACATTACACAATAAACTCAGTGAATCATTTGATTCATTGTGTGTAGTAATTTTACTCAATTTAGACACGGAACATTGACATATATTACAAAGTGAGTGCTAAAAAAGGTAAATTATCATCCTGGTCTCCCAATTGTGAACTTTACTCTATCGATTTTTGGAAAAGGGCTATTAGATATGGGTCCAAAGTATGGATTTGGGTAACAATCATTCCACATTTGGATTCCACTTTGGTGTCTAAATTGAGAACAATTATCACACACACAATGAGGCAAATGATTCACTAAATAATCCCCATGACAGATCTTTATCTCATGTATCAGTTGCATAAATTGATCAATATTTAGATGTACGTTAGTCTGTGCATCATGGAAATTAATCAAATATTTATCATTAACAACATCTTTATATACTTGATCGGACCACAATAAATGTACATCATTTACATTGTTTTTATTAATTTTTCTTGGTAACATCATCTTAACAAAATGTTTATCTATTTGTAATAATTTAATTAGTGGTATCAAAAGTGACATCTTTTTCTCCCGACACATTTTTACTCAGACGGTGATGATTGTAAATTTTTCATGAAAAATCCTAGGGTAAAATTACGGTTACATTTAGATAAATCTAAATATACATGTTCTACATTGTCACTAACATTTCTACTTTTTACAATATCTAATAAATACATACTACGTGCTAATACTACTTCTACTTTGGCTAAGGGATCGATAGTTACCTCTGTTAAACTATCTTCACCAAAGTCCAAGGATAAATTGAGCTTATCCATATTTGGCACAATTATATTTCTCTTTCTATTTTTTTTTATCCACGATTGATTTTTATTACCTATCACAATGATGTTGAATTGTGCCCGCCCTCAAAAAAATAGATAAGAGAAAACAAATGTGTTTTGTACTAAAGCGTGGAAGGGACATGCAGAAATTGTTATTTATCTCTTGGCCACAATATACTAAATAGGTGGCCACGAGATACTAGCGTGTGGCCACGAGACAGCCAAGTCGTGGAAGTTTTAATACATTTTTAGATTTATTCGTTTAGAATATTCATCATAATTATAATGAATTTTATGAAAGCTTATGCTGAAATAAAGAATATTTAAAAAACCCAGTTTATATAAGCAAAGTTATATATTGGTCAAGATAAGTCAGGATGTGTAAAAAAAACACACACAAAAAAACAAGAACAAACTCGCTTTATTACAATCTATGTCAAACAAAAAAAATAGTGATAATCTGAAAAAATAAGTTACAAGATCAAAGATCTTTATATTTGGGAGAAAAGAGGGTAACAGGGATAAGCTTAGAATAAAAATGTTTGTAAAGCAGTTTGTTGTAAATGTGATAATATGACTTGTATCAATCATTGAAATGAATAATGGGGATAAGGGGTTTGATTCCCTTTTTTCAGAGAATAGAGGCATATATGGGTTTTTTAAATATTTCTAAAATATATGCTGTATTCATAGTAATAAATAGCAGTAAAGGCAATGAAAAGTAGGACCTATATCTTATAATTAGAAAATTTGTATAATTGTTTAGAAAATTAAAAATATACAGCTTTGACAACTGTTTTCAATTTAAAATGATTTTGAGACCAGGGATAGCTGTCCTTTATCTACAGCAAATACTACTACTTTTGTTATTCATGGTTTCTTCTTCTGGATTTGCCATCAGTTAGAACATCATACTGGCTGGTAATATAATGCGACAGGGTATGCTTATCCTTTGGAAGCTCCTTGTCTCATTTCCATTTTTTTTTTAAATTTCGTGTTGTCCAAGCTTTTGTTTGATCTTTATGCTTGTACCGTTGTAATTATGTATCAAGATTGTCCCTTTACTACTTAACATTTCTTTTAATTTGAGTACCCAATAGTTAGTATCTCATGGCCACATGTTAGTATCTCATGCCCACATGTTAGTATCTCATGTTAGTCAAGTATTTATTGAAAAAAACGTATAAATACCAATGTTACAATGATAAATAATCAAACTGATTCATATTTTTACAATTCAGACACAAAATAAAACGCACAGACACACAACAATTGACTTAAATTTCATTGCTTCTACAGAAGAACAGATGCAACAAAATAAACTCATTCTTTAGAATAATTGAAATTATTTACAATAAAACATTTAAAAGTGTTTATAAGATGGAACATATAATAGTATAATAGTAATTGTTTTGTGTTGAAATTGTATTACAATTATTTTTATTTCAACTTCAAGCATATCAAAATAACCTTTCAAAATGTTTAATGGCTAAACGCCAACATTTTAGCAAAGAAAAGTTAATGTATTGTGAATAAAAAAAAGTTGAAATAAAGTGATGATAACATGTTAAAGCAGCGATGATAAACAATTAGTTCAAAAGATATGTATATATGCTGTAACCTGTTAAGTCCTAGTATATACCAATAAACAAATGTGCAATTGATTTACTACTCACAAACTCCAATTTTCACTACACAATAAACTCAGTGAATCAATTTGTGTAGTAATTTTACACGGAACATTGACATATATTACAAAAGTGGGAGCTAAAAAAGTTAAATTATCATCCTGGTCTCCCAATTGTGAACTTTACGTTATCGATTTTTGGAAAAGGGCTATTGGATATGGGTCCAAAGTATGGATTTGGATAGCAATCATTCCACATTTGGATTCCACTTTGGTGTCTAAATTGAGAACAATTATCACACACACAATGAGGCAAATGATTCACTAAATAATTCCCATGACAGATCTTTATTTCATGTATCAGTTGCATAAATTGATCAATATTTAGCTGTACGTTAGTCTGTGCATCATGGAAATTAATCAAATATTTATCATTAACAACATCTTTATATACTTGATCGGACCAAAATAAATGTACATCCTTTACATTGTTTTTATTAATTTTTCTTGGTAACATCATTTTAAGAAAATGTTTATCTATTTGTAATAATTTAATTAGTGGTATCAAAAGTGACATCTTTTTCTCCCGACACATTTTTACTTCAGACGGTGATGATTGTAAATTTTTCATGAAAAATCCTAGGGTAAAATTACGGTTACATTTAGATAAATCTAAATATACATGTTCTACATTGTCACTAACATTACTACTTTTTACAATATCTAATAAATACATACTACGTGCTAATACTACTTCTACTTTGGCTAAGGGCTCGATAGTTACCTCTGTTAAACTATCTTCACCAAAGTCCAAGGATAAATTGAGTTTATCCATATTTGGCACAATTATATTTTTCTTTCTATTTTTTTTTTACCCACGATTGGTTTGTATTACCTATCACAAAGATGTTGAATTGTGCCCGCCCTAAAAAAATAGATAAAGAGAAAACAAATGTGTTTTGTACTAAAGCATGGAAGGGACATGCAGAAATTTGTATTTATCTCTTGGCCACAATATACTAAATAGGTGGCCACGAGATACTAGCGTGTGGCCACGAGACAGCCAAGTCATGGAAGTTTTAATACATTTTTAGATTTATTCGTTTAGAATATTCATCATAATTATAATGAATTTTATGCAAGCTTATGCTGAAACAAAGAATTAAAAAAAAAAACCAGTTTATATAAGCAAAGTTATATATTGGTCAAGAAAGTCAGAATATGTTAAAAAAAAACCAAAAAAAACAAGAACAAACTCGCTTTATTACAATCTATGTCAAACAGAACAAATAGTGATAAGCTGAAGAAATAAGTTACAAGATCAAAGATCTTTATATTTGGGAGAAAAGAGAAAAATGTTTGTAAGGGAGTTTGTTGTAAATGTGATAATATGACTTGTATTCAATCATTGAAATGAATAATGGGGATAAGGGGTTTGATCCCTTTTTTTCAGAGAATAGAGGCATTTATGGGTTTTTTAAATATTTTTAAAAGATATGCTGTATTCATAGTAATAAGTAGCAGTAAAAGGAATGAAAAGAAGGACCTATATCTTATAATTAGAAAATTTGTATAATTGTTTAGAAAATTAAAAATATACAGCTTTGACAACTTGTTTTCAATTTAAAATGATTTTGAGACCAGGGATAGCTGCCCTTTATCTACAGCAAATGCTACTAATTTTGTTAGTCATGATTTCTTCTTCTGGATTTGCCATCAGTTATAACATCATACTGGCTGGTAATATAATGCGACAGGATATGCTTATCCTTTGGAAGCTCCTTGTCTCATTTCCATTTTTTTTTTCAAAATTTCGCGTTGTCCAAGCTTTTGTTTGATCTTTATGCTTGTACCGTTGTAATATGTATCCGGATTGTCCCTTTACCTCTTAACATTTCTTTTAATTTGAGTACCCAATAGTTAGTATCTCATGGCCATATGTTAGTATCTCATGCCCACATGTTAGTATCTCATGTTAGTCAAGTATTTCTTGTAGAAAACGTATAAATACAAATGTTACAATTATATATAATCAAACTGACTCATATTTTTACAATTCAGACACAAAATAAAACGTACAGACACACAACAATTGATTTAAATTTCACTGGTTCTACAGAAGAACAGATGCAACAAAAGAAACTCATTTTTTAGAATAACTGAAATTATCTACAATAAAACCTTTAAAAGAGTTTATAAGATGGAACATATAATAGTATTGTAGTAATTGTTTTGTGTTGTAATTGTATTACAATTATTTTAATTTCAACCTCAAACATATCGAAATAACCTTTCACAATGATTAATGGCTAAACGCTAACATTACAGCAATAATTAATGTATTGTGAATGAAAAAAGTTGAAATAAAATGATGATAACATGTTAAAGCAGTGATGATCAACAATTAGTTCAAAAGATATGTATATATGCTGTAACCTGTTAAGTGCTAGTATATAACAATAAACAAATGTACAATTGACTTACTACTCACAAACTCCAATTATCACTACACATTACACAATAAACTCAGAGAATCATTTGATTCATTGTGTGTAGTAATTTTACTCAATTTAGACACGGAACATTGACATATATTACAAAGTGAGTGCTAAAAAAGGTAAATTATCATCCTGGTCTCCCAATTGTGAACTTTACTCTATCGATTTTTGGAAAAGGGCTATTAGATATGGGTCCAAAGTATGGATTTGGGTAACAATCATTCCACATTTGGATTCCACTTTGGTGTCTAAATTGAGAACAATTATCACACACACAATGAGGCAAATGATTCACTAAATAATCCCCATGACAGATCTTTATCTCATGTATCAGTTGCATAAATTGATCAATATTTAGATGTACGTTAGTCTGTGCATCATGGAAATTAATCAAATATTTATCATTAACAACATCTTTATATACTTGATCGGACCACAATAAATGTACATCATTTACATTGTTTTTATTAATTTTTCTTGGTAACATCATCTTAACAAAATGTTTATCTATTTGTAATAATTTAATTAGTGGTATCAAAAGTGACATCCTTTTCTCCCGACACATTTTTACTCAGACGGTGATGATTGTAAATTTTTCATGAAAAATCCTAGGGTAAAATTACGGTTACATTTAGATAAATCTAAATATACATGTTCTACATTGTCACTAACATTTCTACTTTTTACAATATCTAATAAATACATACTACGTGCTAATACTACTTCTACTTTGGCTAAGGGATCGATAGTTACCTCTGTTAAACTATCTTCACCAAAGTCCAAGGATAAATTGAGCTTATCCATATTTGGCACAATTATATTTCTCTTTCTATTTTTTTTTATCCACGATTGATTTTTATTACCTATCACAATGATGTTGAATTGTGCCCGCCCTCAAAAAAATAGATAAGAGAAAACAAATGTGTTTTGTACTAAAGCGTGGAAGGGACATGCAGAAATTGTTATTTATCTCTTGGCCACAATATACTAAATAGGTGGCCACGAGATACTAGCGTGTGGCCACGAGACAGCCAAGTCGTGGAAGTTTTAATACATTTTTAGATTTATTCGTTTAGAATATTCATCATAATTATAATGAATTTTATGAAAGCTTATGCTGAAATAAAGAATATTTAAAAAACCCAGTTTATATAAGCAAAGTTATATATTGGTCAAGATAAGTCAGGATGTGTAAAAAAAACACACACAAAAAAACAAGAACAAACTCGCTTTATTACAATCTATGTCAAACAAAAAAAATAGTGATAATCTGAAAAAATAAGTTACAAGATCAAAGATCTTTATATTTGGGAGAAAAGAGGGTAACAGGGATAAGCTTAGAATAAAAATGTTTGTAAAGCAGTTTGTTGTAAATGTGATAATATGACTTGTATCAATCATTGAAATGAATAATGGGGATAAGGGGTTTGATTCCCTTTTTTCAGAGAATAGAGGCATATATGGTTTTTTTAAATATTTCTAAAATATATGCTGTATTCATAGTAATAAATAGCAGTAAAGGCAATGAAAAGTAGGACCTATATCTTATAATTAGAAAATTTGTATAATTGTTTAGAAAATTAAAAATATACAGCTTTGACAACTTGTTTTCAATTTAAAATGATTTTGAGACCAGGGATAGCTGTCCTTTATCTACAGCAAATACTACTAATTTTGTTATTCATGGTTTCTTCTTCTGGATTTGCCATCAGTTAGAACATCATACTGGCTGGTAATATAATGCGACAGGGTATGCTTATCCTTTGGAAGCTCCTTGTCTCATTTCCATTTTTTTTTTAAATTTCGTGTTGTCCAAGCTTTTGTTTGATCTTTATGCTTGTACCGTTGTAATTATGTATCAAGATTGTCCCTTTACTACTTAACATTTCTTTTAATTTGAGTACCCAATAGTTAGTATCTCATGGCCACATGTTAGTATCTCATGCCCACATGTTAGTATCTCATGTTAGTCAAGTATTTATTGAAAAAAACGTATAAATACCAATGTTACAATGATAAATAATCAAACTGATTCATATTTTTACAATTCAGACACAAAATAAAACGCACAGACACACAACAATTGACTTAAATTTCATTGCTTCTACAGAAGAACAGATGCAACAAAATAAACTCATTCTTTAGAATAATTGAAATTATTTACAATAAAACATTTAAAAGTGTTTATAAGATGGAACATATAATAGTATAATAGTAATTGTTTTGTGTTGAAATTGTATTACAATTATTTTTATTTCAGCTTCAAGCATATCAAAATAACCTTTCAAAATGTTTAATGGCTAAACGCCAACATTTTAGCAAAGAAAAGTTAATGTATTGTGAATAAAAAAAAGTTGAAATAAAGTGATGATAACATGTTAAAGCAGCGATGATAAACAATTAGTTCAAAAGATATGTATATATGCTGTAACCTGTTAAGTCCTAGTATATACCAATAAACAAATGTGCAATTGATTTACTACTCACAAACTCCAATTTTCACTACACAATAAACTCAGTGAATCAATTTGTGTAGTAATTTTACACGGAACATTGACATATATTACAAAAGTGGGAGCTAAAAAAGTTAAATTATCATCCTGGTCTCCCAATTGTGAACTTTACGTTATCGATTTTTGGAAAAGGGCTATTGGATATGGGTCCAAAGTATGGATTTGGATAGCAATCATTCCACATTTGGATTCCACTTTGGTGTCTAAATTGAGAACAATTATCACACACACAATGAGGCAAATGATTCACTAAATAATTCCCATGACAGATCTTTATTTCATGTATCAGTTGCATAATTGATCAATATTTAGCTGTACGTTAGTCTGTGCATCATGGAAATTAATCAAATATTTATCATTAACAACATCTTTATATACTTGATCGGACCAAAATAAATGTACATCCTTTACATTGTTTTTATTAATTTTTCTTGGTAACATCATTTTAAGAAAATGTTTATCTATTTGTAATAATTTAATTAGTGGTATCAAAAGTGACATCTTTTTCTCCCGACACATTTTTACTTCAGACGGTGATGATTGTAAATTTTTCATGAAAAATCCTAGCGTAAAATTACGGTTACATTTAGATAAATCTAAATATACATGTTCTACATTGTCACTAACATTACTACTTTTTACAATATCTAATAAATACATACTACGTGCTAATACTACTTCTACTTTGGCTAAGGGCTCGATAGTTACCTCTGTTAAACTATCTTCACCAAAGTCCAAGGATCAATTGAGTTTATCCATATTTGGCACAATTATATTTCTCTTTCTATTTTATTTAACCACGATTGGTTTGTATTACCTATCACAATGATGTTGAATTGTACCCGCCCTCAAAAAATAGATAAAGAGAAAACAAATGTGTTTTGTACTAAAGCATGGAAGGGACATGCAGAAATGTTTATTTATATCTTGGCCACAATATACTAAATAGGTGGCCACGAGATACTAGCGTGTGGCCACGAGACAGCCAAGTCGTGGAAGTTTTAATACATTTTTAGATTTATTCGTTTAGAATATTCATCATAATTATAATGAATTTTATGCAAGCTTATGCTGAAACAAAGAATTAAAAACAAAAACCCAGTTTATATCAGCAAAGTTATATATTGGTCAAGAAAGTCAGGATGTGTTAAGAAAAACACAAAAATACAAGAACAAACTCGCTTTATTACAATCTATGTCAAACAGAAAAAATAGTGATAATCTGAAAAAATAAGTTACAAGATCAAAAATCTTTATATTTGGGAGAAAAGAGGGTAAAAGTATAAGCTTAGAATAAAAATGTTTGTAAAGCAGTTTGTTGTAAATGTGATAATATGACTTGTATTCAATCATTGAAATGAATAATGGAGATAAGGGGTTTGATCCCTTTTTCCAGAGAATAGAGGCATATATGTGTTTTTTAAATATTTTTAAAAGATTTGCTGTATTCATAGTAATAAATAGCAGTAAAGGCATGAAAAGTAGGAACTATATCTTATAATTAGAAAATTTGTATAATTGTTTAGAAAATTAAAAATATACAGCTTTGACAACTTGTTTTCAATTTAAAATGATTTTGAGACCAGGGATAGCTGCCCTTTATCTACAGCAAATGCTACTAATTTTGTTAGTCATTGTTTCTTCTTCTGGATTTGCCATCAGTTATAACATCATACTGGCTGGTAATATAATGCGACAGGATATGCTTATCCTTTGGAAGCTCCTTGTCTCATTTCCATTTTTTTTTCAAAATTTCGCGTTGTCCAAGCTTTTGTTTGATCTTTATGCTTGTACCGTTGTAATATGTATCCGGATTGTCCCTTTACCTCTTAACATTTCTTTTAATTTGAGTACCCAATAGTTAGTATCTCATGGCCACATGTTAGTATCTCATGCCCACATGTTAGTATCTCATGTTAGTCAAGTATTTCTTGTAGAAAACGTATAAATACAAATGTTACAATGATATATAATCAAACTGACTCATATTTTTACAATTCAGACACAAAATAAAACGTACAGACACACAACCATTGATTTAAATTTCATTGGTTCTACAGAAGAACAGATGCAACAAAAGAAACTCATTTTTTAGAATAACTGAAATTATCTACAATAAAACCTTTAAAAGAGTTTATAAGATGGAACATATAATAGTATTGTAGTAATTGTTTTGTGTTGAAATTGTATTACAATTATTTTAATTTCAACTTCAAACATATCGAAATAACCTTTCACAATGATTAATGGCTAAACGCTAACATTACAGCAATAATTAATGTATTGTGAATGAAAAAAGTTGAAATAAAATGATGATAACATGTTAAAGCAGTGATGATCAACAATTAGTTCAAAAGATATGTATATATGCTGTAACCTGTTAAGTGCTAGTATATAACAATAAACAAATGTACAATTGACTTACTACTCACAAACTCCAATTATCACTACACATTACACAATAAACTCAGTGAATCATTTGATTCATTGTGTGTAGTAATTTTACTCAATTTAGACACGGAACATTGACATATATTACAAAGTGAGTGCTAAAAAAGGTAAATTATCATCCTGGTCTCCCAATTGTGAACTTTACTCTATCGATTTTTGGAAAAGGGCTATTAGATATGGGTCCAAAGTATGGATTTGGGTAACAATCATTCCACATTTGGATTCCACTTTGGTGTCTAAATTGAGAACAATTATCACACACACAATGAGGCAAATGATTCACTAAATAATCCCCATGACAGATCTTTATCTCATGTATCAGTTGCATAAATTGATCAATATTTAGATGTACGTTAGTCTGTGCATCATGGAAATTAATCAAATATTTATCATTAACAACATCTTTATATACTTGATCGGACCACAATAAATGTACATCATTTACATTGTTTTTATTAATTTTTCTTGGTAACATCATCTTAACAAAATGTTTATCTATTTGTAATAATTTAATTAGTGGTATCAAAAGTGACATCTTTTTCTCCCGACACATTTTTACTCAGACGGTGATGATTGTAAATTTTTCATGAAAAATCCTAGGGTAAAATTACGGTTACATTTAGATAAATCTAAATATACATGTTCTACATTGTCACTAACATTTCTACTTTTTACAATATCTAATAAATACATACTACGTGCTAATACTACTTCTACTTTGGCTAAGGGATCGATAGTTACCTCTGTTAAACTATCTTCACCAAAGTCCAAGGATAAATTGAGCTTATCCATATTTGGCACAATTATATTTCTCTTTCTATTTTTTTTTATCCACGATTGATTTTTATTACCTATCACAATGATGTTGAATTGTGCCCGCCCTCAAAAAAATAGATAAGAGAAAACAAATGTGTTTTGTACTAAAGCGTGGAAGGGACATGCAGAAATTGTTATTTATCTCTTGGCCACAATATACTAAATAGGTGGCCACGAGATACTAGCGTGTGGCCACGAGACAGCCAAGTCGTGGAAGTTTTAATACATTTTTAGATTTATTCGTTTAGAATATTCATCATAATTATAATGAATTTTATGAAAGCTTATGCTGAAATAAAGAATATTTAAAAAACCCAGTTTATATAAGCAAAGTTATATATTGGTCAAGATAAGTCAGGATGTGTAAAAAAAACACACACAAAAAAACAAGAACAAACTCGCTTTATTACAATCTATGTCAAACAAAAAAAATAGTGATAATCTGAAAAAATAAGTTACAAGATCAAAGATCTTTATATTTGGGAGAAAAGAGGGTAACAGGGATAAGCTTAGAATAAAAATGTTTGTAAAGCAGTTTGTTGTAAATGTGATAATATGACTTGTATCAATCATTGAAATGAATAATGGGGATAAGGGGTTTGATTCCCTTTTTTCAGAGAATAGAGGCATATATGGGTTTTTTAAATATTTCTAAAATATATGCTGTATTCATAGTAATAAATAGCAGTAAAGGCAATGAAAAGTAGGACCTATATCTTATAATTAGAAAATTTGTATAATTGTTTAGAAAATTAAAAATATACAGCTTTGACAACTGTTTTCAATTTAAAATGATTTTGAGACCAGGGATAGCTGTCCTTTATCTACAGCAAATACTACTACTTTTGTTATTCATGGTTTCTTCTTCTGGATTTGCCATCAGTTAGAACATCATACTGGCTGGTAATATAATGCGACAGGGTATGCTTATCCTTTGGAAGCTCCTTGTCTCATTTCCATTTTTTTTTTAAATTTCGTGTTGTCCAAGCTTTTGTTTGATCTTTATGCTTGTACCGTTGTAATTATGTATCAAGATTGTCCCTTTACTACTTAACATTTCTTTTAATTTGAGTACCCAATAGTTAGTATCTCATGGCCACATGTTAGTATCTCATGCCCACATGTTAGTATCTCATGTTAGTCAAGTATTTATTGAAAAAAACGTATAAATACCAATGTTACAATGATAAATAATCAAACTGATTCATATTTTTACAATTCAGACACAAAATAAAACGCACAGACACACAACAATTGACTTAAATTTCATTGCTTCTACAGAAGAACAGATGCAACAAAATAAACTCATTCTTTAGAATAATTGAAATTATTTACAATAAAACATTTAAAAGTGTTTATAAGATGGAACATATAATAGTATAATAGTAATTGTTTTGTGTTGAAATTGTATTACAATTATTTTTATTTCAACTTCAAGCATATCAAAATAACCTTTCAAAATGTTTAATGGCTAAACGCCAACATTTTAGCAAAGAAAAGTTAATGTATTGTGAATAAAAAAAAGTTGAAATAAAGTGATGATAACATGTTAAAGCAGCGATGATAAACAATTAGTTCAAAAGATATGTATATATGCTGTAACCTGTTAAGTCCTAGTATATACCAATAAACAAATGTGCAATTGATTTACTACTCACAAACTCCAATTTTCACTACACAATAAACTCAGTGAATCAATTTGTGTAGTAATTTTACACGGAACATTGACATATATTACAAAAGTGGGAGCTAAAAAAGTTAAATTATCATCCTGGTCTCCCAATTGTGAACTTTACGTTATCGATTTTTGGAAAAGGGCTATTGGATATGGGTCCAAAGTATGGATTTGGATAGCAATCATTCCACATTTGGATTCCACTTTGGTGTCTAAATTGAGAACAATTATCACACACACAATGAGGCAAATGATTCACTAAATAATTCCCATGACAGATCTTTATTTCATGTATCAGTTGCATAAATTGATCAATATTTAGCTGTACGTTAGTCTGTGCATCATGGAAATTAATCAAATATTTATCATTAACAACATCTTTATATACTTGATCGGACCAAAATAAATGTACATCCTTTACATTGTTTTTATTAATTTTTCTTGGTAACATCATTTTAAGAAAATGTTTATCTATTTGTAATAATTTAATTAGTGGTATCAAAAGTGACATCTTTTTCTCCCGACACATTTTTACTTCAGACGGTGATGATTGTAAATTTTTCATGAAAAATCCTAGGGTAAAATTACGGTTACATTTAGATAAATCTAAATATACATGTTCTACATTGTCACTAACATTACTACTTTTTACAATATCTAATAAATACATACTACGTGCTAATACTACTTCTACTTTGGCTAAGGGCTCGATAGTTACCTCTGTTAAACTATCTTCACCAAAGTCCAAGGATAAATTGAGTTTATCCATATTTGGCACAATTATATTTTTCTTTCTATTTTTTTTTTACCCACGATTGGTTTGTATTACCTATCACAAAGATGTTGAATTGTGCCCGCCCTAAAAAAATAGATAAAGAGAAAACAAATGTGTTTTGTACTAAAGCATGGAAGGGACATGCAGAAATTTGTATTTATCTCTTGGCCACAATATACTAAATAGGTGGCCACGAGATACTAGCGTGTGGCCACGAGACAGCCAAGTCATGGAAGTTTTAATACATTTTTAGATTTATTCGTTTAGAATATTCATCATAATTATAATGAATTTTATGCAAGCTTATGCTGAAACAAAGAATTAAAAAAAAAAAACAGTTTATATAAGCAAAGTTATATATTGGTCAAGAAAGTCAGAATATGTTAAAAAAACCCCAAAAAAACCAAGAACAAACTCGCTTTATTACAATCTATGTCAAACAGAACAAATAGTGATAAGCTGAAGAAATAAGTTACAAGATCAAAGATCTTTATATTTGGGAGAAAAGAGAAAAATGTTTGTAAGGGAGTTTGTTGTAAATGTGATAATATGACTTGTATTCAATCATTGAAATGAATAATGGGGATAAGGGGTTTGATCCCTTTTTTTCAGAGAATAGAGGCATTTATGGGTTTTTTAAATATTTTTAAAAGATATGCTGTATTCATAGTAATAAGTAGCAGTAAAAGGAATGAAAAGAAGGACCTATATCTTATAATTAGAAAATTTGTATAATTGTTTAGAAAATTAAAAATATACAGCTTTGACAACTTGTTTTCAATTTAAAATGATTTTGAGACCAGGGATAGCTGCCCTTTATCTACAGCAAATGCTACTAATTTTGTTAGTCATGATTTCTTCTTCTGGATTTGCCATCAGTTATAACATCATACTGGCTGGTAATATAATGCGACAGGATATGCTTATCCTTTGGAAGCTCCTTGTCTCATTTCCATTTTTTTTCAAAATTTCGCGTTGTCCAAGCTTTTGTTTGATCTTTATGCTTGTACCGTTGTAATATGTATCCGGATTGTCCCTTTACCTCTTAACATTTCTTTTAATTTGAGTACCCAATAGTTAGTATCTCATGGCCACATGTTAGTATCTCATGCCCACATGTTAGTATCTCATGTTAGTCAAGTATTTCTTGTAGAAAACGTATAAATACAAATGTTACAATTATATATAATCAAACTGACTCATATTTTTACAATTCAGACACAAAATAAAACGTACAGACACACAACAATTGATTTAAATTTCACTGGTTCTACAGAAGAACAGATGCAACAAAAGAAACTCATTTTTTAGAATAACTGAAATTATCTACAATAAAACCTTTAAAAGAGTTTATAAGATGGAACATATAATAGTATTGTAGTAATTGTTTTGTGTTGAAATTGTATTACAATTATTTTAATTTCAACTTCAAACATATCGAAATAACCTTTCACAATGATTAATGGCTAAACGCTAACATTACAGCAATAATTAATGTATTGTGAATGAAAAAAGTTGAAATAAAATGATGATAACATGTTAAAGCAGTGATGATCAACAATTAGTTCAAAAGATATGTATATATGCTGTAACCTGTTAAGTGCTAGTATATAACAATAAACAAATGTACAATTGACTTACTACTCACAAACTCCAATTATCACTACACATTACACAATAAACTCAGTGAATCATTTGATTCATTGTGTGTAGTAATTGTACTCAATTTAGACACGGAACATTGACATATATTACAAAGTGAGTGCTAAAAAAGGTAAATTATCATCCTGGTCTCCCAATTGTGAACTTTACTCTATCGATTTTTGGAAAAGGGCTATTAGATATGGGTCCAAAGTATGGATTTGGGTAACAATCATTCCACATTTGGATTCCACTTTGGTGTCTAAATTGAGAACAATTATCACACACACAATGAGGCAAATGATTCACTAAATAATCCCCATGACAGATCTTTATCTCATGTATCAGTTGCATAAATTGATCAATATTTAGATGTACGTTAGTCTGTGCATCATGGAAATTAATCAAATATTTATCATTAACAACATCTTTATATACTTGATCGGACCACAATAAATGTACATCATTTACATTGTTTTTATTAATTTTTCTTGGTAACATCATCTTAACAAAATGTTTATCTATTTGTAATAATTTAATTAGTGGTATCAAAAGTGACATCCTTTTCTCCCGACACATTTTTACTCAGACGGTGATGATTGTAAATTTTTCATGAAAAATCCTAGGGTAAAATTACGGTTACATTTAGATAAATCTAAATATACATGTTCTACATTGTCACTAACATTTCTACTTTTTACAATATCTAATAAATACATACTACGTGCTAATACTACTTCTACTTTGGCTAAGGGATCGATAGTTACCTCTGTTAAACTATCTTCACCAAAGTCCAAGGATAAATTGAGCTTATCCATATTTGGCACAATTATATTTCTCTTTCTATTTTTTTTTTATCCACGATTGATTTTTATTACCTATCACAATGATGTTGAATTGTGCCCGCCCTCAAAAAAATAGATAAGAGAAAACAAATGTGTTTTGTACTAAAGCGTGGAAGGGACATGCAGAAATTGTTATTTATCTCTTGGCCACAATATACTAAATAGGTGGCCACGAGATACTAGCGTGTGGCCACGAGACAGCCAAGTCGTGGAAGTTTTAATACATTTTTAGATTTATTCGTTTAGAATATTCATCATAATTATAATGAATTTTATGAAAGCTTATGCTGAAATAAAGAATATTTAAAAAACCCAGTTTATATAAGCAAAGTTATATATTGGTCAAGATAAGTCAGGATGTGTAAAAAAAACACACACAAAAAAACAAGAACAAACTCGCTTTATTACAATCTATGTCAAACAAAAAAAATAGTGATAATCTGAAAAAATAAGTTACAAGATCAAAGATCTTTATATTTGGGCGAAAAGAGGGTAACAGGGATAAGCTTAGAATACAAATGTTTGTAAAGCAGTTTGTTGTAAATGTGATAATATGACTTGTATCAATCATTGAAATGAATAATGGGGATAAGGGGTTTGATTCCCTTTTTTCAGAGAATAGAGGCATATATGGGTTTTTTAAATATTTCTAAAATATATGCTGTATTCATAGTAATAAATAGCAGTAAAGGCAATGAAAAGTAGGACCTATATCTTATAATTAGAAAATTTGTATAATTGTTTAGAAAATTAAAAATATACAGCTTTGACAACTGTTTTCAATTTAAAATGATTTTGAGACCAGGGATAGCTGTCCTTTATCTACAGCAAATACTACTACTTTTGTTATTCATGGTTTCTTCTTCTGGATTTGCCATCAGTTAGAACATCATACTGGCTGGTAATATAATGCGACAGGGTATGCTTATCCTTTGGAAGCTCCTTGTCTCATTTCCATTTTTTTTTTAAATTTCGTGTTGTCCAAGCTTTTGTTTGATCTTTATGCTTGTACCGTTGTAATTATGTATCAAGATTGTCCCTTTACTACTTAACATTTCTTTTAATTTGAGTACCCAATAGTTAGTATCTCATGGCCACATGTTAGTATCTCATGCCCACATGTTAGTATCTCATGTTAGTCAAGTATTTATTGAAAAAAACGTATAAATACCAATGTTACAATGATAAATAATCAAACTGATTCATATTTTTACAATTCAGACACAAAATAAAACGCACAGACACACAACAATTGACTTAAATTTCATTGCTTCTACAGAAGAACAGATGCAACAAAATAAACTCATTCTTTAGAATAATTGAAATTATTTACAATAAAACATTTAAAAGTGTTTATAAGATGGAACATATAATAGTATAATAGTAATTGTTTTGTGTTGAAATTGTATTACAATTATTTTTATTTCAACTTCAAGCATATCAAAATAACCTTTCAAAATGTTTAATGGCTAAACGCCAACATTTTAGCAAAGAAAAGTTAATGTATTGTGAATAAAAAAAAGTTGAAATAAAGTGATGATAACATGTTAAAGCAGCGATGATAAACAATTAGTTCAAAAGATATGTATATATGCTGTAACCTGTTAAGTCCTAGTATATACCAATAAACAAATGTGCAATTGATTTACTACTCACAAACTCCAATTTTCACTACACAATAAACTCAGTGAATCAATTTGTGTAGTAATTTTACACGGAACATTGACATATATTACAAAAGTGGGAGCTAAAAAAGTTAAATTATCATCCTGGTCTCCCAATTGTGAACTTTACGTTATCGATTTTTGGAAAAGGGCTATTGGATATGGGTCCAAAGTATGGATTTGGATAGCAATCATTCCACATTTGGATTCCACTTTGGTGTCTAAATTGAGAACAATTATCACACACACAATGAGGCAAATGATTCACTAAATAATTCCCATGACAGATCTTTATTTCATGTATCAGTTGCATAAATTGATCAATATTTAGCTGTACGTTAGTCTGTGCATCATGGAAATTAATCAAATATTTATCATTAACAACATCTTTATATACTTGATCGGACCAAAATAAATGTACATCCTTTACATTGTTTTTATTAATTTTTCTTGGTAACATCATTTTAAGAAAATGTTTATCTATTTGTAATAATTTAATTAGTGGTATCAAAAGTGACATCTTTTTCTCCCGACACATTTTTACTTCAGACGGTGATGATTGTAAATTTTTCATGAAAAATCCTAGCGTAAAATTACGGTTACATTTAGATAAATCTAAATATACATGTTCTACATTGTCACTAACATTACTACTTTTTACAATATCTAATAAATACATACTACGTGCTAATACTACTTCTACTTTGGCTAAGGGCTCGATAGTTACCTCTGTTAAACTATCTTCACCAAAGTCCAAGGATAAATTGAGTTTATCCATATTTGGCACAATTATATTTTTCTTTCTATTTTTTTTTTACCCACGATTGGTTTGTATTACCTATCACAAAGATGTTGAATTGTGCCCGCCCTAAAAAAATAGATAAAGAGAAAACAAATGTGTTTTGTACTAAAGCATGGAAGGGACATGCAGAAATTTGTATTTATCTCTTGGCCACAATATACTAAATAGGTGGCCACGAGATACTAGCGTGTGGCCACGAGACAGCCAAGTCGTGGAAGTTTTAATACATTTTTAGATTTATTCGTTTAGAATATTCATCATAATTATAATGAATTTTATGCAAGCTTATGCTGAAACAAAGAATTAAAAAAAAAAAACAGTTTATATAAGCAAAGTTATATATTGGTCAAGAAAGTCAGAATATGTTAAAAAAAACCAAAAAAAAACAAGAACAAACTCGCTTTATTACAATCTATGTCAAACAGAACAAATAGTGATAAGCTGAAGAAATAAGTTACAAGATCAAAGATCTTTATATTTGGGAGAAAAGAGAAAAATGTTTGTAAGGGAGTTTGTTGTAAATGTGATAATATGACTTGTATTCAATCATTGAAATGAATAATGGGGATAAGGGGTTTGATCCCTTTTTTTCAGAGAATAGAGGCATTTATGGGTTTTTTAAATATTTTTAAAAGATATGCTGTATTCATAGTAATAAGTAGCAGTAAAAGGAATGAAAAGAAGGACCTATATCTTATAATTAGAAAATTTGTATAATTGTTTAGAAAATTAAAAATATACAGCTTTGACAACTTGTTTTCAATTTAAAATGATTTTGAGACCAGGGATAGCTGCCCTTTATCTACAGCAAATGCTACTAATTTTGTTAGTCATGATTTCTTCTTCTGGATTTGCCATCAGTTATAACATCATACTGGCTGGTAATATAATGCGACAGGATATGCTTATCCTTTGGAAGCTCCTTGTCTCATTTCCATTTTTTTTCAAAATTTCGCGTTGTCCAAGCTTTTGTTTGATCTTTATGCTTGTACCGTTGTAATATGTATCCGGATTGTCCCTTTACCTCTTAACATTTCTTTTAATTTGAGTACCCAATAGTTAGTATCTCATGGCCACATGTTAGTATCTCATGCCCACATGTTAGTATCTCATGTTAGTCAAGTATTTCTTGTAGAAAACGTATAAATACAAATGTTACAATGATATATAATCAAACTGACTCATATTTTTACAATTCAGACACAAAATAAAACGTACAGACACACAACAATTGATTTAAATTTCACTGGTTCTACAGAAGAACAGATGCAACAAAAGAAACTCATTTTTTAGAATAATTGAAATTATCTACAATAAAACCTTTAAAAGAGTTTATAAGATGGAACATATAATAGTATTGTAGTAATTGTTTTGTGTTGAAATTGTATTACAATTATTTTAATTTCAACTTCAAACATATCGAAATAACCTTTCACAATGATTAATGGCTAAACGCTAACATTACAGCAATAATTAATGTATTGTGAATGAAAAAAGTTGAAATAAAATGATGATAACATGTTAAAGCAGCGATGATCAACAATTAGTTCAAAAGATATGTATATATGCTGTAAAGTGCTAGTATATAACAATACACAAATGTACAATTGACTTACTACTCACAAACTCCAATTATCACTACACATTACACAATAAACTCAGTGAATCATTTGATTCATTGTGTGTAGTAATTTTACTCAATTTAGACACGGAACATTGACATATATTACAAAAGTGAGTGCTAAAAAAGGTAAATTATCATCCTGGTCTCCCAATTGTGAACTTTACTTTATCGATTTTTGGAAAAGGGCTATTAGATATGGGTCCAAAGTATGGATTTGGGTAACAATCATTCCACATTTGGATTCCACTTTGGTGTCTAAATTGAGAACAATTATCACACACACAATGAGGCAAATGATTCACTAAATAATCCCCATGACAGATCTTTATCTCATGTATCAGTTGCATAAATTGATCAATATTTAGATGTACGTTAGTCTGTGCATCATGGAAATTAATCAAATATTTATCATTAACAACATCTTTATATACTTGATCGGACCACAATAAATGTACATCATTTACATTGTTTTTATTAATTTTTCTTGGTAACATCATCTTAACAAAATGTTTATCTATTTGTAATAATTTAATTAGTGGTATCAAAGGTGACATCTTTTTCTCCCGACACATTTTTACTCAGACGGTGATGATTGTAAATTTTTCATGAAAAATCCTAGGGTAAAATTACGGTTACATTTAGATAAATCTAAATATACATGTTCTACATTGTCACTAACATTTCTACTTTTTACAATATCTAATAAATACATACTACGTGCTAATATTACTTCTACTTTGGCTAAGGGCTCGATAGTTACCTCTGTTAAACTATCTTCACCAAAGTCCAAGGATAAATTGAGCTTATCCATATTTGGCACAATTATATTTCTCTTTCTATTTTTTTTTTATCCACGATTGGTTTTTATTACCTATCACAATGATGTTGAATTGTACCCGCCCTAAAAAAATAGATAAAGAGAAAACAAATGTGTTTTGTACTAAAGCATGGAAGGGACATGCAGAAATTGTTATTTATCTCTTGGCCACAATATACTAAATAGGTGGCCACGAGATACTAGCGTGTGGCCACGAGACAGCCAAGTCGTGGAAGTTTTAATACATTTTTAGATTTATTCGTTTAGAATATTCATCATAATTATAATGAATTTTATGAAAGCTTATGCTGAAATAAAGAATATTTAAAAAACCCAGTTTATATAAGCAAAGTTATATATTGGTCAAGATAAGTCAGGATGTGTAAAAAAAACACACACAAAAAAACAAGAACAAACTCGCTTTATTACAATCTATGTCAAACAAAAAAAATAGTGATAATCTGAAAAAATAAGTTACAAGATCAAAGATCTTTATATTTGGGCGAAAAGAGGGTAACAGGGATAAGCTTAGAATAAAAATGTTTGTAAAGCAGTTTGTTGTAAATGTGATAATATGACTTGTATCAATCATTGAAATGAATAATGGGGATAAGGGGTTTGATCCCCTTTTTTTCAGAGAATAGAGGCATATATGGGTTTTTTTAAATATTTTTAAAATATATGCTGTATTCGTAGTAATAAATAGCAGTAAAGGCAATGAAAAGTAGAACCTATATCTGATAATTAGAAAATTTGTATAATTGTTTAGAAAATTAAAAATATACAGCTTTGACAACTGTTTTCAATTTAAAATGATTTTGAGACCAGGGATAGCTGTCCTTTATCTACAGCAAATACTACTAATTTTGTTAGTCATGGTTTCTTCTTCTGGATTTGCCATCAGTTAGAACATCATACTGGCTGGTAATATAATGCGACAGGATATGCTTATCCTTTGGAAGCTCCTTGTCTCATTTCCAGTTTTTTTTCAAAATTTCGTGTTGTCCAAGCTTTTGTTTGATCTTTATGCTTGTACCGTTGTAATTATGTATCAAGATTGTCCCTTTACTACTTAACATTTCTTTTAATTTGAGTACCCAATAGTTAGTATCTCATGGCCACATGTTAGTATCTCATGCCCACATGTTAGTATCTCATGTTTGTCAAGTATTTATTGAAAAAAACGTATAAATACCAATGTTACAATGATAAATAATCAAACTGATTCATATTTTTACAATTCAGACACAAAATAAAACGCACAGACACACAACAATTGACTTAAATTTCACTGCTTCTACAGAAGAACAGATGCAACAAAATAAACTCATTCTTTAGAATAATTGAAATTATTTACAATAAAACATTTAAAAGTGTTTATAAGATGGAACATATAATAGTATAATAGTAATTGTTTTGTGTTGAAATTGTATTACAATTATTTTTATTTCAACTTCAAGCATATCAAAATAACCTTTCACAATGTTTAATGGCTAAACGCCAACATTTTAGCAAAGAAAAGTTAATGTATTGTGAATAAAAAAAGTTGAAATAAAGTGATGATAACATGTTAAAGCAGCGATGATAAACAATTAGTTCAAAAGATATGTATATATGCTGTAACCTGTTAAGTCCAAGTATATACCAATAAACAAATGTGCAATTGATTTACTACTCACAAACTCCAATTTTCACTACACAATAAACTCAGTGAATCAATTTGTGTAGTAATTTTACACGGAACATTGACATATATTACAAAAGTGGGAGCTAAAAAAGTTAAATTATCATCCTGGTCTCCCAATTGTGAACTTTACGTTATCGATTTTTGGAAAAGGGCTATTGGATATGGGTCCAAAGTATGGATTTGGATAGCAATCATTCCACATTTGGATTCCACTTTGGTGTCTAAATTGAGAACAATTATCACACACACAATGAGGCAAATGATTCACTAAATAATTCCCATGACAGATCTTTATTTCATGTATCAGTTGCATAGATTGATCAATATTTAGCTGTACGTTAGTCTGTGCATCATGGAAATTAATCAAATATTTATCATTAACAACATCTTTATATACTTGATCGGACCAAAATAAATGTACATTCTTAACATTGTGTTTATCAATTTTTCTTGGTAGCATCATTTTAAGAAAATGTTTATCTATTTGTAATAATTCAATTAGTGGTATCAAAAGTGACATCTTTTTCTCCCCAAACGTTTTTACTTCAAACGGTGATGATTGTAAATTTTTCATGAAAAATCCTAGCGTAAAATTACGGTTACATTTAGATAAATCTAAATATACATGTTCTACATTGTCACTAAAGTGTCTACTTTTTACAATATCTAATAAATACATACTACGTGCTAATATTACTTCTACTTTGGCTAAGGGCTCAATAGTTACCTCTGTTAAACTATCTTCACCAAAGTCCAAGGATAAATTGAGTTTATCCATATTTGGCACAATTATATTTCTCTTTCTATTTTTTTTTACCCACGATTGGTTTGTATTACCTATCACAAAGATGTTGAATTGTACCCGCCCTAAAAAAATAGATAAAGAGAAAACAAATGTGTTTTGTACTAAAGCATGGAAGGGACATGCAGAAATTTGTATTTATATCTTGACCACAATATACTAAATATGTGGCCACGAGATAGTAGCGTGTGGCCACAAGACAGCCAAGTCGTGGAAGTTTTAATACATTTTTAGATTTATTCGTTTAGAATATTCATCATAATTATAATGAATTTTATGCAAGCTTATGCTGAAACAAAGAATATTAAAAAAAAACCAGTTTATATAAGCAGAGTTATATATTGGTCAAGAAAGTCAGGATGTGTAAAAAAAAAAACACAAAAAAACAAGAACAAACTCGCTTTATTACAATCTATGTCAAACAGGAAAAAATAGTGATAATCTGAAGAAATAAGTTATAAGATCAAAGATCTTTATATTTGGGAGAAACGAGGGTAAAAGGGATCAGCTTAGAATACAAATGTTTGTAAGGCAGTTTGTTGTAAATGTGATAATATGACTTGTATTCAACCATTGAACTGAATAATGGGGATAAGGGGTTTGATCCCTTTTTTTTCAGAGAATAGAGACATATATGGGTTTTTAAATATTTGTAAAAGATTTGCTGTATTCATAGTAATAAGTAGCAGTAAAAGGATTGAAAAGAAGGACCTATATCTTATAATTAGAAAATTTGTATAATTGTTTAGAAAATTAAAAACATACTGCTTTGACAACTTGTTTTCAATTTATAATGATTTTGAGACCAGAGATAGCTGCCATTTATCTACAGCAAATGCTACTAATTTCGTTAGTCATGGTTTCTTCTTCTGGATTTGCCATCAGTTAGAACATCATACTGGCTGGTAATATAATGCGACAGGATATGCTTATCGTTTGGAAGCTCCTTGTCTCATTTCCATTTTTTTTCCAAATTTCGTGTTGTCCAAGCTTTTGTTTGATCTTTATGCTTGTACCGTTGTAATTATGTTTCAAGATTGTCCCTTTGCTACTTAACATTTCTTTTAATTTGAGTACCAAATAGTTAGTATCTCATGGCCACATGTTAGTATCTCATGCCCACATGTTAGTATCTCATGTTAGTCAAGTATTTATTGTAGAAAACGTATAAATACAAATGTTACAATGATATATAATCAAACTGATTCATATTTTTACAATTCAGACATTTGTTGAAATATAAACACATATGAAAACATGGATGTCAAATTACTACACCCTGTGTGGACGGATTTCCTGGAAACTGTAAATACTGTTGTTTTAACCCGATATTGAAAACAGTTGAATATTTTCTTATTTGTCATACAATGTTTCTTTCAAAGTGGACCAGATTGTGGATCTTGGTCCAAAATAATAGGAAATAGTTCTCTTGTTATCCACAAAATTCATTTTGATTTGTTTATGATTTGTTTTATTTGTAATGTAATTCAATGATGGCATATATACTGGTGTGCTCTCTTAAGGGAACACGTCAGTAAACAAGCCAATCTGCATTGAGACCATCCTCGAAAGTAGTACAAAATAGAACACCATGAACATTAAAAACACAAATTCAGTTGTTTCATGACTATGCTATTTTTTCACAGTTAATCCTATCATATTTGCTGAGGTTTGAACAGCAAAAAATACGTCATTTGCTGAAATATAACAACATATGAAAACATGGATGTCAAATTACTACACCCTGTGTGGAAAGATTTCCTGGATACTGTAAATACTGTTGTTTTGACAGGATTTTGAAAACAGCTGATTATTTT
The DNA here is from genome assembly GCA_963680875.1 of Bathymodiolus brooksi. Classification (NCBI taxonomy): domain Eukaryota; kingdom Metazoa; phylum Mollusca; class Bivalvia; order Mytilida; family Modiolidae; genus Bathymodiolus; species Bathymodiolus brooksi. The sequence continues at coordinate 73,394,942 of OY804587.1, forward strand.
CTTATTTGACATACAATGTTTCTTTCACAGTGGATCATAATGTGGATCTTGGACCAAAATAATAGGAAATAGTTCCCTTGTTATCCAGAAAAGTCATTTGGATTTTTTATGATTTTTTTTAATTTCAATGTAACTCAATGGTGGAATATATACCAGTGTGCTCTCTTAAGGGGGCACATCAGTAAACCAGCCAATATGCATTGAGAACGTCCTCGAACGTATTACAAAATAGAACACCTGGAACATTAAACAACAATTTCAGTTGTTTCTTGATTATGATATTTTTTACAGTTAATCCTATCATATTTGGCGGGGTTTGAACTGCAAAATAATACGTCATTTATTGAAATATCAACACATATAAAAACATGGATTTCAAATTACTACACCATGTGTGGAAGGATTTCCTGGATACTGTAAATATTGTTGTTCTGACAGGATATTGAAAACAGCTGATTATTTTCTTATTTGACATACAATGTTTCTTTCAAAGTGGATCAGAATGTGGACATTGGACCGAAATAATAGGAAATAGTTGTCTTATTATCCAGAAAATTAATTTTGATTTTTTATGATTTTTTTTATTTTCAATGTAAGTCAATGGTGGACTATAAACTGGTGTGATCTCTTAAGGGGGTAAGTCAGTAAGCAAGCCCTCTTACTCTCTGTATGCCTTGCAGGTGACTGGCGGACACCTGCCCATCAATGGCTTTGTAGATTTCATTCCGTGTTAAGGATTCTTGGGGTTTTAGTTTATGACTACCAAAGATGTCTGACTCAAGAATGAATATAGGTTCCACCCCATATTCCTTGCCGTATTTTTCAGGTATTTTGTTATTGTTTATGTTTTCAAATGCTTCAGTTAATTTTGGCATTTCTTTTGAAATTGAATTTCCTATTTAATCCATTTCAATATCTTCTAGAACTATAAATCTAAAAAGTTTATCAAACTATGTATTTTTAACTAGGCTATTTACGTTTTGACGATTTTTATTTCATAATATTCATAAATGGAATAAACTGGCTGAACAAATCTCACAGAAAAACCCAGAATATATGTTAAAATACTCACTGCCATGTAGCTGCAGTTATAATTTGAGCTCATTTTGACTTATGTTAAAGCAGCAATGGACAATTGAAGAAATTTATATTTTTAGTAACAACAGCCATCTTGAATGGAGGGCGGAGCTATCGGACAAAATTTTGGAAGGAACCCACCCAGGTTTGGTTTAATTTGGTTCAGCGGTTTCAGAGGAGAAGATTTAGATGTGATATTTTATCAAAATATGCCTAATTTGCATAATCGTTATAAATCGACTGAAATAAAAATTTCACACAAAAACACGGAATATTTGTTACACTACTCCTTGCCATGTAGCTGCAGTTAAAATTTGAACCCCTCATTTTGACATATACTAAAGCACCAATGGACAATTGAAGAAATTTCTATTTTTAGTAACAACAACCATCTTGAATAAAGGGCGGGGCTGTCGGACACAAATTTGGAAGGATCCCTCCCACGGACCATCCGTCCCTGCCAGGCTTGGCTTAATTTGGTTCAGCGGTTTCAGAGGAGAAGATTTAGATGTGATCTTTTATCAAAATATGCCTAATTTGCATAGTCGGTATAAATCGACTGAAATAAATATTTCACAGAAAAACAAGGAATATTTGTTAAACTACACCTTGCCATGTAGCTGCAGTTAAAATTTCAGCTAATTTTGACTGACGCTAAAGCAGCAATGAACAATTGAAGAAATTTATAATTTTAGTAACAACAGCCATCTTGAAAGGTGGCCGGGGCTGTCGGACACAATTTTGAAAGGGACCCACCCAATGACCATCCCTGCAATGTTTGGTTTAGTTCGGTTCAGGGGTTTCAGAGGCCAAGATTTAAATGTGAAAGTTTACGACGTACGATGGATAGTCTGACGGACGGACGACGCCTACGGACGACGGCGCCAATTGATGGCAAAAGCTCACACGGCCTTTGGCCAGGTGAGCTAACAACAGATATTTTTCTCTATTATTTCGCTATATTTTTCATTTAAACGTCGAGATACTGTGGTCTGGTATAGCCAGTCATTGCAAAACATATATAAATATCTTATAAAAATCACCTTTCCATGTCATTTTTGTCTATATAATACTTTATTTCACGCTTATCGTACAACAGCGCGAATGGACAATTTTGCGGGACTTGTAAGGTTGCACACAGCGGGAAATATTTGCGGTTGTCACATCCTGACCGCGTGATTTTAAAATCAATAGCTGTAGCAATACAACAAAGCGGTAAAATGCAGATGGTGATCTAGGATATATTGATCAATTGAACGTGTCTGTACACGTAGCATTGACATATTTTACAATTACGAAACATGAAAATATAATAGTCGATCGTGACATTTTGAACCCACGGAACAAGAAGTAACTTACATATTCTATACTAGTGGTCATTGGTGCTGATATCCAAAAATGGAAACTCATGGGTAAGTTATTATTGTATGCAATTCAAGCAAATATGCACTTTTTAATAGCAACATCTATGAATTGTGTCAATATTCGGGACGCACTTTTTTATGTCGTGGCAATGTCCGAGTTGTTATGTAATGCATGTTTTCTTGCTTTGCCATTGTCATTGATGGTAAATGTGTTACTACTAACAGTGTAACCGGATAAATATAGGGTAAATTTAACGTATATTTAGCTAAAATTACATGATCTCCACCTCCCCTGTAGCCATGCCGAGCCTGCTTTTCACTGACAAATGGAAAAACATCAGTATCGTTAGAGGTAGGTCTATATTGTCGTTCAGTTTGGCTATATTTTTGTGTTGAAAGTTATTATTTACATTCAAAGCATGAGCTTAAACTTGCATTTTCGTTGTTTTTTTGTGTGGAGCTTGTCTCCCAGCATCATTAATTATGCATGTCCAAATTTCCAAACTACACGCACAATGTCATTCATGTTTACACTTCAGCTTGAGTTTGAACTCTCAATGCTTCCTTCAATTCATATCATGTTCGTGGTCTATGTTAATTGTTGTTTTATTATAATTTGACAAAACTTCTGTCCTGTTTCTTTTTCTAGTAGAATCAGTTAAAATGTGTGTACAACTGTGTGCTTATGGCACTGTTGTATTACCCGTGTGGAAATCGGCATGTTTGTGGCCGATAATATTATAAAATGGTTAAAACTGGAGCACTTGTTTGGCAACACATAAACAAGTCGTAAATTCAATGTTATGTCTATGGGACAAGATAATAAAAGCCCACACAAGCCGACACATCTGTCCACGTATATCAATGATATTTCTGATCACGAATGAACATTTTGTATGTAAAAAAAAAAGATGACTCGATACATACCACGTGACTATCTCTAAAAATGGATGAATTTGAAATGAATTATGTTTTCAATGAATAAGACATTATTTCAGAATTAATTATTACATCCAAATTTCAATTTCTGAAATCATATTGTAAAAACAATTTTGCTAATTCAAATGTAAAATAATAAAGAAAAAAAACAGGCATTGACTTTAGAGAATGTATATGTTTTATATTAAAAGTGAAAAGTAAAAATATTCCCGATTTTTTATTTATGCAATACTCTTTGAAAATTCGTTCGTTAAATTGGTATAATCTATGTTGAAAAAGTGATAAACGCATTTCTAGAATTTGTGAAATGATTCAACGGATGATCAATTATAACACCAAACGCAAACAAAGCATCAGAGGATGTGATGTGTATTGTAATCTATCAAGTGCTGGTGCATATGCAGGACAACGGAAAATATATGATATTTTAAAACAAAACCACGAAAATGCTCCCTGCCTATATAACATTAGACAATGGTTACAAAGTAAAGATTTTTCACTCTTCTGAAACCAGTTAAAAGAAAATTTAAAACCGCTAGAGTTATCGTTTCACAACTGTTTGAACAATTTGATATATATTTGATGGGTTTAAGCTCAATTTCAACTTTAAACAATCATTTTCGCTACATTCTCGTTATAATTTATGTATTTTCAAGATGTCTATGGGTAGAACCTTTAAAAACAAAAACTGGAAAGGAAATATTAAAAGAACTCACCGCAATATTTGATGAAAGTGGTTACCCCAAAAAGCTTCGAAATGATTCAGGAGGAGAATTTACATTTTCACGTTTAGCAAAGTTTTTAAAAAACAAAAACATATACCAACATTTTGCTTTAAATAGCATCAGAAAAGCAAATTATGCAGAAAGAGTGATTCTTATTTAAAAACGTGTATTGTTTCGACATTTTACAAAAAATAGAACTCGACGATTCATTGCCAAACTACATAATTTTGTGAATAGATATAGCTCAACACCTCATTCATCTCTTGCATACAAGTCGCCTACAGATGCCAACGATTTAAATCAAAGTGATTGATGGGCATTCATGTATTTGAAAGAGCAACAACTTTCGATGAATTTATTAACAGAACATAAAAAAAACTAAGAGACATTTCATTTTTCGAAAAGATGATATGGTTCGAATCAGCCATTTATCAAGTATTCAGTGGACATCGGAAATATTCAAAATTGCTCAACGTTTTCTCTTTCAAGATATTCCAATGTATACAATTAATGATTTTACAGAGGAGTTGATACGCAGAAACTTTTATGCATATGAACTACAAAAAGTTGTTAAAGATGAAAATACTCTTCGGTACGTTGCAAAGAAAATACGCAAACGAAAACGCAATGGATTGATATAATGGTTACTATACTGAATTTGTACATGACTGTAAATAGTGACAAAAGTATTAAATATTTTCTGAACAACAAACCCTATTGGTTTTTTTCACACCAGTTTTTGTGATACCATAAAAAGGCGTTAATTTAATGGTAAGTCAATGAGAGAAGATAATAAAAGCCCACACATCTGCCCACGTACATCAAAAATATTTCTAATCGCGCGTGTGTATTTTGTATGTAAAACTACTTGACCCAAGATTCACATGACTTTCTCTAAAATGGATAAATTTGAAATTAATTATATTTTCAACGAATTAGTTGTTAATTCAATGGTAAGTCAAATGGACAAGAACATAAAACCCCACTCATCTGCCCACGTATATCAAGAATATTTTTGATCACGTTTGTGCATTTTGTATGCAAAAAAAACGTGACCCAAGATACATATCACGAAACTATCTCTAAAATGGATGAATTTGAAATGAATTATATTTTCAACGAATTAGACACTATTTTAGAATTAATACATGCAAATTGCATAGTTCGAAATGTACGACATATTTTAATTTCGACTGCTGTTAAAACATTGATTTTAGAGAATGTATATGAACGTTTTTTTATTAGAACTGAAAAGAAGAAATATTCCTGATTATTAATTTATTCAATACTCTTTGAAAATTCGTTCGATAAATTGGTATAATCTATATTGGAAAAGTCATAAACGAACTTCTAGAATTAGTGAATTGGTTCAACGGATGATCAATTATGACACCAAACGCAAACAAAGCAATATAAGATGTGTATTATAATCTATCAAGTGCTGGTGCATATGCAGGACCACGGAAAATATATGAAATTTTAGGACAAAACCACGAAAATGCTCACAGCCTATATAAAATTAGACAATGGTTACAGAGTAAAGTCAATTACACTCTTCTGAAAGCAGTTAGAAGAAAAATTGAATCATATTCAATCATAATAGTGTTGAAACAGAAAACAAAAATGTTTTTTATGCATCTTGCGTTTTTTTTAAATATATCATTGTTTACCTCAAATTGCCCAAAGAAAATAAAACAAATTGTTGTTTTCTTTTAGAAAAAAAGGTGCATTGTATTAATGTTCTATATGGATATATGCTTTGCTATGTTTGAAATAAAATTATAGAAACCATATTAATATGAAATCTAACATTGTGATGAAGATATCTTTCTGAAATCCAAAGCTTGTTTTTTTAATATATTATTGTTTTACCTCAAATTGCTTGGTTGTCCCATTGTGTTTTTTTTGCTGATTCATTCCAAAGAAAAATTGGTGTTGTCCTTTTTTTTGATAATTTTGTTTTGTATTATATATGTAAAAATATCGTAATATGAAATCTAACATTGTTATAAAGTGTTTTTCTGAAATAAAAAAAAAAGGATGTTCAAATAAGTAAAGTATCATTAAATTATTCATATCATTTTCATTATAATTTTTTTTTATACATCTTGTTTTTTTTAATATATCATTATTTACCTCAAATTGCTCAAAGAACATAAAACAAATTGATGTTGTCTTTTCAAAAAGCATACAAAATGATGCATTGTATTAATGTTTTATATCTATATATGTTTTGGTTTGTTTGAAATACAATTATAGAAACCATATGTTGTTTATTTTCATTGAAATGACATAGTGTTTATACAGAGAAGATACACCAACAATTATTCATCTATTAGCAAAAACAGAACAAAAAGAAGAACACAAACATTGATATATCCATTGAAATCTAGATCTTGGTTTGGGAGAGACATACAAATATGATGGGTAAACCACTTAATATGATTCTTACCCTATCCCTTCTGTTAATTAAATCTGTAATGTCAATACAGATATAAACAAGACGTTAAAAAAAAACCTACATATATTTTCCTGATATCTTTATTTACACACTTTATCATATTTATGCTATGTAGTACAAATATTAATTATCATTAGTAATAATTAATATCCATTATACAAGACAATATCCCAACCAAAAATGATATAAATACACATCCACAAATTATGTCTTGTATATTTATTTCAACATGGTATATTTAACAAACACCACATGTCAGTCAAACTTTTATCAACAGTTTGGGAGGGCAAAATGTATACAGATAAAAAAAACCATAATGATTTATTTTACCTTCATCTGGAGAAAACGGATGAATTTGGTTGCAATGGGAACTGATGAATGGGAGAGGCTGGTCACAGTCATGAAAAATATTAAAGAAATCCAACAGGAGTTTGACAACAAGGTACGATATTCTTTTCATATACCGGGTATATATATATTTTTCTTACAATGAAAAAAATGCTTTAGGTTTTCACATCAATAACTAATATGAATATATTAGATACTTTTCTTGTGAAAATTTACAATACATATTTTTTTCAAATGATCACTAAAAACAAAGGTTCTCAGTTGCACATCAATTTGTGTTTTTTTTTTCTTTTTGTTATTCCGATTTAGATATTAAAAAGTTTATGCAATTGATACATTATCTAGAAACAACGTAAATGTCTGGACGCTTAACGTATCACTGTAATAACAAAATTGTGTTTATGTAAATGATATGCGTTGTCAATTATTTGTCAGTATTACTTGATCAAATGGTTCTCATATTTATACTTAAAAAAGACGTTAATATATAATCCTTGTATATAGGAAAGTGAACAACCAACTGCATCATCTTCCTCAAAAAAAGAAAAGCAACAGAAAAGGAAGAAAAAATAGAAAAGGTGTGTGCAAGTTGTATCTAAGATTATTAATTCCTTCTATAACTTTACAAAGTAAGTTTTTGTATATAAAGAATCACAATCTCGCTAAATAGTTATCTTGGTGCAACATAGCTGACAAGTGGCTTACATGGCTAGATGTGTCAACAATTCCAATTTGACATTATTAAACAAGCTTGTCATGTAATACGTAAAATGACTTCTGTTGATGTGATATAGCTGAAAAGTGGTGTTAATGATCTATTTAAGAGAACAACATACTTTTGAACTGTTAATGAAGAGTGAAGAACACTTTCTTTTTGTATCGTTTTTTCAAAATAAATTGGTTAAACAGATCACTTTCAACTTGATATGTTTTGGACGCACAGTGTGATGCATTTTCCCCCTCTAGAACCAATTTATGAATTAATTAAGGGTAAATAACTTTTGAAGGTATCAGAATCAAATCATGGATGTATTAAATGAACTACTATTACTCAATCTTAAATATATTTTTTGTTTTATTATTGTATAAGAAACAGAAGAAAAGCAATCCGTATATACTAAAACAATGTCGTGAGGAAAAGGTATGCTATAATTATTGAATACATCTATTGCTTTACAGATAAATAGATAGATATACATACAGTGATTATTGAATACATCTATTGCTTTACAGATAAATAGATAGATATACATACAGTGATTATTAATTCATTTTGACAAACGATATAATCATAACACTTTATCAACAAATGGTTGTGTTCTTTTTAAGTATTTCCATTGTCGCATGGAAAGTTGTATTCCATCCGTTGTTTCGTCTGTATGTAAATGCACTTCCTTGTTATCGCTACAAACACTAATAAATACATGTTCAGTTAACGGAAACATGTGATCAACAGCACACACACTATTATTATTGCTAGTATGCTCCCCAGAACGCACGATGCAAGTTATTGTTCCCATATGTATGATTCTAACCAAACAGATACTTGTTGTATATCCGAGTATCATCACACCAATGCGCTTAATAATTTTCATGTGAGATCTCAAAGCAAAGTTGACTACAATGATCAGTATTATCAACTTCATTTGTGAGTGTTATTCTGAAATCAATATTGTTACCTCCTTCCATGTCAAATCGCCTGCATTTCCTTTTATTTATACATTGTTTAATGTTTCTTCCAGAGTGGTGGTAGACAAAAAACATACATCCACACATCTAGCAGTGAAGATACCGAAGGAGACACCACAGACTACCAAACGGAATAGCATGCGTGTGTGTGTGTGCGTGTATATATATAGACATTGATAAAGTCCCTCGGTGGGACGAAACTTTTGTCATTCTACGAAGTGTTTAATTCTTTATCACTTTGTTTTGTGTACTTGGTGTTGTTTTACAAACCATTTTAGACGTTTATAATTGTTTTACTTGTATAGTATCGTTATACCGTAACGATCCAACACCCCGTAAGATTGATCGTTGACTGGTTTTTCAGACGTTGTATATATGTGTGTGCATGTGTGTAGAACTTTTTGGTGGTTTACTGATTACATATAACTGTTTATAGGTTGTTTTTGTTTGCTTACTTGTTATATCTTTTGTTTTATTCTTTAGTATACTTAGTATGAATGTTTCTACCTTACACATTTTATATTGGTTCCCCAAGCCAATTCTGCGTGACTTTAAATCAATATTTCCCACATTGTTTTTGGATGGAATGATAACAAAATTAATTGATGAATATGTGTAAGCAATTATATATGTTTATTTATTATGTTACATATCAATACATCCATACAAATAAATATGTTACATCAAATTGTCATTTGTTTCATAATGTCCATGTGCTAAAGTATGCATTCCATCGTTCATTATCCATCTCTTGTCATCTGCTGCACAGTATCCAGACTTGTTAACTCTGTTGATGCGAAGTTTGTGTTTGTCACCTTTTATAAAATGCATTTCACACATCATCTGAGATTTGTTAAATATACCGTCATAATAGTTCTGAAATCTAAGTTCAGATTTAATGGTGCCTTTCTATATACCTTTTGCTACTAAATGTTCTTGAAGCAATGGTGACATATAGCATTACATCATAGACCTAAGACCTAAAATGTACCTATTTTACCTTTGTTGGTTTCATCGTACAGGAAATGATTTTTGTTATAATTAGAGAGGTCATCAAGATGTTTGCAATCCAACATATCTCTATGCACATCCATTAAAAGACTACCAGTGTCTGTTGCGCACACGGTTACGTCGTCTCCATATTTTGGCTTTATTTCGTCATAAAAGGAAATATACATCACCACTTTCGATAAATCAAGAATGACCATTCCACAATATATGGGTTTATCAAGTTTTAGTTGTACCTTTGTATGTGATACACCTATCAAATCTTCATAAACAATGGTGAAATATTCAAAGCGGGATTTTGCAACTTCACGTTTAAAGTGCAACTGTCGTTGAACCAATACAAAGTTTTGATACTTTCTCACATTCTGTAGAAATTTTCCATATATCGAAATGTTCATAAGCTTGAAAAAAAAACGTAAGAAATTCCGACGAACAGTTTTTTTTCTTTTTTGTGTATTGAAATCAATGTATGTTTGCAACCAAGCTGTTTGGAAAAAGAAAGTATTTTGTGAATTTGTGTTACTCTGAGTCCAAGTCGAATATATAGCTTGCGTGCTCTGTAGTTTAATATATATTTTGTTTTGTTTTCCACCGATGCAATACGTTTTGTTGATGTAACTCGTTTTTGTTTCAAATGTTCAAGTAAACCTTTTGTATATGGTGACAACATCTCGTCATGTATTTCCCTTTTTCCGGTGCTAACGGATAATCATTGTGATAGTCATGCAATTCTGGTTGATATTCTAAATCAACTTCCATTACATAACCAGTATCCCCGTTCTCTGATGTGTTATGAATATCAAAAGACTTAATTTATTCTTCGTTAAGCCAACACAAGTCTTTCAATGGAAGCTTCATACACGCTTTTTCCGTAAAGATTGGTACAATCATGATACATAACATAGGAGTTAGGCATTTATGGGTCATACGTTTCGCTGAGATATGGATTGATAGCTCGTGCATATCTCTTACTTATGACATAAAGCCCTCCTATGATACCGTTTTCGAAAAATAAATACATGGTTGGATATGTGAGCAATTCCAGTTTGATTTTTGTCATCTTTAAACAAGCTTGCCATGAGAGTCCTAGTAGACCTATACAACGTGCTGGATCAAGATAATAATAGTTCATAATCGTGGTTCTGAAGTTTTCAAAGACGCAAGCCAGTAGAAGAATATCAGACCTTAGATAAAGATCATGATATTCTCCCATTGTTTTAATGTTAAATTCATTCCAAACACGCTTGGCGTATTCATAATCATCTGGTGAAATGTGAGATTTGGAGAGACGATTCTAAAATTGTTTTTGAGTGGGAAGAGTAATCTCATCAACCTTGTCAAACTCATTCATATAATCATAAGGATATACACCTTTTCGCAATAGTAGGTGTAGCTTATCTGTTTCACGCTTTACAAGTTCAAAGTTCTTCAAACCACCGTCCTTCGCACATGACTCTACCAGACTTTCTAAAGGTGCACTCAACAATTGATATGAGTCTATGAATCTCAAATCACCTAAAGAAAAAGAGATGTACTTTTCTGTAGATTTTGCAATACAGCTAATGTTCTCCTTTTTATACAACCCCATGGCCGAGCAGATGATGTCCGATTCAAAATTTGTCAACCCGTGACAAATGATGGGACTGAAACGTGGGTGTTTGAAATTAAGGTTATAACTTTGACAGCTTTCTCTGCGAAATATTCCACTAACGTGACAGTGATCACTCACTTTTACAATTTCATCTGTGAATAATTGATCACAAATGTGACATTTTATGGTAGATATGATGGTTAATTTATCCATTTCGGTCATATTCAATAGTTCAATCCTTGATACAACATCTTTAATATATGCACGTTCGCTTAAGAGGGCTTTAAAAAAATGTTTATTTGCATGTTGTCCTCTAAAAATAACTGTCGACTTCGTATACCGTGAATCAACACATACGACTGTGTAACCATAACCACATGGTTCGCATTTTGTTGTGAGAGTTGTTGAAGAATTGTTCGCGTCTGGGTGACACGTATCCACCCTCTCGCTTAGTCACAGTAAATAAAGAATGGTACGTTCATCTGTTTCCCGAAATCAGAGTATTGTAGCGTATCGTCCTTTCCCTTTGTAGGAAAGGTTGTACTTTGCGCACCATGTCATCAACAGTATTGGAGATGATTACTTTAAAGTTGCATAGCTTCGACAACCTTGTTAGCAATATCGACAAAAGTGATAAGAATGCCCGTTACATCGTGTGTGGTATAGGAATCTATTTAGGTTTTATATCAAACACCAATGTTGGTTATTTCCATTACACAAGTACAACAAGTTTACGTGGTGACATGCTTCTTTTGATTTGGTTAGATATATTGGAAACAGTTGCTTATCTTGATACCCGATTACAGTCACAGAAATATTGTTTTGTTTTTAAAATTTTGACATATCTGTTGGATTGACATGATAACTTATTCCACTCATGTCAACGCTGTTTATAAATCGTTTATATTTCCTTTGTATGTGAGCGTCTCTATGCTGTGGGTGTAGCGAAGCCAGTACAGACTACAAACAACACTCTTTGTCCTTGTTTTGAACGTTGACCACTGATTTTGATCTGTTCAACTTATGAGGTAGTGGCATATTTGATTTACCACCGATTGCATGCTAAGATGTTGTGTGAATTTCCAACTTTTTGATTTTTTTGAGAGACCACGATGAACCTTTCCTTATAAACTCATCTAGAGATTTGAACATTTTCTGAAAAGAACTATTTATATTATGTTCCAAATCTTTGTCGTGTACTCTGAGAATGTGTGTAGTCTCAGATCGAAAATAAGGATGTGTAATTTCGTTTTCCTGGTTCACAGTTTGACGAATCATTTTAACATGAATAATCATATACCATTTCAATTGTCCAGATTTATCACATTTTTTAATAATATAATTTCTCGCCTCATCCTTGACATTTGCAAGGAATGTAATCATATCATATTTTTCGTCTTTTTTAGGAAAAATGTAGTGCTTTTTCGCCTTTCACTTGGGTGCGCTTTCACTCCGTGTCTTGCGAGTTTTCCCACTACCTATTTGATTTGATGAATGTTCTTGCTGATTGTGATCAAATAAGGCAGAATAATTGTTAAATCGTACATCGCAATGTTTACATGGATACACAATGTTTTTTTTCATTTTACAATGTAAAGTAGTATGTCTTCTCATATTTCTCACAGAGGAGAAAGTTTAGTTTTACACAAAACAAACTCAACCTTTTCATTTTTCTTGTTTGTTGGTATATCATCATTGCAATTAAGGTTTTGTTTGAGACTTCTAACACAACTTTCTAAATCTGGATGACCTGGCGTGTATTCCTCGCACAAAGAAGTACGAAGTTTATCTAGATCACTCATCTTTAATTATTGAAACAAATTTTACATTCACATTTTAAATGTCATCCATGTTCTTTTCGTTGTTTTGGTCACTTTTTGTAGTTGACGTTTATGTTTTGTTTCTGTATTCGTTGCAAGAAGTTAATTGGTTTCATGTTCACGTGTAATCTTTCATCTACACTATCCGATACTTGTTCTCTAATAGGTATATGCATGGAATTTTCACTGTCATATCTCGTATTATCGCCGCCCAACCTGTCCACCTCCACAATTGGTTTATCATCTGTTGCTCCTCCCCCTGCTTGGATTGAGACATCAGTTGTTTCAGATTTTATAATGTTTTCTCCTATTTTTCTATGTTCTTCCAAAGTCGATCGTACTTTTCCTTAGGCAATACAATCATTTCCCGACTCATATTTGAAGAATATTTTTATAAGCATTGGAATAAGCGTCACTATTTTTAACAGACGTGTTCTCCTTTGTCTCGTTGATAGCGAATTTGCAATTTTTGTTCTAATGTTCTTTTGATGACTGGATAACTTCGTCTTTTCTCCAGTAGTAACAGGAACTACTTGTAAAATGTAATAACAAATTTCTATTAATGTTTTCTGTTGACATAAATTCAACGTACTGATAATTGCTTTGATTTGTGAAGTGTTAGCTGTTGACAAGAACGTAAACAAATATCGATCTGTCTTTGATAATTTCATTTTGTAGGAACGAACACAATTGCATCCTCTCCCGGTAAGATATGTGTACGTAACTGATATTTTCTGTTAACTTTCGTTGCATTATCAACAATTATGTATCGGTGGTTTTTTTCCGTTGCTTGACGAAACGATGACATACAACAAGATGTGTTTTGCGGAAACATTTGTCTGGCTATATTAAAAAAATGCAATTCATCTCTTGGGTTTTTGAAAATAACCATCACTTGTGAATTAAGACTGAATGATATCATGACCTTATCCTTTTGAAATATATGTTGAACTATGAACATGCTGTGTTTTGCGGAAACATTTGTCTGGCTATATTAAAAAAATGCAATTTGAGGATATGTGATATCAATTTTTCTCAGGAATACATTTGTTTTTATTGAGAAAAGCAAAACCGATGTTAATAGAGATGGACATTGGTTGATTATTTGTAGAACAGCTCACCGCTATGTCCTGTTAGAAATTTAGAATTATATTTAGAATGGATTCGATGTTGCCAAAATTCAGAATGTTATCTTTTTCAAAATTTAGTGAAAGTTCAACAAGGATATATTTTCCGTCAAGTTAATAAGTCGTTATAATATTCACGTATGAGGGAATTGTTTATCGAAGCCTTCTCTCCGTTTGTCGTTAACATTAAAAGTTATGGTTTGCATAGTCTCCGTCCCGGTGGTGCGAATTCAGCAGAGAAATATGGTGTTCTGGATAGACTGTTTAAAAGACATGGCCGTTGGCGATCTGATAAATCCACAGACGGCTACATTAAGGACGATTTAGTTCAGAGGATGCTCGTATCTCAAAATTTAGGCATTTAAGTTTCATTAAATTTTTGAAAATATTTGAAATTTTTTGATTCCTTATACTCCCGTTCTTTGTGTCAGCACCGGTGTTGTAGTGTGACTATGCACTTTATTATTTGTTTATTATTACTGTTTCTTTTGCCAGTATATTTACAGTGTTGCCAGTACATATGGTATCTTAGCATGCAATGCTTATATTCGTTACTAGCAAGGTTTTCAGCTATATAGTACAGTACGCTACATGTACGAACATTTAGACCAGGATAATTGTTATTTTATTCGTTTGAATGGAATGAATTAGGATAACATCAATTGATCCTGGGTGTTTTAGTACATGTAATATAGGTGGCGTAGTGTTTTTTCTCCCACTCAAAAATTGTTGATCGTGGTCTGGCACGTTCGATTCCTCATTCAGCACGACAATGTCCATCTGACCGGGAGTGTATGTATGGCAAAATTTTATTTGACGCTTGATGCTTTTACATTTTGAACATTATGTGGATTTAATTAACTATTGACACTATTTCCATATGTAGTTATATGAATTATATTTATGTTATATTTGCTATATTAAACGAAGCACCGGCGTTGTCGTGTGCCTATGCACTTTGTTATTTGTTTATTATTACTGTTTTTTTAAGCCTGTATATTTACAGTTTTGCCAGTACATATGGTCTCTTAGCATACTATGCTTATATTCTCTACTAGCAAGGTTTGACCTTGGATAGGATAAGTTGCACCGTCCGTGCCAATGCCAATGATTTGTGCCACCTTTGGAGTTTTTAACGGTAATGATACAAATTCTGATTTTTGAAATAAATTTCCGTTAATCAAAATGGCCGAAATGTTGAGCCACTGTCCAAAGGTGCTCGTGTTTTACAGTTTCCTAGTCAAATGGGAATTATACACTATTACATTTCCGTTTTTACTGTTTTGATTATATTGACGTTTGTGTTCCTGTCCGAGGTGAAATCTCGAACGGGCGCGTATCCCTATTTGGGGAGTGCCCTTCTTGGCGATTGACAAACCCTTGAAAAAATATTAATTTTATTGCATAAATGACAAACAACATTTCTAGCTGGACATTGAGGTTTAAACTGACAATTAGTTCCACAATAAAAACATTGGAATTGATTATCAACAGGTTGATATCGTTGTTGACTTGATTGACTTTGGGGTCTATGAATTTGTGAATTAGAATATTGTTTTCTTTGACCTTGAATAAGACGTGGTCTTTGAAATCTATTTTGCTGTACCCTATTTTGAAGTCTTTGAGGAACATAATACGGCATTTATTGAGGTGGTTGATACAATTGATTTTGCTAATTTTGATAACTATTTCTAGTTTGTGGTGGGACATCCTGTACAATATTTACAGATTTCAATTGATGTTTTGAAGTTTGAATATCCTCTAAAACAGTCTGGCTAATAGTATTAACAGTATTAGAAGGAATAGCTTGTTTCCGTCAGAGAGGGGCAATGTCTCAACTCTTCAACATGTTTTGGTTCTTTTGTCATGACAATAGTTTTCAATTCCAATTTCAACCAATTCATGGCGACAGCCAGCACTATGTCATCAAATATATTTCTGTTTGTAGCCAGTTGGTATAATTGACTTAAATAATCAAGGACAGACTCATTCCTTCCTTGATGAGTTTGTAGAATGGTCAAGTCCAAAAGTTGCTGTTTGTACTTAAATCGCTTTTTAAATAATGTGATTAAATTATCAAAATAAGCTTTTTGAGAATCTGGTATCGTATCATACCATATTTTAGGATGACCTTCTAAATGGAAAGGGAATGAGTCGTCGCTCTTTTTGTTTGATACATCATAAAATGAACAATAGTGTTTGTACATAGACGACCAAGTATCAACATTTTGCGTATTGTCTCCTTTAAATTTGTCAATGTTTAAATTTGATGCCATATTAAAAATACTAAAGTTCTGACTTGTACCTCTTGAACATGTGTTAGCTCCTGAAATAGTTGACATTGGCACTGTCGGTGCTGGTAGCGAACTCTGTGATGGCACTAACACAATTTTAGCAATAGACGGTTTGGAGAATGAATGCGGAGTTCTCAGTGGTGTTCCTGGCGGCTTTGCTGACGTGTGGTGTTCTGCGTGAGGCACCGGTAAGGATTGCGGTTTCTTCCATAAATGGCCGTTTTCAGCGTGAGATGACCCGTTGAAGATCGGTGCACGTGACCTCATCTCCAAGACCACGAGCCCTCATCTCCCGTCGTTTGTCGGCCAATCAGATCGCGCCGTCATTTTCAAAAACAAATCATAAAAAATAACAAAAATATGTTTTTCTTGTAAAATTACGATTTGGAAACTATTTAACCCTTTGATATATGTCCCTTGGGAAAGAAATTTACTTTAATTTGTATTTTCTTTATGAATAAGTTACTCAAATACATAATAATTAGAATACACAATTTAAAGTCAGATACATATATTGCACAAATAGAACCACTTCAAAATTTAAATAAAGAAAACGGTAAACAACGTCACATTGTTGTTAAAATAGCGTCACTCTGATAAAAGGGTCATAACATCAGAACTTCAGGACATTATTGATATTAAGTCTTCAGACATCAAATAATATTTAACGAATACAATATACTACCTAAATTAAGATATATATGTATGTGACATAAATTACAATAGTTTTGAAAATTCTCTGACAAATTTACAAACATTTGTCAGCAATTGTACATGACATACTGATAGCATTCCTTTCATTTTATATACATTTGGGTTATAATAAAAATATGGCTGTGTGTATTTACACCTCAACAGATTTATGATCAGCACTTTTACATGTGAATAAATAATGAAACTCATCACCAATGCCATCGTTACAAAATCTACAGAGTCTTTTTTCCTGTGGGATATTCACCCATCTTCCTGTTTCTATTGGAATTTTCATATTGCAAGTTCTTAGTTTACACAACCAGATAAAATTGACTTGCGATAATTTTAATAAATACGGTTCTAGTACTCTACTTTCAATAAAGCTTCTATCGACCCAGAATCAATAATAAATCAAGCGCTTTAACTGAAGTCACCCGTGATTTCACCGGGAGCTCAGATAATTGGGGACAATAAATATGTATTGATCGATCATTAAGGACGCACATAAGTTGTCATGTTTTGTTATGGATGAAATACGTAAGATAGGAAAACTGCTAACAAAAAGCTCGAAATGAAGACAAGAGATGACATAGACGTGTACTATATTTAGATTCTTGAATTATTTTCGTTCATTTAAAAAAAAGTTATTATTATTTTTGACTTCGAATAATTTTTTATTGAAATAAAGCATATCTAAACATTATATAAATGTTGTAAAAATGGGTTTTTTAGCATTAGAAATGTCCGAAAGGACGTCAAGAAATTATGGGTGTGTATGGTCTTGTTTATAAATCGAATTGGATAAGGAAAATATATGATATATATGGTTCTGCTTTTCATTTGAAGGTTTATATACAAGAAAAGATTGGGAGAAGAAGAAAATTTAGTATGTTTAGGTAATCGTGATATTTTCGCCGTCTCTTGACTTCATTTTCCGATTTGACCACCGTTTTGAATATCACCATTATTTTGGGTAAATAATTGGATTACAGTAATTATTTTTGCAAAAATACATTATAAACATCACACATGTATAATACATAAGGCTTCAAATGCATTCATTGCACATAATATACTTCTTTCCTTCAATTTCCTTCTTTTGACTTCTCTTGTCTTCCATGGTTTTCATTTCGGATCAGCGGGCAGGTACATATATCTGATGGAATGCATAGCCTTTCGACATGTTACGTCTTCTATTTGAACAATTAACTACACAACAATGGTCTTGGCCACCCATATTTACTTTTGTGCTATGATACACACAGGTTTTTATCGATGTTAATCTGGTTTCTTTGTTATTCATTGTTTGTACTTGCTCACAAGTAAATATTTCCGCGTCACTACAAGTTGCACCCAGTTAATGACCTCTCGTAAACTATTCGCGTGATTAACGGTGTGCGAGAACTTGTACGCACATGCGCATTTATCATTGAAAGTAGAGTATTTAAATTCATTTTTGAACATACATTAAAACGGTCCTCTTTAAATTTTATTCATATCGGAGAACCATGACTGTATACATTGGTATTGCAAAATACGCTTAAATTGGAATTTGATACATTGGTGACTAGATTCTAATTCTTTTGAATCTAACAGATAATTCAAACTTGTTGAGTAGCATAATTAAAAATAGGATCAAACCATTTAACACGCAAATCTTTTGACTCTTTAAAGGTAAAAAGTAATTGATATACATTACTAGATAATTTGTTTGAACTCTTTAATTTTAACCAGAATACAATCATTCTGACATTGATGTGGATATTCAAAGGATATCGTCCCAATTCTCCGTAAACCATGTAATGTGAAGTCGTTTGACTTACTTTCAGGCGCGTAGCTCCCTTTACGCAAAAAAGTATTAACAGTATTAGAAGGAATAGCTTGTTTCCGTCAGAGAGGGGCAATGTCTCAACTCTTCAACATGTTTTGGTTCTTTTGTCATGACAATAGTTTTCAATTCCAATTTCAACCAATTCATGGCGACAGCCAGCACTATGTCATCAAATATATTTCTGTTTGTAGCCAGTTGGTATAATTGACTTAAATAATCAAGGACAGACTCATTCCTTCCTTGATGAGTTTGTAGAATGGTCAAGTCCAAAAGTTGCTGTTTGTACTTAAATCGCTTTTTAAATAATGTGATTAAATTATCAAAATAAGCTTTTTGAGAATCTGGTATCGTATCATACCATATTTTAGGATGACCTTCTAAATGGAAAGGGAATGAGTCGTCGCTCTTTTTGTTTGATACATCATAAAATGAACAATAGTGTTTGTACATAGACGACCAAGTATCAACATTTTGCGTATTGTCTCCTTTAAATTTGTCAATGTTTAAATTTGATGCCATATTAAAAATACTAAAGTTCTGACTTGTACCTCTTGAACATGTGTTAGCTCCTGAAATAGTTGACATTGGCACTGTCGGTGCTGGTAGCGAACTCTGTGATGGCACTAACACAATTTTAGCAATAGACGGTTTGGAGAATGAATGCGGAGTTCTCAGTGGTGTTCCTGGCGGCTTTGCTGACGTGTGGTGTTCTGCGTGAGGCACCGGTAAGGATTGCGGTTTCTTCCATAAATGGCCGTTTTCAGCGTGAGATGACCCGTTGAAGATCGGTGCACGTGACCTCATCTCCAAGACCACGAGCCCTCATCTCCCGTCGTTTGTCGGCCAATCAGATCGCGCCGTCATTTTCAAAAACAAATCATAAAAAATAACAAAAATATGTTTTTCTTGTAAAATTACGATTTGGAAACTATTTAACCCTTTGATATATGTCCCTTGGGAAAGAAATTTACTTTAATTTGTATTTTCTTTATGAATAAGTTACTCAAATACATAATAATTAGAATACACAATTTAAAGTCAGATACATATATTGCACAAATAGAACCACTTCAAAATTTAAATAAAGAAAACGGTAAACAACGTCACATTGTTGTTAAAATAGCGTCACTCTGATAAAAGGGTCATAACATCAGAACTTCAGGACATTATTGATATTAAGTCTTCAGACATCAAATAATATTTAACGAATACAATATACTACCTAAATTAAGATATATATGTATGTGACATAAATTACAATAGTTTTGAAAATTCTCTGACAAATTTACAAACATTTGTCAGCAATTGTACATGACATACTGATAGCATTCCTTTCATTTTATATACATTTGGGTTATAATAAAAATATGGCTGTGTGTATTTACACCTCAACAGATTTATGATCAGCACTTTTACATGTGAATAAATAATGAAACTCATCACCAATGCCATCGTTACAAAATCTACAGAGTCTTTTTTCCTGTGGGATATTCACCCATCTTCCTGTTTCTATTGGAATTTTCATATTGCAAGTTCTTAGTTTACACAACCAGATAAAATTGACTTGCGATAATTTTAATAAATACGGTTCTAGTACTCTACTTTCAATAAAGCTTCTATCGACCCAGAATCAATAATAAATCAAGCGCTTTAACTGAAGTCACCCGTGATTTCACCGGGAGCTCAGATAATTGGGGACAATAAATATGTATTGATCGATCATTAAGGACGCACATAAGTTGTCATGTTTTGTTATGGATGAAATACGTAAGATAGGAAAACTGCTAACAAAAAGCTCGAAATGAAGACAAGAGATGACATAGACGTGTACTATATTTAGATTCTTGAATTATTTTCGTTCATTTAAAAAAAAGTTATTATTATTTTTGACTTCGAATAATTTTTTATTGAAATAAAGCATATCTAAACATTATATAAATGTTGTAAAAATGGGTTTTTTAGCATTAGAAATGTCCGAAAGGACGTCAAGAAATTATGGGTGTGTATGGTCTTGTTTATAAATCGAATTGGATAAGGAAAATATATGATATATATGGTTCTGCTTTTCATTTGAAGGTTTATATACAAGAAAAGATTGGGAGAAGAAGAAAATTTAGTATGTTTAGGTAATCGTGATATTTTCGCCGTCTCTTGACTTCATTTTCCGATTTGACCACCGTTTTGAATATCACCATTATTTTGGGTAAATAATTGGATTACAGTAATTATTTTTGCAAAAATACATTATAAACATCACACATGTATAATACATAAGGCTTCAAATGCATTCATTGCACATAATATACTTCTTTCCTTCAATTTCCTTCTTTTGACTTCTCTTGTCTTCCATGGTTTTCATTTCGGATCAGCGGGCAGGTACATATATCTGATGGAATGCATAGCCTTTCGACATGTTACGTCTTCTATTTGAACAATTAACTACACAACAATGGTCTTGGCCACCCATATTTACTTTTGTGCTATGATACACACAGGTTTTTATCGATGTTAATCTGGTTTCTTTGTTATTCATTGTTTGTACTTGCTCACAAGTAAATATTTCCGCGTCACTACAAGTTGCACCCAGTTAATGACCTCTCGTAAACTATTCGCGTGATTAACGGTGTGCGAGAACTTGTACGCACATGCGCATTTATCATTGAAAGTAGAGTATTTAAATTCATTTTTGAACATACATTAAAACGGTCCTCTTTAAATTTTATTCATATCGGAGAACCATGACTGTATACATTGGTATTGCAAAATACGCTTAAATTGGAATTTGATACATTGGTGACTAGATTCTAATTCTTTTGAATCTAACAGATAATTCAAACTTGTTGAGTAGCATAATTAAAAATAGGATCAAACCATTTAACACGCAAATCTTTTGACTCTTTAAAGGTAAAAAGTAATTGATATACATTACTAGATAATTTGTTTGAACTCTTTAATTTTAACCAGAATACAATCATTCTGACATTGATGTGGATATTCAAAGGATATCGTCCCAATTCTCCGTAAACCATGTAATGTGAAGTCGTTTGACTTACTTTCAGGCGCGTAGCTCCCTTTACGCAAAAAAGTATTAACAGTATTAGAAGGAATAGCTTGTTTCCGTCAGAGAGGGGCAATGTCTCAACTCTTCAACATGTTTTGGTTCTTTTGTCATGACAATAGTTTTCAATTCCAATTTCAACCAATTCATGGCGACAGCCAGCACTATGTCATCAAATATATTTCTGTTTGTAGCCAGTTGGTATAATTGACTTAAATAATCAAGGACAGACTCATTCCTTCCTTGATGAGTTTGTAGAATGGTCAAGTCCAAAAGTTGCTGTTTGTACTTAAATCGCTTTTTAAATAATGTGATTAAATTATCAAAATAAGCTTTTTGAGAATCTGGTATCGTATCATACCATATTTTAGGATGACCTTCTAAATGGAAAGGGAATGAGTCGTCGCTCTTTTTGTTTGATACATCATAAAATGAACAATAGTGTTTGTACATAGACGACCAAGTATCAACATTTTGCGTATTGTCTCCTTTAAATTTGTCAATGTTTAAATTTGATGCCATATTAAAAATACTAAAGTTCTGACTTGTACCTCTTGAACATGTGTTAGCTCCTGAAATAGTTGACATTGGCACTGTCGGTGCTGGTAGCGAACTCTGTGATGGCACTAACACAATTTTAGCAATAGACGGTTTGGAGAATGAATGCGGAGTTCTCAGTGGTGTTCCTGGCGGCTTTGCTGACGTGTGGTGTTCTGCGTGAGGCACCGGTAAGGATTGCGGTTTCTTCCATAAATGGCCGTTTTCAGCGTGAGATGACCCGTTGAAGATCGGTGCACGTGACCTCATCTCCAAGACCACGAGCCCTCATCTCCCGTCGTTTGTCGGCCAATCAGATCGCGCCGTCATTTTCAAAAACAAATCATAAAAAATAACAAAAATATGTTTTTCTTGTAAAATTACGATTTGGAAACTATTTAACCCTTTGATATATGTCCCTTGGGAAAGAAATTTACTTTAATTTGTATTTTCTTTATGAATAAGTTACTCAAATACATAATAATTAGAATACACAATTTAAAGTCAGATACATATATTGCACAAATAGAACCACTTCAAAATTTAAATAAAGAAAACGGTAAACAACGTCACATTGTTGTTAAAATAGCGTCACTCTGATAAAAGGGTCATAACATCAGAACTTCAGGACATTATTGATATTAAGTCTTCAGACATCAAATAATATTTAACGAATACAATATACTACCTAAATTAAGATATATATGTATGTGACATAAATTACAATAGTTTTGAAAATTCTCTGACAAATTTACAAACATTTGTCAGCAATTGTACATGACATACTGATAGCATTCCTTTCATTTTATATACATTTGGGTTATAATAAAAATATGGCTGTGTGTATTTACACCTCAACAGATTTATGATCAGCACTTTTACATGTGAATAAATAATGAAACTCATCACCAATGCCATCGTTACAAAATCTACAGAGTCTTTTTTCCTGTGGGATATTCACCCATCTTCCTGTTTCTATTGGAATTTTCATATTGCAAGTTCTTAGTTTACACAACCAGATAAAATTGACTTGCGATAATTTTAATAAATACGGTTCTAGTACTCTACTTTCAATAAAGCTTCTATCGACCCAGAATCAATAATAAATCAAGCGCTTTAACTGAAGTCACCCGTGATTTCACCGGGAGCTCAGATAATTGGGGACAATAAATATGTATTGATCGATCATTAAGGACGCACATAAGTTGTCATGTTTTGTTATGGATGAAATACGTAAGATAGGAAAACTGCTAACAAAAAGCTCGAAATGAAGACAAGAGATGACATAGACGTGTACTATATTTAGATTCTTGAATTATTTTCGTTCATTTAAAAAAAGTTATTATTATTTTTGACTTCGAATAATTTTTTATTGAAATAAAGCATATCTAAACATTATATAAATGTTGTAAAAATGGGTTTTTTAGCATTAGAAATGTCCGAAAGGACGTCAAGAAATTATGGGTGTGTATGGTCTTGTTTATAAATCGAATTGGATAAGGAAAATATATGATATATATGGTTCTGCTTTTCATTTGAAGGTTTATATACAAGAAAAGATTGGGAGAAGAAGAAAATTTAGTATGTTTAGGTAATCGTGATATTTTCGCCGTCTCTTGACTTCATTTTCCGATTTGACCACCGTTTTGAATATCACCATTATTTTGGGTAAATAATTGGATTACAGTAATTATTTTTGCAAAAATACATTATAAACATCACACATGTATAATACATAAGGCTTCAAATGCATTCATTGCACATAATATACTTCTTTCCTTCAATTTCCTTCTTTTGACTTCTCTTGTCTTCCATGGTTTTCATTTCGGATCAGCGGGCAGGTACATATATCTGATGGAATGCATAGCCTTTCGACATGTTACGTCTTCTATTTGAACAATTAACTACACAACAATGGTCTTGGCCACCCATATTTACTTTTGTGCTATGATACACACAGGTTTTTATCGATGTTAATCTGGTTTCTTTGTTATTCATTGTTTGTACTTGCTCACAAGTAAATATTTCCGCGTCACTACAAGTTGCACCCAGTTAATGACCTCTCGTAAACTATTCGCGTGATTAACGGTGTGCGAGAACTTGTACGCACATGCGCATTTATCATTGAAAGTAGAGTATTTAAATTCATTTTTGAACATACATTAAAACGGTCCTCTTTAAATTTTATTCATATCGGAGAACCATGACTGTATACATTGGTATTGCAAAATACGCTTAAATTGGAATTTGATACATTGGTGACTAGATTCTAATTCTTTTGAATCTAACAGATAATTCAAACTTGTTGAGTAGCATAATTAAAAATAGGATCAAACCATTTAACACGCAAATCTTTTGACTCTTTAAAGGTAAAAAGTAATTGATATACATTACTAGATAATTTGTTTGAACTCTTTAATTTTAACCAGAATACAATCATTCTGACATTGATGTGGATATTCAAAGGATATCGTCCCAATTCTCCGTAAACCATGTAATGTGAAGTCGTTTGACTTACTTTCAGGCGCGTAGCTCCCTTTACGCAAAAAAGTATTAACAGTATTAGAAGGAATAGCTTGTTTCCGTCAGAGAGGGGCAATGTCTCAACTCTTCAACATGTTTTGGTTCTTTTGTCATGACAATAGTTTTCAATTCCAATTTCAACCAATTCATGGCGACAGCCAGCACTATGTCATCAAATATATTTCTGTTTGTAGCCAGTTGGTATAATTGACTTAAATAATCAAGGACAGACTCATTCCTTCCTTGATGAGTTTGTAGAATGGTCAAGTCCAAAAGTTGCTGTTTGTACTTAAATCGCTTTTTAAATAATGTGATTAAATTATCAAAATAAGCTTTTTGAGAATCTGGTATCGTATCATACCATATTTTAGGATGACCTTCTAAATGGAAAGGGAATGAGTCGTCGCTCTTTTTGTTTGATACATCATAAAATGAACAATAGTGTTTGTACATAGACGACCAAGTATCAACATTTTGCGTATTGTCTCCTTTAAATTTGTCAATGTTTAAATTTGATGCCATATTAAAAATACTAAAGTTCTGACTTGTACCTCTTGAACATGTGTTAGCTCCTGAAATAGTTGACATTGGCACTGTCGGTGCTGGTAGCGAACTCTGTGATGGCACTAACACAATTTTAGCAATAGACGGTTTGGAGAATGAATGCGGAGTTCTCAGTGGTGTTCCTGGCGGCTTTGCTGACGTGTGGTGTTCTGCGTGAGGCACCGGTAAGGATTGCGGTTTCTTCCATAAATGGCCGTTTTCAGCGTGAGATGACCCGTTGAAGATCGGTGCACGTGACCTCATCTCCAAGACCACGAGCCCTCATCTCCCGTCGTTTGTCGGCCAATCAGATCGCGCCGTCATTTTCAAAAACAAATCATAAAAAATAACAAAAATATGTTTTTCTTGTAAAATTACGATTTGGAAACTATTTAACCCTTTGATATATGTCCCTTGGGAAAGAAATTTACTTTAATTTGTATTTTCTTTATGAATAAGTTACTCAAATACATAATAATTAGAATACACAATTTAAAGTCAGATACATATATTGCACAAATAGAACCACTTCAAAATTTAAATAAAGAAAACGGTAAACAACGTCACATTGTTGTTAAAATAGCGTCACTCTGATAAAAGGGTCATAACATCAGAACTTCAGGACATTATTGATATTAAGTCTTCAGACATCAAATAATATTTAACGAATACAATATACTACCTAAATTAAGATATATATGTATGTGACATAAATTACAATAGTTTTGAAAATTCTCTGACAAATTTACAAACATTTGTCAGCAATTGTACATGACATACTGATAGCATTCCTTTCATTTTATATACATTTGGGTTATAATAAAAATATGGCTGTGTGTATTTACACCTCAACAGATTTATGATCAGCACTTTTACATGTGAATAAATAATGAAACTCATCACCAATGCCATCGTTACAAAATCTACAGAGTCTTTTTTCCTGTGGGATATTCACCCATCTTCCTGTTTCTATTGGAATTTTCATATTGCAAGTTCTTAGTTTACACAACCAGATAAAATTGACTTGCGATAATTTTAATAAATACGGTTCTAGTACTCTACTTTCAATAAAGCTTCTATCGACCCAGAATCAATAATAAATCAAGCGCTTTAACTGAAGTCACCCGTGATTTCACCGGGAGCTCAGATAATTGGGGACAATAAATATGTATTGATCGATCATTAAGGACGCACATAAGTTGTCATGTTTTGTTATGGATGAAATACGTAAGATAGGAAAACTGCTAACAAAAAGCTCGAAATGAAGACAAGAGATGACATAGACGTGTACTATATTTAGATTCTTGAATTATTTTCGTTCATTTAAAAAAAGTTATTATTATTTTTGACTTCGAATAATTTTTTATTGAAATAAAGCATATCTAAACATTATATAAATGTTGTAAAAATGGGTTTTTTAGCATTAGAAATGTCCGAAAGGACGTCAAGAAATTATGGGTGTGTATGGTCTGGTTTATAAATCGAATTGGATAAGGAAAATATATGATATATATGGTTCTGCTTTTCATTTGAAGGTTTATATACAAGAAAAGATTGGGAGAAGAAGAAAATTTAGTATGTTTAGGTAATCGTGATATTTTCGCCGTCTCTTGACTTCATTTTCCGATTTGACCACCGTTTTGAATATCACCATTATTTTGGGTAAATAATTGGATTACAGTAATTATTTTTGCAAAAATACATTATAAACATCACACATGTATAATACATAAGGCTTCAAATGCATTCATTGCACATAATATACTTCTTTCCTTCAATTTCCTTCTTTTGACTTCTCTTGTCTTCCATGGTTTTCATTTCGGATCAGCGGGCAGGTACATATATCTGATGGAATGCATAGCCTTTCGACATGTTACGTCTTCTATTTGAACAATTAACTACACAACAATGGTCTTGGCCACCCATATTTACTTTTGTGCTATGATACACACAGGTTTTTATCGATGTTAATCTGGTTTCTTTGTTATTCATTGTTTGTACTTGCTCACAAGTAAATATTTCCGCGTCACTACAAGTTGCACCCAGTTAATGACCTCTCGTAAACTATTCGCGTGATTAACGGTGTGCGAGAACTTGTACGCACATGCGCATTTATCATTGAAAGTAGAGTATTTAAATTCATTTTTGAACATACATTAAAACGGTCCTCTTTAAATTTTATTCATATCGGAGAACCATGACTGTATACATTGGTATTGCAAAATACGCTTAAATTGGAATTTGATACATTGGTGACTAGATTCTAATTCTTTTGAATCTAACAGATAATTCAAACTTGTTGAGTAGCATAATTAAAAATAGGATCAAACCATTTAACACGCAAATCTTTTGACTCTTTAAAGGTAAAAAGTAATTGATATACATTACTAGATAATTTGTTTGAACTCTTTAATTTTAACCAGAATACAATCATTCTGACATTGATGTGGATATTCAAAGGATATCGTCCCAATTCTCCGTAAACCATGTAATGTGAAGTCGTTTGACTTACTTTCAGGCGCGTAGCTCCCTTTACGCAAAAAAGTATTAACAGTATTAGAAGGAATAGCTTGTTTCCGTCAGAGAGGGGCAATGTCTCAACTCTTCAACATGTTTTGGTTCTTTTGTCATGACAATAGTTTTCAATTCCAATTTCAACCAATTCATGGCGACAGCCAGCACTATGTCATCAAATATATTTCTGTTTGTAGCCAGTTGGTATAATTGACTTAAATAATCAAGGACAGACTCATTCCTTCCTTGATGAGTTTGTAGAATGGTCAAGTCCAAAAGTTGCTGTTTGTACTTAAATCGCTTTTTAAATAATGTGATTAAATTATCAAAATAAGCTTTTTGAGAATTTGGTATCGTATCATACCATATTTTAGGATGACCTTCTAAATGGAAAGGGAATGAGTCGTCGCTCTTTTTGTTTGATACATCATAAAATGAACAATAGTGTTTGTACATAGACGACCAAGTATCAACATTTTGCGTATTGTCTCCTTTAAATTTGTCAATGTTTAAATTTGATGCCATATTAAAAATACTAAAGTTCTGACTTGTACCTCTTGAACATGTGTTAGCTCCTGAAATAGTTGACATTGGCACTGTCGGTGCTGGTAGCGAACTCTGTGATGGCACTAACACAATTTTAGCAATAGACGGTTTGGAGAATGAATGCGGAGTTCTCAGTGGTGTTCCTGGCGGCTTTGCTGACGTGTGGTGTTCTGCGTGAGGCACCGGTAAGGATTGCGGTTTCTTCCATAAATGGCCGTTTTCAGCGTGAGATGACCCGTTGAAGATCGGTGCACGTGACCTCATCTCCAAGACCACGAGCCCTCATCTCCCGTCGTTTGTCGGCCAATCAGATCGCGCCGTCATTTTCAAAAACAAATCATAAAAAATAACAAAAATATGTTTTTCTTGTAAAATTACGATTTGGAAACTATTTAACCCTTTGATATATGTCCCTTGGGAAAGAAATTTACTTTAATTTGTATTTTCTTTATGAATAAGTTACTCAAATACATAATAATTAGAATACACAATTTAAAGTCAGATACATATATTGCACAAATAGAACCACTTCAAAATTTAAATAAAGAAAACGGTAAACAACGTCACATTGTTGTTAAAATAGCGTCACTCTGATAAAAGGGTCATAACATCAGAACTTCAGGACATTATTGATATTAAGTCTTCAGACATCAAATAATATTTAACGAATACAATATACTACCTAAATTAAGATATATATGTATGTGACATAAATTACAATAGTTTTGAAAATTCTCTGACAAATTTACAAACATTTGTCAGCAATTGTACATGACATACTGATAGCATTCCTTTCATTTTATATACATTTGGGTTATAATAAAAATATGGCTGTGTGTATTTACACCTCAACAGATTTATGATCAGCACTTTTACATGTGAATAAATAATGAAACTCATCACCAATGCCATCGTTACAAAATCTACAGAGTCTTTTTTCCTGTGGGATATTCACCCATCTTCCTGTTTCTATTGGAATTTTCATATTGCAAGTTCTTAGTTTACACAACCAGATAAAATTGACTTGCGATAATTTTAATAAATACGGTTCTAGTACTCTACTTTCAATAAAGCTTCTATCGACCCAGAATCAATAATAAATCAAGCGCTTTAACTGAAGTCACCCGTGATTTCACCGGGAGCTCAGATAATTGGGGACAATAAATATGTATTGATCGATCATTAAGGACGCACATAAGTTGTCATGTTTTGTTATGGATGAAATACGTAAGATAGGAAAACTGCTAACAAAAAGCTCGAAATGAAGACAAGAGATGACATAGACGTGTACTATATTTAGATTCTTGAATTATTTTCGTTCATTTAAAAAAAGTTATTATTATTTTTGACTTCGAATAATTTTTTATTGAAATAAAGCATATCTAAACATTATATAAATGTTGTAAAAATGGGTTTTTTAGCATTAGAAATGTCCGAAAGGACGTCAAGAAATTATGGGTGTGTATGGTCTTGTTTATAAATCGAATTGGATAAGGAAAATATATGATATATATGGTTCTGCTTTTCATTTGAAGGTTTATATACAAGAAAAGATTGGGAGAAGAAGAAAATTTAGTATGTTTAGGTAATCGTGATATTTTCGCCGTCTCTTGACTTCATTTTCCGATTTGACCACCGTTTTGAATATCACCATTATTTTGGGTAAATAATTGGATTACAGTAATTATTTTTGCAAAAATACATTATAAACATCACACATGTATAATACATAAGGCTTCAAATGCATTCATTGCACATAATATACTTCTTTCCTTCAATTTCCTTCTTTTGACTTCTCTTGTCTTCCATGGTTTTCATTTCGGATCAGCGGGCAGGTACATATATCTGATGGAATGCATAGCCTTTCGACATGTTACGTCTTCTATTTGAACAATTAACTACACAACAATGGTCTTGGCCACCCATATTTACTTTTGTGCTATGATACACACAGGTTTTTATCGATGTTAATCTGGTTTCTTTGTTATTCATTGTTTGTACTTGCTCACAAGTAAATATTTCCGCGTCACTACAAGTTGCACCCAGTTAATGACCTCTCGTAAACTATTCGCGTGATTAACGGTGTGCGAGAACTTGTACGCACATGCGCATTTATCATTGAAAGTAGAGTATTTAAATTCATTTTTGAACATACATTAAAACGGTCCTCTTTAAATTTTATTCATATCGGAGAACCATGACTGTATACATTGGTATTGCAAAATACGCTTAAATTGGAATTTGATACATTGGTGACTAGATTCTAATTCTTTTGAATCTAACAGATAATTCAAACTTGTTGAGTAGCATAATTAAAAATAGGATCAAACCATTTAACACGCAAATCTTTTGACTCTTTAAAGGTAAAAAGTAATTGATATACATTACTAGATAATTTGTTTGAACTCTTTAATTTTAACCAGAATACAATCATTCTGACATTGATGTGGATATTCAAAGGATATCGTCCCAATTCTCCGTAAACCATGTAATGTGAAGTCGTTTGACTTACTTTCAGGCGCGTAGCTCCCTTTACGCAAAAAAGTATTAACAGTATTAGAAGGAATAGCTTGTTTCCGTCAGAGAGGGGCAATGTCTCAACTCTTCAACATGTTTTGGTTCTTTTGTCATGACAATAGTTTTCAATTCCAATTTCAACCAATTCATGGCGACAGCCAGCACTATGTCATCAAATATATTTCTGTTTGTAGCCAGTTGGTATAATTGACTTAAATAATCAAGGACAGACTCATTCCTTCCTTGATGAGTTTGTAGAATGGTCAAGTCCAAAAGTTGCTGTTTGTACTTAAATCGCTTTTTAAATAATGTGATTAAATTATCAAAATAAGCTTTTTTGAGAATCTGGTATCGTATCATACCATATTTTAGGATGACCTTCTAAATGGAAAGGGAATGAGTCGTCGCTCTTTTTGTTTGATACATCATAAAATGAACAATAGTGTTTGTACATAGACGACCAAGTATCAACATTTTGCGTATTGTCTCCTTTAAATTTGTCAATGTTTAAATTTGATGCCATATTAAAAATACTAAAGTTCTGACTTGTACCTCTTGAACATGTGTTAGCTCCTGAAATAGTTGACATTGGCACTGTCGGTGCTGGTAGCGAACTCTGTGATGGCACTAACACAATTTTAGCAATAGACGGTTTGGAGAATGAATGCGGAGTTCTCAGTGGTGTTCCTGGCGGCTTTGCTGACGTGTGGTGTTCTGCGTGAGGCACCGGTAAGGATTGCGGTTTCTTCCATAAATGGCCGTTTTCAGCGTGAGATGACCCGTTGAAGATCGGTGCACGTGACCTCATCTCCAAGACCACGAGCCCT
Source organism: Bathymodiolus brooksi (assembly GCA_963680875.1). Classification (NCBI taxonomy): domain Eukaryota; kingdom Metazoa; phylum Mollusca; class Bivalvia; order Mytilida; family Modiolidae; genus Bathymodiolus; species Bathymodiolus brooksi. The sequence continues at coordinate 73,426,974 of OY804587.1, forward strand.
CATCTCCCGTCGTTTGTCGGCCAATCAGATCGCGCCGTCATTTTCAAAAACAAATCATAAAAAATAACAAAAATATGTTTTTCTTGTAAAATTACGATTTGGAAACTATTTAACCCTTTGATATATGTCCCTTGGGAAAGAAATTTACTTTAATTTGTATTTTCTTTATGAATAAGTTACTCAAATACATAATAATTAGAATACACAATTTAAAGTCAGATACATATATTGCACAAATAGAACCACTTCAAAATTTAAATAAAGAAAACGGTAAACAACGTCACATTGTTGTTAAAATAGCGTCACTCTGATAAAAGGGTCATAACATCAGAACTTCAGGACATTATTGATATTAAGTCTTCAGACATCAAATAATATTTAACGAATACAATATACTACCTAAATTAAGATATATATGTATGTGACATAAATTACAATAGTTTTGAAAATTCTCTGACAAATTTACAAACATTTGTCAGCAATTGTACATGACATACTGATAGCATTCCTTTCATTTTATATACATTTGGGTTATAATAAAAATATGGCTGTGTGTATTTACACCTCAACAGATTTATGATCAGCACTTTTACATGTGAATAAATAATGAAACTCATCACCAATGCCATCGTTACAAAATCTACAGAGTCTTTTTTCCTGTGGGATATTCACCCATCTTCCTGTTTCTATTGGAATTTTCATATTGCAAGTTCTTAGTTTACACAACCAGATAAAATTGACTTGCGATAATTTTAATAAATACGGTTCTAGTACTCTACTTTCAATAAAGCTTCTATCGACCCAGAATCAATAATAAATCAAGCGCTTTAACTGAAGTCACCCGTGATTTCACCGGGAGCTCAGATAATTGGGGACAATAAATATGTATTGATCGATCATTAAGGACGCACATAAGTTGTCATGTTTTGTTATGGATGAAATACGTAAGATAGGAAAACTGCTAACAAAAAGCTCGAAATGAAGACAAGAGATGACATAGACGTGTACTATATTTAGATTCTTGAATTATTTTCGTTCATTTAAAAAAAAGTTATTATTATTTTTGACTTCGAATAATTTTTTATTGAAATAAAGCATATCTAAACATTATATAAATGTTGTAAAAATGGGTTTTTTAGCATTAGAAATGTCCGAAAGGACGTCAAGAAATTATGGGTGTGTATGGTCTTGTTTATAAATCGAATTGGATAAGGAAAATATATGATATATATGGTTCTGCTTTTCATTTGAAGGTTTATATACAAGAAAAGATTGGGAGAAGAAGAAAATTTAGTATGTTTAGGTAATCGTGATATTTTCGCCGTCTCTTGACTTCATTTTCCGATTTGACCACCGTTTTGAATATCACCATTATTTTGGGTAAATAATTGGATTACAGTAATTATTTTGGCAAAAATACATTATAAACATCACACATGTATAATACATAAGGCTTCAAATGCATTCATTGCACATAATATACTTCTTTCCTTCAATTTCCTTCTTTTGACTTCTCTTGTCTTCCATGGTTTTCATTTCGGATCAGCGGGCAGGTACATATATCTGATGGAATGCATAGCCTTTCGACATGTTACGTCTTCTATTTGAACAATTAACTACACAACAATGGTCTTGGCCACCCATATTTACTTTTGTGCTATGATACACACAGGTTTTTATCGATGTTAATCTGGTTTCTTTGTTATTCATTGTTTGTACTTGCTCACAAGTAAATATTTCCGCGTCACTACAAGTTGCACCCAGTTAATGACCTCTCGTAAACTATTCGCGTGATTAACGGTGTGCGAGAACTTGTACGCACATGCGCATTTATCATTGAAAGTAGAGTATTTAAATTCATTTTTGAACATACATTAAAACGGTCCTCTTTAAATTTTATTCATATCGGAGAACCATGACTGTATACATTGGTATTGCAAAATACGCTTAAATTGGAATTTGATACATTGGTGACTAGATTCTAATTCTTTTGAATCTAACAGATAATTCAAACTTGTTGAGTAGCATAATTAAAAATAGGATCAAACCATTTAACACGCAAATCTTTTGACTCTTTAAAGGTAAAAAGTAATTGATATACATTACTAGATAATTTGTTTGAACTCTTTAATTTTAACCAGAATACAATCATTCTGACATTGATGTGGATATTCAAAGGATATCGTCCCAATTCTCCGTAAACCATGTAATGTGAAGTCGTTTGACTTACTTTCAGGCGCGTAGCTCCCTTTACGCAAAAAAGTATTAACAGTATTAGAAGGAATAGCTTGTTTCCGTCAGAGAGGGGCAATGTCTCAACTCTTCAACATGTTTTGGTTCTTTTGTCATGACAATAGTTTTCAATTCCAATTTCAACCAATTCATGGCGACAGCCAGCACTATGTCATCAAATATATTTCTGTTTGTAGCCAGTTGGTATAATTGACTTAAATAATCAAGGACAGACTCATTCCTTCCTTGATGAGTTTGTAGAATGGTCAAGTCCAAAAGTTGCTGTTTGTACTTAAATCGCTTTTTAAATAATGTGATTAAATTATCAAAATAAGCTTTTTGAGAATCTGGTATCGTATCATACCATATTTTAGGATGACCTTCTAAATGGAAAGGGAATGAGTCGTCGCTCTTTTTGTTTGATACATCATAAAATGAACAATAGTGTTTGTACATAGACGACCAAGTATCAACATTTTGCGTATTGTCTCCTTTAAATTTGTCAATGTTTAAATTTGATGCCATATTAAAAATACTAAAGTTCTGACTTGTACCTCTTGAACATGTGTTAGCTCCTGAAATAGTTGACATTGGCACTGTCGGTGCTGGTAGCGAACTCTGTGATGGCACTAACACAATTTTAGCAATAGACGGTTTGGAGAATGAATGCGGAGTTCTCAGTGGTGTTCCTGGCGGCTTTGCTGACGTGTGGTGTTCTGCGTGAGGCACCGGTAAGGATTGCGGTTTCTTCCATAAATGGCCGTTTTCAGCGTGAGATGACCCGTTGAAGATCGGTGCACGTGACCTCATCTCCAAGACCACGAGCCCTCATCTCCCGTCGTTTGTCGGCCAATCAGATCGCGCCGTCATTTTCAAAAACAAATCATAAAAAATAACAAAAATATGTTTTTCTTGTAAAATTACGATTTGGAAACTATTTAACCCTTTGATATATGTCCCTTGGGAAAGAAATTTACTTTAATTTGTATTTTCTTTATGAATAAGTTACTCAAATACATAATAATTAGAATACACAATTTAAAGTCAGATACATATATTGCACAAATAGAACCACTTCAAAATTTAAATAAAGAAAACGGTAAACAACGTCACATTGTTGTTAAAATAGCGTCACTCTGATAAAAGGGTCATAACATCAGAACTTCAGGACATTATTGATATTAAGTCTTCAGACATCAAATAATATTTAACGAATACAATATACTACCTAAATTAAGATATATATGTATGTGACATAAATTACAATAGTTTTGAAAATTCTCTGACAAATTTACAAACATTTGTCAGCAATTGTACATGACATACTGATAGCATTCCTTTCATTTTATATACATTTGGGTTATAATAAAAATATGGCTGTGTGTATTTACACCTCAACAGATTTATGATCAGCACTTTTACATGTGAATAAATAATGAAACTCATCACCAATGCCATCGTTACAAAATCTACAGAGTCTTTTTTCCTGTGGGATATTCACCCATCTTCCTGTTTCTATTGGAATTTTCATATTGCAAGTTCTTAGTTTACACAACCAGATAAAATTGACTTGCGATAATTTTAATAAATACGGTTCTAGTACTCTACTTTCAATAAAGCTTCTATCGACCCAGAATCAATAATAAATCAAGCGCTTTAACTGAAGTCACCCGTGATTTCACCGGGAGCTCAGATAATTGGGGACAATAAATATGTATTGATCGATCATTAAGGACGCACATAAGTTGTCATGTTTTGTTATGGATGAAATACGTAAGATAGGAAAACTGCTAACAAAAAGCTCGAAATGAAGACAAGAGATGACATAGACGTGTACTATATTTAGATTCTTGAATTATTTTCGTTCATTTAAAAAAAGTTATTATTATTTTTGACTTCGAATAATTTTTTATTGAAATAAAGCATATCTAAACATTATATAAATGTTGTAAAAATGGGTTTTTTAGCATTAGAAATGTCCGAAAGGACGTCAAGAAATTATGGGTGTGTATGGTCTTGTTTATAAATCGAATTGGATAAGGAAAATATATGATATATATGGTTCTGCTTTTCATTTGAAGGTTTATATACAAGAAAAGATTGGGAGAAGAAGAAAATTTAGTATGTTTAGGTAATCGTGATATTTTCGCCGTCTCTTGACTTCATTTTCCGATTTGACCACCGTTTTGAATATCACCATTATTTTGGGTAAATAATTGGATTACAGTAATTATTTTTGCAAAAATACATTATAAACATCACACATGTATAATACATAAGGCTTCAAATGCATTCATTGCACATAATATACTTCTTTCCTTCAATTTCCTTCTTTTGACTTCTCTTGTCTTCCATGGTTTTCATTTCGGATCAGCGGGCAGGTACATATATCTGATGGAATGCATAGCCTTTCGACATGTTACGTCTTCTATTTGAACAATTAACTACACAACAATGGTCTTGGCCACCCATATTTACTTTTGTGCTATGATACACACAGGTTTTTATCGATGTTAATCTGGTTTCTTTGTTATTCATTGTTTGTACTTGCTCACAAGTAAATATTTCCGCGTCACTACAAGTTGCACCCAGTTAATGACCTCTCGTAAACTATTCGCGTGATTAACGGTGTGCGAGAACTTGTACGCACATGCGCATTTATCATTGAAAGTAGAGTATTTAAATTCATTTTTGAACATACATTAAAACGGTCCTCTTTAAATTTTATTCATATCGGAGAACCATGACTGTATACATTGGTATTGCAAAATACGCTTAAATTGGAATTTGATACATTGGTGACTAGATTCTAATTCTTTTGAATCTAACAGATAATTCAAACTTGTTGAGTAGCATAATTAAAAATAGGATCAAACCATTTAACACGCAAATCTTTTGACTCTTTAAAGGTAAAAAGTAATTGATATACATTACTAGATAATTTGTTTGAACTCTTTAATTTTAACCAGAATACAATCATTCTGACATTGATGTGGATATTCAAAGGATATCGTCCCAATTCTCCGTAAACCATGTAATGTGAAGTCGTTTGACTTACTTTCAGGCGCGTAGCTCCCTTTACGCAAAAAAGTATTAACAGTATTAGAAGGAATAGCTTGTTTCCGTCAGAGAGGGGCAATGTCTCAACTCTTCAACATGTTTTGGTTCTTTTGTCATGACAATAGTTTTCAATTCCAATTTCAACCAATTCATGGCGACAGCCAGCACTATGTCATCAAATATATTTCTGTTTGTAGCCAGTTGGTATAATTGACTTAAATAATCAAGGACAGACTCATTCCTTCCTTGATGAGTTTGTAGAATGGTCAAGTCCAAAAGTTGCTGTTTGTACTTAAATCGCTTTTTAAATAATGTGATTAAATTATCAAAATAAGCTTTTTGAGAATCTGGTATCGTATCATACCATATTTTAGGATGACCTTCTAAATGGAAAGGGAATGAGTCGTCGCTCTTTTTGTTTGATACATCATAAAATGAACAATAGTGTTTGTACATAGACGACCAAGTATCAACATTTTGCGTATTGTCTCCTTTAAATTTGTCAATGTTTAAATTTGATGCCATATTAAAAATACTAAAGTTCTGACTTGTACCTCTTGAACATGTGTTAGCTCCTGAAATAGTTGACATTGGCACTGTCGGTGCTGGTAGCGAACTCTGTGATGGCACTAACACAATTTTAGCAATAGACGGTTTGGAGAATGAATGCGGAGTTCTCAGTGGTGTTCCTGGCGGCTTTGCTGACGTGTGGTGTTCTGCGTGAGGCACCGGTAAGGATTGCGGTTTCTTCCATAAATGGCCGTTTTCAGCGTGAGATGACCCGTTGAAGATCGGTGCACGTGACCTCATCTCCAAGACCACGAGCCCTCATCTCCCGTCGTTTGTCGGCCAATCAGATCGCGCCGTCATTTTCAAAAACAAATCATAAAAAATAACAAAAATATGTTTTTCTTGTAAAATTACGATTTGGAAACTATTTAACCCTTTGATATATGTCCCTTGGGAAAGAAATTTACTTTAATTTGTATTTTCTTTATGAATAAGTTACTCAAATACATAATAATTAGAATACACAATTTAAAGTCAGATACATATATTGCACAAATAGAACCACTTCAAAATTTAAATAAAGAAAACGGTAAACAACGTCACATTGTTGTTAAAATAGCGTCACTCTGATAAAAGGGTCATAACATCAGAACTTCAGGACATTATTGATATTAAGTCTTCAGACATCAAATAATATTTAACGAATACAATATACTACCTAAATTAAGATATATATGTATGTGACATAAATTACAATAGTTTTGAAAATTCTCTGACAAATTTACAAACATTTGTCAGCAATTGTACATGACATACTGATAGCATTCCTTTCATTTTATATACATTTGGGTTATAATAAAAATATGGCTGTGTGTATTTACACCTCAACAGATTTATGATCAGCACTTTTACATGTGAATAAATAATGAAACTCATCACCAATGCCATCGTTACAAAATCTACAGAGTCTTTTTTCCTGTGGGATATTCACCCATCTTCCTGTTTCTATTGGAATTTTCATATTGCAAGTTCTTAGTTTACACAACCAGATAAAATTGACTTGCGATAATTTTAATAAATACGGTTCTAGTACTCTACTTTCAATAAAGCTTCTATCGACCCAGAATCAATAATAAATCAAGCGCTTTAACTGAAGTCACCCGTGATTTCACCGGGAGCTCAGATAATTGGGGACAATAAATATGTATTGATCGATCATTAAGGACGCACATAAGTTGTCATGTTTTGTTATGGATGAAATACGTAAGATAGGAAAACTGCTAACAAAAAGCTCGAAATGAAGACAAGAGATGACATAGACGTGTACTATATTTAGATTCTTGAATTATTTTCGTTCATTTAAAAAAAAGTTATTATTATTTTTGACTTCGAATAATTTTTTATTGAAATAAAGCATATCTAAACATTATATAAATGTTGTAAAAATGGGTTTTTTAGCATTAGAAATGTCCGAAAGGACGTCAAGAAATTATGGGTGTGTATGGTCTTGTTTATAAATCGAATTGGATAAGGAAAATATATGATATATATGGTTCTGCTTTTCATTTGAAGGTTTATATACAAGAAAAGATTGGGAGAAGAAGAAAATTTAGTATGTTTAGGTAATCGTGATATTTTCGCCGTCTCTTGACTTCATTTTCCGATTTGACCACCGTTTTGAATATCACCATTATTTTGGGTAAATAATTGGATTACAGTAATTATTTTTGCAAAAATACATTATAAACATCACACATGTATAATACATAAGGCTTCAAATGCATTCATTGCACATAATATACTTCTTTCCTTCAATTTCCTTCTTTTGACTTCTCTTGTCTTCCATGGTTTTCATTTCGGATCAGCGGGCAGGTACATATATCTGATGGAATGCATAGCCTTTCGACAAGTTACGTCTTCTATTTGAACAATTAACTACACAACAATGGTCTTGGCCACCCATATTTACTTTTGTGCTATGATACACACAGGTTTTTATCGATGTTAATCTGGTTTCTTTGTTATTCATTGTTTGTACTTGCTCACAAGTAAATATTTCCGCGTCACTACAAGTTGCACCCAGTTAATGACCTCTCGTAAACTATTCGCGTGATTAACGGTGTGCGAGAACTTGTACGCACATGCGCATTTATCATTGAAAGTAGAGTATTTAAATTCATTTTTGAACATACATTAAAACGGTCCTCTTTAAATTTTATTCATATCAGAGAACCATGACTGTATACATTGGTATTGCAAAATACGCTTAAATTGGAATTTGATACATTGGTGACTAGATTCTAATTCTTTTGAATCTAACAGATAATTCAAACCTGTTGAGTAGCATAATTAAAAATAGGATCAAACCATTTAACACGCAAATCTTTTGACTCTTTAAAGGTAAAAAGTAATTGATATACATTACTAGATAATTTGTTTGAACTCTTTAATTTTAACCAGAATACAATCATTCTGACATTGATGTGGATATTCAAAGGATATCGTCCCAATTCTCCGTAAACCATGTAATGTGAAGTCGTTTGACTTACTTTCAGGCGCGTAGCTCCCTTTACGCAAAAAAGCAATTGCCTACACATCATTTCGGCATAAAAAAAATTGTTTGCTTGCACTAAAAAATATTATTACTGACATGGGAAGAATCCCACCTTTTCAGTATAATTAATAATCATTATAACGTGTTTTATATGCGATCTGGTAGAAGCGGTCAAAGAGAGTGAAGTTGTTATTAATCAGTTAACTTCGGAACGAAACGACCAAACTGTGTGGGACCCGATCGTTATTTGATATGGTCGTGTCTATTGCCGATCAGTTTGAAATTCTACCGACTATTCCAAGGAGAACGGACCGACAGATCTATGTTCTACCCGTTTATGGACTATTACATAACAGAGCTTACTGCGAGATTACTTGAAAATGGCGGCAGATACCAGGCACAATATTTGATACCAATGAACTTGCCTAGACTAACACCAGACACCGTAGACGTTATATTTGAAACATACAAAACCGATTTACGTTGCGACATAGTTATGTTTCAAAGCCGAAATCAAAAGGTGGAAAACCCGTTGGGCAACATTGACAACCGCTAAACCATCGAATCTGAAGGACACCCTTAACGTCACAAACGAAGAGCTCTATCCTTCGATCAGCACCGTTTTGTTGATACTTTACACCATGCCTGCCAGCACAGCTAAGACGGAGAGATCATTCTCTGTTCTCCGTCGCCTTAAAACGTACTTGAGGACAACAATGCTGCAGGACCGCCTGACTTCTTTAGCTGTACTGCATGTGCACAGAGATATCGACATTGACATCAACAGAGTCATGCGCTCATTTACTTTAGGAAAATCTCGTCATATTGATTTTGGCTACGGACATTAAATTCAAATAACGCAAACTACTATGTGTTTTGATTTTTACAACAGGAATTCATTACTTTCATCATTCTGAATTATTTTGTATTGCCAAATTTTGATTACAAATATACAAATAACACTTAAAACAAGTGGACAATATGGCAATATGAACAGACTGCGAATCAAAAGGTGCATGCAATAACGTGTTCCCATTTTTGTTTAGATATTTTTTCAGTTGTACTTTGTAACATCTCCGTTAATCAGCAAAGCTTTTTAAAAAGCAAATATTTAGTATCCATCAGAACAAACATTGAAGATTCGCTAGCTTTCTAAAAATAAAATGTTAATAACCAAGGTGGACGGTATTTTGATATATAAAACTGAATTTATAGGAACAAGTCGCAGGTTTCAGATATCAAGGCATTTCTTTTTTAACAGGTGTTGTACCTCATATTTCCTTTGTTCATATATATTAACTTCCTGAAGTGTTCTGTCAACCGATGCGTATTTTCTGTATGAAACGTGATGATAAAAAAGGAGCGATTTAACAACAGGAATTGCCCTCTCTAATTGCTAGAAGCGCTGGCCTTCCGGGGGCATAGCCCCCTGGTCCCCCTACCAGGGCATTAGCCCTGGACCCGATGGGGGCCTGAGACGTCCCCCAGACCCCTCGCCGAAGTTCTTTGGTTGCACATAGTTTTACTTCCAGCTACGCCCCTGACTTTTAATATTTTCTTACACAATCGTAAATGAACCTTTTCAATTTCAGCACAATTTTCAAAATCTCAAACTTCACAAGAATATGTTATAATAGTTAACATCAGGAATAATACCGCACACGACGTTACGGTTATACACGAAACGTCGCAGTCAAATGGTTAATTAAAGCTCGTTTTATCGTAAAGCAGCATAATATACTCTATGACCTACATTTCGCAGTCACGTACTATGACGTAGTGCACGATAATACCTGATATCTAAATGAGGTATAGATCAATGGAAATCATACATACATAGGTGTGTGTAAATGAAAACAAATGTTATTTACGAAGAAATAGGTACTCTTATGTGCTGATATGGAACATCGACGGCTCGTCCACTCGTGATAGAAATTGTCTATGTCTTTCCACTCGTTCCGCTGCGCTGAATTCGTGAAAAGACATACAATTTCTATTACCCGTGGAAGATTCATTGGTTTTCCATATCAACGTATGAAAGAACCTATTGATCTGCGTTCTTGGGACGACACTTTTCCGAACTGGTGTAGACGTCCACTCAGATGCTGGCGAGTCCAAAGAAGTCAGTGGCACTGTCTCGTCTGCCGGCCCCTAGTATGCCTTTCGTATTTCTGGATTGAATTGAACCTCTCCTGATGAATCGTCTTGTAGCTGCTGATCTAAAAATGTCTGCCACCAATTTTTTCTGTACCCACGTTTTGTAGTTTGTTGGAGTTAGATTATTCTTCAGTTGCCTGTGGGTTACGATATTTCTCCACTCAAGAGAGTAATTTAACTCTCGAGAGTGGAGAAATTTCGTAACCCAGAAGGCAACTGAAGGAGAATTTGCTTCACACATTATATAACACGAACTTTATTTCAAAATCCTTTGGTGGATCTCTACAAAATTATGTTGATAGGACGCAGTGCGTCCTATATATTACTACGACATGAACTAATAATTTGTTTATCGGTAATTTCACAATTTTAACACAGCTTTGTGATTTTTTTGTTGTGTTTTGACAAATTTTTTTAGTACTGATAAGGTGTTCATCGGTAATTTCACAATTTTAACACAGCTTTGTGAATTTTTTGTTGTGTTTTGACATTTTTTTTAATGAAAGGTTTAGTGACGTCATGTTAGACCGCGGGTGACAAATTATCAACAGCTGATAATTTCTAGTATCACGAGTCGGTGGTCAACTGAACGTTGTTACTAAATTTATCGGGTAGTAAAGATCAAAGGAAACTGTAACAAATTACCGATAAGTATATGTTATCTGGATGTGAATTGATTGATACCGAAAATATCAACCTGCCGAGCCAGAATATGAAGTTTGTTGGCGAGTGAGCGAAGTGAACGGATTACAATCTGCATATGCTGTCGAGCAGGCTGATATTTTTCAATTTCAATCCTATTCACATCCAGATGACATGCTTATCATCCTTATATCAAACATAAACACGGATACATCTATCTTTGTATTTTCGCGGGAAACAGTACATGATTCAAAATATTCAAAATACGCTTCCCCAAAACCGTAGTTCATAAGTATTTTGCAAATAGACCATTCATTTTTTCAGGTTTATATAAATGTTAAGATTATTGGATTTTTCCTCTAATGGTGATATTCATTGGTTTTTTTTAATTACAAACATCAAAGTCAATCATATTCATTAAAGGTTTTGCTTACCAATGCCGTTCTGGTTTAGAAAACACAAAGGTCACGACCTCCCTTATGACGTAAAAGTGATGACTTCTCAATGTTATCATTTTGATTTTTTTCTTAGAAAATTTTGAAAGTTTGAAAGTTTGAAATTTTCTGAATTTTTTTTTATTTTTTGGAAAATTTGAAATTTATTGGAATTTTAGAAAATTTTGAAATTTTGACCTTTTTTGAATATTGCCACGAGAACCATATTACTGCGCATCCTTACGGAGTTGAATTCCATCAGTATCCCTGTATTGGTTTCCGGTGCTAATAATTTTATCCATTAGGGCTATGGATTTGGAATCAAAATATTGCTATTTTTACCATAATTGGGACTTCATCCTATATTATGATAGTTTACTGTTTACTATGTTTCGATAAAGTTCACCAATTCCGTGTTGTTAATGTGTAACTTCAGAATGGCTGGGGTACAGCTAGGCCGGGAACGAGGAAGACTCCTGCTTCGTTGATGGCTTGAAAGAAAAGAAATTGGAACCGCACTTTTATTATACAGATACAAATTCAATATAAAACACAATGCAAAACAAATAAATTACAAAATACATAATCTGAATAGTTCAGTTTTAAAAAGTAAATCAAGCTAACATTTCAACAATTATTGATATACATGTAGTAGGAAGGATTCGATTCGTATTTCTCGCTTTATCTCGCGTGGCGAGGTTTTATGCTACAATAGATCAAAAATTAATTCATTCGTTTTGAAATGCCTTGAGAATTGGTAGGAAAATCAACCAGTTACACCAAGGTTCGTGTTATACATCGTCTATGTACTACACTACACAAAACAATCCTTGGTTTTGTTGACAATGAATTTTTTTTTTCTATACCCCCCCCCCCCCCCCCCCCCTCATACACGTAATATAAAAAAGTACAGTAGAGTTTCATACATCTAAGAACATATTTGGAATAATAAAACAAAGAAACCAATCACGCCAAGTTTTGTTCTATATATTGAATATACATTCATACACTTTGGTATGTCGATTTCATGTAAACAAGGAAGTTTTTTGATTTCTAAATAGGCCACCCCCATTTCCGCCCAGAACGCCGCCGCTTTGACAAATGATGGTAGACAATCCTTAATAAATACAAATCGGGAGCACTGTTTTCAATAAACTCCTTCTATACATTGAACACTATTTATATTATCACAAAAATGACGGCTCCGCTTCAATATTCGGCTTGATGAAAGAAGATAGTGGTTTGAATTTGAAATTCGAGTCTTAACCGCCCATAATAGGCGAGATTATGAAGGTCAAAAGGGCAAATCGATTAATGTCAATTATTGATGAAATATGGGTGATACATCTACAAACATCGATATTTTATCAACGATTGGCATTTAGGACAGATATTTACACTGTATGCCTGTAATTATGGTTTTATATATTCACAAATACTGGTTTAACATGTTGAAGCGATGAAAATTTCCACCATTAATGAAGGCACGCGCATCGTTAACGAATTGCACTATGGACAATCTCGCCACGCAACATACTTGCATGCAATTTATGTTAAATCTCCAGAGATTCATATCCTTCCTACTATATCGATCCTTGATTTCAAATAGAAATCTATATTAATTAGTGATTAATCTAAAGTGTTCAAATATTTCTCTTGTGTTTCCAATTATAAATAAACTTTTAGCAATGATATGAAGTAAATCTGAACATTTCTTTTTCCATTTAATTCTTTAAATTAAATTGCATTAAATTACAATTAACAGACGAATTAACAAGTTCCTTGTTTAATTAATTATTTATACTTACTACAAAATACCAATAACAACATTTATACTAAAAGCTTAACATAACGTAGAATATTGATTTGAATAAAATTGTACATAAAAAACGAATGTTCACTGTTCTTTATTTATATTTTTGCTTTAAAGGGGCATTTTCTGCCATAATCGTAAATTGTTGTCACCCATAGAAACTATCAGATAAAATAAAACGTGTTTCTGTAACTTATAAATGTTATGAAATGTACGCACATCGGGGAAAAAAGGTGCAACTGCTCGTGTTTTGAGATCGATAAAGAAATTAAACGCCATCTTATTAATTATCGGCATTGGTTACGGAGTTTGCCGAATCGTCATTAAATCAATACAACAATGCACTTATTTCTTATTTTCTGTGAATCTGCTTTTAGTCGGCGTTAATTACGGACAAAGAACCATGCAAGTTTGCAGTTAATAAGCGACAAAATACATATTATTCGTTTTTACATGTCACTACTAAGGTTAGTTGCATATGGAGAAAGCGAGGTCTAATTATCTGCTTGCAAGGAAATAATAAATCGATGGTAATGTTCGTTCTCAAAAGGAGAAAAGTGGTACGATAAGCTGCTTAATATGACATATTTACCTTTATTTCATCATTTTAAAGATATTTACCAATTTCCAAAACATATGATGTTTTGGTCAAAATCATAGTTAATGCCTCTTTAGCATAAATTAAAAATAATTATTGAAAATAATTAAAATGAAATAACAAAGTAATTTCTGAAAAAGAAAATCAAATATGTTTTAAATTATTTTCTCACCTTGGAAGAAAAGAAATTGGAACCGCACAGGGATTTCCAATCAATCTTTCTTTTTATATTAGGCGAGGGATCAATAATTACGCCCATGGTAAAGTTGTTTATTTTGCTAGGTCAAGATGATTTAATTAATTTGAACCAATAATATCCTATCTCAACAACTATGATATAACATTTGTCTTCTAGGTGACCTCCCACGTCAAGAAAATGTTTATTATTATATTCTGGAGATAAAACTATGCCTGAGTATTGCTGTATCTAAAAGTCATTACTATGAGTGCTTAATCAAAGAAATTGTCATTTCCAAGAACTGACTTACAACAGTACTAGTTTTGACAATGAAGAAAATTTAACACATCACAAGTTATTCATGTCTTCAATGAATATTCCGATAAATGATGATTATGATGATTTATTTACTTTATATTGGATACGAAAACTCTACAAGAATCCATATATAGAAAAGTATATTGCCGGTTCCTCTACTTGCTCAACAAAAGAACTGTATATAGCAATTGTGTCTGCAGTCAAAGAGGGACTACAATCATACTGTGTCAGTGTGATAAAGTATATTCACGTAGTAACATCAATCGAATGTGATCCATTCTGAAAAACTATTAACAACCTTCTGTATAACTTTAATTTTCGTACATTTAAAAAAAAATTCTACACTTTGCACTGCCATTCCTCATGAAAAATTAAAAACTCGTTTAAAGGAAATTATTCACAAGGTTTTATACTTTAAAATAGTATGCAACATTTAAAGTTTATAGTTCTGAGTCACGAATTAACTTAAATTGGCAAGAAAGAAACTAAAGACAACAAGTGTATACATAAAGTGAAGTCATCAGTATGTTGGAGTTCCTTATCGATAATATATTTGTAGGCACATTTTCAACAAGTAGTCGGCATCCTAAAGGGAACAAAGTGTGCCCCTCACCTTGCCGTACATTTCCTGTTCTCCAATGAAGCTGACTGTGTACAAAATACTGATAAAAGAAAACACCAACAAAACAGAAAACATATTCAAGAAAAAAAAAATCAAAAAAAACCCCTTAATCTCACTTTCGTGTATATTGATGATTGTGTCAATTAATAATCCAAACTTTGCTGACTGGATTCCATTGATATACCCAAAGAACTTGAGATAAAGTAAACAACAAAAACAGCTTCCTCTGCGTGATTTCTTGACATTCCCCTCTAATTTGATACCGATATCCAACTCTTTACCAGACATCATGACTAGAGATGACTTCAATTTTGCCGTTTAAAATATTCCACATTTTCATAGTAATATACCAACTGCTTCTGCGTATGGAGTTTATTTTTCAGAACTCGTACACTACGCTAGAGGTTGCAGTTTGTATCCAGACTTTTAACAACGTCACCGAATTCTGAGTACTAAACTATTAAATCAAGGATGTTTGAAGAATGGTCTCATCTTATCCTGCAAGAGTTTTCGGAATATAAGAACCACATAGGCGGCGTAATGGTTAACGTATTCGCTTAGAGTGCGGTAGATCGTGCGCTCGAGCTCCAGATCTGGTCAAGCCAATTACTATAAAATTAGTAGTTGTGCACGCAACAATAAGGAGAAAGAGTAAAGACTGGTTGGCTCGGAATCATAATAGTGTGTACGAGTGGTGCGACATATCTACCTGCAGACTGTTGTTTCAGAGAGCTAGCACTTAAACAATACAAGTAAGCGTGTTGTTCTAATATAAAGCGGACATCATCATCACCGTCTCATTGAAATGTAATTTGTTTTCACCATGGTATAGCTGACAAATTGCACATTTGACGTTAAAAAACAATCACCCCGAGGCCCTCACCCATGACATAAGTTTTCAAATTATCCTGTGGATGTAGGAAAACGTTTGCAGTAATAATGTATTATGCTTTAAAATAAGATATACTGAAAGCGTGACTGTGATGTTGTATTTTCAATCACTTTCAACTTTCACAAAAATGAAAAACAAGACTTCTACTATTCCCTCTAAGAACACAACAACTTCGCATGATTCCGTGATATTCATCTAGAAGTACCGAAATTGGCTGCGATGAGCCGAATTCCCTCTAACGAATAGAAGGCACTCAGTGTTCCTGGTTCAAATGTAAAATTGTTTCTATTTCATTCCAGAAGGAAATCCTTGTTTTCAAAGAAGATGGTAGGAATTGCAATAATGGTGACTGGTTTTATTATTGCATGCGGTATTTACTCTCAATCATCAAGAGGAAGGACAACCAGTGTTCGCAACGTTGTCGTTAATAATAACAACTTACAGCAGACGATAGCTATTCAACGAAATGAAATTTCAAAACTATTAAATGAAATGAGTAGACAAATGGCAGTGTTAAAATGTAAGGTATGTTGATATAGAACTAGTAAATTGGTGTATTTTGTTAAATATACATTAAAGTCTACGACTATGCAAAATCCCAATGCACATACGATCAATTTAATTATATTTTGGTGTTGGTCACCGAGCTCAGGAATCTGTTGAAACTGTGGGAGATGAAAAAAAGTTCCTCTGAGAGATCATTCTTTGTAAAACTTAGATTCCATAGTGACATATCCTTCATTTGAATGATTTGGAATGTACGGTTTTTATTTGTGTGTCATAAATGATTTAACATGGGATGGTTTATATGAGAAGTGAAACTTCGGTTTATTTCGCCGGATGTCCTTATGTAGCGTGAAAGTGTATCCGAATCTAGTATTACTGTATTTCAATTTAATTCAAATATTTTATTGAATAAAGTGCATAGATTTAATTATACAATATCCATTGGGATTGCACATCACACAATAGCCTATGTAAGTGCACTCCCTCAATAACTAAGGACACCAAGTATAATAATAAGAATAAATAATTAATTTAAATTAAAATTATACTTAATGTTCATATTTTGTTTCTTAGGAGAAATTCAAAATTTTTTAATAATTTTTTAAGTGTCCATTTATTCATTATAATTGAGAAGTTTGCTAATTTAGAGTGTGAAAAAGTTAACTAGTAATGCATATATTCTTATGTATATTAAGGATATATATGTACATGCATATATAAGTCTTAACAGGCATATTCGTACATATGCATACATATACGCATACATATTATATATATATATATTTGTTAGACCGAATAATCTGTCTCTTGTGTTTTGTCATTTGTCATTATATATTTCCGTTTTATTTATTACTTGGAGATTTATTATTGTTTTTAAAAAAACATTCTGCCACACTGAGACAGAAAGCACTACTATATAAAAGTAGTAGAAAGCATACAATTTGTATGCACTGGAAATTCTGAGATTTCTCGAGATTTATTTAATGCAAACACCTACCGGTCTATTCATGAAGGATTATTTTTCAACTCTAGACCTGCACTGGACTTAAAATATCCCTTGAGACACCCCTATATCCATTGTTATCTCTCTTCGCTTCATTTACACTTTACAATTCATTGGCTTCCATTCATAACTATTTCAACCAATCAGATTGACTCTTATATTTTAGTGGCAGGGGAGGCTACTCTGGTCATATGATTAACAACATGGGTATTATTAAAGATACAGTGTCAAAGTGCATAAATCATTATCTGTTTACTTTCATAATGGAAATCTTTGATGTGTAATATATAGTATAGACACAATATGCCTTGTAGTGTACCAAGTCAGGAATATGACACTTGTTAATATTCTGACCATGGGGTTTAAGCTAAATACATATTTAATAATAATTGTTCAACATCATTGGATGTACATAATTTTCAAATACAATCTACTATGGTGACGTATGAATCCCTACGAAACCAGGACAATTATGGCAAAGCCGGTGGCAGTGATTGCATCCAGCGGAAGAACCATGTTCGATAGCGGATGCGAAAACTGTCCGGAGTTTGACCTATAAGTCGCATGGTTTAAGGCGTTTGTTTGACTTAGTTTGTGCGAACCAGATCAGGGTCAATACGTATAAGTTCCGGAAACCTTTAAATTAATTATTGGACAGAATTGCAGCAATTATCTGTTATACGAATATAGTGACAACATACAAAATTTTGCAAACAGTAGTAGAACAGGATATATTCAGATATATATTGCTACATTCATACAATTAATAGTACAATATTGATTAACAGACAAATTAAACCGCGTTTTACGTTTGCGCTTTTTGGCATATCATTTCAGCTTTTTGTATTTTTACGTTTGCGCATTTTTTATATATCATACGTGCTTATTTATTTTGACTTATTTGCGCGTACCTCTTCCGTCCGCCAAATGTATTGTTACATGTGTTGCCCCCTGCTCACCAACGGGAAGGTGGAAGTAGGATTTTTACCAGGAAAAAATCTGAGTTAAAAACACTACTAAGTTCTAATTCTAAAAATGTCCCATCCCTCCAGGTTAAAATATGCGAATACATACATGTAGCTTACAGGTTCAATCAGATATATGTGTAACAAACTGAACACTACTTACATCCATGAGTTCATTTCTAAAATCTCAGGTAATTATATGAACATGTACACAAAATAAAATAACACAATCAACGTAATCAATTGTTTCAACGCAAACGTAAAAAGTAGCAGTGCAAATGAAGCACACATATCAGCTCAAATGAAAATGGATTTTTCAGCGCAATTTATACCAGGTAATTCTTTTAGAATAGCGAAAGCGGTATTCGCCCAAATCAAATTATTGTTAGCAGAGTCTGACATATAAAACATGTCTCCGTTAGTATATTATTTTGTTTAATACATAACTTGCTATATTCAATTGAATATTATTAGTTTCTCGAAATCTTTAACTAGTTTAGATGATCTCATATCAATAACAGATTATAATGTTAATACGAGTTGACAATATTGTCCAAGAGACCAGTACAGTAGCTCATGAGCTATTATTGAACTTGTGAACAGAAGGATAACTCTTGGTATTTTATTTTACTCTATACAAACAAAATTAAATAGTTAGATATCAGACTCTACTAGATATTGACAAAGAGATATATGTCTCTGGTAGTGTGAAGATAAGAAATAATTCACTTCAATTCAGAAATAAGAAATACTAGTATGACAACAAACAATATATACGTTAAAGAAATTGTTCAGTTAATAAATGAATGGTTCATGTATACGTAAATACAAATGGAATGGTCGATTGTTTGATAACTCCATGGATCATAGACTTTTGAAACACAAGACATAAAACTATCCAGGTTTCGATGAACCATGGGTTTTCTGCACGGATTGGGATGATACCGGCGTAGATGTGATGAGCTGGTCAGACTGAGATACAAACGTTACTGCTGAAATGTTGAGACGCGAGCTTTATCGTGCCTTCCTTCGATTGGGTTGGGCTGGTCCGTTGGTAATATTAGCAGTATTACTGTACACACATTGAACTAATGGATTCGTATCCTTGTCAATTCTATGGAATAGAAAGGTTACAGTTTTTGGTAGCGTATTCTTATATACCGGATGCCTACTATCTCGTTTGTCAGCCTCTTTTTCGGAGCCTGGCACTAGAGCCAGTGGAAACCTGACCACAACACCAATAACAGGTATAATCCTTATTCAGAAAAATATCCCCTATTCACTTTACCCAATGCACTATTTAACAAACTCCTATTAGTGATGTACTATCGCCAGTCTCTTATTACCCTTGCACTTTCGCATGTGCGCAACTGTCAATGCACCATATACCGTTGCACCGTCCCAAGTGCGCACCTACCAATGCACATAGATCCCGTGCACTGTTGCCACTGTGGTGTTACCAGTGCTTCTGTTATATATAGTCAATATATAAACAAGATCCTAATGATTAAAATAACCCTTAGTTTAGGATCAAATTATAAAAGTAATTCCTATTCAGTATTACTTTGCTTGTCCTTACCTATACTCTTTGAAGAACAAGACTCGCGTGAAAGAAGACCCAATAATAACCATTTCTAAGTGTTTTATTCATTGGAACATCTGCATATATACCCTGTCATGGATGATTCCATTTAACACAGACGATTCCACAAATCTGTATTACCAAAATGATTTAATATAACATAATAAGAAATGCAAGGCATGAAATCTTGAAACTTATCATCCGACTGAAGACAGACGATGTAAGATTAGTTTCATATTTGACTCGGTTATAGATTAGCATAAACATATTTTTTTGTATTGAAAATTCAAAGCGTCACATTAGAAACTGAAATGGCGTAGAGAAAGTAAAAGATGAGTTTGATTTTCAATGCAAAGTGGGAAGAAATAAGTACCATATTGTATTTTGGAAAATGGGTCATTTGACAAAGACTATAACAAATCAATGAAATATATAATGCCAATTAGACGGAGTTTATTGTATACATTCATCAGGTGTTTTTTTTATATTTCACAGGACCCAAGCACAATGACGACGAATACAGGGGAATATTGTAGGAGTTCTAATTATATGGGACCAGACAAGAAGCTTTGCATAGCATTATCAGATTTCCTTCAAAACAAATCTGTTGCCGGTTTTGGAGACGGAACTGGAGGTTATAAAAAGGCATTGATCAAAATGGGAAAAGTGAAAAGATACGATGCATTTGACGGTGCCCCATTTTCTGAGAAAGACAGTCAAGGAACTGTTAAACACATGGATTTGACCATTCCACAATTTGGGCTAAAATTATATGACTGGGTTGTATCAATTGAAGTAGCTGAACATATACCGAGCAAATACGAAAGCATTTTTCTCGACAATATATTTAGACACGCAAAAGAAGGCATCATTTTAAGTTTGGCGGTTCCAGGACAGGGTGGTCTTGCGCATATCAATAACAAACCTTTGCGATATGTTTTTCGGAAAATGTTAGAAAATAATTTCCAGGTGGATATGACATCATCAAAATATCTCCAGGATAACTGCGGTTTTCAACATCTAAAGAAAAATGTGTATGTTTATACGAAAATACTTGACTCAAATAACGACGAATTGAGGCACTGGTTTGCTTGAAGGGTACAAGTACCATCCACAACAATTTTTCTTTGGGTTTTAGATGATAACACTAAAGTGTATTGTAAACAGTTGTATGCCACGCAATTGATGCCATTCATTTTGTGTAATACAAACGACTGCGTAGGTTTATTCATGGTCATCTGTGACACTGTTATTCCGTAATCGTTAACAAAAAATGATAATTATGATCGTAAAATGTTTGAAGTGAGTATTACAAGTTTATCATTAACTGATTATTGTTCTGTTGTTTCCTTGTTGAGTTTTTCTTTATTGCATCAATTCTAGCATATGAAGAGTCATGTACAGGACGGGTATGCATCATTCTCTTGGTTATGAAATAGGTGTTAGCGCACTACAATATATATATGATCACGAATGTGTTCCACTGTCGCTAGAACTTCCCGGTCCTTTCCTCATTCATGACTTATTATAGGGTGTGCAACTGGAGCAACTCAACGGGTACCACTAGTGGAACAGGAACTGCTTGCCCTTCCGGAGCACCTTAGTTCACACCGGTTTTTGTGGCGTTCGTGTTGCTCGATCTTTAGTTTCCTCTGTAGTGTTTTGTAGATTGTTGTTTGTCGTTTTGTCAGTTTTATTTTGGCCATTATCTGGTCTCTCCCGTTCTTCGATCTACGGATTCTGATTATTGATTCTGCTTAGAGAAATTAGGCCAACCTGCTCAAAACGTTAGCAACATTACAAAAGGGCAAGACGAACACAAGATAGCAACAACAAGTACAGACGAAAAACCAGGATGCCAAACAGTCTGACCTAATTGAGCATAATACAAAAGCTGCTAACCGTGCACAACGGACGGCCACAATACAAAACTTAACAGGAGTACAAATGGACAATGCTGATATAAAAGATAACAGTACAAACGGACGGCACATATGCTAAAGCTACCTGCAGTAAAACACAATGGCTACAAGAAAAGGACAACAGGACAAACAATGATCTACAAAATATTACACATTAAACTAAAGATCGAGTAACACGTACCCAACTGAAATACGGGGTGAAGTCAGTTGCACCGGAAGGGTAAGCAGTTACTGTTCTACTCTTGGCATCCGTCTTGTCACTCTAGTTACAATCCATGTGATAATACATGAATGAGCACAGGGCTGCAAGGACAAATTGAACATATCCGTGGTCATATGTGACACATATACCGTAAATCGGGAAATTTTGGTCATGGTTTTATTTTGGCCCCTAAATACGAAGTGCCAAAATTAAACACACCAAAATATGTCACATTCCAAAAATTAACCGCCAAAATTGAACACTGCCTTAATATCTTTTTATATTTATATTCCCTAATCTGTTCCTTTTTGCACAGGCACTTGTTTCTATCAATGGGGGCCCTTCCTCCGTCTTACTAAGTGCCTGTGCCTTTTTGTCTTACTTCTTTCCTAAGTAAAACTTTGTCAATTACCGCTATACATGTGAATGCACTCAGAAGTCAAACTGAAAAGTGTTCACGATGTGAAATCGTTGACTTGGATGACAAAAGAGAAATTACAGGTAAATAAAGTACATTGATAAAAACCATGCAATACCAATACAATTTATTCAATCAACAAAATGTCAAATATCATTAAATAAGGGTAATAACAAAATTACCGAACTCCGAACAATCTTACAAAGGGAAAGTCAAAACTCATAGTTATATAAACAGACAAAATCAGTCAACAACCGGAAAACTGTGAAAACGTAATGACCCTGACTTGGTACAGGCATTTCTAAAGAAATGGTGGGTTGAATCAGATTTTAAGGCGTCAAACCTCCCGCTCTCATTACGGTTCAAAGGTTCCGGCTGTCACTATAACAGTATTTATATACAGGAACAAAATAGGTAAAATAGTTGTCAAAGCAGTACCATATTCGGTGACGTAAATGTCAAAAATATTTTTACCTCACACATTGACAAAAAAAATATCCTTGACATTTTTTGACTTCTTTATCTTTATACATTTTCACTATATGAAAATGCATCGCTTATAATTTTTTCTGCAGAGACGGAATATATTTCGACAAGATCTTGGTATCGGAATATAAACTTTTTAAGAGATCGAATAAGGCGAATCTTTTTATAGCCCTGGTCCAGTAGACTATTTCTCAGATGAAGATGACGTTTCAGGAAATCAGAATAATTGCTACTGGCCCTTGCATAGCGAATCAATTGCGAGATGTAAACACCATATGCAGGAGAAGCTGGTATATTGCTACACATGTTTGGAAAATTTATGATTTTAAAATTGAAGTCGTCCCGCTTATCATAAATTTTAGTACTGAGTTGACCACTGACGTCAAATTTGAGGTATAAGTCCAAAAATGATGCGGACGAAGTTGTATCGGTGGTCTCTTTAACTTCCAGCTCTGGAGGATATATCAATGGAAGAAATTCTGCAAATCTAGAATTATTGATAGATAAAACGTCATCAATATACCTGTATGTGAAATTAAAGGCTCTAGCCTCATGAATCTTCTTATCTTTTACAAGCTTTTGAAGAAACTCTGACTCGTATGAGTATAAAAATAAATCGGCTAGAAGAGGGGCACAATTCGTACCCATTGGTATGCCGACGACCTGCTGAAACAGTATCCCTCCAAAGGAGACAAATATGTTATCGATGAGGAACTCCAGCATACTGATCACTTGTTCCTCGGAGTAGCATGTTTTACCTTTTTGAATATTGTTTGAAAAATATGTGGAATTGACAATTACCGATAGAAAAAAGAAAAATCAGTAAACATGTAATTAGTGTCTTATCGGTATTATTTATTATGTATAAGTGTTGTGTAAACAAATACATGTACTGACCTTTATAATAAGACTGTTTACCTGTAACAACGATGATTAATACCAGTGCAAAATTATTATTTGTTGTTTTCATATTAACTGCATTTTACTTGATGCTGTTTAAATATTTAAATTCCTATTTTTAATAAATATCACAATTTATCCATAATCGATGATTTGGTTTTTAGTGCGACATCAACATATCCGGTAAATAACAGTAAAAACGTAGTATCGCTGGTTGGAATGAGAACACTTCCATTTACGATCTGAATGAACTGACAAAAATATTAAGCACATGGGAACCAAAGGTTGCCAAAATTAAACACACTAAAAACGAAAATGGCCAAAATGTCACACACCAAAATAAAACAACCCTCTTTTGGTATTCCGCAACTGTTAATCGATTCAAGATGGCGAGAGCAAAAGTTTCGAAGTGATGACTTCAACTTAGCCAATTGGAACTGTTTCCTTGTTAGCAACATCCCTCTATCAAGGACATTTTGAAAGGAAGTTCTGAGATATCGGATCAGCTGAGAAATATATACTCCATATTCCCGTGCTGTTGGAGTGTAACTACATATAAATGGAAAGTTCACAATGGGGAAATTGAAATCTTTTTTTTTTGTCACTGTTAATATCGAGGATTAGGCCAAGGTATGAAGCAGACCTAGCTGTATCGGTGGTATCCTTTATTTCAAGTTCAATATGATAGATGCGATCAACAAAATCACCATACTTTTTATTGAGGGATCCCTGCATGAAGTCAGCCTCATACGAATAAAGACAAAAAGTCGACCAGAAGAGGAGCACAGTTTGTACCCATATGTATGCCAGACATAAGAAATATGTTGTCAATCAAAAACTCGAGCATGATGAACTTTTGGAAAGATCAGAGTTTCGTTGCAAAATAAGATTTGTCCCTTCACAAGACAATGCATTTGTATGCACGTTGACCATTTTTTTTTGAAGCACAATTGGACTAAATATTATAACCTGTCTTTTTGCTTTGACTGGGGAAAAGTTGTGTAGACGGTAGAGAAATCTAATGTTTTAATGCTATGGCAGCAGGAAATGGGTCTTGATTGTATGTACCCTAACACACCTTTAGAGGTTTCAGAATCCACATCTGATTAAAACCAACCCTTGAGTAGCTAGTGTTCCAGTAACTATGATGCCAGGTTTTGACCACTGATAGAAAATATGTTAATAATATGGAAACAGGTTCTGTGGAGCATTTGACAGACCTTGAAACATAACATTGTTTGCATGGACAGTTGTGTAATTTAGAAATCCAGTAGAGTGTCGGTAGATCCAGTTCTTCAAACTTGGTTGAAATTCCAAAGGCACGCACAACATACCTATGATTATCCAGGATTTCCTCTTTCATATGTATTGTTGGGGCATATGTATGATTGCCAAGTGAATTGTTAATACCTAATACCTTTATCAAGCAGTCTATGCAATGTCATATTCCAGTCTATGTACAGCAATATTCCAGTATCAACCAAATAGGGAGTATATATTTCATAGCTCATGTGTTATTCTAAAGCGTGTGCTCAGTACATTGATGTATGGGAAATAGTTCAGCTGCTGACGAAAAAAAATGCTTAATGAAGGTTGTGTTGTTCCTATGTTGAAGTCATCGCTACAAAAGGTGTACGTTCGTCATCACGATAACTGCCAAGACGCTTACAGAACTTGACTGTATATATGAGTAACACTGTTGGTGTCTTATAAGAAACTGGAACTGCCTACTCTTCTTGAGCACATGGGTTCATATATGGTGTTTGGTGGGATGTGCGCCCCTCATCTCATTCATTTTCTATGTTTTTAAATAAGTATTTGACATGTGCATTTATTCATACAATAAGCAAAAATATACTAGCAAAGGTCGTGGGACTAGCCTTACCATTCGAATCCAGGTGTTCAGGTTATGCAATGTTTGAGCAATCATATGAAATTTTCATTAACTAATAGAAAAATCATAACAGTCTTCGTTAAATATGTTTGTATCACTCAGTTCTATCAATTTTGATCAATTTTACCGGAGGTCAATCTTTATCACTATATGCATGGTATAATTTATCATTCAATTGCGTGATGTTCAGCACTAATTAAACAACATTCAATGTTAATTAGTCCTGGTTCTAATAACGCTTTTCTTAGATCTAATTCGCGTAGAGTGACGGTGATGCAAACGGCAACAGCATAAATGCGGACCTCACGGAGGATACCAAAGACAGATTAAAGTGATGCTTGTTTCTGCTCTTTCAGCTAATTTGTTCAGCATTTGCTATGGACATTGCAGGATAAACAAAATAACTCTAGATTGTCGGTTACTATATAAATAGTCTTCCCTCGCCAGGAAAGCTCGCCTTTTTCTACCTGTTTCTAAATATCGTACTGCAGTGTGTGTATATTGTATATTACATATATTTGTATATATCTAAGCAATTACAATTATCAACGTTTTGTTAGATTTAAATCAGAAATAACTCTAAGTACATTTTTCTCTATAGCATTAGCGAGTATTATCATATCGTAAGAAGTAAATCCCTCGAATGCGTCACACCTTGTTAGATTTCCGAACTTAATTTGTTTGTCCTTCTTGACCTTCACTTGCCATTCCTTACGGCACGGTCTGTAATGATGGTTTGATGCTTTATCTGGAGGCATTTGCAATCTGGAACACAATATAGATACACTGTCAGACCTGTATTAAGAGGTTACCTACAGGACAAAGAAAGAGTGGTCTTATACAAACCTGTATTAAGAGATCACTTTTGGGATAACACAAGTAGTGTTATAAGACAGATGACCTCTTAGCAGAGGTTCAATTCACATGAAAGCTTAAATGACAAGAAAAGGCAAGACACAATGTTACCTTTTAATACAGATAACTGTTTACTAGAATTGACCTTATGGACAGGTTTGACTGCACGATGTTCACATATAAGTAACCGGTCAATCTAATCAAAATTTAATGTTTGCTGTATCTTTCTTTTTTCTTTTTCTTCTTTGGCGATTCACTAACATATAACAGCATCCATCATGTTGTATAACCTTTCATGTTGACTCTGAGTACCATGGCGAGTGACATATAAGACACAGGAACCGGTTCCCTTTCACGAGCACCTAAGATGTTTGTGGGGTCCGTGTTGCTCATCAATTTAGTGTTCTGTGTTGTGTTGTTTCTATTTATGTCTTCGCTCTGTGTATTGTGTGCCCAATGTTGCCTGTGTTTTTCGATTGTCAATTTGTGATCGTTCCTTCGGTTTTCTCTATCACTTATTTATCTATCAATGTCCAATCATATGCATGAAAGTTAAATATATTAACCAATAATTTAGCAACTATTGGTATATACTCGGTTTTGATACCTAGATTATTGGTTTCAGAAATATTATTGCCTATGCAATTCTCTGCACCGCACGAACTAACAAGTAGAATAATAAGTATATCTAATAAACTACAGTCAACCTTGTAATATGTGACCTCCCAAAGGGAACAGTGAAATATGGATACATAGGACAGGTGGTCACTTAATACAGGTTTAATCGAAATGAAATGCAGTGTGAAGGGATATAAAAATTAAGTTATTGGTTAATAGAGGTAGTTACTAATTCGCTGAGGAAAGTGAATATTTTTAACCCTGTCCTGTATATGGTGTGTAGAATTTGCAAACCGCTCTATATCAAGGTTAGCTTTCTCAAGAGTTGGCTTCCATGTTGTAAGATGAAGTTTTGTATCTAGTGTGATTCCCGCCAATTTTTTTTTCTGAAACACTTCTTCCTAGTAAAGAGAAAACAACATGATCATTAGAATATTTTTTTTTTAATAAAATACATTATATTTTAATCTTACATCATGGGACCGTCGTGGTCATGATCGCACGGATGTTGGATTTACAATTGCATCTGCATTCGGTGCATATCACTACTAAAATACACAGAGAGGTGTACTCGCTACAACATTATGTGATACACTTTTCAGTGACTTGCGAAATGGCGGTGGTTTTCTCCGGATACTCCGTTTCCTCAAACAATATAACTGAACGGCACGATATAGATGAAAGATTGCTGAAAGTGGCATAAAACACCATAAAGCTAACCCTTGCATCGCCTTGTGATATGATCTGTATTAAAATACTCAAAACTCATAACCAGCATCAACTGACGAAATCATAATAAGATTTTCGCTAAGGAAAAATGTTACTCTAAATTCTTCAATGACGTCCTCTATCTGTAGCACAAATTCATTTTATTGTCCATTAAAATCGTAATAATTAATGTCATCGCGTGGTTTATTTACAATTTCAAAATGATTACTGGTAATATTTCCATACCTTTCATAATTTTCATAAAATCTGTCACGAAAGTATGACCTACCGATTTTAAAACATGCAGTAAAGTACGGTCTGCCATAAAATATGACATGATGATGTCATCCTACATGTGTTATCAAATATATTGTAATTGCAAATAAGAATGATTCATGACAATAGATACACTTTTCTTAAATAATTACACATTACACAGTATTGGTGTGTTCACTCGTGCATTTTTTCCTTGCATTTAGCTTAGAGGTGGTGGTTGGCTTTGTTGATATTAGTTGAATTTTGGACCAGCACTGTTTCAAATTTCTTTTCGATAATAGTGTGAGACATAGCGAATTAACAATCAAGCAATCAGATCTCAATGATATAAGCTTTGATCATCTATGTCTTACCAATAATGACTTTAAAGCTCCTTGGATTGGGTTCTGTAATTTTGGGACAATAAATTCGTCTTTATCAAATACCCCTTCATATCTGTATGTCCACAGACGAGACATACAATCATATACAACTACTTGTTGGTCATTCCAGGCTTGGACAGTGTGCTGACCTTGATAGCGCTTGATACGATCTGAAAATACTTTGTAATTACTGCAATTACATACACTAATTGTATATAAAAAAAACCCAAAAAAACCAACAATTTATTACGATATATATGAAATTTTAGACAACAATATTATAAAATAATCTATATCTTATTTCATTTATGCGGTAATATCACAAAACAATATTATAAAAACACATTGTATTACATTATATCTGAAATTTCAGACAACATATTATACAAATATATCTCGTTACCATATTTTGAATAGCCACCAGCTGGAAATAACGTTATATCAAATAGCTAATGCTGATATTTGTTGTCTATGCTGCATACAAATGTACTAATAACAATTTAGTTTAGTCGTGGTCGTGATGGTATAATAGTTGGATTTACAATTTCTGTGTAATCAGTGTCTATTAACATACCCTAATCCCTAATGTTGTATAATTATGCTTAAAGGTACACGATGTCTGCGAATAATCAACATAAATCGCTTGATGTTATGTCAACACATGATCGAAGTAAATAATGCTTTAAGGGTGTAGACCCAGGTTACCCTAATATGTTCCCATCGTTCAATTTTTTTCTAAAATTTGCATCATGGAATATTTATGTCTAAATACATTATCTGCCAAAGTTTCAAAAAATTTCCCCGTGGCGTATTCTCCATAGCACATCCTAAATATAGCAACGTTGGTGGTATTCTTGACGCCAGATGGTAATACTAGTTTCGGAAGATTCTAATGGATATGCACATTTATTTCTGATTGAAAGGGTATATTTTGGGCTTAATACACTTGAGAGTGTTGTTGAATAAATATGAAATATCTAACATATCTGAATATCCTGTTTGGAGATAATAACGTGCAAAACAGTGGAAACTGTAGAAAAGGGGAGATTTTCTGAGGACGACCTTGGTGTTAAATATCGGATAAAAACATTCATGTCGATTAATTGCCACAAAAAAATGTCACACTAAAGAATAGACATATAGACATCATTGCAGCAAATTTTACAAACTTTGACTGTTAGATTTTTTAAATATTTAAATTTATGTTTTTCATGGATGGCAGCCAGAAAAAAAATGAAATTGTCGAGGAAAGTTATCAAACACCAATCCTCTTGCCAGTTTCTTTGTTTGTGAGATAAGCAAATAACAAAAAGCTTTTGAATTCTTAAAATTGACACAGTGGATGTCCAAATGACCAAATGACTGCATTTGTCTTTTTTATTTTCAAGTCGGCTGGGGAGGGGGAGGGGTGGTTTGAGAGTGACTCTACTTGATTAATTCATTAAAAAAATCAACACCAAAAAACACAAACAGCCACCCAGCTGTATTGTTAAATTCCTTCAAATTATGTTCCTCCAGTTGTATTCGTTTGATTCTGGTTATTCTTTAGTTGTCTTAGGAGAAGGGGGTGGCGGTATAAGAGAGGAGGAGATATTACAATTTTGTTTTCCAAACATAGCTTTCTATTTTTTTACAACCATCAAATGAATTTGCTCTATAGTTTCATAATATCTAAGATTCTGGTTTATATATTTAATTTAGTTTTTGACAAACCGTTGAAATTCAATAGAAAAAGGTTGTCACACAAATTGTGTTACATTTCTGGCATTTTTGATAACATATGTCGATGAACATTTTTTTCGGGAAAGATATATTTCAATGATATTTTGTTGGCACCGGCATAAAATAATAACACACTGCCTGACACTGGCATAAGCAGCAATAAGATATATAAATACAAGGAAAGGTAAAAGGATAAGGCGTCATTTTCGTTAACTGGCCGTATCCAATGTAAACAATCTTTGTCACCACGAAGCTTGGAATTGAGGGGGAATCTTCAAACGCACAGATAATCATATATCGGAGAAGACACTGACAATAGAGTTATCTCCCATACCCCAGGCCTACACTCTTCGCACATACTATTTTATAGGGTTAGGCGTTACGGTGTTTAACACAATTTTCAATCATATTTCAATATTCATTTCGTGGCGAACAATTTTATTGGTGCAGGAAACCGGAGTTGCCGGCCAAATGCCAATGACAATCTGTATCACATATTGTTGTATCGAGTCCACTTCCCCTGAGATGGATTCGAAATCAAAGCATTAGTGGTGATAGGTACTGATTGCGTACTAGATAGTTGTAAATCCAACTACGATACGATCACGGCCTCGACGGTCCCTACCATTTTTAGTGTTAGGGATTATGGTTTTTAAAGCCACTTTCAAAAATATTTCCGGTACATCGTGGCGGTCAGTTGTAGCAAAATATATCTATCAAAGTATATATAAAACGGGATGATGTATTACTATAACGATAATCTTTTTTGAAAATTTTATTATTTAAGTAGAATTATAGTAAATTGTTTGCAAAATGGACTTCCTCTAGTAGCTTAAATATATTGTGCATAATGTTCAAGAGAATAGCGTTCAATATGGTTATGCGTGAGGGATGCAAAAAAGACTTGGATGACCGCATTATCCGTGTCGTACTTACGTTATTTGTGTCTGTTGGCGCACAGTAGTGTCTAACACCTGTTCTGTTCTGTTTTTGCTTTGCTATAAATCGTCTTATTATGTTCCCCAATTCTCTGGTTTGTTTATTTTTGATTGTCCCTTCGGTATTATCTATCGTTTATTTGGTATGTATCGTGCAATACTGTGTAGTGCTTTGCATTTCATTGTTTGGTCATTAGTTCATTTACTATTGCATTGTTTATCCTTCGTCAAAATACGACTACTTTTGATTGTTCATACCTGTGCCACGTGAGTTCACCACAGGTTTTAATTTGAGTTGGAATTTCTCAATCATTAGTTTTCTGTGTAGTCCTTGAATAGCATGGCTTGTTCGCTTTACATTGCCTTGCCCGACCTTCTTGGATTTAGCCTTTTGGCTGGATCAAAATTCTTGCATATTTATGACAAAATAGTATTCACCTACTGTCATTCGTCGTGGCCATGATCGTTTGGTAGTTGGATTTACAACTACTTATGCAATCAGCGTATATCACCACTGATGTTGTGAGTTCGAATCTCCATCAGGAGAAGTGTACAACATTATTTGATAAAGTTTGTCAGTGACTTGCGACAGGTCGGTGGTTTTTTTGTGGTCCTCCGCTTTCCACTACCAATAAAACTGACCGCCACGATATAACTGAAATATTGTTGAAAGTGGTGTGAACCACAACCAAATAAACAAATAAACAAGCCAAGCAGTACTCACCTACATCAGGTAGATAGAAGCCATTAATAATACCTAATAACCCAACAGATTCGTAATGTTTTAAAACCTTTAGTGCATTTGCATTAAGTCTGTATGGGTATGTTACAACTTTGTCCACGCCAAGTATCCGTTGTGCTTCGAACCATTCCACATTGGTATAGGATCCACATCATCATATGTTAATTTAGTACATATCGCTAGCTTAAGGCTCCGTTCAGTAGGTCCTATGTTCAACTTTACATAATATTTACTGTCGACAGGGCACTTCGTGTTACCCAAAACTACGGAAACCAGTTGTATCAAATTACTTTCAACGACACTTGGACACACATATTGAACTGCTCGAATAGCTGATGGATATTGAGTATTTCTCCTATTGGACTGAATTTCAACTACGGTCTGTTTTTCATTAAAAAGCAACATTTAAGCAAACCGTCTCTATCACTTTGACGTTGCCAACCGTTTAACCATATTACGTCAGTTGGGGGTTTATTGTTTACACGATATTTACTTTTGTCAAACGGATACTGATATTCCTCAAATCTGACCTTGAATGCGGAGAACAAATACAGATCCGGATCAAGAGTTTTAGTGATGACGTTGTTGTTGCTATATGTTTCCGAGTTATTATAATTATTGCTAATTACAGTTGGGTTAGGGTTTGGGTTTATAATTACCGTTGTATTATGTTTTTTCTGGACCATTTCATGATCTGGTATGGGTAATATAATATTGTCAGTTGTTCGTATATGTAATCCCACATATGTACTTATTGTTAACAATACAATTAAAATAGCCACAAATTTAGCATCTCCACCAAAAGTCATCTCTGAAAATGTAAACAAAACAAAAAATGAAAAAAATAAAACACAACACCATGATATAAAACTGTCATTAAAGTTTAATGCTACACAACTTACTACAACTACTTGCCTGTAATGTAATACTGTCGTATCACATACTACTACGAATTAATATTGAAAAGTGACACTAACAAGTATAACATGTGTCTGGTTTTTTAATGTATCCTGTGTTTCACAAAGTACCATTGCTTGTTATTATCATCGCCTCTGCTGGTGGACTATTATTCCCCGAGAGTATCTTTCGCCAAGCAGTCAGTACTTCGGCCCTGACATGATTTATTAAATATGTAAGTGATCTCAGTCGATGTTTGCCTATCGCTTCGATTGCATGTATCGTTCGTTCGTTTTTTCGTTTTCCGTTCGTTTGCGTTTCGTTCGTGTAATTGGTTCGTTCGTTTCTTGTATTGTTCGTTCCATTCGTCAGTTTAATTAGACGAATTCATGAAACGAAATACGAACCAACGATACACGAAACGAACGAACGAACGATACATGATACACGAAACGAACGCACGCTTCACCAGATCACGTGACACTTATAAATAAACACAGTTTGTAAAAAAAATGGCGACAGGCAATGTTAACAGGTTATCGATATCAACACGGCATTTAAATATAGAGTATTCAAAGAAAGGTTTGTCTGCAGTACATATCCATAGACTACTGCATCGTACACATAATGTAGCAACAACTAGTCAGTCAATCTTCAAATGTGTGAAACGGCATAGCAGTACATGCGTTCTGGCCCCAGCAACACGGCGAGACAACAACATATTTCCGAGGAAGTTAACTGACTTTCATAGAAGGTGCATTGGCATGTGGCTCCGTCACAACAGTGAATTAACTTCGCAAGCCTTAGTAGACAGACTGTTCCGTGTTGTTGACGTTAGGGTGACAACTTCGTACATGTCCAAGAGACGCAAAGCCTTGGGTTGGTGCACAAGGACAATACAGTATTGTCAACTGATCAACCACAAAAACAAACTTTGTAGAGTACAGTGGTAATTGGATGCACTCAGTTCCAAAGAAACATTTGATAACGTCATGTTTACTGATGAGACTTCTCTTGACATGGGTGCTGATGGGAAGCTTTTTTTTTAAGAAGAGAACTTCAGATTTGGATTTTCTGCCAGCTAAAAAGATGAAGTCAAAACATGCACACAATGTATACTTTAACTAATAAGTGTTTCAGAGAGGGGACCGATTCAGAGGGGTGCCTGAGGGAACCCCAAAATGGGGGCCCGGAATGGGTTATAAAAAAAAATAGGGGGTGATTTTTAATATTGCAAAACAAAAACAAAAAATACTTTTTCTGGGGGATCTTTTCGAACCTTTTTTTTTGCAATATTAAAAATTACCCCCTATTTTTATTCACAATCCATTCCGGGCCCCCCTTTTGGGAATGTTTGGATCCGCCTTTGCCTCACCCTTTTTTGGACCAAACATCTGAAAAAAATGAGGGGTTTTCAGGCTGTGCGATCATATACATGTACATGTAACATTTGATCGACGGATATTCAGGGGCCCACTCGCCAATTGTAATGGCACGCCAACGACTGCTAAATTCTAGTTTTATCCGATTTATACATTTGGAGTTGTATGTACTCATGGACAAAACAAAAATAAATAATTAACCCAGTCATCGCATATACAAGTACCGACGCTCCCCTACATACCCATACTATAGTGTTACCACGAGCTTCATTCAGTGTTAAGCATATTGTCATTAAGAGGGCCCTTCGGGGACAAAAAATAGTGTTGTTATTGAATAATCTGATCATGTGAGGAAGCTATACATCAAATTATGTTGAAATCCAACAGACTTGATTTGTTTATGGTTACATGAATTTTGTCCCGAGGGCCCCATTTAGGGCTCGACCTATAATGTCACGAACAGAAATTATGTTGTGATTGTATAATCTAACAATGTGAGGAAGCTACATGTATATATCAAATTTGGTTCATCAGTAGTGCTCGAAGCCAAATGTTTAGAAGTCCAAAATATTACAAATAAATTAAGAGCAAAACCTAAATAGACATAACATTTACAACCAAAAACCTATGCGAAAATGTACTTTTGAAAGTTCTCAATTATCTAACAGTACACCCATGCACATTAATAGACTATTGCACGGTTCGCACCAGGGATGGGAGTGACTTTGATCCGTTGCCATCCGTCTTATCAATACATGTTGAAAGCCTGTAAAGCTTATATCTACCAAAACCATATAATTTCATTATAAATACGAAACGTCAGAACTCTATTAATTGTCAATAGCTTCATTGTATAGTAGATAGAGATAATTGCTTTCAGAGTATTAGGAGGCATTGTGAACTATCAATTAGGAAACAATAGGAGCATCTAGAATAACTGGCTCTACTGAAATTTGGTGTGATGTTTAGTATATATAAACCAGCAACAAAAACAGCTTTGGGAGTATATTTACCATAACACTTCTTCTGAAAATCTATTAATGTGGAGAAAGTCTCCAAGATTGTAAATAAATCACATGCTATATATGCATACATCATCACATCAGAAGAACTGGATTAGATGTCACATGAAGGGAGAAAACTCAAAAAAATAGGGACTGGTATCACAAATGGTAGCAAAAACCGGATTTGTTCCACCTGTTAATCTAAGGTCGGAATCTGCGAGCATTATTAGAATGGAATTAAAGTATTTTCTGAAAGGGAGTTAAAGGTGTGTCAAGCGTGAAAGATAAATAATTATTCAGATATATTTCGCATATACCTAACAATTCTTACTGTGGCAATGCCGGTGGTTACTATAGAACAGACTAGTGTATTCCCACCTAGTAACTGTATTATAACGTAAGTGGCTAATTAGAAAGCATATCAGATACACATGTATAATACTAACAAATCCAGAAAAGAATACGAATGAATTTATTTACAAACAATGATTCGTAGCGAAAATTGATAGGTGGAGACCCTCATATTTTAAGGAACAGGTTACCCGAGAATGTTTCCATTTGGCACCAAAAAGGCGTCGATAGTACATACAATTTATCGAATGATTTATTTCTCGTGAAACAACTTTACATGGGTACATATGTTTTCGAAATATGTAAAATTCTGGAAATATCGAGTTGATTTGTTAATGAAATTATGATTTTAGAAATGATTTATCGAAATCGTACAAAAAGACATGTTTGGGCGAAATCTACCAAAACCATATAATTTCATTATAAATACGAAACGTCAGAACTCTATTAATTGTCAATAGATTCATCGTATATTAGACGGAGATAACTGCTTTCAGAGTATTAGGAGGCATTGTGAACTATCAATTAGGAAACAATCAGAGCATCTAGAATAACTGGCTTTACAGAAAATTGGTGTGATACTTAGTATATATAGCAACATAAAACAGCTTTGGGGGTATACTTACCATAACACTTCTTCTGAAAATCAATTAATGTGGAGAAAGTCTCCAAGTTTGTAAATAAGTCCCATGCTATATATGCATACATTATCACATCAGAAGAACTGGGTTAGATGTCACACAAAGGGAGAAAACTCAAACAAATAGGGACTGGTATTACAAATGGTAGCAAAAACCGGATTTGTTCCACCTGTTAATCTAAGGTCGGAATCTGCGAGCATTATTTGAATGGAATTAAAGTATTTTTTGAAAGGGAGTTAAAGGTGTGTCAAGCCTGAAAGATATACAATTATTCAGATATATTTCGTATATACCTAACAATTCTTACTGTGGCAATGCCGGTGGTTACTATAGAACAGACTAGTGTATTCCCATCTAGTAACTGTATTATACCGTAAGTAGCTAATTAGAAAGCATATCAGATACACATGTATAATACTAACAATTCCAGAAAAGAATACGAATGAATTTATTTACAAACAATGATTCGTAGCGGAAATTGATAGGTGGAGACCCTCATATTTTAAGGAACAGGTTAGCCGAGAATTTTTCCATTTGGCACCAAAAAGGCGTCGATAGTACATACAATTTATCGAATGATTTATTTCTCGTGAAACAACTTTACATGGGTACATATGTTTTCGAAATATGTAAAATTCTGGAAATATCGAGTTGATTTGTTAATGAAATTATGATTTTAGAAATGATTTATCGAAATCGTACAAAAAGACATGTTTGGGCGAAATCTACCAAAACCATATAATTTCATTATAAATACGAAACGTCAGAACTCTATTAATGGTCAATAGATTCATCGTATATTAGATGGAGATAACTGCTTTCAGAGTATTAGGAGGCATTGTGAACTATCAATTAGAAAACAATAGGAGCATCTAGAATAACTGGCTCTACTGAAAATTGGTGTGATTCTTAGTATGTATAAACCAGCAACAAAAAAACAGCTTTGGGGGTATATTTACCATAACACTTCTTCTGAAAATCAATTATGGTGGAGAAAGTCTCCAAGTTTGTAAATAAGTCCTATGCTATAAATGCATACATTATCACATCAGAAGAACTGGGTTAGATGTCACACAAAGGGAGAAAACTCAAACAAATGGTAGCAAAAACCGGATTTGTTCCACCTGTTAATCTAAGGTCGGAATCTGCGAGCATTATTTGAATGGAATTAAAGTATTTTCTGAAAGGGAGTTAAAGGTGTGTCAAGCCTGAAAGATATACAATTATTCAGATATATTTCGTATATACCTAACAATTCTTACTGTGGCAATGCCGGTGGTTACTATAGAACAGACTAGTGTATTCCCACCTAGTAACTGTATTATACCGTAAGTAGCTAATTAGAAAGCATATCAGATACACATGTATAATACTAACAAATCCAGAAAAGAATACGAATGAATTTATTTACAAACAATGATTCGTAGCGACAATTGATAGGTGGAGACCCTCATATTTTAAGGAACAGGTTACCCGAGAATTTTTCCATTTGGCACCAAAAAGGCGTCGATAGTACATACAATTTATCGAATGATTTATTTCTCGTGAAACAACTTTACATGGGTACATATGTTTTCGAAATATGTAAAATTCTGGAAATATCGAGTTGATTTGTTAATGAAATTATGATTTTAGAAATGATTTATCGAAATCGTACAAAAAGACATGTTTGGGCGAAATCTACCAAAACCATATAATTTCATTATAAATACGAAACGTCAGAACTCTATTAATGGTCAATAGATTCATCGTATATTAGATGGAGATAACTGCTTTCAGAGTATTAGGAGGCATTGTGAACTATCAATTAGAAAACAATAGGAGCATCTAGAATAACTGGCTCTACTGAAAATTGGTGTGATTCTTAGTATGTATAAACCAGCAACAAAAAAACAGCTTTGGGGGTATATTTACCATAACACTTCTTCTGAAAATCAATTATGGTGGAGAAAGTCTCCAAGTTTGTAAATAAGTCCTATGCTATAAATGCATACATTATCACATCAGAAGAACTGGGTTAGATGTCACACAAAGGGAGAAAACTCAAACAAATGGTAGCAAAAACCGGATTTGTTCCACCTGTTAATCTAAGGTCGGAATCTGCGAGCATTATTTGAATGGAATTAAAGTATTTTCTGAAAGGGAGTTAAAGGTGTGTCAAGCCTGAAAGATATACAATTATTCAGATATATTTCGTATATACCTAACAATTCTTACTGTGGCAATGCCGGTGGTTACTATAGAACAGACTAGTGTATTCCCACCTAGTAACTGTATTATACCGTAAGTAGCTAATTAGAAAGCATATCAGATACACATGTATAATACTAACAAATCCAGAAAAGAATACGAATGAATTTATTTACAAACAATGATTCGTAGCGACAATTGATAGGTGGAGACCCTCATATTTTAAGGAACAGGTTACCCGAGAATTTTTCCATTTGGCACCAAAAAGGCGTCGATAGTACATACAATTTATCGAATGATTTATTTCTCGTGAAACAACTTTACATGGGTACATATGTTTTCGAAATATGTAAAATTCTGGAAATATCGAGTTGATTTGTTAATGAAATTATGATTTTAGAAATGATTTATCGAAATCGTACAAAAAGACATGTTTGGGCGAAATCTACCAAAACCATATAATTTCATTATAAATACGAAACGTCAGAACTCTATTAATTGTCAATAGATTCATCGTATATTAGATGGAGATAACTGCTTTCAGAGTATTAGGAGGCATTGTGAACTATCAATTAGAAAACAATAGGAGCATCTAGAATAACTGGCTCTACTGTAAATTGGTGTGATACTTAGTATATATAAACCAGCAACATAAAACAGCTTTGGGGGTATACTTACCATAACACTTCTTCTGAAAATCAATTAATGTGGAGAAAGTCTCCAAGTTTGTAAATAAGTCCCATGCTATATATGCATACATTATCACATCAGAAGAACTGGGTTAGATGTCACACAAGGGGAGAAAACTCAAACAAATAGGGACTGGTATTACAAATGGTAGCAAAAACGGATTTGTTCCACCTGTTAATCTAAGGTCGGAATCTGCGAGCATTATTTGAATGGAATTAAAGTATTTTCTGAAAGGGAGTTAAAGGTGTGTCAAGCCTGAAAGATATACAATTATTCAGATATATTTCGTATATACCTAACAATTCTTACTGTGGCAATGCCGGTGGTTACTATAGAACAGACTAGTGTATTCCCACCTAGTAACTGTATTATACCGTAAGTAGCTAATTAGAAATCATATCAGATACACATGTATAATACTAACAAATCCAGAAAAGAATACGAATGAATTTATTTACAAACAATGATTCGTAGCGGAAATTGATAGGTGGAGACCCTCATATTTTAAGGAACAGGTTAGCCGAGAATTTTTCCATTTGGCAGCAAAAAGGGGTCAATAATACATACAATTTATCGAATGATTTATTTCTCGTGAAACAACTTTACATGGGTACATATGTTTTCGAAATATGTAAAATTTTGGAAATATCGAGTTGATTTGTTAATGAAATTATGATTTTATAAATGATTTATCGAAATCGTACAAAAGACATGTTTGGGCGAAATCTACCAAAACCATATAATTTCATTATAAATACGAAACGTCAGAACTATTAATTGTCAATAGCTTCATTCTTTATTAGATGGAGATAACTG
Source organism: Bathymodiolus brooksi (assembly GCA_963680875.1). NCBI lineage: Eukaryota > Metazoa > Mollusca > Bivalvia > Mytilida > Modiolidae > Bathymodiolus > Bathymodiolus brooksi. The sequence continues at coordinate 73,467,055 of OY804587.1, forward strand.
CTTTCAGAGTATTAGGAGGCATTGTGAACTATCAACTAGGAAACAATAGGAGCATCTAGAATAACTGGCTCTACTGAAAATTGGTGTGATACTTAGTATATATAATCCAACAACAAAAAAGCAGCTTTAGGAGAATATTTACCATAACAGTTCTTCTGAGAATCGATTAACGTGGAGAAAGTCCCCAAGTTTGTAAATAAGTCCCATGCTATCTATGCATACATTATCACATCAGAAGAACTGGGTTAGATGTCACACAAAGGGAGAAAACTCAAAAATATAGGTACTGGTATCACAAATGGTAGCAAAAACCGGATTTGTTCCACCTGTAAATCAAAGGTCGGAATCTGCGAACATTATTTGAATGGAATTAAAATATTTTTCTGAAAGGGAGTTAAAGATGTGTTAAGTCTGAAAAATATACAATTATTCAGATAAATACCTAACAATTCTTATTGTGGCAATGCCGGTGGTTACCATAGAACAGACAAGTGTATTCTCACCTAGTAACTGTATTATACTGTAAGTAACTAATAAGAAAGTATATCAGACACTCATATATAATACTGACTATTCCAGAAAAGAATACGAATGAATATATTTACAGACACTAATTCGTAGCGCAAATTGGTAGTTGTAGACCCTCATATTTTAAGGAACAGGTGACCTGATATTATTTTCCATTGGGACCAAAAAGGCGTCAATAGCACATACAATTTACAGAATGATGTATTTCTCGTGAAACAACTGTACATGGGTACATATATTTTCGAAATATGTAAAATTCTGGAAATATCGAGTTGAATTTTTAATGGAATTATGATTTTGGAAATGATTTATCGAAATCGTACAGAAATGTTTGTGCGAAATCTACCAAAACCATATGTTGTCGTTATAAATACGAAACGTCAGAACTCTTAAATGTCCAATAGCTTCATTCTATATTAGATGGAGATAACTGCTTTCATAGTATTAGGAGGCATTATGAACTATAAAATAGGAGCATCTAGAATAACTGGCTCTACTGTATTTTTGAAAGTGTTTATATAATCTCATTTTAAGTTACTTATTGCATATTTATGTTATTTGGATTGAATTATACAAGTATAGATTTTTTTGGTTTCTATCACTTAATTGGGATCATTGAATTTTCTCACAAATCAGGATTGGTACATGTGATATTTCTATAAATGGACAAAAAGGCAACTTTGGGAGAATATTTACCATAACCCTTTTTTCTGAAAACTAATTAATATACAGAAAGCCTCCAAATTAATAAATAAGGTCCATGCAAATATTATCACACCAGATGCTGTTTTCAGACTGATGGAAACAAACGCGATCAATAAGACACCAGACCAACAATTCTAACATGACGTCCTGCATTAATATTGGCTATATAAATAAAGCTGTGTTAAAAATCATGATACATGTTTATCAGCAGATGCGTAATTGCTGAGCAAATTATTAAGAAGAGTGAAAATACCAAAGAAGTAATCTTAATTCGCAGAGAAGAAGCAGCCAGCAATGAACAGAAGAAAATAATGATAAAAGGACAAACAACGATCTACAAAACACCAGAGAACAAAAGATCGGGAAACACGAACCCCACTAAAAATGGTGGTGTACTCAGGTGTTCCGGAGGGGTGGGCAGTTCCTGTTCCAGTAATAGCATCCGTCGTGTTAGTCTAGTTACAAATCCGGTGATAAGTCATGAGTGAGGAAATGCCTGCAAAGTGCTTGCGAGAAGTGGAACATATTCATAGATATCTGTTACACAGATATTTCGCAACTGTTAACCAAGTCATGGTGGCGACGAAATGAAGTGAACTTAACCAACATGAACCCTTGGTTCAGTAGAATCCTTGTTAGCAGCAACCATCTATCAGAGAAATCACGATAGGAACCGCAAACTCTGGAATATCGGATCAACCGAGAGACATATACTCTATATACATACATACATATACTACTGGAATGTTCAAATGGGAAAATTGAAATAATCTCTTTTGTTTCGTTCTTAACCGGCCCTCACTTGCCCAAGTTGTCAAAGTATGAAGCAGATCTAGCTGTATCTGTGGTATCCTTTATCTCAAGCTTAATGGGGGTAGATGCGATCAACAAAATCGCCCAACTTAGAATTACTTAGTGAAAGGACATCATCTATATAGCAGAACGTGAAATTAAAAGGATCGGGCTAGCTTCTTTTTCTTCTTCTGGAGAAGCTGCTATATGAAGCCTGCCTCGTACGAATAAAGTCAGCGAGATGAGAACAGTTTGCACTTATAGGTACATGTATACATATTATCTGTTGGAAAACACGTCCGCCAAACATAATGTGTTGTCAAAAACTCGAGCATTATGATGATATAAGTTTCAGAGAACTTTTTGGAAGAATCAAACTGTTTCTTTTTTTTTAACAAAATAAGATTTGTCCCTTCCTAATAAAAGGTGTTTGTATATACGTTGGCCACTATTTTATAAATCAGTTGGACTAATTCTTTTAATCTCTTTCTTTGGAAATGTCTGTACCAAGTCAGGGTCATTACGGTGTTCTCAGTTTTTCGGTTGTTGACTGATTTTGTCTGTTTATATACCTGTACTTACGAGTTCTTCAAAATCCAAATCCGATTCACACCACGCTTGACTAGCTAGTGTCACTGTGACTCTGAATCCTGGTTTTGATCGATGATAGAATCTATGTTAATAATTTGAAAGTGGTTTCGTGGAGTATTTGCCAGACACAGTAATATAACGCTTTACGTGGGGACACTAATGTAATTTAGGAATCCAGTAGTGACGGTAGATCCAGTTCATCTATGGCTGAATAACTAAGGAACACAAAACAGACCGATGATTGTCCAGGATTTCCTCTTTCGTATATATTGTCGGTGTATATGTAGGGTTGCCAAGTTAATTGTCAATACCTAATTCTTTTATTAAGCAGTCTACAACATGTGACGTACACACAAAAACAATATTGTTAGGGGCCTTGTCGGCAAGTACAACAACATAATTGCCATGGAGATGAGACAGGTGTTTAGAAACTTTGGGTCTTTAAAGAATGATGTTTTGCGAGTGCTTATTGAACCATTGAGATTTTTAATTCTAATTCTTAAGTGATTTCATGTATTCATACAGGACCATGGTGCATACAAACATAAAACTGGAAGCTTTGCTTCTTTACATTTTCATATTTTTCTGGAAAAATTAATAAAGTCAACAATCTATCGACTTTGACTTCTGGTGATGTAATTTTCAATTGAACCTGGTTTCTGATTTATTTGATGATTTTGTGAGCATCTTACTTACTTAAGCTGCTATAATCAAAATGCCATTAAATTGGAAAATATCAGTAACTTAATTGCAACACCATCTACATGTAGTTATCAGTATAAGAAAAACAGCTGTAAGCAGGAAAGTTAGTGAATTTTATTATGACATGCATTTCCATTACTGACTTCCACTTCAAGAAATAAGATAGAATTTCTCTACTAGAATCGAAATAATTAATGGAAGCCATAGTTTGCATAAAGTTTTAACATCGGTAATATTATCTTCGCTTCATGGTGGCATTTTATCCCTCGTTGTCGCTTAGAATGATTTTTTTTTACAAAATTGATATTACTCAAGTTAAAATTGGATACATCTATAGCTTCCATGAATTATTTCTTAATTAGAAAATTGTTGCTGTCACATACATTTGATAGAGTTACTATGCTACAACTAGAGATTTGCAAATTTTTGGCTGGAGATTTGGTCTCGTAACTGGAGATTTTTTATCGACGTATTTGATGCATGTTTTTATTGTTTATTGATGTTTTCCTTTTGTTTGTTTCAGTATTGAACCAACTGCATCCCATTTCAATATATATTGTTTACATTTCTGTCTTATTAGTAGTGTTTCATATGATGAATGAAGGATAAAAACTGTATTTATAATTTATTCATAATCATAAGGTTATAACAAAGCAATAACAATGAAGACAGAATGTTCTGAACAATAAAGTCATTATACATAGAGCACTAAAATTAAAAAGTCACTTTGCTGCTCGTGCGTTGGGTGATAGCATACGTTTCGGCATTTTTGTGGTTTATCAATTCCATCCTGGAACTTAGTCCTTAAATAATACTTTGATCGGCTTTGGTCCCAAACAAGCCATAACAACTCAATCCGAGATGAATTCATTGCACGTTTGATCGAAATAAGAAGTTTTCCTCGGCATCAAAGATTGTCCGACTCCTGTGTGCACAACCGTTTATAACTATTTTTAATTGCCGATATCACACTTCTAATCATCTAAGCATGTGCCACAAACCCACTTCCTTATCCCCAATTAACTGTCAATCAGTGGATAATTGTTGTATAATTATCAACACCTTAATTAATCACCATGACCCAATTTACCTGTAAAGGTGTCAAACAGATCAAAAACCGGATATCATTAAATATGACATTCACCTTTACCATTCGTATCTCTCGGCGTTTTTCGTCAGCGCGTTAGTTCCAAATGGGGAATTTCCAGAAATATTGATCGCAAAATATAGGTCAAGATTTTTATTGTACTTGATTTTTTTCACAGGCAGAAGATTTTGAAAGTTGACGGGAGGGACGGAAGGGATCCTCAAAATCGGGAGAAAAATGCTCCCGCCGGAAGGTTCACATGTATGCTGTCATAAAAAAAGAAATTACGTTCTCTGCTCAGTGTGAGTCCATCAATGACTGTGTTGTACTCCTTGGTTGTTATAAGTTGGAAAAAGAATAATTTATGGTAAAATGATATGTTTCCTTTCATAGAAGGACAGTCCAAAAGATTATTATATGGTAACCTTATCGATAACAGAAAATCTTAATAAGACTGACAAAAGAACACATTAATATTAATAAGAATATTTATTATGAAAATATGCCATGAATGTTTATTTATGAAGTATTTATTTATACAAAACACTTGCTAAAAATCTCCTTCCTAGCTATTCAAGTTTCATATAATGTCTACGATATTTCAATTTTATAGATTTCGGAATTCCTTCAAACACTTAATCTTAATTATAAATTTTATAAAACTAGACAAACAAAAGTCAACAATTTATGCCCCTAACTGGAGAATTTCTTAGAGAAATTGAAAATTAGTTCCTATAATATTAACTATTTTACATCATGTGGGTTGTTTTAATTGTAATCGACAATTAGTTGAAACTTTATTAGCATGATAAAACAGCTAGAAGGTGACTCTTTGCAAGTACATAAGGGTACAATGTGATATGCATAAAAAAAAAAAAAAATTGTAAAAATATATTGGTTATTGTAACGCAGAGCATTACAAATGTACCCCAAACGAACAATACAAGTACTAGTGGTATGAATGAAGAATAGTGTGAGAACATAGCAAGAAATAATTAGAGCCCAGTTTTTGACTATCATGTCTAGAGAAGTACCAAATTTTGCCCAAATCGGAGGATTTTTGTATTTTGGTGGTCATTTTGCAAACTGAAATGGTCGCAATATGGTGCAGCATGTCTTACTCCCTGTAAATATCCATTTCCATGGAAATCTTTTAATCTTTGAATTTTTAACGGTTGTTTTTATTTTTATATTGGCGGCCATTTTGAAAATTTTAAAAACAAAGAGCACAACTTTGAGCAATGATCTATTTTTGTGTCAAGTTTCAAAAGGATCCGCTGTTTGGAGTGAATTTAACATTTTTTGCACCTTGGTTACCATGGCAACAGCTGCCATTTTGAATTTGTTCAACCCCTCAAAAGCTGCCACACACTACGGTGGATATTCCTACGAGTAACCTGCTATGATCATTTTTGTGTTTTTCATTTTTTTTAGCATTTTGGCGATTTCCATGGCAACGGCAGCCATGTTGGAAAAATCAACCCTTAAAGGCACAACTTCACATGGCATATGATAATCCTACAAAGTTTCATCAAGTTTGATTACGGCATCTCCGAGAAATGTGTTGGACAAACTTGACGGAAGAAAGAAAGAAAAAGAAGAATAACTAGAATTGCCATTGCAAAGCAATAGCGGACATCTCCCCACCCCATTATTTTGGTGCCTCGGTTTCCATGGTAACGACATTTTGAATTTTATCAACACGCCAAAAGCTTCCACACACCACGGTGGATATTCCTACAAAGTTTCATGAAGTTTGACGAAAGGAATCCATTTTTTTTTAAATCCCCCCTTTTTCGTTTCCATGGCAACTGCGGCAAAGTTTGTCCAACCGATTCCGATTTTTTTGGCTTATTCATGTGGATGTTGTTCCTATCAAGTTTCATCAATATCTGTTTGGCGAGTAACCTGCTATGATCATTTTTGTGTTTTTCATTTTTTTTTAGCATTTTGGCCGTTTCCATGGCAACGGTAGCCATTTTGAAAAAATCAATCCTTAGCTGCAGAACTTCACATGGCATATGATATTCCTACAAGGTTTCATAAAGTTTGATCAAGGCATCTCTGAGAAATCGAACGGACAAAAATGTATGGAAGAATAATAATAAATAATAGTGAAAATGAAACCTAGAATAGCAATACATCAAACTTCGTTTGGGGGACATAAATATGCAACAAATGTAAATAAAACATTATAATAACCATAATTACATGATAAATAAATATTGTCATCAGTTAGAATTCTTCATCTAAAAAATATACCACAAAATATTTGTTTTAACATATTTAATGACAAGTCAATATTTTTTTTCTTTAAATGCAGTATTTTGGCATACATTCAGTCGGACTATTTTGCATTATATTTTTTAGATGAAGAATGCAAACCAATGACACTATTATCATGTGATCTTTATGATGGACATAAATATATAAATGATATATTTAAAGTAATTTCTAAATTAGATAAATTTTGTGCAAATTTTATATACATTGCAACATTAATAAATAACAACTTTTAAGATTGATAAAATTCATTCTACATATAGATAAAAATGTATGAATAATTATAATTTAAATAAAAAATTACAACCGTCATGGGAGCTAGACAACAGTCACTGAACAGAAGCCATGTCCCATCGTATCATGTTTTGGTAGCAATTAGATGAAATAAGAAATAAAATAAAAATACATTTAGAAAAAATATACATTTTAAAAGAGACATTTACAGGAAATGTCAATGGAAAATACAGTGTATTAATAAAATGACTTCAAATAGCTATGCTCAAAATTTAGAATTATATGCCTGTATTATCCTTGATTTGTTTTACGAAAATAGATTTCTCAGAACAATATCGCATCGAAGGTGAACCCCGAGATGCGAGTCCATTTTGAGCAAAACATACCATAATTAGTATGTTTATCAAGGATTTGTCATGGTAACTTCAGTGACATTGGTGTGACATGAAAGAGTTAGATAGAAATTAATGATAGTATTTCAGATCATGTTTGTTGCTTGATAATATATATTATCATGTGCAAAGATCAATGTAAAAATTTACATGTCATCAATAAAATAAACTACATAACAACATTTCATTAATTATAGCCAATTAATGGGTAAATAGAAATAATTGTAATGTCAATTGACAGTTTTCCAATGTATTAAAACAAAATGATTAATTTAGTATTAAGAATGGTTTTCTCTTCCTTTAATTTCTATTTAATTTTTTGTATTAAAAACTAACAGTTTCCTGAAGAAAGATTGAAGTGGACTCCAAAAAGTAGATTGGAAAGTGCCATGTACCAATCTGACTATATTATATTTATAAACTAGCATTATAAATGATCTACTTTAACTTATTTTCTCAGGAGCCAGAAATCGCTCACCTGGTTTTCAATTTGACTTCTAAATTTCGTAGAATTATTTTTTAGACGATTCTTTCTTATTTTGCTATTTGATTTGATTTGATTGATTTATTGTGTTTCACACAATTTTCAGCTATATCATGACGACCAGTTTTAGTGGTGGAAGAAGCCGGAGTACCCGGAGAGGACCAATGACCATGGGCGAGCAACTGGTAAACTTTATCACTTGAAGTTGCGAGTCGAGTGCACCTTTTTTTGTAATTTACAAAGCTGGGCACGAATCCACGCCGTATTGGTGATAAGCTTGTATGAGTTGTTAGGTAATCAAACTACCTAATTCATTGAGCCACCTGGGCCCTTGCCATTTGAAATGTCTGGTAATAGTAATAGCAACCATCTTGGATCAATGATGATTTCATCTCAAGTTTCAGAGAAGATTTTAAGGTGATTTTTTTTCTTAACATAATTATGCAAAATCAGCATAAATCGTATTATGAAAGAATAAAAACTACTTATTGCCATACATGTGTATGTATCTCTTATTAAAATTTTAGCTCATTTTGGTTTTTATGTTGATCTATGGTTTATGGTGTTTAATGCCATTTTCAAGAATATTTCAGTTATAAAATGACAATCATTTCATTGGAGGAGGAAACCGGAGTACTAGAATAAACCACCACCCTGTCGCAAGTCACTGACAAACTTCATCACATAATGTTGTATCGAGTACACCTTGCCATGAATAGGGTTCGAAATCACACCTTTAGTGGTAATAGGCACTGGTTGCACAGGTAGTTAGTAATCCAACTACCATACAATCACGACCACAATGGCCCCTGAGCTCATTTTGACATATAATAAAATAACAATGGACAATAATATAATTCTTTATTTTTTGTAACAGCTGCCATCTTGAATGATGACAGGGCTGCCAGACATCATTTTAAAAGGGGACCACCCAAGCACCATACCACTAAAATTTGGTTCAGTGGTTTCAGACGAGAAGGTTTAAATGTTACCTTTTATCTAATTTGTTTAATCTGTATAAATCTGTTGAACAAAATATTTCACAATACAAACCTGAATATATGTTAAACTACTGATTGCCATGTAGCCATGATTTATAATAAAGCATAATGGATATTTGAAGAAATATCTATATTGAGTAACAATAACCATCTTGAAAGGATGGCGGGCTGTCGGACATAATTTTGAAAGGGATCCACCCAAGGACCCTCCCTGCCAGGATTGGTTTAATTTATTTTCCAAGGAGAAGCTTTATGACCTACGGCAGACGAATAATGGACACTATGTGATGGCAAAAGCTCACCTGGCCAAAGGCAGGTGAGCTAAAAGCAATGATTCCATTGGTTTTTCCAGATAATTCAACAATGCATGTAGCTGTCCAGTTTGGTTCCAAGTAACAAAATTTGTCACTATGTTGACTATGACATAATAAATGACGTTGGGATTATCCTGCCTTTGAAACTTGATTATTTTCATGCCATCTGGGACAATAACTAATCCTGATATTTCTGTCTGGTTGTGAGATAAAGCCGCCAGACATTGCTAAGCACATTGTTCAGTGGACTGATTCAAGGTAGAGTCAAAGGATGTTTGACGTCCATATTTAACATAAAAAGAAACTTCAATAAGTATTTTTCCTGTTACTCCATCATTAATTCTATGGCTATATATATGAATAAAAATGTAAGGAATTTGACATACAAGTACATAATCATCTGGATTTTGAAGCATATTCTGGATGGTTATAGGTTCTGTTGATTTGGTCTTCTATTTTCCACTTGAAACTGCAAATCACTTACTAGTGATGGGGAACATGATCTAGAACGCGATCTGTTTCCCAAAGCTTTATGAAGTAAAACCCTATGGCGCTGTCTCCCACGATCTTGAAACTGACATGCACGTGCTAGTTCAAGTTGTTCAGGATTCTATCCATATACAAGACAGTGTATCACTCCATCTTGTAGCGATTTATACTTAGATGTTTCTGCTGGTTCTTGTTTAATTTTTCTTTTGAAGTTTTCTGCATAGATAAATATATTCAAAAGATTACTTAAAAGATTCCCTATTTGTTCTGACCCATCAAAAAAGTCCTTCAGCAAAGTGTCCACTAGTTCCAGACAGACTTCATCATTGACCTGCAATGTAAAAATCGAAAAAGAATCGTAGAAAGAATCATCTATGCAAAAATCGTTTTGCTCTTCAGAACAATTAATTAAACTGTGATTGTTCTTGAAAGCAAAGTAAGTAAGAGTTAGGCCAAACCTGTCTAAAAAATGCAGGTAGGAGATTTTATAAGAAATAAAACCTATCAAAACTTGAAATAAAAATTCAAAAATGTATGGTGTTGATCCCATTTTGACCACATTCTGGGTTCAACAAACTTATCACATTTTAATCTTCTTATTTGAAGCCACTGTGCTGTTTGAACTGATACTTTGCAGGATTGTTGCTTGTGAGGACCTCTTCAAAAGTCTTCATCTCATTCTGATCCAACAAAATCATGACAATTAATTTTTTGATTGGATGAAACAAAACAAACTAAGAGGATTTGTTATTTGGTAAAAATAATGTGTTTGTTGTAATCTATCCAATACATTTAATTGTGATCCGGTACAAAACATGGCCGCCATTGGCAATTCCTGCCTCCAATTAGCTGAAAATCTTCATCTCTAAAGCTACCAGTCCCGATGATTTATACCTTGGTACAAATAACGTAACGAGTCCCTCAACTGAAATTTTATGTAGATCCGACAACAACATAGTACTAAAAAAACCAGCAGCAATATAATACAAAATCAAATCAAATAGTTTAAGGTCTCTTGTCCCCAGTTCTAATCAGTGAATGACTGGGGCCGTCGTGGTCGTGATCGTATGGTAGTTGGATTTACAACTACCCGTGCAATGTGCAATCAGTACCTATCACGACTAACGTTGTGAGTTCCAATCCCGCTCAGGCGAGGTGTACTCGATACAACATTATGTGATAACGTTTATCAGTGACTTTCGACAAGTCGATGGTATTCTCCGGTTAATTCGGTTTCCTCCACCAATACAACTGACCGCCACGATATAACTGAAATATTGTTGAATGTGGCGTTGAACACCGTAACCCCTAACCCCAAGAAAAGAAACTAGCAGCCATATGAGATAATCAAATCAAATATAATATTTTAGGTTATCTTGTCTCCAGTTCTAATCAGTGACTGCGTTATAAAGAGTCCTATATTTTGGGGTAGTGGGAGCTAAAATGTATTTATTTTCTGTTCGTTTCTGATAATTTTATAATTTCTCCAATATCGTCTTTTAAGGTTTGAAATAAATGTATTCTTAATATGTAATTTTTTTAACCGCCACGATATAACTGAAATATTGTTGAAAGTGGCGTTAAATACCACGACTCCCTTGTATTTTTAATATGCTTACAATTATGTGGTCTACTGACCTTGTGTTTAAATTACAAACATAATTTTATACAATATGTATATAATTGATACGAAATTAAGCTGATTATCTTAATGTCCCGGGGGATATTGTTAAAATTCGTACTTAGATTACAGTCTGTTTACGCCTTCAAATGTTTACACGACCGGACATTTACCGATAATCTTAGTTAACGGCATTTGTTTTAAAATGATTTCTCTAATAAATCCAATATGACATCAAACAAAACATGAAATTGTTTTTTTCTAATAAAGCTGTAATCCTCCAGCAACAAAACTCGTCTAATTATTGGACACTGATTATTTAAGACTTTAATAAAAACGGCGACAGCACATGACTTGGACTGTCGAAAATAGCACACTCAGAAATTTAAGATTTGTTTGATTAAATCGACGGTTTAGTAATAAAAAAGACCGCTGACATTTGTACATCATTCCTCAGTTTTAGGGGAAACACCATTTTGTATTTGTCCGAATGATTTTAGTCATGTTAGATATTTCTCAAATTTGTACAGAATTGAACGAACAATGCCATTTCTTTGTGTTTCAAGTGTGAACCATTTCGATACCGTCTACCACTAAAATACTCACGATATAATATAACTGTCTTTGTATTTGTCTATGCTCTTGAAGTAAAAAATACCGTGTAAAGAAAAGGTTGAAATTCCAAAGGGGTAATCATAACCATTACTGAAGAAAGACAAAAATAATACAACGGACAAAATTCCATACCGCACTACACAGAACATTAAAGATTGAGCAACAGGAAACTCAAATACTCACGATGGGTAAGCAATTCCTGCTCCACAAGTATCATATGTCGTGTAACTCTTGCTAAAAACAATCCGACGACAAATCATGAAAGAGGAAAAGAAAGACGGAATGTGATCATGTCAAACTGTAATAACACTGATATTCTATAACGATTAACCAAGTCATGGTTTTAGAATAGATAACTTCAATTTAAATACTAGGAACCCTTGTTAGCAGTAACCCTGATAGAAACCATCAACTATAAACCATAAACTCTGGAATACCTACAGATATATATTTATTACTCAATATGCAGGTACTGTTTGGGATGATGCTACATACAATTGGAAAGTTCACAATGGGAAAATTGAAATCATCTCTGTTGTCGGAAAGTTTCATTCTTAACCGGCCATCACTGTCAATTTCTAGGTGTAGGTATGAAACAGACCTAGCTGTATCAATGATGTCCTTTACTACAAGTTCAATAGGACAGACCTAGCTGTATCAATGATGTCCTTTACTACAGTTCAATAGGTCAGACCTAGCTGTATCAATGATGTCCTTTACTACAGTTCAATAGGTCAGACCTAGCTGTATCAATGCTGTCCTTTACTACAAGTTCAATAGGTCAGACCTAGCTGTATCAATGATGTCCTTTACTACAAGTTCAATAGGTCAGACCTAGCTGTATCAATGATGTCCTTTACTACAAGTTCAATAGGTCAGACCTAGCTGTATCAATGATGTCCTTTACTACAAGTTCAATAGGTCAGACCTAGCTGTATCAATGATGTCCTTTACTACAGTTCAATAGGTCAGACCTAGCTGTATCAATGCTGTCCTTTACTACAAGTTCAATAGGTCAGACCTAGCTGTATCAATGATGTCCTTTACTACAAGTTCAATAGGTCAGACCTAGCTGTATCAATGATGTCCTTTACTACAAGTTCAATAGGTCAGACCTAGCTGTATCAATGATGTCCTTTACTACAAGTTCAATAGGTCAGACCTAGCTGTATCAATGATGTCCTTTATTACAAGTTCAATAGGTCAGACCTAGCTGTATCAATGATGTCCTTTACCACAAGTTCAATAGGTCAGACCTAGCTGTATCAATGATGACCTTTACTACAAGTTCAATAGGTCAAATGCGATCAACATAGTCATCAATCTTGGAATTTTAATCTCTTTGAAATATTTATATTGTTGATGTTTTATTGCCTTTTGCCCTTTATGGAACATCCTTGCAATATATGCTCCTTCTCTATGTATTGGTGTATTCGTTAGTCATATCACCCTTGTTTCTTCTTAGGCTTTGTATTTGTTTCTCCAGCTGTAACATGATGGGGGTCATCGTGGTCGTGATCGTATGGTAGTTGGATTTACAACTACTTGTCCAATCAGTGTATATCACCACTAAAGTTGTAAGTTCGAACCCCGTTCATGGCGAAGTGGATTCAATACAACATTATGTGATAAAGTTTATCAGTGATTTGCGACAGGTCGGTAGTTTTCTCCGGGTACTCCGGTTTCATCCACCAATAAAACTGACCGCCACGATATAACTAAAATATTGATGAAAGTGGCGTTATGGGACAAAGGGAGAAACGACTTAGAATTGACTTTCACTGGAAAAGTATGGCGAGTTCAACGGAAACTCATGTATTTGTTATTTTAATACAGCAACAATTGCTGTTAATTTTATTTGTAAAAATAAATGTTATTTAAAAAGGAATTCCCTTCAAAGAGCCTAAATTTACAGGTGTTGGTGGTTATACCTATATGAAATTATGACACTAGACATGTTTATATAACGGTTTAAGATAATACCAGATTAATTGGTATTTTGACAATACATTCATAGAAACTTCAAATAAACTCGAAAATTTGAATTAGCATAATTACTTACTCTTTGAAGATTAAATCAATACAAAGAAATTAATTTGTATTTTGTTTTACTTTCATCACACAGATCGAAACCATTCGATTAAAAGCCATACCGTGACGTTAAATAGCCTTGAAAAACGTATATGTGCTTGACTTTTTCGACGGGGGGGGGGGGGGGGGGGGGGGGGGGGGGGGGGCTTTTGGGCCCCGCCACTGACTGTTGAGTAGGGATAAAAAATGTAGTCTTTAGGAGCAGCTTTCAATAATTTTGAGTAGCACATAAAGTTTTTCTTTGTGATAAAACTTTGTCAAATTGTATAAGAATTAAACAAAAAGAAGACCTCTTGGTCAATTTAAGACATATAACTTGTACACGTATTGGCCTAGGACATTTGTCTACTTCCACTAAATACTGACCGCCTACAACAAGTTAGCGATGTAGATCACATTTGTCTACTTCCACTAAATACTGACCGCCTACAACAAGTTAGCGATGTAGAACTTAATCTAGCCATGTTCAGCTCCAAAAACGTTGGGACGATAATTCATTTGAAGTAATTAAATATAAATAAACATTTAATTTATATCACCATAGATTATCAACAGATTATCCATAGTAACGACATTTATTCCGTTCCCCCGGAGGACATGGATATAGGTTAAAAGAAAGGTGAACTATATGTGGTATATATAAGCGATTTTCACTTTATTAAAGCTAAATCTCTCAATACGTTGAAATGTCCAGGAATATAATTATAATACTATTATGTTCTTTTTCGGGTTTAGTTTCAACTTGTGACGGTCCAGACAAAGATAGTACGCTAAAGCCATGGTCTGCATCAAACACATGGACGGACAAAGGATTACCAGTAAGACATTTCTTTTTATTTGTTTGTTTTCATCATCGCTTTCTATTATTGTAATACTTATAATCTGCGTTTCAATTCTAAAAATTAATATATATATTAGTACTATTATGGTCCTCTGAATCCCAGGGGCTTGCTCCCGGCCACTAAATTTGCCACACTGAATTTTTTTTATTGGTAATACATTGATTTTTAAGTGAGTAATACATTGAGAGTAAAACAAAATCAATGGCGCTAAAAATTCAGTGGGACAAATGTAGTGACCGGGAGCAAATCACTGTGTCTGAATGTATCGGTTCCATCAAACACCAAAATATTCCACGTAGTCATCTTTCTTATTTTTTAGTTTTTAAAAATACTTTGCATCAAAACTAATTTGACGTATTTTATTTGTGTAAAAATAATCAAGCCTATTTGCAATATGAACATCCGTTCTAATGAAATAAAGAAACCACAATTTTCTAAATTTACCCTCAATGCAATGCGCCCAATTTTCCTGTGATTGCTGACAGTCACATTCTTAGATTTATTTATTTGACAATTTTACTTCATTTATGAATAACGTAGCAAAACATGAAACACATTATAATGAATTATTTGTGAAATCAAGCAGTACCATTGATAGGAACAATTGTAATAGTAAAACAATCTGTTATAATAATAACGAGTCCAAGGGAACCGCGGAATATAGAAGTAAAACATATTATATCTGCTGTGTAGTAGAATCCCACCGAAATGGGGAGATAATAGCTTGAATATTGTTCACTGATAACAACTCTTTGACGATTTAAAACGTGCTGCTCCTTACAACAGTTATAGTTTTATTTTGCTTAGTAAGGGATACGTTGACATTAGGAAATTTGGTATGATGTTCATATGTATATTTATTTTCCATATCCATATTGTACCAGACATATCCATATGTCAACCCAATCGACATCAAATTTATTCATCCCCACAACAAACTATATAAATCTGCAAGTAGGTGACAACATGGCGCTGGAATGGATTGTATTAGTACTGATAGTTGCAAAATGTATAATGTACGGGATCGTAAAAATAGTAACTGGCTGCCACATAGACCTAGGACAACTTTTGTTTGGTGTTCTATTTGATTGCCCCTTCGGTATTCTCTAACACTTATTTGCAACATTAAACAGAAGAATGTTTTCACAATTTATATCGTCATCGTGGATTACCCTCTTCTGATTTGACATGCTCGTAAAATTCGAATATACCACTTACACACATTGTTATTTACTACTTCTGGTTACCCCTTTGGAATCTTCAAGATGTTCTTGTATGATAGCTAAAATGTATTTCTGTATCGTTCCTTGCTATAATATACACATGCAGAACGTCATATTTCAATTCTACATATGTATTACAGGTACCGACAACTGATTCTGTAGTTGACATACAAAATGGCATGCACGTTCTACTGGATGTTGACATTGATGTATACAGCATCACTATCAGTGATGGAGGACGACTGGTCTGGAGCTCTGCCAGGGAAAACAAAGTTAGGACAAACTATATATACATCAAAGGAACTATGGAGATAGGTTCAGAATCATGTCCATTTACCACAAAGACAGAAATCACATTAAAAGGTGAGATTACGTCCGTCCGGTTATGGGTATTTAATCACACTTTAAACAATATTCCATTTATATTGTTGTGGTCGGTTTTTATTGGTGGAGAAAAACAGCGTTCCCAGTAAAACCACTGACATTCCAGGAGTCACTGACATAACCGGATAAATACACTGACATTCCAGGAGTCACTTACATACCCTGATCAAACCACTGACATTCCAGGAGTCACTGATATACCCGGATAAAACCACTCACATTCCAAGAGTCACTGATATACCCGGATAAAACCAGTGACATTCCAGGTGTCACTGATATACCCGGATAAAACCACTGACATTCTAGGAACAACTCATATACCCGGATAAAACCACTGACATGCCAGGAGTCACTGACATACCGGTAAAAAACACTGACTTTCCAGGAGTCACTGACATACCCGGATGAAACCACTGACATTCCAAGAGTCACTGACAGGCATACCCAGATAAAACCACTAACATTCTAGGAGTCACTGACATACCGGAATAAAACCACTGACATTCCAGGAGTCACTGACAAACTTCAAACTGATTCTATAACAGTTTGAAATTTATTAATTTGCAAAATGAGAAATATAACATACATGTATATTTTAACTTTATTTTAGGCATACGAGGTCAGTATAATATCCCTAATTGTGGTGAGAAGTTTATATGTGTAGATAATGGCGGAACACTAGAATTACACGGAGAAAACAAACTAGCTTGGACCAAATTAGAAAAGACCATTAATAAACTAGGTGATGACGCCATTTTCTTCCAGCATTCGGTAAGTACCGATTTTCATTTTTATACCTTATTTTAATTCTTCAATTATCATTTTTTTAAGGTCAAGTTGATGTGTAAGAGGAATTTGATTGTTTGTTGGTGTTTAACGCCAATTTCAACAATGTTTTAGTTATATCGTGGCAGTCAGTTTTATTTGTGAAGGAAAACGGAGGACCCAGAGAAAATCACCGACCTGTCGCAAGTCACTGACAACCTTTATCACATAATGTTGTACACCTTGCCATGATCGAGATTCGAACTCACAACATAAGTTGTGATAGGCACATATTGCATATGTAGTTGTGCGATCACGGCCACGACGGCCCCTCCAGCCCTCTATGTACACACACGCACTCTCTCTGTAACAGAACAGTCGTGAGTTTGAGGTTTTCATTTAAGTTTGATTAAGAGTTACATATATAAACAACATACTCAAAAGATGATCTTTGATGATCTTATGTGAATAAAAACGTAGATATCAAATTTAGTGTGCACGACGTGTTTCTGGAATAATCTTCATCAGGTCTCAAAATCTAAAGATTGGAAAGATTGGAAAGCCTATTTAAAGACCAGTTTTGGGAGCAATAAAGCCAAAGGGCCTAAACAAGATAGCTAAACTCGTCTAAGGTCGCATATGCCTAGGGAGGAGAACCTTAGTATTTAGAAATTAAAAGCTATTTATTAGACTTTGGTGAACTAGTCCGATAGTGTGATATTGTTTGTTTATCATTTTATCTTATTAATCATTGTGAATGTTCATCATCCAGTTAATACCAAGCTTATGGTCTGTTATCGCCATCATGAAGACATGGAGGCTGATTGTTAGCTTCATACACTATTTTCTGATTTTGACATATTGGTAACTACGTCATATATTTGCTTAAATGATTTTTTCTTTAATATATATATATATATATTGTAGAAAAGTCAAAATTATAAAACCAAGATTCAACATCAGGGGTTCATAGTATTCGTTTTTGATCCAACAACACTGGCTGTAGAAAAACAAGATATCTTCTATCTGAGTGGAAATCGCGCGTATTATACCAATATTGGGCTTAACACGTTTGGACCATTCATAGACAGTAAGTTAATAACAACAACATCAAACTTATAAGATTTTTTCCTAATTTGATTTTTCTAAAGCCTACGGTCCAGCACGATCTTTTGCTTGGGCCTTTTATTTAGCCTGAAATATTGTTGAACAAACAAACTAAGCCTACTAAAACAAGCTTGAAGATACCAAAGGGTGATCAGAATCCGTAAATCGAAGAAGAACAGACAACACAATGGTCAAAAGAAAAAGTACAATAGGACAAACAACGATCTCCAAGCCATACCCATAAAACTAAAGATCGAATAACACGAACCCCTAATTAGATGTCCTGAAGACTTACGATCCAGTACAATGTTTTGTTTGGGCATTCTTTTAGCCTGAATTATTGTTGTACAAACCAACTAAACCTACTATATCACGTGAGCATCAGTACGTATTTAATTATGTTACACAAGACCAATAAACGTTAGAGAAAACCGAAGGGGTAATCAAAACACCAGACGAAGACAAACAAAAACAACCACAACACAATATGTATTGGACATCAATATACGCAAGCAAACACAAATAACGTAAATAAGACATGAGGCCTACTACAAACAACTGGAAGTAAAGCAAAACCGAACATCACCAACTTTCATATGGTCACAGTACGTTTGATTTTGGAAAAAACACTTCAAATATGACTTCACGACGGATTCCGTTAATAGGGCAGACAATGCTTGCTGATCCGAAGCATCTGGAATTGGTGTTTTATTTTGATAGTCCCTCCAAACAAGCCGTGAATGATGCTGTGTGTTTCGATACAGTTAGCAATATTATGCTCGAATGCTTACATTATGCATGGGAGGGTTGGAGACTAAAGATCGAGGAACACGAACCGTACTAAAACAGGGATTAATGTTTACTAGAACTGAGATTTGTAGACATTTTTAATTAAATAAAATCTGTTTTTTCTGGGGATGAACTTAGACAATGATTTTACTTTTAGGTATCGAAGATGGTAAAGTAGTAGGTATGGCGTTACAGAGACAACTAGTTGGTTCATCTGATTTGTCTACAGTATATGATATTATGGAGAAACTGACGGGATCCAGTTTGATCCGGAAGGCTGCAATAGGAGACGCATATGCAATGATCACCATTAAAGGTACCAACGAAATTACACAGCTTTAGATTGTTCTTATTTTCTTGTTTTCTGTTTTCCCTTCTCTGTTTTCCCTGTTTGCATTAATTCATGACTATTTCGTTTACACCGCCACGATATAACTGAAATATTGTTGAAAGTGGCGTTAAACACCATCAAACAAACAAACAACTTTCGTTTACCTCTTATTCCTAATACTATGTTGCATATATTTTGCTTTCATTATATATTATGTGTATTGTACATGTCAGGAGAGGATAACGTGTGTCCAATCCTATTGCTTAACTTATTGCAATACAAAATTATTACATTAACGAAATTATAGAGGTTGATAATGTTTTTCCTTGAGTTTGTATTGTTTGTTTTTCAGTTTTGCCTAAATGTTTAAGTGCATCCATGTGTCTTTAAATCTTAAAACTATATGTTATTAGCATTTTCAACAATATTTTGACGCTTTTAATCGGTTTTTTAATTTACTTCTGCCTGATCAAATCAGAGGTTGCACAAGGTAATTGTGAAAAGTGATCAAACTAATTTCAGTCAAGCCTGTATTAACAGATCACCTTTGGTACAAAGAAAATGTGGTTTTATAAGACAGGTGACCACTTAAAAGAGGTTTAATTCATATGGAATTTTCTGTGATAGGCCAAGGAAAGAAAGGTGACCTTTAAATGCAAATACTGCTAAATAGATGTGACCACATGGGCAGGTTTGACTGTGCATGTTTCCTAAAGTTGTGTTGTATGTCTGTCACTTGATTACACATTCCTCTTATGGTTAAAATATATATTTAGTTAATGGTAATTCTGACATATGTTTTATTAGTTTCAAATAATATGACATATATTTGTGTATTTCAAACTTTGTGGACAGGCTTAAAGTTTCTACCACCTCCGTTATATAGACAGTAGTGTGTTTTTCCGAGATGCAGGAAACTATGGTTTGAACCGTGGTGAGAATAAAACCAAAGACGTTATCAAATAAGTGCCTCTAAGTTATCATTTTTTCAATAATCCAGATCTAGCACTGACTAAGCTAATATTTTGAAAAATGTGCACTGACTTGGTGAACTGTATACTGCGGATTGTTATCTCCATAAATTAGAGCTATATAAACCCAGTTTAGTGTGTTTGTCTAATGTGCACTGATTGAATGAACTGTATATCTGGACTGTTATCTCCATGAATTAGCACTATATGAACCCAGCTTAGTGTGTTTGTCAAGTACATACTGATATCAAATATAAAATTCACATTATAGTACATTTACTTTTGTATTATATACAGATACTGTCAAAACTGTGTATAAAGGACACTGAATGTAACCTTAAATGGTCCCATAATGAGTAGTTGCCCTTTATGCAGGTTTGACTAAACTTTATACATCAAACAATAACCACTCCCGCAAGATACATTTCTTGTGTATTTAAAACAGCAAAAAAATCATATTAAAAGACATATACTTATTGTTTTCTTAATTTGTGTTGTACACATTTGATAGTATGAACCTATTTTTATGCAGAGTTAGTACAAATGGGGTGGGTTAGGGTTATTGTATTTAACGCCACTTTCAACAATATTTAAGTTATATCGTGACGGACATTTTTATTGGTGGAGGAAACCGGAGTACCCGGAGAAAACTACCAACCTGCTGCAAGTCACTGACAAACTTTATCACATAACGCCTGAGTGGGATTTGAACTCATAGTGTTAGCGATGATAGGCACTGATTACATAGATAGTAATAGATCCAACTACAATACGATCACGACCACGACAACCCCTCGAATACAAATGACATTTCATGTTTATACATTAATAAGGTATTTACAAGTTCCTCCTTTTTGTATCTAATAGGAGATCCCAGTTCCACCATCGAAGTCTTGGATAACGTCTCTGAAACCCGGAAGATGGCAAAGGTAGCAAAGGATTTCTGGGATGCCAACCGGAAATTAGAAATGTATAGTCAGATTCAAGTAGGAAGCTGGACAAATACTATTGTTGATGCCACAGTATATGATCTTTCTAAAGTCTACCCTGTCATAGATATAGCTGACAACGGTAAAACTTGGCATGATGGTAAGTAAATACTATATTAGAAAACAGCTATTTAACTTTAAACGGAAGGGGGTATTTCTTTCTCGAAAAAAAATCTAGCAAATATCAATTAACTGGATAGAGTCAAAAAATAAATAATCTTATTCTGCATGCTTTCAACAAGAAATTGTAGTACAATATGAGCAAAAATCCAGATTTAATGTTACCGCCTCCCCCCCCCCCCTCCCCCCCCAAAGAAATCTGAATTATGTATGACATGAAAAAAATACTCTGACCCTGGAACATTGCACTTCTCCCTAAAAGTTAAATGCTCTGTACCTTACCATAACAATAGCATATTATGGAGCATCCGATGAGCTGGTGATCACATTTATCTAATATATATTACCCTCCTTTGTTTTTTAATATATATATGTACTCTTTTATAGGTGGAATTATATGCTACATATTAGAAGAAACATAATTCAATATCATTTAACATGTTAATCCATGAAAATAGATACAATTTGAATGAATTTCTTCCATTTAGGAAAAAAATATAGGAAAATAAGATTCACAAACACTATAAAGTTAAAGAAAATGAAAGAAAATGTGATTACTACTACATATACATGTGTAGCACGACGGGTGCCATATGTGGAGCAGGAACTGCTTACCCTTTTGGGGCACCTGAGTTCACCCGCGGTTTTTAGTGGGGTTCTTGTTGCTCAAACTTGAGTTTTCTATGTAATGCTTTGTAGATCGTTGTTTGTCCTTTAACTTTTTACCATTGTGTTGTCCGTCAATTTACGGCTTCTGATTATACGCTTGGTATCTCCAAACTTTTCTTCTATACATTTATTGTATATACAATCAAACCTGTATTAAGAGGTCACCTTTGGGACATAGAAAAAGTGGCTTTATAAAATGTTCATTGGCAGGACTAGAAAAAGTTGACCTTTTAATACAGGTGACTGCTGAATAGAGGTGATTGCATGGACATGTATGACTGTATATATTAGAGGTATCTGTTTAATAGAGGTGACTGCATGGACAGGTGTGACTGTATGTATTAGAGGTATCTGTTTAATAGAGGTGACTGCATGGACAGGTGTGACTGTATGTATTAGAGGTATCTGTTTAATAGAGGTGGCTGCATGGACAGGTGTGACTATATATTAGAGGTATCTGTTTAATAGAGGTGACTGCATGGACAGGTGTGACTGTATATATTAGAGGTATCTGTTTAATAGAGGTGGCTGCATGGACAGATGTGACTGTATATATTAGAGGTATCTGTTTAATAGAGGTGACTGCATGGGCAGGTGTGACTGTATATATTAGAGGTATCTGTTTAATAGAGGTGCTTGCATGGACATGTGTGACTATATATATTAGAAGTATCTGTTTAATAGAGGTGACTGTAGGGACATGTATGACTGTATATATTAGAGGTATCTGTTTAATAGAGGTGACTGCATGGACAGGTGTGACTGTATATATTAGAGGTATCTGTTTAATAGAGGTGGCTGCATGGACAGGTGTGACTGTATATATTAGAGGTATCTGTTTAATAGAGGTGACTGCATGGGTAGGTGTGACTGTATATATTAGAGGTATCTGTTTAATAGAGGTGACCGCATGGACAGATGTGACTGTATATATTAGAGGTATCTGTTTAATAGAGGTGACTGTAGGGACAGGTGTGACTGTATATATTAGAGGTATCTGTTTAATAGAGGTGACTGCATGGACAGGTGTGACTGTATATATTAGAGGTATCTGTTTAATAGAGGTGACTGCATGGGCAGGTGTGACTGTATATATTAAAGGTATCTGTTTAATAGAGGTGGCTGCATGGACAGGTGTGACTGTATATATTACAGGTATCTGTTTAATAGAGGTGAATGCATGGGCAGGTGTGACTATATATTAGAGGTATCTGTTTAATAGAGGTGACTGCATGGACAGGTGTGACTGTATATATTAGAGGTATCTGTTTGATAGAGGTGACTGCATGGACAGGTGTGCCTGTATATATTAGAGGTATCTGTTTAATAGAGGTGACTGCATGGACAGGTGTGACTGTATATATTACAGGTATCTGTTTAATAGAGGTGGCTGCATGGACAGATGTGACTGTATATATTAGAGGTATCTGTTTAATAGAGGTGGCTGCATGGACAGGTGTGACTGTATATATTAGAGGTATCTGTTTAATAGAGGTGACTGCATGGACAGGTGTGACTGTATATATTAGAGGTATCTGGTTAATAGAGGTGACTACAGGGACATGTATGACTGTATATATTATAGGTATCTGTTTAATAGAGGTGACTGCATGGACAGGTGTGACTGCATGGACAGGTGTTACTATATATTAGAGGTATCTGTTTAATAGAGATGACTGCATGGGCAGGTGTGACTGCATGACCAGGTGTTACTGCATGGACAGGTGTGACTGCATGGACAGGTGTGACTGTATATATATTATAGGTATCTGTTCAATAGAGGTGACTGCATGGACACGTGACTGTATATATTAGAAGTATCTGTTTAATAGAGGTGACTGCATGGACAGGTGTGACTGCATGACCTGGTGTGACTGCATGACCAGGTGTGACTGCATGGACAGGTGTGACTGCATGAACAGGTGTGACTGCATGGACAGGTGTGACTGCATGACCAGGTGTGACTGCATGGACAGGTGTGACTGCATGGGCAGGTGTGACTGCATGGACAGGTGTGACTGTATATATTAGAGGTATCTGTTTGATAGAGGTGACTGCATGGACAGGTGTGCCTGTATATATTAGAGGTATCTGTTTAATAGAGGTGACTGCATGGACAGGTGTGACTGTATATATTAGAGGTATCTGTTTAATAGAGGTGGCTGCATGGACAGGTGTGACTGTATATATTAGAGGTATCTGTTTAATAGAGGTGGCTGCATGGACAGGTGTGACTGTATATATTAGAGGTATCTGTTTGATAGAGGTGACTGCATGGACAGGTGTGCCTGTATATATTAGAGGTATCTGTTTAATAGAGGTGACTGCATGGACAGGTGTGACTGTATATATTACAGGTATCTGTTTAATAGAGGTGGCTGCATGGACAGGTGTGACTGTATATATTAGAGGTATCTGTTTAATAGAGGTGGCTGCATGGACAGGTGTGACTGTATATATTAGAGGTATTTGTTTAATAGAGGTGACTGCATGGGTATGTGTGACTGTATATATTAGAGGTATCTGTTTAATAGAGGTGACTGCATCAACAGGTGTGACTGTACATATTAGAGATATCTGTTTAATAGAGGTGACTGCATGGACAGGTGTGACTGTATATATTAGAGGTATCTGTTTAATAGAGGTGACTGTAGGGACATGCATGACTGTATATATTAGAGGTATCTGTTTAATAGAGGTGACTGCATGGACAGGTGTGACTGTATATATTAGAGGTATCTGTTTAATAGAGGTGACTGCATGGGCAGGTGTGACTGTATATATTAGAGGTATCTGTTTAATAGAGGTGGCTGCATGGACAGGTGTGACTGTATATATTACAGGTATCTGTTTAATAGAGGTGACTACATGGACAGGTGTGACTGTATACATTAGAGGTGACTGCATGGACAGGTGTGACTGTATATATTAGAGGTGTCTGTTTAATAGAGGTGACTGCATGGACATGTATGACTCTATATATTAGAGGTATCTGTTTAATAGAGGTGACTGCAGTGACAGGTGTGACTATATATTAGAGGTATCTGTTTAATAGAGGTGACTGCATGAACAGGTGTGACTGTATATATTAGAGGTATCTGTTTAATAGAGGTGGCTGCATGGACAGGTATGACTGTATATATTAGAGGTATCTGTTTAATAGAGGTGACTGCATGGACATGTGTGACTATATATATTAGAGATATATCTTTAATAGAGGTGACTGCATGGGCAGATGTGACTGCATGACCAGGTGTGACTGCATGGACAGGTGTGACTGCATGGACAATTGTGACTGTATATATTAGAGGTATCTGTTTAATAGAGGTGACTGCAGGGACATGTATGACTGTATATATTAGAGTTATCTGTTTAAAAGAGGTGACTGCATGGACAGGTGTGACTGCATGGACATGTGTGACTGTATATATTAGAGGTATCTGTTTAATAGAGGTGACTGCATGGACAGGTGTGACTGTATATATTAGAGGTATCTGGTTAATAGAGGTGACTACAGGGACATGTATGACTGTTTATATTATAGGTATCTGTTTAATAGAGGTGACTCCATGGACAGGTGTGACTGCATGGACAGGTGTTACTATATATTAGAGGTATCTGTTTAATAGAGATGACTGCATGGGCAGGTGTGACTGCATGACCAGGTGTTACTGCATGGACAGGTGTGACTGCATGGACAGGTGTGACTGCATGGACAGGTGTGACTGTATATATATTATAGGTATCTGTTCAATAGAGGTGACTGCATGGACACGTGACTGTATATATTAGAAGTATCTGTTTAATAGAGGTGACTGCATGGACAGGTGTGACTGCATGACCAGGTGTGACTGCATGGACAGGTGTGACTGCATGACCAGGTGTGACTGCATGGGCAGGTGTGACTGCATGGACAGGTGTGACTGTATATATATTAGAGGTATCTGTTTAATAGAGATGATTACATGGGGAGGTGTGACTGTATATATTAGAGGTATCTGTTTAATATAGGTGACATCATGGACAGGTGTGACTGATCACGGTCTGTTTTTTTTTCTTCATTTTATTGATAACTATTCACTTTGTTTTCAGGCGATAAAATTGTTTTCACGTCAACAGATTTCTCCTGGACACAAACCGAGGAGGCTATAGTTCTTGACTGTCCATCATGTGGATCAAAACAAATTCGTGTAGACTGTAAGTTATGTTTTATTTCAACTGTTGGCTGAAAACAAGTTTGTATTAAATATAATAAATATTTGGCCCAAAAGAAATTAATGACTATAACCTTGTGTCAGGCTATTATTACACGATAAACAGGATGAATAAGGATAGCTTAGATTTTAGGGGCTATCTTAAGACAAAACAAAATCCTTAAGGCAACCGGTCTCCCTCCATAAAACTAATTGCTGTTGTACACGGATTCCCGACAGTGTGTCAACTATTTCTAATTGCAAAAGATTAAAATTAAAGTAAATGATGGTTATCTAACCTCATTTGCTATATATAACAGTTATATTGTACAAGGACCTAACCTCAAAGTTACCTCAAGTAGCTGATAAACTTTAACACGTAATATTAAATTCAATTATTAAATTTCTTTATTAATATAAAGTGTTACCAAACCTATCACCAATACGGCGTGGGTTCGCGCCCGGCATTGTAATTTACAAAAAAAAAGTTTACCAGTTGCTTGCCCATGGTCGGTGGTTCTCTCCGGGTACTCCGACTTCTTCCACCACTAAAACTGGTCACCATGACATAGCTGAAATATTGCTGAAAGTGGCATTAAAACACCAAAAAATCGAGAATTTTTTTTTTAAATATATATTTTAAATTTAATGAAGATTTGATCAACATGAGGTACTTTTTGCCTCATTGACAAGTGAGTTGTTTTGGCGTTAGATGAATTTCTATTTTCGGTGATTTAGTGACATCCTATTTTAAGCATGAGTATGTCTTTTTTCAATCTAAATAATATATAAATACTGACTATTGACAGTTGTTCCGAAGTATGTTCATTTCGGAAAAGTACTGAACAATGTTGATATGAGAGGAGAGGTAGCCTTGCTTACTCGGAACATCAAAATTAGAGGAGAGATGGCTTCCGACTACTGCCCGGTATCAAACGGCAATTGCAAGGAATATGATTACGACACATTTGGAGGTCACATAAAGGTATGCTTAGCAAAGTGTATGTTTACAATCCGGTCCTTTCCTCATTCATAGATTATCACCTGGTTTTTAACAAGAGTAACACGACGGGCGCCACATGTGGAGCAAGAACTTCGTACCCTTCTGCAGCATATGCGTTTACCCCTATTTGAGTGGGTATGTGTTGCTGGATCTTTAGTTGTCTGTGTAATGTTTTGTAGATCGTTGTTTGTCCTTTTGTTCTTTTTCTTTTGCCATTGTGGTGGCTGTTCTTCTTCTGGTTACTCCTTTGGTATCTTCAAACATTTTTTAATTTTCATGTAGTAAAGTCGGTTTTAACGACCATGAATATGGCAGTGAAACCAGGTTATAAGCATATTCTTGTATTAGGTCTCCTGAACAAAGATCCATGTGAGGTGTAATAATCATTTAGAATCCATCGTCGTTGTCTGTGTCCATTAGCTTTTTATATTTCAATCTATATCTCAATACAATGATAAACACATGTACTGGAAGCTAAGTTTGAGATATCTGTGTTGTGATGTCCGTTACGATTCCCGTATAAAAACGACGATGGGTTCGTCTTTACCTCCAGTTGTTTGTAGGATATTTTATGTCTTGTTTACCTGATTTATGTTAGTTTGCGTATGGTGATGTCCAACACATTTGTGTTTTTGTTTTGTTTTATTTTTCTTCGTCTTCTGGATTGTCCATTTCTTATTGTCGCTTCTGTATTCTCTAACGTTTATTTGAGAACATTTAATATAATGGTAAGCAGAAAATAGCTATAGAATACATATGTATTACGTTCTGATCCGGTGATACACCAGACGTCCCAAATCTTTATCCATGTGTTGTACGGAATCATAATTTCTCCTGTTATAGCTGCTTTTATTCCATTTCAGTTTCTACGCTATTTTAAAGATGTCCATGTTGAAGGTGTTGAGTTGGAACATATGGGACAACAAACATCATTAGGTAAGATTTCACGTACTGTAGACATTACAAGAACGCATAGTATCACTGACAGTTAAAACACAAAGAACAAATTCGCGGACAAAAAGAATCATTTAAATTAGAGGTTGTACAATACCAGTTGCTTGGGTTGTAACGTCAAACTGTATTTTCGTTTTACAATATATAATATAGATATTCCTAGTTTTCTATGATACATGTAATTTGTACATTATGACTTTTAACATATCAGCATAAACATATTAGAAGTGGCAAAATACATTGCGTTTTCATAAACGTAAGAGAAAATTGAAGGGGAAATCAAGAATGGACAATCCAGATACACAGGCAACATTGGGTACACAAGACGAAGACAAACAAATAAACGTTAGAGAAAACCAAAGTGGCAATAAAAAATGGACAATCCAGAGACACTACCAACATTGGAATCAATTGTCGACAAAGGTGTCTTAGCTTCAAGAAAATCGTCAAGGTGGATTGATGGATTAGTAAATTTATATTATTGCGTTAACTGTAAAAATGTTCTCTTTCTTTTGAAAATTGTCATCTAAGATTATTATTCTCTTTCAGGAAATTATCCATTGCATTTTCATATGTGTCATGGAACTGCAGATTATGCAAAACCTCCTTATCTTCGTAAAAATTCTGTTCATCATTCATTTGCTAGATGTATTACAATTCACGGAACACACGATGTCACGGTTTGTATACTAATGTTAGAGAGAGAGAGAGAGTGCTTAGTTTATCAATTATAATTGATATAACTTGTACATTTGCTGTCAATTCATTTGTTTTATTTATGTTATTAATGTATTTGTATAGAGAGGGACTAGTAAGTTGTAAAAACTTGTTCACAATCCAATTGTATAGATATTAACAATAAAATCATTATAAAGTACTATAAAGTACTAAAGTTGTTCGGTTTATATAAGTTAAATAGGCAGAGATTTCATACATTGGGACTTTGCTTAAATCTCAGTTGCTACAGGATTTCATTTTTCTCTGGGTTTGGTTCAGACAGGTTTCATTGTATACCTATATATATATATACTATTGTAGGTGATGGATAATGTATGTTACGATCACCTTGGTCACGGTATATTCTTGGAAGATGGTGGAGAAAGGAATACAGTCATTGATGGCAATCTTGTTGCCATCACGAGAAAAGCCAGTTTAATCCCTTCAGACTCGTAAGTCAGAGATTTACTT
This sequence comes from Bathymodiolus brooksi, assembly GCA_963680875.1. Classification (NCBI taxonomy): domain Eukaryota; kingdom Metazoa; phylum Mollusca; class Bivalvia; order Mytilida; family Modiolidae; genus Bathymodiolus; species Bathymodiolus brooksi. Next base: position 73,496,512 of record OY804587.1, read on the forward strand.
TTTATTATTATTATTAATGTTTTTGTTTTCATGGTGTCACTAGTGGGGCAGGAACTGCTTACCATTGAGTAGGACTTTAGTTCCGCTCAGTGTTCCCGCTGTTCAATCACTTCTGATAAACATTTGCGAAAACAAGCAAGTTTGAAGATAAATAGGGGTAATCAGAACCCATAAATCAAAGAAGGACAGACAACACAATGACCAAAAGAAAAGGACAAATGGACAAACAATTATCTACAAAACATGACACATAAAAGTAAAGATTGAGTAACACGAACACCACTAAGCACCGGGGGTGAACTATTCCTATGTTAAATCATTCTACAAACTACGGTTTCCACCAATTATTTCTTAATTAGAATATGATAAATCACTGGGTTATAATTGATTGATTGATTGATTTGAACGCCAACTAAATAGTATTTTGATTATATTCACGAATAGACCATGTTTACCAACGGAAGTAAATAGTACTTGCTCGGGGAGTGGAATTCGATAAAACACATTGACACATTTATGACATAACTAGACATGGATACGAGTTTATCTTTTTATCTTTTGTAGACAACCTACCTCATTCTGGATTACAAATCCTAACACGAGGCTATTGAACAATGTTGCTGCTGGTTCAGAGGTAAGATTAATATGCACGACGAATGATCATTGTTACAAATTGTTTGACAGGTGAAAAATTCAAATACCTAAACGAAAGATGTTGTGAGATTTATTACCATTAGACAATGGGCTGAGTTAGAGGTATGGTGTTTCGCACCACATTTAACAATGTTTCTGTTTTAATTTTGAATTTCAAATTTCACAAAGCCGAGAGCAGCTATTATTTGTGTTATTAAACGTATCCCTGACATTATTTGGTAGAAGTAGAAGTAAATGAAATAGTGTTCACCTTTCATTAAAACATTTTTAAAACTTTGTATACATCAATTTTTTAATTTACTCAGGGATGTTCAAATCTTGTTTGTACCCATTTTAAAAATCAAAATGTGATTTTATATCTTGGTATTTTTATCTTTATCTTTCCATATTTTTACCTCGGAAAGGAAATAAGATAATTGGAAGCACCAGGTCGCACCTGGTCTGTAATGTGGTAGCTTTTTGTTTTGGTATTTTACTCTTTTTGTCGCTTATATAATAGTAAGTGATTATTTTATATAGGCCCTTGGATTCTGGTTCATATTTCCACGGTTACCTTTAGAACCATCAAGAAAGGAAAACTTTATGGCATATGACGAAGCAAGATATACTCCTGTTACTGAGATAAAGAACAACTTGGGACATTCAAATATGAGGGTAGGTAATTTAGATTATTAGCGGTAAAGAATTTGATCGATTTGAAGTTTACAAAGAGCGGGAAATCTACACAATTTTGAAATATATCTGGCATTTTTTACATCTCTGTTTCGATCAAGGTGGTTTTCCCTGTGTACTCCGGTTTCCTCCACCAATAAAACTGACCACCACGATATAGCTGAAATATTGAAAGTGGCGTAAAACACCATTACCACAAACCTCAATCCTTTATGCTTAATGCAATGAGCGCATATATCAATAAGTACACTGAAGCGTCACCTATGTACATATCATATTGGTTGCATGCTTGCTTTCTTCACAAATCTAGATGAAATACTGCTCTTTTGACGTTAAGCAACACTCACATCAAGAGCTATTTCAATTCTTTTAATTTGGATCACATCCCATCCAATGGACATTTAGTGATAATTTTTTATTATTGATAAAGAAAAAAACAAACAATACCACACGTCCACAATCAAATAGACACATCGTAGAAAATGGCATAAGTGACGCCCCTAACAATAGAATACGTTATATTTTTTTTGCAGTTTTGCTTTTTGTTCGAGGGTGATCTTGATGACAAGGGAAACATTATTAAAACAATACGGTATACACCTAAAGTTAACCCGTTTGATATATATTCGGAAGCAGCTCCCGTTTTCATAGATCAACAAACGTGTAAGTATTTTATAATAGTTAATCAAACTAAAATGATACAAGATTCAATAAGATATCTACGTTTTATCCCCTCGCCAACGAAGTTGCGAAGGGATATAGTAACGCTACCGTCCGTCCTTCCGCAACATCCTTGTGAACACTCTAGAATCAACATCCATCAATGAATTTTGACCAAACTTGGTACATACTTAGTCCTGAAGAGAATCTGGAACCCTATTGATTTTCAAGGTTATAGGTCAAAGGTCAAGGTCACTGGGTCAAATATTTAGGCGAGAGGATACGCCACGCTTTGCGTTGCCCTTGTTACCACTATCATTTAGGTGATATCTCTGTTAGTGGACTATTAGTCCCTGAGGGTATCATCCGCCCAATAGTCAGTGTTTCTATCACTAGGTCGATACCTCTGCTGGTGGACTATTAGTCCCTGAGGGTACCATAAGCCCAGTAGTCAGTGTTTCTATCACTAGGTCGATACCTCTGCTGGTGGACTATTAGTCCCTGAGGGTATCATCCGCCCAATAGTCAGTGTTTCGGCACTGATATGCTTTATTAGAGAAATTGTCAGCTGCCTATCCTGTTTAGCTTTGTGCCCTTTGGTTTACGTGCATCAACTGACTTCTAAATTGTTTGGCTTGACAATCTTTAAACGTTGAAGGTACCTGATGAAGCTTATTCCAGAAACGCATCGTGCACACTAAATTAAATATCTAAATAATTATTATTTAGGAAATACCAATTCAACGAAATGTTGCAAAAACACAACATGCAATAAAACATCGGGGTCCGTTGTTGAACTTGTGATTAAGGTAATCATATGATTAGCCATGATTACATGATTCATTCCTAATCACATAATTAGCTTATTCAATGATTAAATATAATTAGTTGATGCATTGATTAAATTTGAGTTCAGCAACAAAATCTAATCATTGCATAAGACAACTATGGGATTAGGAATTAATTATGTAATTTTGGCTAATCATCTGGTTAGTTTAAGGTGGTACCATACACTTCAGGTAAAATTTGATCTGCTCGTTTAATTTTCTTATTTTTTTGGCAGTGTGTTTGAATATATCCACTGTAAATAGATATCAAAATTTTAACAAATTCCAACCAACAGACTCAGAGCTATAAATTCACTAGCCACATAGCAGCTTTTCTCTCTGTGGTTTTGATCACCGAGATGCTTGAAATCTGCATACAAACATCATATGATCGAAACGTTCAACTGATTTTAAAGAGTTATCTCCCTGTAGTGTAAGGTACCACCTTAATCACAAGTTCAACAATGGACCCCAGATATCTAATTGAGTGTGCACGATGACTTTGTGGAATAACCTTCACCTTGTGCTCATAGTCCACAGATTAGAAAGTCAAATACTTTAAAAGTAGTTGGGAGCAAGACAAGTTTGAAGATACCTAAGGAGTAATCAGAAAACGTAAATCTAAGATGCCTAAGGATTAATCAGAAACCGTAAATCTAAGATACCAAAGGAGTAATCTGAAGCCATAAATCTAAGATACCAAAGGAGTAATCAGAAACCGTAAATCTAAGATACCTAAGGAATAATCAGAAACCTTAAATCTAAGATACCTAAGGAGTAATCAGAAACCGTAAATCTAAGATACCTAAGAAGTAATCAGAAACCGTAAATCTAAGATACCCAAGGAGTAATCAGAAACCGTAAATCTAAGATACCTAAGGAGTAATCAGAAACCGTAAATCTAAGATACCTCAGGAGTAATCAGAAATCGTAAATCTAAGATACCTAAGGAGTAATCAGAAACCGTAAATCTAAGATACCTAAGGAGTAATCAGAAACCGTAAATCTAAGATACCAAAGGAGTAATCTGAAGCCATAAATCTAAGACACCAAAGGAGTAATCAGAAACCGTAAATCTAAGATACCTAAGGAATAATCAGAAACCTTAAATCTAAGATACCTAAGGAGTAATCAGAAACCGTAAATCTAAGATACCTAAGGAGTAATCAGAAACCGTAAATCTAAGATACCCAAGGAGTAATCAGAAACGTAAATCTAAGATACCTAAGGAGTAATCAGAAACCGTAAATCTAAGATACCTCAGGAGTAATCAGAAATCGTAAATCTAAGATACCTAAGGAGTAATCAGAAACCGTAAATCTAAGATACCTAAGGAGTAATCAGAAACCGTAAATCTAAGATACCTCAGGAGTAATCAGAAACCGTAAATCTAAGATACCTAAGGAGTAATCAGAAACCGTAAATCGAAAAGGAGAGACAATACAATGACCAAAAGTTAAGGACAAACAATGATTTAAGAAGAAAACCACACAGATAACTAAAGAATGAGTTACACGAACCCCTTTCTGAGGTGAACTCATGTTCTCTGAAAGGGCAAATAATTTAACTAATTATCATCAAGAAATACAGTCCTTTGTTGTATATCTCTGAATAAACGACTAATATAGCCGTAGTCCTTTATAACATTAGTTTGGAAGTGTAGCTGATAAAAACTGACAGTTGGCAATATCAGTACTAGCACCCATGTGGTTTGGTATTCTAGAACAACTTAAACTCTTGTTTCTATGTTGCTCATTCCTCCACACTCTAGAATAGTTTGAAGATACCAAAGGGGTAATCAGAGTCCGTATATCGAAGAAGAACAGACAACGCAATGGCCAACGAAAAAGTACAAAAGGACAAACAACGATCAACAAAGCATACACTAAATATCGATTAACACGAACCCCGCTAAAACCCGGGGGTTAACTCGGGTGCTCCGGAAGGGTAAGCTGTTCCTGCTCCACTAGTGGTACCCGTCGTGTTAATATAGTTATAAAGTATGCACCATCCTTGTTCTCATCAATTTAATTAAGACGCAATTTAATTAAATAAACGTTAGAGAATACCGAAGATGCAATGGACAATATAGATAAACTGGCAACATAAGGTACACCAGACGAAGACAATCAAAGCAAACACGCGTATATGTGTTGGACACCACTATGCGCAAGCAAACACAAATAACCTAAATACGCCATGAGCCCTCATACAAACCACTGGGTGTAAAGACGACCCGAACATCGTTTTTATGCGGAAATCGCAACGGACATTACAATACGGAACTCAGAATGTATAGACACATAATAGGACGACATAAAAAAACTAAAAAGGTGAGCAATACGAACCCCATCAAAAAACAGCGGGTGCTCGCAAATGGTAAAATTAGATGTTTGTTTTAGTGATACTCTAACGACATCTAGTATGGGTCATGTCGGTCTAACATCTAACGACATCTAGTATGGGTCATGTCGGTCTAACATCTAACGACATCTAGTATGGGTCATGTCGGGTAACCTTTCATTAACAACATCTAGTATGGGTCATGTCGGGTAACCTTTCATTAACAACATCTAGTATGGGTCATGTCGGGTAACCTTTCATTAACGACATCTAGTATGGGTCATGTCGGGTAACCTTTCATTAACGACATCTAGTATGGGTCATGTCGGGTAACCTTTCATTTATTTTTTCCAGTCCAGTCATATGCAAACATGACCCCATTCGGAATATCTTTAGATGTCAATGTACAGCTGACAACAAATCCATCAAACATCCAATTTTAATTAGATTAAATAAAACCAGGATTTTTTTTTCTTCAGTTATTTAACTGATTTCAGCTATTTTCCTCTGGAGAGAAATTGCCGAAACTTGCTGGACACTGTCAAAAACAGATCAAAATAGTTGATATATATGGTTTCAGCTATTTTTCATTGATTTTGAGTTATTTTATTTTCTAACCAGATTCATCCATGCAAGACGTAAATGTAAGGCATGCCTTTAAACAGGGTAAGATTATGGCATGCCTTTAAACAGAGTAAGATGTAAGGCATGCCTTTAAACAGGGTAAGATGTAAGACATGCCTTTAAACAGGGTAAGATTATGGCATGCCTTTAAACAGGGTAAGATGTAAGGCATGCCTTTAAACAGAGTAAGATGTAAGGCATGCCTTTAAACAGGGTAAGATGTAAGGCATGCCTTTAAACAGGGTAATATTATGGCATGTCTTTAAACAGGGTAAGATTATGGCATGCCTTTAAACAGAGTAAGATTAAGGCATGCCTTTAAACAGGGTAAGATAATGGCATGCCTTTAAACAGGGTAAGATTATGGCATGCCTTTAAACAGGGTAAGATTATGGCATGCCTTTAAACAGGGTAAGATTATGGCATGCCTTTAAACAGGGTAAGATTATGGCATGCCTTTAAACAGGGTAAGATTATAGCATGCCTTTAAACAGGGTAAGATTATGGCATGCCTTTAAACAGGGTAAGATGTAAGGCATGCCTTTAAACAGTGTAAGATGTAAGGCATGCCTTTAAACAGGGTAAGATGTAAGGCATGCCTTTAAACAGGGTAAGATGTAAGGCATGCCTTTAAACAGGGTAAGATTATGGCATGCCTTTAAACAGGGTAAGATGTAAGGCATGCCTTTAAACAGAGTAAGATGTAAGGCATGCCTTTAAACAGGGTAAGATGTAAGGCATGCCTTTAAACAGAGTAAGATGTAAGGCATGCCTTTAAACAGGGTAAGATGTAAGGCATGCCTTTAAACAGAGTAAGATGTAAGGCATGCCTTTAAACAGGGTAAGATATAAGGCATGCCTTTAAACAGAATAAGATTATGGCATGCCTTTAAGCAGGGTAAGATGTAAGGCATGCCTTTAAACAAGGTAAGATTATGGCATGCCTTTAAACAGGGTAAGATTATGGCATGCCTTTAAACAGGGTAAGATTATGGCATGCCTTTAAACAGGGTAATATTATGGCATGCCTTTAAACAGGGTAAGATTATGCAACCCACACATCCATATTGACGTTATTATTGCCAAGCTTGCTTTTTATTAGTTCATAAGCTACCTTATGTTTCATTTCATTTACAAGGTTACAAGAATTACCATAGAAACATGTGGATAAGAGGTGGATATTTTGTTGTTAGACAATACTCGTAAGTCTTCTGTAACTTATTTGGGGATTATTAATGATCCTTAGAATATGTTATTATAGTAAGCTATATATATTATGAAAAAAAAAGCACTCGTGTCTTTGAATCCCACTATACACCATTATTTGATCACGTTTGTCAGTGACTTGCTGTAGGTCGATGGTTTTCTCTTGGTACTCCTGTTTCCCCCACCAAAATAACTGACCGCCATGATATAACTGAAATATTGTTTAACACAAACACAATAATCATAATCCATAACCCAAAGAAAATCACGATAATTCCTTTATTTACAAATGAAAGCAATAACAAAATTAAACATTGGAAACATATAGAATAATTACTAAGCCAATTCATTCGCTATTTACATTAATGCTAGAGAAACCCGAAAGGGCAATCCAGAATGATAAATCCAGAGAAACTGGCAACAATGAGCACACAAGACACAGGACTAAAACAAGCAAAACAAATAAACATTAGAGAAACCCGAAGTGGCAATCAAGAATGAACAACCCAGAGACACTGGCAACATTGGGCACACAAGACACAGGACGAAGACAAACAAACAAATAAACGTTAGAGAAAACTGAAGGTGTTATCAAGAATGAACAACCCAGAGACACTGGCAACATTGGGCACACAAGACACAGGACGAAGACAAACAAACATAGCATGATACAGTAAAGTAATAAGATGATCAAACAGACATAGGATAAAAGAAATCAATATTTAATCAATAGCTCTGAAGGAAAATATTTTAAAATTTAATAATGATGTTAACTTTGATCTATAAAGGAATTTATGTTCATCTTTGTATATGTCCATGTATTAACATTACATGCTGTATATACCAGAATGTAAGCAACAGCTCAGAACTATGAAATAATACACACAGATACACGATACTGCACACTTTAAATCTGAACTGTAGTTTTATTACTCTCGGAGAGCCGTGCAATAAAAAATGACCTAGATGTGATATTGTGTGGGATCATGTTACAAATCATTTATAAAACGATTTTTCGAGTTTAACTGTTTAACTGAGAACACCGTGGTATATATAATACTTAAACGGAACACGGTCTGAATTATGACATTGATCATTTCAGGTCTTCAGATAGTGCTGATGGATTACGAATGGCAAGGTATGCCTATTTACTTTTTGTAATTGATTGATTGAGTGTAGTTGTTTAATGTTAGGTGAGCAGTATTTCAGATATATTTTTGAGGAGAACAATGATACTAAAGGGGTAATCAGAAACCATAAATCAAAGAAGGACTGACAATACAATGGAGAAAAGAAAAAAAAAGGGGGAAAAGTACAAACAACGGTCTACAAAACACTACACAGAAAACTAAAGATTCAGAAACACGAACCATACAAATTAACAAGCAATATATCAGTAAGATAAAAGGTGGTACTGGGAGCATATAATGGATGAGGTCGGCAACTCCCCCTCCCACGGAACCCGATATAAATATAACTACCATACCAACACTCATACAAATGTAAAGCAAAACAAAATTAAGCTTTGAAAAAAAATCGTTCCCAAAATTAGAACGATGTATTATTTTGATAAGAAGACAAAGCGACATGCAATGACATTTCTGTATTTAATATCAGTGGTATACTAGTATGAGGAACATCAACAATGTTTTAAAAGGCCCATTTGTGAATAAATAAATGCTACAGAATTCCAAAGAGGCAATCAAAAATGGATAATCCAGAGAAACTGGCAGCATAGTTTACACAAGATGAGAACAAGCAAAGCAAATACACAACACGATATGTGTTTGACACCACAACTAACTTAAATAAGACATGAACCCTCCTACAAACAACTGGAGGTAATATTGGATGAGTGAACCCTCCTACAAACAACTGGAGGTAATATTGGATGAGTGAACCCTTCTACAAACAACTGGAGGTAATATTGGATGAGTGAACCCTCCTACAAACAACTGGAGGTAATATTGGATGAGTGAACCCTCCTACAAACAACAGGGGGTAATATTGGACGAGTGAACCCTCCTGCAAACAACTGGAGGTAATATTAGATGAGTGAACCCTCCTACAAACAACTGGAGGTAATATTAGATGAGTGAACCCTCCTACACACAACTGGAGGTAATATTAGATGAGTGAACCCTCCTACAAACAACTGGAGGTAATATTAGATGAATGAACCCTCCTACAAACAACTGGAGGTAATATTAGATGAGTGAACCCTCCTACAAACAACTGGAGGTAATATTAAATGAGTGAATCCTCCTACAAACAACTGGAGGTAATATTAGATGAGTGAACCCTCCTACAAACAACTGGAGGTAATATTAGATGAGTGAACCCTCCTACAAACAACTGGAGGTAATATTAGATGAGTGAACCCTCCTACAAACAACTGGAGGTAATATTAGATGAGTGAACCCTCCTACAAACAACTGGAGGTAATATTAGATGAGTGAACCCTCCTACAAACAACTGGAGGTAATATTGGATGAGTGAATATTTTTCTTAATGCTGTATGAAAAGCTAAGCAATGGATCTGCATGTGTTTTTCTTCTTCAGATTTTCAAGACAGGAGCAGTTTATTGAAGACAGCGTTTTTGTCGGAGAGAGTGACAATATAGGAGAACCCACTAAAGTATGGAATAAAGAGCTACGTAAATATCTGTATTATCCTCGTCATTTGGTTATACCATGGGCTCCGTAAGTAAATATTTATAGTACATTTGTACTTGATAAGACTTACAAATCTATTAGACAAAGCATTTAATATAAAATGTGAAACAAAAACTCCCAGACTGTCAAACAATTCCAAAATCCAATAAACAAAATCGTAGAAATAGAGGCAAAATCGATACCTCTAACATATATATATATATATCTCCGCTCTATTTCCTGGACTTGGAACAGACATTTCAATAAAAAGTTGCGGGTTTAGCTAGTTTTAATGACCATTTAAATGAAATTAGGTGGCCTTGCTAGTTTTTTCCACATGTGAATAAAATGCCGACCATCTCATATAACTAGGTAAGACAATGGTGTTTGACGATTCTTTCTATAATTAATACTTTCCAACAAAAAACTCCAAATCCATCAAACTGCGGAAAGTAATTGTCAAAACGTAGATATCTAACATGGTACACAGGGACGTACATACTAGTAGTAAAAAGATTAAAATGCCAAATAAATTTTAAAAGTCTTTCGGGGGTAAATAAACCAAAGGACCTACACAGGATATCCACAATCGGCCAAGGTTATGCCTGAGGGAAATTGACCTTACTAGTAATTAGAAACTGCAAATTTCAAACGTAGATATATCTTTTAAAAAAACATGTCTGTCCTGGATGGATGATGCCAAATTGCACGTTTTCAGTTCCCTGTTGTGATGTCCTCTACGATTTCCGAGTTCAAAACTATGTTTGGTTCGTCTTTTTATTCCCATTTGTTATGTAGGAGATTCATGTTTTATTTATGTCCTATTTATTAACGTATACTGGTGTCCAACATGATTTCTACATAAGATGATGTAATTTAACAGGCACTCCGGTTTTCTCCAACAATAAAACTGACCACCACAACATAAATGAAATATTGTTGAAAGTGATGTTAAATACCATAATCCTAACCCTAACCATAAACATGCATTGATACCTTACAGAGATCATCCAATTCAAGGCTACGTTGTATATGATGGACCATGTTACGCAGATAATATTTGGTTTGGTGGCTTTAAATCAACAGAGAATTACACAAGTGCAGCAATTGGCTTCCAGAAGAAAAACAAGGCGTTTAGTTCACCTGTCAGTGCTATGACAAACATGCAGTTTGGGTTTAATGACGTAAGTATTCTTTTTTTCAGTTAGTTATCTGCTGCTACTATGGCCTCTATCCTTTGAAACTTAGCTTGACATCTACTCCATTATGTAATTAGTATGTATAACTATTAACGTTTAAGAGTTTGATACTCGTACAGGACCAGGTGTGCTCGACATATCTTGATCAGATAACATTCATTTTAGATTTGTGGATAATCAGGTTTTCTCCAAAATCTCCATTACCGCCATTAATAATATCAACCACCACAATGAAACACATTTGATGTGGAACGAAAATTGACTTAAAAACCAACAATATACTGTATATCCGGTAATTTCTGTGGTTTTGGACTAAATGAAGACATTTATTTTCTGCAGATTTTTTTCTGTGGTTTGAAAACCTTACTGCAGAAAAAACTTGTTTGTGTTACAAAAAGCAATAAATTGTTTATCCAAGATATAATATTCTGCTATTTTAATTTCTACATTCCAGAGTTTCTAAGTTTGTTTCCTGCCTATTATGAAATGGTGTCCGTATGTATCTATTGGGAGTTATTGAACGTCTCCATTAAAGATCGAATATCTGCGGATGTGACGAACTTTTATTTTAATTTTTATTCCATTGCAATTGTTGCTATTGAACAAATTGATGCTGGGAGAAAACATTCCCATTCTCCGCTTTAAGGTAGTAAGGATGGTGGACCTCACCTGTTTTGACATATAAATATTCATAAAATATATCTATGTATGTCTTCATTACAGCTATTTGTATTTTTCTTAGTTAAATTATGTAAAACTAATTAAACTGGAATGATGTTGTAGGATTGCGGTGTTTAACGCCACTTTCAGCAATATTTCAATTAAATCGTGGAGGTAAGTTTTATTGGTTGAAGAAACTGGAGGACCCGGAGAAAACCACTGACCTGTCGCAAGTCAATGAGAAACTTTATCACATAATATTGTATTGAGTGCACATCTCCATGAACGGGGTTCGTACTCACAACGTAGTGGGGATAAACACTGATTGCATAGGTAGTTATAAATCCATTGATCGTGACCACGACGACCCCTTGTAAGATTGAGACTTAAAGCATTTACAGGGTATGTAATTATCAACCTAAAAATAATCATCATGTAATTTCGATTTCAGCCAGCTGGTGGAAACCGCGTTTATGATGGAGATGAATCTGTCCCATGGTTTGGAAATCTTGATGGAGACAAAGGTGCAACGATAAGGGATGAGGACGGTTCTGTTGCAGGAACCAATTTATTTCGTCAGATTGTGAAACCAGGAGATTTTTACACAACGCCATTGTGTAAATACAGGACAAACTGGAATATGGCTCTTTGTCCATATAAATACGGCAAGGTGATATAAATTTATAATCATATCATGTTTTGTTCATAACGTATGAATTTCACCAAGTAAATTTTGATTTCAACATGTGATTCAATTTTAAAATAAAATTGCAATACTCCAGCATTGAAACTAATAACCATGATATAACTGGACTGTTGTTGCCAATGGAGGTAAATATCAATATTTCTAACCAAGGAAAAATTAAGAATTATAACTTAGGAATAACAGAATTATTGCTGAGGAATAACTGAATTATTACTTAGGAATAACTGAATTATTACTTAGGAATAACCAAATTATTACTTAGGAATAACTGAATTATTACTTAGAAATAAATGAATTATTACTTAGGAATAATCAAATTATTACTTCTGAATAGCTGAATTATTACTTATGAATAACTGAATTATTACTTAGAAATAACTGAATTATTACTTAGGAATAACTGAATTATTACTTAGGAATAACCAAATTATTACTTCTGAATAGCTGAATTATTACTTATGAATAACTGAATTATTACTTAGAAATAACTGAATTATTTCTTTGGAATATCTAAATTATTACTTCTGAATAACTGAATTATTACTTAGGAATAACTGAATTACTACTTAGGGATAACTGAATTATTATTCTGAATAACTGACATTTTACTTATGAATAACTGAATCATTACTCCCGGGAACCTTTAAATGTCCCTTTTATGAGTAGTTATCCTTTATATACATGTTAAAATTATATACACTATTCATTAATGGAAAAAATAAGACTGAAATTTATAGACAGTGAGTTTTTATACAGAGGTGCCTTTTAAGGCATGCTTGACTGTATTGTACATATTTTTTTTGTAATCAAGTTGGACGTCATAGTAGCTTCAAAAGGTGACCTAGATAAAACATATTCTGTAATGATAAGAGATGATGATCCTAGCGCATCAGAGGAACTACATCGTAAAGACACTGGCATGTTTGCGACAATTCTGGGAGGAAGTCATACCTACACCTTACATTGGACTAACCAGGTCCCAGAAGAGATTCAAATAAATTCATACGGAATTGAAAAGTAAGTAAAAGATCAAAGGTATAGGAAAGTATAAGTATTGTTATCTTTACATCAGTCTCGCTTGATTTTCAAATATAATGACATGAAATTAAAAAAACAACTATAGTGTCCTCTCTGGTCAACTCACAAACTCGAATTAATATTTTCTTTTGGGGTATAAAATGTGCTTTAACATCATTAACTTTTTCAAAATTAACAAATACATACTACTGATCATCCAATGACCAACAACATCGATGGTGTAATGATTATTGTCTCAAGTGCGGTAGATCGTGGATTCGAACCCAGGTCTGGTCATACCAAAGACTAAAACAATGGTAGTTGTTGCTTTTCCGCTAAGCACACAGCATTAGGAAAAAAGAGCGATAGCTGGTTGGCTCGGAATCAGGATTATATATCCGAATGGGGCGACATGTCTATCCGCGGACTGTTGTTTCAGTGAGATAGCACTAATATAATCCAACTCATCGTGTTGGTCTAGTACAAAGCGGAAATCATCATCTCGTTGAAAATTAACTTGATCTCGCCATAATATTGCTGATAAATTGCTGAATTGGCGTTAAGCAACAATCACTCACTTACTCATTCATTCAATGACCTAGTTGGTTATCTGAAATAAACGTTAGAGAAAATTGAATGGACAATCAAGCATAGACCATCCAGATATGCAAGCAATATTAGGCACAATACACAGAACAAAGACAAACAAAACAATAACCACAAAAGACATAAAGAGCGAACCCAGGTGCTTTAGAAGGGTAAGCAGTTCCTTCTTCTTATAAGACACTCGTCGTGTTACTCATATAGTCAAGTCATGTGGGACACCACAATGTGGAAATAAATACAATAAATACATAAATAAGAAATAAATCTACAAAAATCGGTTTACATTAGCACCGTTATTTCTGTGCTGCATCTCTACTTATACTTCTTACTGGACTTGTGCTTTAAATAAAAAATGTTACCACCCACGCAGTTGCCGACGATCGTCGAATTTCAGTGATAACCCCGATGTATTGTATTTTATGTTTCATGTGGCATTCTCCAATGACTACGAACTAGTCCATAGTGAGAGTTCTGTATTTATTTGATTCATCCCAAGCAACCAACAAACATGTCTTTTATAGGGATGGTATTCCACAGTGGAGAAACTTGATTTTATTTCTATACCCTTGGAATTACCACACGGGTTTAATTGTAGAGTGAAATAGTGATGATTTACGAACCACTTCTGTATTGTATATTAGACCCCATTGAACCCAAAATGTATTGATCTATAAAGTGGTCATGTAAAAACTTATATTACCAGTAGATGTTATCTGTGGTGTAATGGTTGGCGTTGTCATATCGAGTGCAGTAGATCGTGGGTTCGAGCCAGGTAGGGTCAAACGAAAGACTATAAAATTGGTATTTGTTGCTTCTCCGCTAAGCACGCAGCGTTAAGGAGTAAGAGCAAAGAGTGGTTGTTTCAGAATCAGCATAATGTGTCCGAGTGGAGCGACATGTCTATCCGCGGACTGTTGTTTCATTGAGTTAGCACTATAAAAATCCAACTCAGCGTGTTGGTCTAGTACAAAGCGGAATTCATCACCATCTCTTTGAAGATTAACTTTTTATCGGCATGATATAGCTGAAAAATTGCTGAGTTGGCGTTAAACAACAGTCACTCACTCACTATAATACCAGTTTTTAAATAAAAACGTAAATATGGCATTTTGTGCAAATGACGTGTTTCCGGAATAAACTTCATCAGGTACGATCAAAGTCAATAAAATGGAAAAGCAAATAATATAAAATCTTTGGGAGCAAAACAAACAAACAAACAAACAAACAAACAAACAAACAAACAAAGAGGCAGCCTAAACATGATAGTCAAAATCAGCTAAGGTTAGCAATGCATAGGAGATGATTTATATTTAGTGTTCATGGGGTTTAACGCCATTTTCAACAACATTTCAGTTATGTCGTGGCGGTCAGTTTTATTGGTGGAGGAAACCAGGGTACCCGGAGAAAACCACCGACCTATGACAAACTTTATCACATAATGTTGTATCGAGTACACCTCACCATGCATGAGGTTCGAGCTCACAACTTAAGTGTGATAGGCACTTATTACACAGGTAGTTGTAAATCCAACCACCATACGATCACGACCACGACGGTACCTTGTATGAGGGATGGCCATCCTTAGTTTTAATAACAAAGTTATGCCAAAATATTAGTAATGGAGGTAATTATATCTTAACATGTAATTTTGCTGTCATTCTATTCAGTCAATTTAAAAATGGCTGTTTACGATGATCATAGTTAATGAAGTAGTTAATTATGAATAGATGGTTATCGTTCAGTATTGTAAAGGGGGCCGTCGAGGTCATGATCACATGGTAGTTTAATTTACAACTACCTATCCAATCAGTGCCTATCACCACTAACGTTATGAGTTTGAATACTGCTCGTGCGGGGTATACTCGATGCAATATTATGTGATAAAGGTGTCAGTGATTTTCGGCAGGTCGCTGATTTTCTCCGGGTACTCCGGTTTCCTCCACCAATAGAACTTGCCACCATGACATAACTGAAGCATTGTTGAAAGTGACGTTAAACACCATAACCCTAACCCTCTAACCCAGTATTGTAAAACGTCTTCTGCTTTTAGGGACTTGTATGTTCGCTTAGGTATATGCTTACCACAAGATGCAACATTTGACCTAATCATGTATCTACCAACATATCGTGCATCTAAGTCAGCTTGGACAGAAGTAGATAGTATTGCAGAGTTAGACGGTGCTGATCTTGGTGATCGTTATTTCTGGGATGCATCAGCTGGGTATGTATTTTAAATCTTGTTTTCCAAACCTAGCTTTCAGTCAAATATTGTATTTAATGTCAGTTTATGACCTTTATTACATTATTAGTATCACAATCATTCTGTTGCTATTTTATGGGAGTCTGTAATATTTTCCTTGTTTCAATTTGGTTGTCTCGTATCCGCATCTTAACAAAAATTACAATAACACTTGTCTCTCATGTATCTAAGTATCAATATCTGTTTGTTGTATCATTGTATCCAAATTTTCTATGCATGAGTAATTGTCAGAAAATTAGCACATGTGTACTTGGTTTGAAAGATAGTACTTTTTTGTCCGATCGACTGTTGATTAATGAGAGATGAACAGATAGCAAATAATTAGTCAGAAATGATGTGGATGTCAATGAAT
Organism: Bathymodiolus brooksi; assembly: GCA_963680875.1. Lineage (NCBI taxonomy): Eukaryota > Metazoa > Mollusca > Bivalvia > Mytilida > Modiolidae > Bathymodiolus > Bathymodiolus brooksi. The sequence continues at coordinate 73,512,953 of OY804587.1, forward strand.
ATGAACATGAAAGACTATCCAATATTACACTTATACACAAACTAAAGTAAAGAAACAACCCTTTTATTGCTGTTCTACATTTCACAGTCACAGTATGGTCTTCAACTATGACCATAACTCATACCTTAAAATGAGTCTGAAATGGCCCTTGGCCTGCAGTTGTGAGGTACTATTAACTTCGTTTGATAAACGGTACATCCGGGCATCTTTATCGTTCTGATCTTTATGTGGTGTATATAATTGCATTTCTATTATCTTGATTTGGCTTTGACTGATTTTTGTCTGTTTATATAATTATGAGTTTTGACTTTCCCTTTGTAAGATTGTTCGGAGTTCGGTAATTTTGTTATTACCCTTATTTGACCACTTTTTGCAGGTTACTGTTTATTAAATTTCTTACCAATGAAGCACGAACGAAGGACACGACTGAAAACTGTGGAGGATATTGTCCTAGAATTAAAGTAATAGTACTAACAGGAGACAGATCAAAGGGGGATTGTCAACAAACAGCATATACAAATCCTGGAAATTATAAGAAACCATTTAAGGTAAGTTACACATTACACACACTGTAATTTATTAAATGTATATATATTTGAAATTTAGCAGTTCATAAATAACGTAATGTATTAAAACTAAGATAAATCTCCGCCAGCACTAGCAGAGTTTAGCTATCCTGTTTAGGTTATACCCTCTGAATTACTTGCTCTTAAAGACTTTTAAATCGTTTGACCTTCCAAAACATATTTTGACTGAGCGTCACCTGTTGAAGGTTATTCCAGAAACATATCGTGCACACTAAATTAGATATCTACGTTTTTATCACTGGTGGAAAGTGTTTATCAAGAGGCCGTCGTGGCCGTGATCGTATGGTAGTTGGATTTACAACTACCTATGCAATCGGTGCCAATCACCACTGATGTTGTTGGTTGGAATCAGGGTGAGGTGTACAACATTATGTGATAAAGTTTGTCAGTGACTTGCGGCAGAATGGCGGTTTTCTCTGGGTGCTCAGGTTTCCTCCACCAATAAAACTGACCGCCACGATATAACTGAAATATTGTTGAAAGTGGCGTTAAACACCATAAAACAAACAGTGCTTAGCATGTGCATTACATCAGAAGATTATGTTGTAAAACATTACTAGAGTTTAAACTACATACTTTAGATAATATTTTACAACATTAATACAGAGGGCACTTCTTAGCAAGACTTGTTTATATTTCCAATAGTATCATAAGTAAAAGTTTTATTTTAGAATATTTTGAAAACTATATAAACATTCAAGGATCAGAGTGCATTTTATATGTAAATTATAAAATATTCCGTTTTTGTATTTGTCATTTTTCAAAATGATGATAAATAAAACTGTTGTAAGTGGCGATATACACCATAACCCTGATCTTAACCCAAAATGTTGTAAGTGGCGATATACACCATAACCCTGATCCTAACCCAAAATGTTGTAAGTGGCGATATACACCATAACCCTGATCCTAACCCAAAATGTTGTAAGTGGCGATATACACCATAACCCTGATCCTAACCCAAAATGTTGTAAGTGGCGATATACACCATAACCCTGATCCTAACCCAAAATGTTGTAAGTGGCGATATACACCATAACCCTGATCCTAACCCAAAATGTTGTAAGTGGCGATATACACCATCACCCTGATCCTAACCCAAAATGTTGTAAGTGGCGATATACACCATAACCCTGATCCTAACCCAAAATGTTGTAAGTGGCGATATACACCATAACCCTGATCCTAACCCAAAATGTTGTAAGTGGCGATATACACCATAACCCTGATCCTAACCCAAAATGTTGTAAGTGGCGATATACACCATAACCCTGATCCTAACCCAAAATGTTGTAAGTGGCGATATACACCATAACCCTGATCCTAACCCAAAATGTTGTAAGTGGCGATATACACCATAACCCTGATCCTAACCCAAAATGTTGTAAGTGGCGATATACACCATAACCCTGATCCTAACCCAAAATGTTGTAAGTGGCGATATACACCATAACCCTGATCCTAACCCAAAATGTTGTAAGTGGCGATATACACCATAACCCTGATCCTAACCCAAAATGTTGTAAGTGGCGATATACACCATAACCCTGATCCTAACCCAAAATGTTGTAAGTGGCGATATACACCATAACCCTGATCCTAACCCAAAATGTTGTAAGTGGCGATATACACCATAACCCTGATCCTAACCCAAAATGTTGTAAGTGGCGATATACACCATAACCCTGATCCTAACCCAAAATGTTGTAAGTGGCGATATACACCATAACCCTGATCCTAACCCAAAATGTTGTAAGTGGCGATATACACCATAACCCTGATCCTAACCCAAAATGTTGTAAGTGGCGATATACACCATAACCCTGATCCTAACCCAAAATGTTGTAAGTGGCGATATACACCATAACCCTGATCCTAACCCAAAATGTTGTAAGTGGCGATATACACCATAACCCTGATCCTAACCCAAAATGTTGTAAGTGGCGATATACACCATAACCCTGATCCTAACCCAAAATGTTGTAAGTGGCGATATACACCATAACCCTGATCCTAACCCAAAATGTTGTAAGTGGCGATATACACCATAACCCTGATCCTAACCCAAAATGTTGTAAGTGGCGATATACACCATAACCCTGATCCTAACCCAAAATGTTGTAAGTGGCGATATACACCATAACCCTGATCCTAACCCAAAATGTTGTAAGTGGCGATATACACCATAACCCTGATCCTAACCCAAAATGTTGTAAGTGGCGATATACACCATAACCCTGATCCTAACCCAAAATGTTGTAAGTGGCGATATACACCATAACCCTGATCCTAACCCAAAATGTTGTAAGTGGTGATATACACCATAACCCTGATCCTAACCCAAAATGTTGTAAGTGGCGGTATACACCATAACCCTGATCCTAACCCAAAATGTTGTAAGTGGCGGTATACACCATAACCCTGATCCTAACCTAAAACGTTGTGGTAAAAAATACATACAGAACCATCTTATATATCATATTTATATCTAAGGAACACCCCCCCCCCCCCATAGTCATTATATGCTTCTTCATCCTGTTTAGGCCCCTTTTGTTTACTTGCTCCTAAAGACTATTAAATTATTTGACTTTCCAATAGTTTGATGGTTTGGTTTGGTTTATGGTGTTTTACGCCACTTTTAACAATATTTGAGTTATATCGTGGCGGACCAATCTTTTGACTATGAGCGTACCTTACAAAGGTTGTTCCAGTAAAGCGTCATATGTACTTAATTGAATATCTACGTGTTTTTTAATATTTATGTTGCCACGTTAAGTATATAATCATATTATAGAATGAATAACAAAGCAAAATAGTTTCAAAATCCAAAACAAAAACCATAGAAACAGGCAAAATTGTTACTTAACAAATATTTATAAAAATGTCACACACATTATAAACATTTTTTAATTTCCAATCCTAAGTGGTATTTTATTTTAATTTTTTTCAGGGTAAAATGACAGATACAATGGATGATAATATACCCCTTACATCTGCAGCACCACCTGTGGTACGTATAATTTATAAAATTACAGCTTATATAAATGAAAATACAGTCATACATTGTACTGGGAGTTGTTACATTCACCGTAGTTGTGGCTTATCTCTTATTTTTATTACATTTTCTTTTTATTTTCTGCGTGATCAATGCACAGGGGGGGGGGGGGGGGGGGGGACACATTCACAATGATTTTACTGTTGATTGAAGTGGATAGAATTATAATCTATATATTCTGCTATCTATAGTGAATTACATGTTACAATGTGATTTGGGAGTTCCTAAAACAAGGTAGAATGTAGCTATAGTTTTGATGAAAACAAATGTCGTTGCCAGCCTTAAGGCTATTGTGTATATTAGTGAGCATTATTGAGTCATTAAAATAGTCTTGAAATATTCATTTGATGGAATGCCTACAAACTATAAATTAGTATGTATGAAAAAATGGTACCGGGATTAATTTATTTATTACCTATTTTAGTATATTTTTGGTGATAAATTGATTTGATAGAAAATCACTACAAAGCAATTGTTGATGAATATAAATGTGTTTAACAATTTTTTTTTACAGAACTGGGGAGCTGGTCCACAAGTACCTTTTAAATCTAGACTTCTAACTGATGGAGGATTTTCTTCTTGGTCAGAATGGAGCACTTGTTCTGTTGACTGTGGAGGTAATACGAAAGGGAAGCACATTTAAACCATAGGTTTTCCCAAATCCTTGAAATCGTTTGAACATTCCAACAGTCGTTGGATCGACGTCATCAAACCAGTGACAATATTTCATAGATTTTATATAAATTGTAATAGATAGTAAATGTTGACTGTTTTATGATATCAGTTGAGCAGTTCTTCAGTTATATTCTGAAGAAGCTTACACAAAGTCAACTAGAAGACAAAACATAGAATGATAATACAGATAATAAAGTTTTGGTCATAATGAGCATCAGTTCAACAAAGTGCCGTGGCTCTCCAATAATAATGAAATATTTCGATACTAAATCCGTCATATTGCTTTTCACCCATGCAATCAACACTGTTATCCACAGCTAGATCACACCATCACTGTTTATCTTGTTGCTGATGTGTCGTTTCTATGAATTTGTTCTTAATTTATCATGATTATGAGGAAATTACTGCTCACTTGAGACTAATGCACAATAAAATAATTTAATGAGTGAGTGAGTGAGTGAGTGAGTGAGTGATCATTATTCAACGCCAACTCAGCAATTGTTAGCTATATCATGTTGAGAACAAATTAATTTTCGATGAGAAGAGGATGAGACCTGTTTTGTACTAGACCAACACGTTTAGTTGAGTGTTTTTAGTGTTAGCTCAATGAATAAAACAACACTTGACATATAGTCGTGTCGCTCACTCGGACACATTATCCTGATTCAGAGCCAATCTGTCTTTGCCCATGATCTTTGAATTATAAATAGACAATATATGTACATTGTCAGAAAATATAAAAAGGAAATATTTGTACGAGATTTAGAGACAGGCAGAAATTCGTAATATTACCATGTAGTCTACAGATGATAGGTATTCTTAATATATTCCCTTTTCTCAGATGGCACTCAGCAAAGAACAAGGTTGTGTAATAATCCTTTACCTGCAAATGGAGGTGCTGACTGTAGTGGGAGCTATGTGGAAACACGACAATGTCAAAAGCCTCCTTGTGGTAAGTAAAAATGCTAATTATAATTGAAAACAATTGCAAGAAATTTGTCTTTTAAATTTATGGTGAATATTTGGCATCTTGTTTGATGCGAAGGAAGATCTTCACTATCCTTACCTGATATACAAATCTAATGTACTTAATCGATTTGCCCTGTCATGCTTAGAACTCCCCAAAACTCATAAATTATATCCGGGTATTGGGGAATATGTAATCTTAAAATGATTAAATGTGTGTCAATTATATGAATTCAACGAGTTTTGATGTGAGTCTAGCCTATACAAGTTTCATAAGCGATTTTAGCATGTACTTGTTTTATAAGTGGATATCACTGATTTTATCCAAGCTGGTTTCATTAGTGGTTGTCAGTGATTTTGTCCTATTCTGGTTTCATTGCCGGTTGTCAGTGAGCATAGCCTATGCTTGTTTCAGCAGTGGTTGTAAGCAATTCTATCCTATGCTTATTTCAACAGTGGTCGTTAGTGATTCTAGCCTATACTTGTTTCATCAGCGGTTGTCAGTGATTCTAACCTGTTCTTATTTCATCAGCGGTTGTCAGTGATTCTAACCTATACTTGTTTAGCAGCGGTTGTCAGTGGTTCTATCCTATACTTGTTTAGCGGCGGTTGTCAGTGATTCTAGCATAAGCTTGTTTCAGCAGTGGTTGGCAGTGATTTTATCCTATGCTGATTTAATTAGTGGTTGTCGGTGATTTTAACCTTTGCTGGTTTCATTAGCGGTTGTCAGTGAGTTTATCCTATGGTGTTTTAATTAGCGGTTGTCGATGATTTTAACCTTTGCTGGTTTCATTAGTGGTTTTCAGTGGTTTTATCCTATGCTGGTTTCATGAGCGGTTGTTTGTGATTTTATCCTACCTATGCAAATTTCATTAGCAGTTGTCGGTGATTTAACCTATGCGTGTGTTATTAGCGGTTGCTAGGGTTTCACTCTGTGAAAATGTATGTTTTAATGTTAGGTCACTGGGTACGGTGATATATGTTCTAGCACGTCTATTAACAACATTTCCACAAAATAAAGTGAAATTGAATGGACCCATCAAGGTATTTACTTGCAATAAATATTAATCATAAGAGTAAAAATCTAGATATTTGATTTAGTGTTGGTAGGGAGCCAAGATTTTAGGTTATCACAATTTTGGTCATACTGAGGTATGTCCTTCTTTGCACACGGCATTTCGTATTTTCCTTTGGGTTAACATACAAATTCTACTTTATACCACTTTGGATATTGTAATAATTCAGCCACTTTCATGTTGCTCTGTTTAGTGTTTTCTTGACGATTGTTTGTCTTTTCGTCTTTTTTTGGGGGGCCATTTTTGGTGTCAGTCCTTCTTTCATTTACATCTTCTTATTTTCTCTCTGGTAACTTCAAACTGTTCAAACATCATGCAGATTTTTAAAGACAAATGAGATAGGTATATATAATGGAGAATACACTCTAGTTGTAGATCTTTAAAATAGTTAACAAGTCCAGTCAGGGTCAAGTTGGTTATTTTTAAGAATCTATAGGTTGTAGTGACAGCAAGAACCTTTGAGCCGTAATGAAAGAGGGAGGTTTGGTGCTTTAAAATCTGATTCAACCCACCATTTCTTTAGAAATGCCTGTACCAAGTCAGGGTCATTACGGTTTTCACAGTTTTACGTTGTTGAATGATTTTGTCTGTTTATATACTTATGAGTTTTGACTTTCCCTTTGTAAGATTGTTCGGAGTTCGGTAATTTTCTTATTACCCTTATTGGAGTGTATTCTTTTACTTAATGCATTTTCATCTATAAAAGTGTTTTTATTTTATATTTTTCACATTTCCGTAACGGAGAAACAGCAATTACTAATTTTCTAATCGATGGTTTGATGCCAGCATGTTAACCACTGCTGTAAAACACACATATAATATTTCCTAATTAATCAATATTGTTTTCATTTTATTAATCTAAAATCATATTACTTATTTCAGTCATAAATGGAGGCTTTAGTGATTGGACAAGTTGGACACAGTGTTTTATATCGGACGGTTGTCAAGGATATAGAACCAAAGAAAGGTCATGTGATAAACCGAAACCTGCAAATGGTGGTCTGTTTTGTACTGGAGAACTAAAAATGCAAGAGTCCTGTAATAATTGTTCATAATCATATTAAAACAATATCAACCGCAGAAATTATGATTGTTGTAGTTATTTAAAATCAGTTTTAGGAAAGGTTTGAAGATACCAAAGGGGTAATAAAAATCCGAACATCGAAGGACAGACAACACAATGGCCATAAGAAAAAAGACAACGAACGATCTACAAAACATACACATAAAACTAAAGATCAATTAACCGCCTTAAATCATTTTCTGCTTACAAATTGGGGTAGTCATGATCGTGATCACGTATAGTTGAATTTAAAACTACCAGTGCAATCAGTGCCTATCACCACTAAGTTGTGAATTCGAATCCCGCTCATGGCGAGGTGTGATAAAGTTTATCAGTAACTTTCGACAGGTAGGTAGTTTTCTTCGGGTACTCTGATTTCCTCTACCAATAAAACTGACCGCCACGATATAACTGAAATATTGTTAAAAGTGGCGTTAAACACTATAACCCTAACCCTAACGCTGCTTCCGAATTTATTCTAGTACAATTTCCCTTCAAAATCAGCACTGAAATGATCAATTTGGAATTAAAACAGCGTGCAAGCTCATTTCAATATCAGTATGATATATCAACATACCCTTAATTGATGCAATGAAATATTGCATTTACATTAACGAATCATGTTTGGTGTTTGTGTTTAATTTGGAATGTTTTTGTAAATAATAAATACAACAGCTTTTTATTCACATTATATCAAAGGGAATAGATATGCAAATATCTTATATTGGTATTAGAAAATTTCACAAAATAGATTAAACCGACATCAGCATTTTTGACACACAATAAAGGTAGCATCAATTATGGTATTAAAACTTTGCACAGTAGTTTTAACTTGATCGTATTTGTTTTTTTCACTTTAGTTCCGTTTATCACACACAAAAACACCGGTCAAGTGGTATAGGTATATGACAATTTGGTAACCACTAACAGCTGTGTCGGAAATATTATGGCTATGATCAGTGAATGTTTGCATTGCAAATAGCTACATACGACCACCCATCGAAATCCTTGGACGGTATGTTACAATAATGAAAATAAAGTTTAAACGGTAATGGTCAACGATTCCACGAATATCAACAAAACGAATACACCAATTCTCACCTCAAATCATTGAACACGAAACAGACCACGACATATCTGAATAAGGCCGAACTGACGTCATTCACTGCCAAATTTCAAGAACCAACAATCGAAACCCCTTTATATCGTTGAATTAAGCATATTTTATTTACTCAAAATATTAGCAAATGGGATGGGACACAAGTTATGACAATAATTATTTAAAGTCCGCTCCCTACAATTCATAACAAATTATATACATGACAGACAACCATACAATGAAATATTTCAACTAACATAAAGATGTATAAACAAACAAGTAAAAATGGAGTAAGATTCAAACAATGAGACATGGTACTTGTTAGTAAACCAATATCAGGAAAACTGGAGAATTGCCATCCATCTTGAAAATGGCTAGAGTAATACCTATCCCAGCAAAGGCACACTCTTCACTGTTAAGCACTGGTCCTATTGCTCCTATAGGTTAGGTTTATGGTCTTTAACGCCACTTTCAACAATATTTCAGTTATGCCCTGGCGTTCTGTATGATTGGTGGAGGAATCCTGAGAAAACCACCGATAAACTTTATCACATAATATTATATTGAGTACACCTCATTATGAGCGGTATTCAAACTCACAACTTTAGTGTTGCTCTTAAAAGTTGCATCTGTAAAATTATGGTCGCCTTTTTTGTATGGTTTTACAGATCCATGGTAGAATATTTCAGATCATCTTTAATATTTTGGAACGTTCATGTGATATATACAAGGGGCCATCGTGGTCGTGATGATATGGTAGTTGGATTTATAACTATATATGCAATCAGTGCCTATCACCACTACATGCTGTGAGTTCGAATCCTACTCAGGCGAGGTGTACTCGTTACAGCATTTTGTGATAAAGTTTGTCACCGACTTGCGACAGGTCGGTGGTTTACTCCAGTTTCCCGACTGGCTCCACTCTTGCAATATTGTTGTACCAAATGTCGCAGAGTATGCTGTTCTACATTTTCCACCTATAGGGCTCCATCGGTATAGGAAAATATAAATGTGTGTTATATTTCTATTCTATTAGCTTCCAATATGTTTTTTTCATTTTAATTCAACCTTATATGTTGATGTGTTTTGTATATTATCATTTGTCCTGTTGTCAATTTTCTTTTGACCATTGTATTGTCTGTCCTTCGCCGAATTACAGCTTCTGATCGCCCTTTTGTTATCTTCAAACTATTCAGAACAATTCTGTATGTATTTTCTTTTGTTTCACTAATGGCCGTACATTGTGGCATTGTGGCTCATTAACAAAGACATTGCTCGAGATATTGTGATATTTTGGTTTTACAAGAATAAGATTCATGTTCTTTCATTTTGGAATCTAGACGAACAGTTGCAGGTAGTGGCTTAGTACTGTCAATCATTTAACAGAAGAAATAAATGAAACACCTTTATATTAACACTAAATGTAATATATTTATCAAATCAAAAGTGCATACATTTATACATTATATATAAATGTTCCAGAAAATATAATTTGTGATCGCACTAGACTTATACATCTAAATAAAAAGGATCAAATATCCTCTTTCTGTTAGGATTATTTGATGATTTTGCTGGAAGAAATTCAAATCTTGTGGCTGTCCGTTCACCAGTGTCATTGAAAATGTATGTTCCCACCATTTCCGTGCCTGTTATTTGAAGTTCAACTCGTCCATCTGTTATTTCTGGCCATAGTCCGGATGGAGGATTCACAATTATTGTTGCATGCTTTCTACAGCCTTCATCAGTTGTATAGAAAGGATCTGCCCTGTCAGAGACAAAAATGTCAAACATTTTAGCACAACTTCTAAGGTATTGCCTTTCTGGTGTCAGGTAAGTACTGTGTAATTCTATGGACCGGGTATCGCCGACCTTAACTTCTTCGTCAATGGTAAATAAAGTTCTAAATATGTCTTCACACAATAAATCTCCGTCCCTCTCATACTGCTTTTCCAAACTGTGAATCTTAGGATCAAAGTCTACCCGGACATCTATGCCATACGTGAAATTACAAACCCTCGAAGACACAACATCAGGATTATGACCATATATAACAGCTCCTTTTAAAACAGAGTGTGACCCATCTACTGGAATGAACACTTCAATGTTAGAAAAAGCTTTTTGTACAGCGTTCTGTAAATCATCTGCCTCAGAAAATCCTCCAACCATCATGATAGCAGAAACATCAGAACACCTTTCATGTTGAAATATCGTTCTAATTTCATGTATAATGTTCTGAATTGGTTCTTGGAACATATCCATAAATAGTTCACTGTTAATCGTTAGTTTGTCACGTTTAAAACGAAGTTGTTCATTGTATTTTGAAGTTGCTATGACTTCAGCAAATGTCCTTTTTTTCTTCTTTTCAACACTTTCGATAAGACTGTATGGAATTGGTATTTGAATGGAATGTAATTCATATGAGGAACTTGTGAACGTCTTCTTTTTTCTTTTAAAACTCCTCGTCATCAGGAGAAGATCATGACCGTACGACTTTTTGAAGTCTTCTAAAATACCAGCACCAAGCAATTCCAAAATAATTTTCATGAACTATCGATTAACACACTCTCCTCCCCATGGACCACCACAGATCTTGTGGATTATTTTTAGCTCGCCGTTTGTAGAAACCTCCTGCGTTGAAATATCTACAGTTCCACCTATTAAAATGATAAATTGTAAAGTTACCAATGTGTACGGGGCCGTTGTGGTCGTGATTGCATTGTTGTTGAATAACTACCTGTGCAACCAGTGCCTATCACCACTAATGTTATGGGTTCAAACCCAGCTCAGGCGAGGTGTACTCAATACAACATTATGTGATAAAAATTGTCAGTCACTTTCTCCGGGTACTCCGGTTTCCTCCACCAATAAAACTGACCGCCACAATACAACTGAAATATTGTTGAAAGTGGCGTTAAATACCATAAACCCAAACCCATGTGTGTACTGCCACGTGTATATGTGTGTTAAAGGTACCGTTTTGCCTCTTTCTGTGATTTATCTGTGGTATTTTGGAAGTGTTCTTACAGTGTGGTATTTCTTACTTTCATTTCGATAAATGGAAAAAACAATCGAAGGAATTATAATGGATGCATCTATAATTATCGAGCGGGAGATCGATTTATGTCGTGACGGAACAACTTCATATTTATTTGGGCATTGAGTATGATTACAGGAACAAGAATAACACAATCAACAAGTAGCGTGATGGACCTATGAGCGAGCGTTTTATTTCCATTAGTAGAAGATGATATAAAGGATATTGGCTAGAAGCCAAACACGTTTACCAAGCAACGGACTATCAGCATTCATGTCTTACCAACAATAACACGACAAGCGCCACTAGTGGAGCAGAATACGCTTACCCTTCCGGAGCACGCGAGTACACGCATATTTGTGTGGTTCATGTTGCTTAATCTTTAGTTTTCTGTGGAGTGTTTTGCAGATCATTGCTTGCCTTTTTGTTTTTTTTTTCTTTTGGCCATTGTTTGACTTCTTCTCCGATCTACGATTTCTGGTTGCCCCTTTATTTTTTTAAATATTTGTCTTTTGTTTTCCTATAGCCATTCGTAACTATGTGTTCTTCAACAACTGCTTCAATAATTCCTTAACCTGAAAGAGGAGTATGGTATTCTGTCAGTGTGAGCCATATGTTTACCTATCGAATAATGGATGCGAATTCCAACAATCCAATGCAAGCAAGTGCTGCCCTGTATGGTGGGGTGGGTACAAAAACAAAACAAATAAACAAATAAACAACAACAACAAACGTCCATCGCCTACCATCCACTCATTTAAAAAATCTGGTGCTCTATGTTTCATGTACATAGCATTAAGCAAGTTAAGTAATAAGATCTTCAAAAAAAATGACAGGGAAATGACAAACTTTGATGGTAAGAAACAAAATTGTTTTTATAACAATCAATAAATAAATGTGATAAATTGTAATGTAATGTAAGAAGAGTTTGAAGATACCAAAAGGGGTAATCAGAATCCGTATATAATGTAATGTAATGTAATTTTAATATAAAAAATAGGATAAAACAAATATTCAGAAAAGCCACATAAGTATATAAAAATAAAATTGCGAACGAATAAAAACGTGGATATTTGATTTAGTGCACACGACTCGTTTCTGGAATATGCACACAGTCAAAAGATTGGAAAGCCAAATAATTCCGTTGGGAGAAAAAAAACCAATGTGCCTAAAGGGGATAGCCAAAAATCTGTCAAAGTCACCTGTGTCTGAGAGAGGAGAACTTTAGTTTTAGTAATAAGTAAATTATTTAAGACCTGTAAATTTTATCTAATAAACCATGTCATTACCGAATTTGGCAGAAATATTGTAAATGCAGTTTTCTACATTTGTGTTTTTTTTATTGTTGCACACTTTTTAGACGTTTTATATTTTTTTCGTCTACAGTTTAATTTTTTAACGATCCAACACCCACGTAAGGATGATTGTTGACGAAACGTTCCTCACTTGGGTAGATACATTGTACAGTTGTCACTTACTTGAGACGATTGTAATATTTGTTTCCTGTGACTGTGTCGTATAATAATAATCCTATTCAATGTATATAATGAAAAGAAAGTTTAAACAATTCCGCCAAATATCAACTGAACAAAGAACCACCTTAACTCACTGAACACAAAAAGATCACGACATATGACGTTGAATAGATAGGTCCTCGCTTGGGACACAGGCACACAAATGTGGCAGGGTTAAACCAGTTAACGGGATTCCAACTCTCTCCTCTTGATAATTGGATCTCCAACGGCAATACATATATAAACAATCGATAATAAAAAAAACTGCACCGATTCGCTGCTACTCACAAAAACAACATACTACAACATAAACTTGACAGTACAAGGTCAAATAATGTTCCTACAATTGATAATAATTGTAAATTCTATGGACATTTTTACACCTCAATGATTTACATGCTCAGTTGTTATATTTGCATGCTCAGTTGTCAACCAAATACAAAATCAGCGATTCATGCTCCACTGCGATTCAATTGTTTTCTCTGTTCAGACATTATTCATTAGAACCAACCCTAATTTAATTAATTATTAATTTATTCAATCAGATTTAGCTATATATACCTCCAGCATCTAAAACGATAAACTTTCGTCCAATATCAAATGTTTTCAGAGCAACCATCTTATTTTCCCCTATAAACCTATCTACCGGAAGAAGCCTGGCATAAACTGATGCTGCCTCCGGTTCATACACAAGGGAAAATGTATCTCCCTTTATTCCAACCTGTAGTTGGAAATTAAAAGTAAAACACAAGTAATGAAGATATTCATGGATATTTATACCCACTATTTGTATATTATCAGTGTCCATGGTGCGTTGTATTTTATTTTCATGAAGACAACATGAATTACAATGACATATGAACTGCATCGGTCGTGTAATAGTTAGCGTGCTCATCTCGAGTGCGGTAGATCGTGAGTTCGCGTCAAGGTAGGGTCAAACCAAAGACTATATAATTGGCATTTGATGCTCCTCCGCTAAAAACAACACAAATGGGTAATAGCTTAGAAACTATGTTCGATAATTTTGTTATTACCCTTATAGCTTGTTTGGCTCGGAATTAGTACTATATGTCCGAGTGGAGCGACATGCATACCTACGGACTGTTACTTTAGTAAGCGAGCACTCTTAAGATCCAACTAAATGCGTAGTCCTATACATTTTGCATATATATTTGTTTCAGTAAGCCAGCATTGTTAAGATCCAACTTACATTTTGTATATATATTTATAAGGTTTTTTCTCAATCAGATTTGTGTCACAGATTTCAACAAAATACTTTATCCATGAGAGTTAAAGTAGGGGATGGCATCCTGGTAGTCATCCTCGTCTAGTGTCTCTAAACAATAAAATCTTGTGGATTCTGAAGCCAATTTGCTTTTGTTAATATTGAAGCAACTGGGGTACACTGAAGCTGGAGGCATTACTCTCAGAGACTATTACGTCCAGACGGAAGTTATCGATTGGCTACAACAATGTCCTAAATAATATCACGTGATACCCTAAATCTCGGATGTTTAGATTGAGTCGTCATTATATCATGGCTTTTAAAAAAATAATAATAATGTAAAATAGTACCACTTCTGCGGATTCCCTCATAAATTGTTTACAGGAATCGTTCCAGATGGCTGGCACTGATACAACCCAATACATCATATCTTCTACCGCTCCTAGTTTTCTATGCTTAATTTCACTAACCAAATGATCCTTTAAATAACCTATGGCTGCAGCAAATACAACTTTGGCAGGCATCGTTTTACCTCCTATTTCAAACAATTCAAAGTCTTCTCGAATATCCTAGAAAAAAAATAGATTTCCATATGTGCCAATCTTCTGGTTATTCATTATCCAATGAACATTTGTGTACAGTTTGGTTTCATTTAGCTTCAAGTTTCTGAGAATGAAATATTTTCAGTGGAAGTGGTGGGTGAATTTCTAAGAATGAAATATTTTCAGGTGCAGTTGTGGTTGAGTTTATGCGAATAAGATATTTTCAGTGACAGTTGTGGTTGAGTCTCTGCGAATAAGATATTCTTAGTGGAAGTGGTAGCTGAGTTTCTGCGAATGAAATAGTTTCAGTGGCAGTTGTGGTTGAGTTTCTGAGAATGAAATATTTTTAATAGAAGTTGTGGTTGAGTTTCTGCGAATAAGATATTTTTAATAGACGTTGTGGCTGAGTTTCTGTGAATAAGATATTTTTAATAGACGTTGTGGCTGAGTTTCTGTGAATAAGATATTTTTAATAGACGTTGTGGCTGAGTTTCTGTGAATAAGATATTTTTAATAGAAGTTGTGGCTGAGTTTCTGTGAATAAGATATTTTTAATAGACGTTGTGGCTGAGTTTCTGTGAATAAGATATTTTTAATAGAAGTTGTGGCTGAGTTTCTGTGAATAAGATATTTTTAATAGACGTTGTGGCTGAGTTTCTGTGAATAAGATATTTTTAATAGACGTTGTGGCTGAGTTTCTGTGAATAAGATATTTTTAATAGACGTTGTGGCTGAGTTTCTGTGAATAAGATATTTTTAATAGAAGTTGTGGCTGAGTTTCTGTGAATAAGATATTTTTAATAGACGTTGTGGCTGATTTTCTGTGAATAAGATATTTTTAATAGAAGTTGTGGCTGAGTTTCTGTGAATAAGATATTTTTAATAGAAGTTGTGGCTGAGTTTCTGTGAATAAGATATTTTTAATAGACGTTGTGGCTGAGTTTCTGTGAATAAGATATTTTTAATAGACGTTGTGGCTGAGTTTCTGTGAATAAGATATTTTTAATAGAAGTTGTGGCTGAGTTTCTGCGAATAAGATATTTTTAATAGAAGTTGTGGCAGAGTTTCTGTGAATAAGATATTTTTAATAGAAGTTGTGGCTGAGTTTCTGTGAATAAGATAATTTTAATAGACGTTGTGGCTGAGTTTCTGCGAATAAGATATTTTTAATAGAAGTTGTGGCTGAGTTTCTGCGAATAAGATATTTTTAATAGAAGTTGTGGCTGAGTTTCTGTGAATAAGATATTTTTAATAGACGTTGTGGCTGAGTTTCTGTGAATAAGATATTGTTAATAGACGTTGTGGCTGAGTTTCTGCGAATAAGATATTTTTAATAGAAGTTGTGGCTGAGTTTCTGCGAATAAGATATTTTTAATAAACGTTGTGGTTGAGTTTCTGTTAATGATATACTTACAGTGACAGTAGTGGATGGGTCTCTGAAAATGAAATATTTCAAGTGGCAGTAGTGGTTGAGTTTCTGCGAATGACATATTTTTAATGGAATTGGTTGCTGCGTTTCTGAAAATAAATATTTTCAGTGGCAGTGGTGGTTGATTTCCCGTGAATGATATATTTTCAGTGGAAATGGTGGCTGCATTTTTGCGGTCGAGATATTTTTAGTGGAAGTGGTGGCTGAGTTTCTAAGAATGACATATGTTCCTGCAGTAATAGCCATATCTTCTTTGATTTATTATAAATATTATCAACATTTATCCAAAAATGCGTGGCTACAAATGTCTAAATGCATAGATGATAATTCAAAGAATTGTCCATCACATTATGTACTGTGAAATACAATGTAATAATAAAATATTATTCAACAGGCTCTATGTTAAGTCATCGTCTGTGGTGTATGTGTACTCTCCACATGTAAAATGTAATCTTTGCTATAAGGTACCATCTAATGTTCATTTGTTGATCACTGCTTTGTCTTACTGTCGTTTTTCTTCTGATTGTTGTATTGGCTTTCTTCGATTTACGGCTTGTGATTACTCATTTAGTATCATCAAACTTTTCTTGTAGAGGGTCGTTAAAATGAACACTCATAAAAGGTAACAACTATATCAATTTGAGGTTATTTTAATTTCGTAATACATGAATCAAATTACAGTTCAGTTTTATTTAATCAACAGTTTTTGGTTTTGTTTGTTTGTTTGTTTGTTGTTTTTTTTTTGCTTTTTTAAAAAACAAAAGAGTAATGTAAAATGTTTTACGATGAGAAAAATGTTTAAAATTCATAATTGGCAGAAATCAATCAAATTACACAGAATGTTCTGTTTTATTTAGTCAGCTGTTTCTTTGAAAAAAAAGGAATTTCAAAATTTTACGGCTGTAAAGAGATGATGATACCTGATTTATATGTCATTAGAGCTGAAAGGTATCTAATATTTTTCATTGTTTTGTATTTTAATCCTTTCGCAGATATTGTAAGTCCCCTTTCATTTACCACTAGAAAAACGATGGACAATTAACATACAAAAGAACGTAAAATTTTGTAAACAACATGCACCAATTATTGTCTTAATTATAGGAACTATTCCAAAATCCAATAGAAAAATCGTAGAAATAGGGAAAATAGATACCCCTAACACACAAACATAAGACCGCTCACTTTCTTAAGCTTTATAAGTCTAAGCCCATATCATAATCTTCTTTGCTTCAATTCGACAATGTTTTACGTTCATGTCCTTTGAATGATAAATCTAAGGCCGACGTCATAGATTGTATTATAATGTAGTAGCTTTGTAACAACGGTAGACTGCTACGGACCCAAACTTCCGGTCATCAGTTTTATCTTACAATATTGTTATATTATACAAACCTCGTCACATTCTGCTGCACTATATAACTGCATCTTAAAACCTTTGAAGTAATACCACTTGTCGTGTTCATCATTGTTAAACAGGTCTTCATATTTGTCTTCAGCGTCGAATCCAAAACAGTCAAATTTCTTACTTTCATCAAACAGAAGTACACATGGTAATTTAGTGGTAACAGCACTGTTGTTTTTGTTCCATATAGATGTATGTACATCTATGGGATTGGTTTTGAACTGGTAAACAAAGGAAAATGCATAACCAACTCCAGAACTCCCAAAGTCGATGGCAGCTACAAGAAGCTTTGTGTCACTCATATTCCTATTTCTCATATTTAAAAAATCATTAGTTATTCAAATGTGAAATTACATTGACTGATTTCCCAGAACTCGGTTCAACACAATCAGCTTTAAGTGTCCTCATGACAGAATCATAGATTATGGAAATATTACAGCTAGTATATACAACGCTTCTATATGTGATTTCCTAGTGTGTGTAAATTACTCAACTTTAACTTCTGATTTATGTACATGGTACACCTGCGGTTAGGGAATGGTATTCTTCAAATGAGCGCAAATAGGAATATTCGTTGCCTACCCATTGCTAGACGAGGCAATTAAAAAAATCGTCTTATTCTGGCAAACTCTTTCACTTGCTGTGCAGGTCGAGTTCGCCTCCCAATTTGCATCATGGACGTGTATTTGGATTTTGATTGTCACCTTGACAAATGAAATGCTTTGTTATTGATAGTCTTGTACAAAAAGAAAACTGGAGATACCAAAGGAGTCAACAGAAGCCGTAATTTGAAGGACAAACAAAAAAATGGTAAAAATGAAAAGGACTAAAAGACAACCAATAGGCGACAAAATACTACACAGAAAGCCAAAGATTTAGCAACAGGGATTCCATTATAAATTAGTAGTAAACTCAGGTACTCATGAAGAGTAAGCAGTTCCTCCTCCACAAGTGACACCCTTCGTGTTGTTCTCGTTAAAAATCCGAGTGATGTCATGAATATTTTGCCTTTCAGATGTCCACCAAATGCCAGACTCAATAAATTGCTTCAAGTTTTATTTTACGTACAAGAATCCTGTCCGACCAGTTAGTACATTTGTGCTTTTTATGTTTGGTACATTCCGAAAAACAGATATGACGTCCAATGGACACACACGAGTTCAAATTTAAAAGTGTGACGTTAACAGACGTACAACAACAAATATTACGTTATAATTATGATGTTTATTTGACATCACCATATGGTGCAACTTGATCAATTGTTGTTTATGGTTAAATGAGTAATATTTCTGCATTTTACACATTTTTAAATTGTTCAAATGAAGTAATCGAAACTGAACTCTACATGTATTTATCATAAATCATATTCCAAATAGAAGCTATCATCAACCTCCAACTCTACCTCAAGTTCAAATTGTAAACTAAGTAGATTCTGTCTAATTTATAATCATCAAAGAGTTCTATTCTAAATAATATACACTAACTCTATACGGTTATTTCTGCTTTTACACATTTTTAAATTCCTCAAATGAAGTTACCAAAGCTGAACTTCACATGTATTTATCATAAATAATATTCATCAACCTCCATCCCTACCTCAAGTTCAAATGGTAAACTAAATATATTCTAATTTATAAACTACGATGTTGGTCATCTTAGAGTTGTAATCCAAATAAAATACATTAACTCCATAAAGCACAACACTATTACCTCATTTGTCTTACCAATCTTTTTAACAATGACCGTACTTAATGAAGATTATTCCAGAAATGAGTCGTGCGCAATAACTAACTATTTACGTTTCTACTTTCTTCATAAGACACAGTACTGCTACATCTTTTGACAATAAGCTTACCTAATGAACGTTATGCCAGAAACAGGTCATGTGCAATAGCTAGATATCTACGCTTTAGATTTTTTCATAAAACACAAAACTGTTACATCATTTGGCTTTCCAAACTTTTAACAATGAGCGTACTTAATGAAGGTTATTCAAAAATGAGTCGTGCACAATAACTAAATATCTACGTTTCTATATTTTTTTTTATAAAACACAAGTCTTTTACATCATTTGGGTTTCCAATCTTTTGAGTTTTTACGTACCTGATGAAAGTTATTCCAGAAACGAGTCGTGCACAATAAATAGATATCTACGTTTCTATTTTCTTTATAAAACACAAGACTTTTACATCATTTGGGTTTCCAATCTTTTGAGTATTAACGTACCTGATGAACGTTATTCCAGAAACGAGTCACGTTCACTAAATTAGATATCAATCATAATACATTATCATGTTATTTGCAAATATTGAATACATGATTTACGATTGAACAATTATATAAATTATTAGAAAATTCTTGTTTTCATTCACTGTATACAATTTACAATACATCTCTGATGTAGCATCATGTAACATGCTTGATAAAATACAATACTGACGAAACCCGTGTGACCGAAACGTTTGAATGAAAACAAAGACTTACTAATAATTTGAAGAGAGAAACAATTTAATAATTTACATAAAACTTTAACCGACCAATCTTTCCATCACTTTAACTGTTTGAAATCTTGAAGACAAGAATCTGATTTATTTCTTTATGCTAACAAATAAGCGATATAAATTACAGGAAAAAATAAATCTCATACCTCATTTGCCGACTTCCATATCAAAGTAACAATGTTTGTAACTGTTTACTTTAAAAATGTAATTTGACATACATCATAACGGATAACGATCGTTTAAAGTTATTTAAACATCTGTACACAAAGCCTACGATCTAAATTTAGAAAGCACCTTAATACTTGAATTGCCTTGTTTGAAAAACCAGTTACACATATAGTGTCTCGGATTATTCGGTTATTCGGTCAATTTGAACCAACAAAAATGGAAAATTTCGTCTTTCTTAATGGTATGTAAGCAGATGTTCTGTAAATGGAAGGAAGGAAGGATATATGATGATTGATTGTTGTACCTCAGAGAGCAGTGTCTCAGTTATATCCAAGACAAGAACAAGTTCAACAAGATACGAGGTAGGGAGGGGATAACTGCAGCAACAACTGCCACTGAAAAAGTATGGATATTTGTGTAGGGACGACACATTTAGTCTTCGGTAGGGGATACAATTCCCGGGGAACGATATAACAAGGTGGTACTAGGGATATAAACCGATGGTTCAAAAGAATTCATTTCCCTCCTAAAAGCGAGTAAATAGGGGCAGGGGTCATGTCTTTATATTGATAGGTAGCGCTTATGGTGCACGTTTATTGAACTTAAGCATATTATATTGTCATATCAAACAAGAAAAGTTGAATGCTTCATCGTTATTTAATGGCATGTAAGCAGATGTCTTGTATATTCACAATGAATATTCACAATAATAAATCAGCAATTTGTCAGCTATCCAATGGCGAGAACAAGTTACATTCGATTAGATGATGACGATGATGATGGTATCTGCTTTGTATTAGATCAACATGCTTAGCTGGATTATTTAAGTTATTAACTCACTGAAACAACAGTCCGCGGGAAGACATGTCGCTCAACTCGTATACATTGACATGATTCTGCATGTAACTGAAGATTTTACATGACTTTTCGGTCATTGTTTGTTCCAGCCGATGGATGTCTCTGGAATTATTCAGGTCAACCCGGGGGTAAGAGTAAGATGCAACACTGGAATTCGGCGTAATACAACTTTATTATATTTAACTCACAAACAAACTTAAGATATACCTAAATATAAACAGAAAGTTGTTATTACAAATGTAGAGGCAATATTAACGAAGCGAGGTAAACAAATCCGGGTCCCATGAGAAACAAAGATGGCGACCACGTAAATGTAGTTTTCCGTAGAGAAAGTCAATGACGTATATTGTTTGATTTTCAATACAAATGGGAAATGAATGGGCATATGAAAAAATAAATACCATGAAGTTGAGGAACGTTAAAACGCCACATATCGATTGGATTTTTCGTTGTGTACATTGACACCGGAAGTCCAGTGCCTAACAATCCATCAAAATCACGTGGTCTGGCAGACGAAAATAAAAAAAAATTTGACGGAATAGAAATGATTCGAAACAAGCGTATTGTACCTGATCATACAAATAACCACAAATAATGGATGACAAGAATGGAAAAAATGAAAGGAGGACAAATATTGAGGTAACAAAAACAATTATTTTACACTATGACTACTGAATCCATATACATAATATATTAGTAATCTAAAACAAAAGTGAATATAAATAATACGATACATGACGTACGAGTATATTTAAAAGAAAGTCAATATAATCCCTTTATTATTTAAATGATGTGCATGAATGAGTGTTAATTCTATTTTCGTGGAATATAAATAAGAAGTAGATTAAAACTGCTACGAGGTGTAATGTATTCAATTGAAATGAAGGATGTTGGCCGTGTCATATTCACTATCGCATGGTACATGTAGTTAAACATACACCAATTCATGCTGTCGGTAGACTATTTCCACTTAAGTTGGGAGTTCGCATGCCTACGAGAAGGTGTGCTCAATATAGAAGAAATATGATAAAGATGATTACTGACATGTGACGAGTAGATGGCTTTTCCTATACTCCGGATCCGATCGGAGATATGCACTAGGTAGATGGTCTCCACCGAGTACTCTGGTCAGTGACATACTACAGGTAAATGGTCTCTATCTATAGGTATATGCTGTTCATCAGGCAGGTCCTCCGGTCATTAACATGTGATGGGTATGATGTATGCACAGCAATGGGTACCGTGGTCACTGACATGCGACAGGCAGATGATGTACACCTGATACTCCTGTCAGTGACATGTGACAGAAAGATGGTCTGCAGCGCACCGAGTACTGCGGATCAGTGTATTGCACCGGATGCTGCTGTAAGTGACATACGACAAATAGATGGTCTCCGCTGGGTATTCCAATCAGTGACATATGACAGGTAGATGGCATAAACAGATACTTCGATAAGTGACATATGTCAGGTAGATGGTGTTCATCTGCTACTCCGGTAAGTGACATGCGACAGGTAAATGGTGTTCACTTGGTACTCCGGTAAGTGACATGCGACAGGTAGAAGGTGTTCACCAGTTACTCCAGTCAGTAAAATGCGACAGGTAGATGGTGTTCACAAGATACTCCGTTCAGTGACATGCGACAGGCTGATGATCTCCACCGGATACTCCTGTAAATGACATACGACAAATAGATGGTCTCCGCTGGGTACTCCGGTCAGTGAAATGCGACAGATAGATCGTCTACACCAGTTACTTCGATCAGTGGCATGCGACAGGTAGATGATGTTCACCAGTTACTCCGGTCAGTGACATGCGATAGGTAGGTTATATCCACCAGGTAATTTGGTCAGTGACATGTGACAGGTAGATCATCTACATCAGTTACTCTCGTTTATTCTACCACTCTACCAACAAAGCTAATCTCCACGATATAACTGTTCGTTAAAAACCTATAACACTAGCATATTCATAGGCCAAGCAATTGGTTTCTTTATTGTCTATGTAGATGATGATTATCTCATGTTCTGTGATAATTTCAGATGACGAAAGTGGAATTTTCTGAAATCATGGCATTTTGTAGCCCCTCAGAAAGTGTGAAGCTGGTATTAGGCGCAGTATGTGTATAGTTTCGAAAACAACCTACTTGGATTGAGGTAGTCAGGCTTATGGGAGGAGACAGATGTGCATTTTTAGAAAAGATTAATACATTTGAAAAAGACAACGTCCCTGTGAGTATTTAATATTCATATTGTTTTTTCATCATATTCTTTTATGCTTCGGGTGTAAAACTATTATGAAGGTGCATCAACTATCCTGCTCTCTGGACGCTAAAGACTACTTACATCAGCTCCCAATTAACGCGTATCTTAGGTCGTGGATGGTCGGTTGTAAACAAACACTGGAGAATACCGAAGGGGCAATCAAAAATGGACAATCCAGAGAAACTGTCAACAGAGGGTACAAGACGAAGAAAAACAAACCAAAAACACAACACAATTTGTGTTTGACACCACTTTACGCACAGAACACAAATAACGTAAATAAAACAATGTTTATTATATCCTATCCAGTATCTCTTCTTGTTCTAGTGCTTACATGATAGCAATTCATTTATTGCTGTTTACCAGAGATATAATACAACATTGGAGCCTAACAAGAAAATAAAGCATTACATGTGTACTGTCTTTGAATAATAAGGAAAGGGTATAAAAAATAAATCGCTGCAATTTTTCCTTCAAATATAACTAAAAAATCATTATATTTTAGAAATGTGATCTAAAACCCTTTTCAATACAATATTTAGCTAATATCTATAAATAATACACAGAATAAATGACAAAACTTGATTCAATCCGTGAATTTGTCATTTAAATGGTATCTTATATGCATTATATAATTCTGATGCCAGGTTTTTGTTTTCTTCAGGTAAAGGTTCTTAAGAAACTTCAAAGAGACTATATAAATAATTCAGACTTTAATGAGGAAACAATATGTAAATACTCAACAGGTGCGGCAGTATTATGTAAATGGGTACTTGATGTAATAAATAATAGACGAATATTAAAAAGATACGAATAAATTATTTCATTGTAATGTTTGGTAATATATTTATTGGATTTAATATTAAAAAGATACGAATAAATTATTTCATTGTAATGTTTGGTAATATATTTATTGGATTTATAAACCAAAAGGTTGGTGAATATTTATAACAGATCTTGGATCATCCCTGTCTCATTTGTCTGGTGTGGTCTGTGTTGTTCATCAGTTTAGTTTTCTGTGTTGTGTTTATGTCTTGTCTGTCTTTGCTGTGCATCTTGTGTCCAATGTTACCTGTGGCTTCTTAAACTACCAATTGGTTTTCTCTGACGTTTTCTTACATGGAGATAAACAAATAAAAATATATTTATATATTACAAACACGGTTCGCTTTTATGAAAATATTCTAAATATTCGTTTCTATCAGCAAATCTGTTCCATCATCTAATTTTAGATGCCTGATTGATTGTCGTTTAACTTCAAGTGGAGACACATAGCTTACAAACAACAACAAAAACGTGTGGGTAAAAATGTGACATTAGTTTTCCACGTTTAAAACGAAGTTGGTTTTTGAAGGAAATTGAGATCATGCATATTTTTCTCCGGACAAATGAGCATGGGCAAAAAGAATCGGATTGAAATTGTTTAATGTTATATAATTATATGTCTTTTTATATTTTAACAAATTTCTAAATAACGAAAATAAAGATACATTTGGTTCGTGTTGCTCTTCTTGTTCTCTGTAGTGTTTTGTAGATCAGTGTTTGTCTTTTTTCTTTTGACCAATGTATTGTCCGTCCTTCTTCTTTTGACCAATGTATTGTCCATCCTTCTTCTTTTGACCAATGTATTGTCCGTCCTTCTTCTTTTGACCAATGTATTGTCCGTCCTTCTTCTTTCGACCAATATATTGTCCGTCCTTCTACTTTTGACCAATGTATTGTCCGTCCTTCTTCTTTGGACCAATGTATTGTCCGTCCTTCTTCTTTTGACCAATGTATTGTCCGTCCTTCTTCTTTAGACCAATGTATTGTCCGTCCTTCTTCTTTTGACCAATGTATTGTCCGTCCTTCTTCTTTTGACCAATGTATTGTCCGTCCTTCTCCTTTTGACCAATGTATTGTCGTCCTTCTTCTTTTGATCAATGTATTGTCCGTCCTTCTCCTTTTGACCAATGTATTGTCCGTCCTTCTTCTTTTGACCAATGTATTGTCCGTCCCTCTTCTTTTGACCAATGTATTGTCCGTCCTTCTTTTGACCAATGTATTGTCCGTCCTTCTTTTGACCAATGTATTGTCCGTCCTTCTTCCTTTGACCAATGTATTGTCCGTCCTTCTCCTGTTGACCAATGTATTGTCCGTCCTTCTTTTGACCAATGTATTGTCCGTCCTTCTTCTGTTGACCAATGTATTGTCCGACCTTCTTCTTTTGACCAATGTATTGTCCGTCCTTCTCCTTTTGACCAATGTATTGTCCGTCCTTCTTCTTTTGACCAATGTATTGTCCGTCTTTCTTCTTTTGACCAATGTATTGTCCGTCCTTCTCCTTTTGACCAATGTATTGTCCGTCCTTCTTCTTTTGATCAATGTATTGTCCGTCCTTCTCCTTTTGACCAATGTATTGTCCGTCCTTCTTCTTTTGACCAATGTATTGTTCGTCCTTCTTCTTTTGACCAATGTATTGTCCGTCCTTCTTTTGACCAATGTATTGTCCGTCCTTCTTTTGAACAATGTATTGTCCGTCCTTCTTCCTTTGACCAATGTATTGTCCGTCCTTCTCCTTTTGATCAATGTATTGTCCGTCCTTCTTCTTTTGACCAATGTATTGTCCGTCCTTCTTCTGTTGACCAATGTATTGTCCGTCCTTCTTCTTTTGACCAATGTATTGTCCGTCCTTCTCCTTTTGACCAATGTATTGTTCGTCCTTCTTCTTTTGACCAATGTATTGTCCGTCCTTTTTCTTTGACCAATGTATTGTCCGTCCTTCTCCTTTTGACCAATGTATTGTTCGTCCGTCTCCTTTTGACCAATGTATTGTCCGTCCTTCTTCTTTTGACCAATTTATTGTCCGTCCTTCTCCTTTTGACCAATGTATTGTCCGTCCTTCTCCTTTTAACCAATGTATTGTCCGTCCTTCTTCTTTTAACCAATGTATTGTCCGTCCTTCTTCTTTTGACCAATGTATTGTCCGTCCTTCTTTTGACCAATGTATTGTCCGTCCTTCTTCTTTTGACCAATGTATTGTCCGTCCTTCTTCTTTTGACCAATGTATTGTCCGTCCTTCTTCTTTTGACCAATATATTGTTCGTCCTTCTTCTTTTGACCAATGTATTGTCCATCCTTCTTCTTTTGACCAATGTATTGTCCGTCCTTCTTCTTTTGACCAATATATTGTCCGTCCTTCTTCTTTTGACCAATGTATTGTCCATCCTTCTTCGATGTACGCCTTCTGATTATCCCTTTGGTATCTTCAAACCTTGTGACTTTAGATAAGTAGTACGTACCTTGTTTGATTCTTTGTTGATATTATAATAGTTTTCTGTACATGAACATACACGATTGCTGATTTCTTTTACGACAATGGATTTTTCATAGCAAATGTGAAATGTGAGATATGATGAGAAATCCATTACAAAACATTAACAATCAGCGATATTATGTTCATATGACGATAGTTGATTGATAATATCTATTATCACGTATAAAGATCAAAGGGAAACTGTATAAATCAGCGATAAAGCTAACGAGACGTGTTGTTAACTTTGCGTGCCTGGAATGCCGTCTATGTTTGTTGTGTACAATATGTTTTTAATGTTTAAACACTGATTTGGTTGGAAGTACCAATGCAATAAATATATGTTTTATTTAATCGATCATTTACATTGTTATTCCTGTGAGTGGTTGTGTAGATATGGCCCCAGTGCACTGCTTTGCCCGGGGAGGAGACAATGATGTTGTTAATACCACCCTGCGTGCATGATGTACCAAATAGAAAGAGGTGTTTGGTATAAAGCATACGGTACAACATGACTGCAATATGTTTATGTAACTTAAAATATGACGCACTGTACAATATGTTGTAATATATGTTTGGAGAAGGACGGAAAATTCAAGGGTTGGCTACTGCTTGGCTTGATACAGATCCTTCAAGAAAAAAATGGCGGGAATAAACTAGTTATTTGGGCATAAACTCATATCATAATCTTCTTTGCTTCAATCCGACAATGTTTTTACGTTCATGTCCTTTGAATGACAAATCTAAGACCGCAGTCATAGATTGTATTAAAAATGGTAGCTTTGTAACAACAGTAGACCGCTACGGACCTGAAGCTCTGATAATCAGTTTTGTCATTCTACTTTGTTATATTATATAAACCTCGTCATTTTCTACTGCACTATATAACTGCATCTTAAAACCTTTGAAGTAATACCACTTGTCGTGTTCATCATTGTTAAACAGGTCTTCATATTTGTCTTCAGCGTCGAATCCAAAACAGACAAATTTCTTACTTTCATCAAACAGAAGTACACATGGTAATTTAGTGCTAACAGCACTGTTGTTTTTGTTCCATATAGATGTATGTACATCTATGGGATTAGTTTTGAATTGGTAAGCAAAGGAAAATGCATAGCCAACTCCAGAACTCCCAAAGTCGATGGCAGCTACAAGAAGCTTTGTGTCACTCATATTCCTATTTTTCATATTTAAAAAACCATTAGTTATTCAAATGTGAAATCGCATTTACTGATTTCCCAGAACTCATTTGAAGAAGGACAGACTACAATGGCAAACAGAAAAGGGACAAGAAGACAAACAATAGTCCACACAATACTCCAAAGAAAGTCCCATTATAAACTGTTTGTAAACCCAATTGCTCAGAGTGAGTATGCAGTTTCTCCTCCACAAGTGGCACCCCTCATGTTACTCTCTTTAACAAACAGTGAGTGATGTCGCATATGTTTTCTTTCAGATGTCCACCAGATGCCAGTCCCAATAAATTGCATCAAGCTTTAATTTACGTACAGGAATCTTGTCCGACCACATAGCACTTATGTGCGTTTTCTGTTTGGGACATTCCGAACGACAAATAAGACGCCTAAGTCGAAGTCGGAGAAGTTGTGTATTATTACTACACACGGAGAGCAAGTTTAAAAGTATAACGTTAACAGACGTGGAACACACAAATATTACATTATAATTATGCGGTTTATTTGAAGTCACCACATAGTACAACTTGATCAATTGTTGTTTATTGTTAAATGAGTAATATTTCTGCATTTAAAACTGAACTTGACATGTATTTATCATAAATGATAGTTTAACTAGATGCTATCATCAACCCTTCACCTTTACCTCAAGTTCAAATGTTGTAAAAAATGAAATAGTCATTATTTGTTCACTGATTTCTTTTTAATACCCCTGTATACCCTAGTCAGGTGGTAATGTACAGGGGATTGTAAAATCCTGACTATTGAAAAATAAATAAATAAAAAAAAAATAAAAAATAAAAAAGTTCAAATGGTAAACTAAATAGGTTCTGTCTAATTTATAACCATCGATGTTGATCATCTTAGAGTTGTAATCTAAATAAAATACTCCATAAAACACAACACTTTTTATATCATTTATCTTTCCAATCTTTTGAGTTTTAACGTACCTGATGAAAGTTATCCCAGAAACGAGTCGTGAGCAATAACTAGATATCTACGTTTCTATTTTCTTCATAAAACACAACACTTTTACATCATTTAGTTTTCCAATCTTTTGAGTTTTAACGTACCTGATGAAAGTTATCCCAGAAACGAGTCGTGAGCAATAACTAGATATCTACGTTTCTATTTTCTTCATAAAACACAACACTTTTACATCATTTAGTTTTCTAATCTTTTGAGTTGTAACGTACCTGATGAACGTTATCTCTGAAACGAGTCACGCTCACTAAATTAGATATCAATCATAATACATTATCATATTATTTGCAAATATTAAAAACATGATTTACGACTGGACCGTTTCTGATACGAGAAACTTAGGAAAACAATTGTATATTAAGTTATAAGAAAATTCTTGTTTTCATTCACTGTATACAATTTACAATACATCTCAGATGTAGCATCATGTAACAGGCTTGATAAAATACAATACTGACGAAACCCTTGTTACCGAAACGTTAGTAATAGGCTTGATCAAATACAATACTGATGAAACCCTTGTGACCGACACGTTAGTAACAGGCTTGATCAAATACAATACTGACGAAACCCTTGTGACCGAAACCTTAGTAACAGGCTTGATAAAATACAATACTGGTGAAAGCCTTGCTTCATGTGCTTTTCACTCAAGAATAAATTCGACATGGGTTTCAATGAAATCAATCATAAAATCGATATGAAAGTGAAAAAAGATTATAAAGCCATCATCAGTCCTTTATTACAATCCATGTTAGGATTCAGACAAGCTATATTCCGGGGGGGGGGGGGGTATGTTTCAGATTGGGTAGCGGACCTCAAGAAAGGATTACATTCTCTGTACGTGTATTGTCCCTTGGTGGAACCGAGAATGGTGGGAGATGCCCAAGTACCGTTATTGAGAATCGTACCGGTGGAAGGAAGGGACGGAGAAATTATCACCCGAGTGTTTGATCCGATACAGTACTGTCCCCTGTTACAACGACGATTTCAGACCGTGGAAATAGATATTAGGGACAAACGGGTTCTACAGTGCCATTCGAAAGAGGACGAGTGGTGGTGATATTTGCACCGGCCGGCCTAGGCGGGTGGAGATGTCTGCACCGGCGGCCTAGGCGGGTGGAGATGTCTGCACCGGCCGGCCTAGGCGGGTGGAGATGTCTGCACCGGCCGGCCTAGGCGGGTGGATATGTCTGCACCGGCCGGCCTAGGCGGGTGGAGGTGTCTGCACCGGCCGGCCTAGGCGGGTGGAGGTGTCTGCACAGGCCCGCCTGTGCAGACATCTCCACCCGTCGAGGCCGGCCTGTGCAGACATTTCCAACCGCCGAGGCCGGCCTGTGCAGACATCTCCACCCGCCGAGGCCGCCTGGGCAGACATCTCCATAGATGTATATCCCTAGTACCACCTTGTTATATCCTTCCTTCCTTATTAATTGTCATCATCCATTTAGGTTGCGAAAGGTCGGTGGTTTTCTACGTGTCCTCCGGTTTCCTCCACCAATCAAACAGACCACCACGATATAACTGAAATATTGTTGAAAGTGACGTTAACCACCATACATCTCCATTTACCAAACATCTGCTTGCATGTCTTAAAAAAAAAGAAGAACATTTCCATTTTTGCTGGTTCAAATTGACCAAATAACCGATTAATACAGACCCCATAGGTGTAACTGGTTTTTTTTTAAATTATTATACAAAAGAAATGTCTTATGGTTTGCTTTAAATTAAGATTGTAGGCTTTGTGTATAGATATTTAAATAATTTAAAACGATCATTATCTGTTATGATGTATATCAAATTACAATTTTAAATTAAACAGTTACAAACATTGCTACTTTGATATGGAAGTCGGAAATGAGGTATGAGATTTATTTTGTCTAATAATTTCTATTACTTATTTTAAATAAGATTGTCGTCTTCAGGATTTCAAACAGTTTTAGTGATGGAAAGATTTGTCGGTTAAAGATTTATGTCAATTATTCAATTGTTTAATTGTTTCTCTCTTCAAATTAAAAGATACTCCTTGTTTTCATTCTAACGTTTCGGTTACACACTTTCATCAGTATTGTGTTTAATCAAGCCTGCTACTAACATCTCGGTTGCAAGGCTTTCATCAGCCTTGTATTTTAGCAAGCCTGTTACTAAGGTCTCGGCTACAAGGCTGTCATCAGTATTATTGTACCTCATAGATATGAGAGTGTCTGTGATTAGCTAAGAAACGTCACATGTCAGGAAAACACAACTTCATGTATCTCTAGACTGCGTGCTCCGGGGAAATAAATAGCATGTATCCTGCTGCCGCGTGCCTCCATGGCAACCATCAACATAAACAACTACACAAGTTGAAAACAATTTTCAATTAGTTTTAAACAATGTTTTGTTGTGTGTGTAATTTCGGTATAATAAACAATGTATGGCCCTTGTTGTAGGGGGATATGAAGCTTTGTTTACCGCCCCAGAGAAATATGATTTCTTCGGGTAAGAAAACTTCTATATCTCTCTACAACAAGGGCCATAAATGTATATTGTATTTTATCAAGCCTGTTACTAAGGTCTCGGTTACAAGGCTTTCATCAGTATTGTATTTTATCAAGCCTGTTAATAAGGTCTCAGTCAAAAGGCTTTCATCAGTATTGTATTTTGTCAAGCCTGTTACTAAGGTCTCGGTTACAAGGCTTTCATCAGTATTGTATTTTATCAAGCCTGTTACTAAGGTCTCAGTCACAAGGCTTTCATCAGTATTGTATTTTTTCAAGCCTGTTACTAAGGTCTCGGTCACAAGGGTTTCATCAGTATTGTATTTGATCAAGCCTGTTACTAAGGTTTCGGTCACAAGGGTTTCATCAGTATTATATTTCATCAAGCCTGTTACTAAGGTCTCAGTCACAAGGGTTTCATCAGTATTATATTTTATCAAGACTGTTTCTAAGGTCTCGGTCACAAGGCTTTCATCATTATTGTATTTTATCAAGCCTGTTACTAAGGTCTCAGTCACAAGGGTTTCATCATTATTGTGTTTTATCAAGCCTGTTTCTAAGGTCTCGGTTACAAGGCCTTCGTTAGTATTATATTTTATCAAGCCTGTTACTAAGATCTCGGTTACCAGGCCTTCATCAGTATTGTATTTTATCAAGCCTGTTACTAAGGTCTCGGTCACAAGGGTTTCATCAGTATTGTATTTCATCAAGCCTGTTACTAAGGTCTCGGTCACAAGGGTTTCATCAGTATTGTATTTTATCAAGCCTGTTACTAAGATCTAGGTCACAAAGCCTTCATCAGTATTGTATTTTATCAAGCCTGTTACTAAGGTCTCGGTCACAAGGCTTTCATCATTATTGTATTTTATCAAGCCTGTTACTAAGGTCTCGGTCACAAGGCCGTCATCAGTATTGTATTTTATCAAGCCTGTTACTAAGGTCTCGGTTACAAGGCCTTCGTCAGTATTGTATTTTATCAAGCCTGTTACTAAGGTCTGGGTTACAAGGCCTTCATCAGTATTGTATTTTATCAAGCCTGTTACTAAGGTCTCGGTCACAAGACCTTCATCAGTATTGTATTTTATCAAGTCTGTTACTAAGGTCTCGGTCACAAGCGTGTCATCATTATTGTATTTTATCAAGCCTGTTTCTAAGGTCTCAGTTACAATGCCTTCATCAGTATTGTATTTTATCAAGCCTGTTACTAAGGTCTCGGTCACAAGGCCTTCATCAGTATTGCATTTTATCAAGTCTGTTACTAAGGTCTCGGTCACAAGGCCTTCATCATTATTGTATTTTATCAAGCCTGTTACTAAGGTATCGGTCACAAGGCTGTCATCAGTATTATTGTACCTCATAGATATGAGAGTGTCTGTGATTAGCTAAGAAACGTCACATGTCAGGAAAACACAACTTCATGTATCTCTAGACCGCGTGCTCCTGGGAAATAAATATCATGTATCCTGCTGCCGCGTGCCTCCATGGCAACCATCAACATAAACAACTACACAAGTTGAAAACAATTTTCAATTTGTTTTAAACAATGTTTTGTTGTGTGTGTAATTTCGGTATAATAAACAATTTATGGCCCTTGTTGTAGGGGGATATGAAGCTTTGTTTACCGCCCCAGAGAAATATGATTTCTTCGGGTAAGAAAACTTCTATATCTCTCTACAACAAGGGCCATAAATGTATATTGTATTTTATCAAGCCTGTTACTAAGGTCTCGGTTACAATGCTTTCATCAGTATTGTATTTTATCAAGCCTGTTAATAAGGTCTCAGTCACAAGGCTTTCATAAGTATTGTACTTTGTCAAGCCTGTTACTAAGGTCTCGGTTACAAGGCTTTCATCAGTATTGTATTTTATCAAGCCTGTTACTAAGGTCTCAGTCACAAGGCTTTCATCAGTATTGTATTTTTTCAAGCCTGTTACTAAGGTCTCGGTCACAAGGCCGTCATCAGTATTGTATTTTATCAAGCCTGTTACTAAGGTCTCGGTTACAAGGCCTTCGTCAGTATTGTATTTTATCAAGCCTGTTACTAAGGTCTCGGTTACAAGGCCTTCATCAGTATTGTATTTTATCAAGCCTGTTACTAAGGTCTCGGTCACAAGACCTTCATCAGTATTGTATTTTATCAAGCCTGTTACTAAGGTCTCGGTCACAAGGCTTTCATCATTATTGTATTTTATCAAGCCTGTTTCTAAGGTCTCAGTTACAATGCCTTCATCAGTATTGTATTTTATCAAGCCTGTTACTAAGGTCTCGGTCACAAGGCCTTCATCAGTATTGCATTTTATCAAGTCTGTTACTAAAGTCTCAGTCACAAGCGTGTCATCATTATTGTATTTTATCAAGCCTGTTTCTAAGGTCTCAGTTACAATGCCTTCATCAGTATTGTATTTTATCAAGCCTGTTACTAAGGTCTCGGTCACAAGGCCTTCATCAGTATTGCATTTTATCAAGTCTGTTACTAAGGTCTCGGTCACAAGGCCTTCATCATTATTGTATTTTATCAAGCCTGTTACTAAGGTATCGGTCACAAGGCTGTCATCAGTATTATTGTACCTCATAGATATGAGAGTGTCTGTGATTAGCTAAGAAACGTCACATGTCAGGAAAACACAACTTCATGTATCTCTAGACCGCGTGCTCCTGGGAAATAAATATCATGTATCCTGCTGCCGCGTGCCTCCATGGCAACCATCAACATAAACAACTACACAAGTTGAAAACAATTTTCAATTTGTTTTAAACAATGTTTTGTTGTGTGTGTAATTTCGGTATAATAAACAATTTATGGACCTTGTTGTAGGGGGATATGAAGCTTTGTTTACCGCCCCAGAGAAATATGATTTCTTCGGGTAAGAAAACTTCTATATCTCTCTACAACAAGGGCCATAAATGTATATTGCATTTTATCAAGCCTGTTACTAAGGTCTCGGTTACAAGGCTTTCATCAGTATTGTATTTTATCAAGCCTGTTAATAAGGTCTCAGTCACAAGGCTTTCATCAGTATTGTACTTTGTCAAGCCTGTTACTAAGGTCTCGGTTACAAGGCTTTCATCAGTATTGTATTTTATCAAGCCTGTTACTAAGGTCTCAGTCACAAGGCTTTCATCAGTATTGTATTTTGTCAAGCCTGTTACTAAGGTCTCGGTCACAAGGCCGTCATCAGTATTGTATTTTATCAAGCCTGTTACTAAGGTCTCGGTTACAAGGCCTTCGTCAGTATTGTATTTTATCAAGCCTGTTACTAAGGTCTCGGTTACAAGGCTTTCATCAGTATTGTATTTTATCAAGCCTGTTACTAAGGTCTCGGTCACAAGACCTTCATCAGTATTGTATTTTATCAAGCCTGTTACTAAGGTCTCGGTCACAAGGCTTTCATCATTATTGTATTTTATCAAGCCTGTTTCTAAGGTCTCAGTTACAATGCCTTCATCAGTATTGTATTTTATCAAGCCTGTTACTAAGGTCTCGGTCACAAGGCCTTCATGAGTATTGTATTTTATCAAGCCTGTTACTAAGGTCTCGGTCACAAGGCCTTCATCAGTATTGTATTTTATCAAGTCTGTTACTAAAGTCTCGGTCACAAGCGTGTCATCATTATTGTATTTTATCAAGCCTGTTTCTAAGGTCTCAGTTACAATGCCTTCATCAGTATTGTATTTTATCAAGCCTGTTACAAAGGTCTCGGTCACAAGGCCTTCATCAGTATTGCATTTTATCAAGTCTGTTACTAAGGTCTCGGTCACAAGGCCTTCATTAGTATTGTATTTTATCAAGCCTGTTACTAAGGTATCGGTCACAAGGCTGTCATCAGTATTATTGTACCTCATAGATATGAAAGCGTCTGTGATTAGCTAAGAAACGTCACATGTCAGGAAAACACAACTTCATGTATCTCTAGACTGCGTGCTCCGGGGAAATAAATAGCTTGTATCCTGCTGCCGCGTGCCTCCATGGCAACCATCAACATAAACAACTACACAAGTTGAAAACAATTTTCAATTAGTTTTAAACAATGTTTTGTTGTGTGTGTAATTTCGGTATAATAAACAATGTATGGCCCTTGTTGTAGGGGGATATGAAGCTTTGTTTACCGCCCCAGAGAAATATGATTTCTTCGGGTAAGAAAACTTCTATATCTCTCTACAACAAGGGCCATAAATGTATATTGTATTTTATCAAGCCTGTTACTAAGGTCTCGGTTACAATGCTTTCATCAGTATTGTATTTTATCAAGCCTGTTAATAAGGTCTCAGTCAAAAGGCTTTCATCAGTATTGTACTTTGTCAAGCCTGTTACTAAGGTCTCGGTTACAAGGCTTTCATCAGTATTGTATTTTATCAAGCCTGTTACTAAGGTCTCAGTCACAAGGCTTTCATCAGTATTGTATTTTTTCAAGCCTGTTACTAAGGTCTCGGTCACAAGGGTTTCATCAGTATTGTATTTTATCAAGCCTGTTACTAAGGTCTCGGTTACAAGGCCTTCGTCAGTATTGTATTTTATCAAGCCTGTTACTAAGGTCTCGGTTACAAGGCCTTCATCAGTATTGTATTTTATCAAGCCTGTTACTAAGGTCTCGGTCACAAGACCTTCATCAGTATTGTATTTTATCAAGCCTGTTACTAAGGTCTCGGTCACAAGGCTTTCATCATTATTGTATTTTATCAAGCCTGTTTCTAAGGTCTCAGTTACAATGCCTTCATCAGTATTGTATTTTATCAAGCCTGTTACTAAGGTCTCGGTCACAAGGTCTTCATCAGTATTGTATTTTATCAAGTCTGTTACTAAAGTCTCGGTTACAATGCTTTCATCAGTATTGTATTTTATCAAGCCTGTTAATAAGGTCTCAGTCAAAAGGCTTTCATCAGTATTGTACTTTGTCAAGCCTGTTACTAAGGTCTCGGTTACAAGGCTTTCATCAGTATTGTATTTTATCAAGCCTGTTACTAAGGTCTCAGTCACAAGACTTTCATCAGTATTGTATTTTATCAAGTCTGTTACTAAAGTCTCGGTTACAATGCTTTCATCAGTATTGTATTTTATCAAGCCTGTTAATAAGGTCTCAGTCAAAAGGCTTTCATCAGTATTGTACT
The DNA here is from genome assembly GCA_963680875.1 of Bathymodiolus brooksi. Classification (NCBI taxonomy): domain Eukaryota; kingdom Metazoa; phylum Mollusca; class Bivalvia; order Mytilida; family Modiolidae; genus Bathymodiolus; species Bathymodiolus brooksi. The sequence goes on from OY804587.1 coordinate 73,549,464, forward strand.
TTGTCAAGCCTGTTACTAAGGTCTCGGTTACAAGGCTTTCATCAGTATTGTATTTTATCAAGCCTGTTACTAAGGTCTCAGTCACAAGACTTTCATCAGTATTGTATTTTTTCAAGCCTGTTACTAAGGTCTCGGTCACAAGGGTTTCATCAGTATTGTATTTTATCAAGCCTGTTACTAAGGTCTCGGTTACAAGGCCTTCGTCAGTATTGTATTTTATCAAGCCTGTTACTAAGGTCTCGGTTACAAGGCCTTCATCAGTATTGTATTTTTTCAAGCCTGTTACTAAGGTCTCGGTCACAAGACCTTCATCAGTATTGTATTTTATCAAGCCTGTTACTAAGGTCTCGGTCACAAGGCTTTCATCATTATTGTATTTTATCAAGCCTGTTTCTAAGGTCTCAGTTACAATGCCTTCATCAGTATTGTATTTTATCAAGCCTGTTACTAAGGTCTCGGTCACAAGGTCTTCATCAGTATTGTATTTTATCAAGCCTGTTACTAAGGTCTCGGTCACAAGGCCTTCATCAGTATTGTATTTTATCAAGTCTGTTACTAAAGTCTCGGTCACAAGCGTGTCATCATTATTGTATTTTATCAAGCCTGTTTCTAAGGTCTCAGTTACAATGCCTTCATCAGTATTGTATTTTATCAAGCCTGTTACTAAGGTCTCGGTCACAAGGCCTTCATCAGTATTGCATTTTATCAAGTCTGTTACTAAGGTCTCGGTCACAAGGCCTTCATCATTATTGTATTTTATCAAGCCTGTTACTAAGGTATCGGTCACAAGGCTGTCATCAGTATTATTGTACCTCATAGATATGAGAGTGTCTGTGATTAGCTAAGAAACGTCACATGTCAGGAAAACACAACTTCATGTATCTCTAGACCGCGTGCTCCTGGGAAATAAATATCATGTATCCTGCTGCCGCGTGCCTCCATGGCAACCATCAACATAAACAACTACACAAGTTGAAAACAATTTTCAATTTGTTTTAAACAATGTTTTGTTGCGTGTGTAATTTCGGTATAATAAACAATTTATGGACCTTGTTGTAGGGGGATATGAAGCTTTGTTTACCGCCCCAGAGAAATATGATTTCTTCGGGTAAGAAAACGTCTATATCTCTCTACAACAAGGGCCATAAATGTATATTGCATTTTATCAAGCCTGTTACTAAGGTCTCGGTTACAAGGCTTTCATCAGTATTGTATTTTATCAAGCCTGTTAATAAGGTCTCAGTCACAAGGCTTTCATCAGTATTGTACTTTGTCAAGCCTGTTACTAAGGTCTCGGTTACAAGGCTTTCATCAGTATTGTATTTTATCAAGCCTGTTACTAAGGTCTCAGTCACAAGGCTTTCATCAGTATTGTATTTTGTCAAGCCTGTTACTAAGGTCTCGGTCACAAGGCCGTCATCAGTATTGTATTTTATCAAGCCTGTTACTAAGGTCTCGGTTACAAGGCCTTCGTCAGTATTGTATTTTATCAAGCCTGTTACTAAGGTCTCGGTTACAAGGCTTTCATCAGTATTGTATTTTATCAAGCCTGTTACTAAGGTCTCGGTCACAAGACCTTCATCAGTATTGTATTTTATCAAGCCTGTTACTAAGGTCTCGGTCACAAGGCTTTCATCATTATTGTATTTTATCAAGCCTGTTTCTAAGGTCTCAGTTACAATGCCTTCATCAGTATTGTATTTTATCAAGCCTGTTACTAAGGTCTCGGTCACAAGGCCTTCATGAGTATTGTATTTTATCAAGCCTGTTACTAAGGTCTCGGTCACAAGGCCTTCATCAGTATTGTATTTTATCAAGTCTGTTACTAAAGTCTCGGTCACAAGCGTGTCATCATTATTGTATTTTATCAAGCCTATTTCTAAGGTCTCAGTTACAATGCCTTCATCAGTATTGTATTTTATCAAGCCTGTTACAAAGGTCTCGGTCACAAGGCCTTCATCAGTATTGCATTTTATCAAGTCTGTTACTAAGGTTTCGGTCACAAGGCCTTCATCAGTATTGTATTTTATCAAGCCTGTTACTAAGGTATCGGTCACAAGGCTGTCATCAGTATTATTGTACCTCATAGATATGAGAGTGTCTGTGATTAGCTAAGAAACGTCACATGTCAGGAAAACACAACTTCATGTATCTCTAGACTGCGTGCTCCGGGGAAATAAATAGCTTGTATCCTGCTGCCGCGTGCCTCCATGGCAACCATCAACATAAACAACTACACAAGTTGAAAACAATTTTCAATTAGTTTTAAACAATGTTTTGTTGTGTGTGTAATTTCGGTATAATAAACAATGTATGGCCCTTGTTGTAGGGGGATATGAAGCTTTGTTTACCGCCCCAGAGAAATTAGATTTCTTCGGGTAAGAAAACTTCTATATCTCTCTACAACAAGGGCCATAAATGTATATTGTATTTTATCAAGCCTGTTACTAAGGTCTCGGTTACAAGGCTTTCATCAGTATTGTATTTTATCAAGCCTGTTAATAAGGTCTCAGTCAAAAGGCTTTCATCAGTATTGTACTTTGTCAAGCCTGTTACTAAGGTCTCGGTTACAAGGCTTTCATCAGTATTGTATTTTATCAAGCCTGTTACTAAGGTCTTAGTCACAAGGCTTTCATCAGTATTGTATTTTTTCAAGCCTGTTACTAAGGTCTCGGTCACAAGGCCGTCATCAGTATTGTATTTTATCAAGCCTGTTACTAAGGTCTCGGTTACAAGGCCTTCGTCAGTATTGTATTTTATCAAGCCTGTTACTAAGGTCTCGGTTACAAGGCCTTCATCAGTATTGTATTTTATCAAGCCTGTTACTAAGGTCTCGGTCACAAGACCTTCATCAGTATTGTATTTTATCAAGCCTGTTACTAAGGTCTCGGTCACAAGGCTTTCATCATTATTGTATTTTATCAAGCCTGTTTCTAATGTCTCAGTTACAATGCCTTCATCAGTATTGTATTTTATCAAGCCTGTTACTAAGGTCTCGGTCACAAGGCCTTCATCAGTATTGTATTTTATCAAGCCTGTTACTAAGGTCTCGGTCACAAGGCCTTCATCAGTATTGTATTTTATCAAGTCTGTTACTAAAGTCTCGGTCACAAGCGTGTCATCATTATTGTATTTTATCAAGCCTGTTTCTAAGGTCTCAGTTACAATGCCTTCATCAGTATTGTATTTTATCAAGCCTGTTACTAAGGTCTCGGTCACAAGGCCTTCATCAGTATTGCATTTTATCAAGTCTGTTACTAAGGTCTCGGTCACAAGGCCTTCATCATTATTGTATTTTATCAAGCCTGTTACTAAGGTATCGGTCACAAGGCTGTCATCAGTATTATTGTACCTCATAGATATGAGAGTGTCTGTGATTAGCTAAGAAACGTCACATGTCAGGAAAACACAACTTCATGTATCTCTAGACCGCGTGCTCCTGGGAAATAAATATCATGTATCCTGCTGCCGCGTGCCTCCATGGCAACCATCAACATAAACAACTACACAAGTTGAAAACAATTTTCAATTTGTTTTAAACAATGTTTTGTTGTGTGTGTAATTTCGGTATAATAAACAATTTATGGACCTTGTTGTAGGGGGATATGAAGCTTTGTTTACCGCCCCAGAGAAATATGATTTCTTCGGGTAAGAAAACTTCTATATCTCTCTACAACAAGGGCCATAAATGTATATTGCATTTTATCAAGCCTGTTACTAAGGTCTCGGTTACAAGGCTTTCATCAGTATTGTATTTTATCAAGCCTGTTAATAAGGTCTCAGTCACAAGGCTTTCATCAGTATTGTACTTTGTCAAGCCTGTTACTAAGGTCTCGGTTACAAGGCTTTCATCAGTATTGTATTTTATCAAGCCTGTTACTAAGGTCTCAGTCACAAGGCTTTCATCAGTATTGTATTTTGTCAAGCCTGTTACTAAGGTCTCGGTCACAAGGCCGTCATCAGTATTGTATTTTATCAAGCCTGTTACTAAGGTCTCGGTTACAAGGCCTTCGTCAGTATTGTATTTTATCAAGCCTGTTACTAAGGTCTCGGTTACAAGGCTTTCATCAGTATTGTATTTTATCAAGCCTGTTACTAAGGTCTCGGTCACAAGACCTTCATCAGTATTGTATTTTATCAAGCCTGTTACTAAGGTCTCGGTCACAAGGCTTTCATCATTATTGTATTTTATCAAGCCTGTTTCTAAGGTCTCAGTTACAATGCCTTCATCAGTATTGTATTTTATCAAGCCTGTTACTAAGGTCTCGGTCACAAGGCCTTCATGAGTATTGTATTTTATCAAGCCTGTTACTAAGGTCTCGGTCACAAGGCCTTCATCAGTATTGTATTTTATCAAGTCTGTTACTAAAGTCTCGGTCACAAGCGTGTCATCATTATTGTATTTTATCAAGCCTGTTTCTAAGGTCTCAGTTACAATGCCTTCATCAGTATTGTATTTTATCAAGCCTGTTACTAAGGTCTCGGTCACAAGGCCTTCATCAGTATTGCATTTTATCAAGTCTGTTACTAAGGTCTCGGTCACAAGGCCTTCATCAGTATTGTATTTTATCAAGCCTGTTACTAAGGTATCGGTCACAAGGCTGTCATCAGTATTATTGTACCTCATAGATATGAGAGTGTCTGTGATTAGCTAAGAAACGTCACATGTCAGGAAAACACAACTTCATGTATCTCTAGACTGCGTGCTCCTGGGAAATAAATAGCTTGTATCCTGCTGCCGCGTGTCTCCATGGCAACCATCAACATAAACAACTACACAAGTTGAAAACAATTTTCAATTAGTTTTAAACAATGTTTTGTTGTGTGTGTAATTTCGGTATAATAAACAATGTATGGCCCTTGTTGTAGGGGGATATGAAGCTTTGTTTACCGCCCCAGAGAAATATGATTTCTTCGGGTAAGAAAACTTCTATATCTCTCTACAACAAGGGCCATAAATGTATATTGTATTTTATCAAGCCTGTTACTAAGGTCTCGGTTACAAGGCTTTCATCAGTATTGTATTTTATCAAGCCTGTTAATAAGGTCTCAGTCAAAAGGCTTTCATCAGTATTGTACTTTGTCAAGCCTGTTACTAAGGTCTCGGTTACAAGGCTTTCATCAGTATTGTATTTTATCAAGCCTGTTACTAAGGTCTCAGTCACAAGGCTTTCATCAGTATTGTATTTTTTCAAGCCTGTTACTAAGGTCTCGGTCACAAGGGTTTCATCAGTATTGTATTTGATCAAGCCTGTTACTAAGGTTTCGGTCACAAGGGTTTCATCAGTATTATATTTCATCAAGCCTGTTACTAAGGTCTCAGTCACAAGGGTTTCATCAGTATTATATTTTATCAAGACTGTTTCTAAGGTCTCGGTCACAAGGCTTTCATCATTATTGTATTTTATCAAGCCTGTTACTAAGGTCTCAGTCACAAGGGTTTCATCATTATTGTGTTTTATCAAGCCTGTTTCTAAGGTCTCGGTTACAAGGCCTTCGTTAGTATTATATTTTATCAAGCCTGTTACTAAGATCTCGGTTACAAGGCCTTCATCAGTATTGTATTTTATCAAGCCTGTTACTAAGGTCTCGGTCACAAGGGTTTCATCAGTATTGTATTTTATCAAGCCTGTTACTAAGGTCTCGGTCACAAGGGTTTCATCAGTATTGTATTTTATCAAGCCTGTTACTAAGATCTAGGTCACAAAGCCTTCATCAGTATTGTATTTTATCAAGCCTGTTACTAAGGTCTCGGTCACAAGGCTTTCATCATTATTGTATTTTATCAAGCCTGTTACTAAGGTCTCGGTCACAAGGCCGTCATCAGTATTGTATTTTATCAAGCCTGTTACTAAGGTCTCGGTTACAAGGCCTTCGTCAGTTTTGTATTTTATCAAGCCTGTTACTAAGGTCTCAGTTACAATGCCTTCATCAGTATTGTATTTTATCAAGCTTGTTACTAAGATCTCGGTCACAAGGCCTTCATCAGTATTGTATTTTATCAAGCCTGTTACTAAGGTCTCGGTCACAAGGCCTTCATCAGTATTGTATTTTATCAGGTCTGTTACTAAGGTCTCGGTCACAAGCGTGTCATCATTATTGTATTTTATCAAGCCTGTTTCTAAGGTCTCAGTTACAATGCCTTCATCAGTATTGTATTTTATCAAGCCTGTTACTAAGGTCTCGGTCACAAGGCCTTCATCAGTATTGCATTTTATCAAGTCTGTTACTAAGGTCTCGGTCACAAGGCCTTCATCATTATTGTATTTTATCAAGCCTGTTACTAAGGTATCGGTCACAAGGCTGTCATCAGTATTATTGTACCTCATAGATATGAGAGTGTCTGTGATTAGCTAAGAAACGTCACATGTCAGGAAAACACAACTTCATGTATCTCTAGACCGCGTGCTCCTGGGAAATAAATATCATGTATCCTGCTGCCGCGTGCCTCCATGGCAACCATCAACATAAACAACTACACAAGTTGAAAACAATTTTCAATTTGTTTTAAACAATGTTTTGTTGTGTGTGTAATTTCGGTATAATAAACAATTTATGGCCCTTGTTGTAGGGGGATATGAAGCTTTGTTTACCGCCCCAGAGAAATATGATTTCTTCGGGTAAGAAAACTTCTATATCTCTCTACAACAATGGCCATAAATGTATATTGCATTTTATCAAGCCTGTTACTAAGGTCTCGGTTACAAGGCTTTCATCAGTATTGTATTTTATCAAGCCTGTTAATAAGGTCTCAGTCCCAAGGCTTTCATCAGTATTGTACTTTGTCAAGCCTGTTACTAAGGTCTCGGTCAAAAGGCTTTCATCAGTATTGTATTTTATCAAGCCTGTTACTAAGGTCTCAGTCACAAGGCTTTCATCAGTATTGTATTTTTTCAAGCCTGTTACTAAGGTCTCGGTCACAAGGCCGTCATCAGTATTGTATTTTATCAAGCCTGTTACTAAGGTCTCGGTTACAAGGCCTTCGTCAGTATTGTATTTTATCAAGCCTGTTACTAAGGTCTCGGTTACAAGGCCTTCATCAGTATTGTATTTTATCAAGCCTGTTACTAAGGTCTCGGTCACAAGACCTTCATCAGTATTGTATTTTATCAAGCCTGTTACTAAGGTCTCGGTCACAAGGCTTTCATCATTATTGTATTTTATCAAGCCTGCTTCTAAGGTCTCAGTTACTATGCCTTCATCAGTATTGTATTTTATCAAGCCTGTTACTAAGGTCTCGGTCACAAGGCCTTCATCGGTATTGTATTTTATCAAGCCTGTTACTAAGGTCTCGGTCACAAGGCCTTCATCAGTATTGTATTTTATCAAGTCTGTTACTAAAGTCTCGGTCACAAGCGTGTCATCATTATTGTATTTTATCAAGCCTGTTTCTAAGGTCTCAGTTACAATGCCTTCATCAGTATTGTATTTTATCAAGCCTGTTACTAAGGTCTCGGTCACAAGGCCTTCATCAGTATTGCATTTTATCAAGTCTGTTACTAAGGTCTCGGTCACAAGGCCTTCATCATTATTGTATTTTATCAAGCCTGTTACTAAGGTATCGGTCACAAGGCTGTCATCAGTATTATTGTACCTCATAGATATGAGAGTGTCTGTGATTAGCTAAGAAACGTCACATGTCAGGAAAACACAACTTCATGTATCTCTAGACCGCGTGCTCCTGGGAAATAAATATCATGTATCCTGCTGCCGCGTGCCTCCATGGCAACCATCAACATAAACAACTACACAAGTTGAAAACAATTTTCATTTTGTTTTAAACAATGTTTTGTTGTGTGTGTAATTTCGGTATAATAAACAATTTATGGCCCTTGTTGTAGGGGGATATGAAGCTTTGTTTACCGCCCCAGAGAAATATGATTTCTTCGGGTAAGAAAACTTCTATATCTCTCTACAACAAGGGCCATAAATGTATATTGCATTTTATCAAGCCTGTTACTAAGGTCTCGGTTACAAGGCTTTCATCAGTATTGTATTTTATCAAGCCTGTTAATAAGGTCTCAGTCAAAAGGCTTTCATCAGTATTGTATTTTGTCAAGCCTGTTACTAAGGTCTCGGTTACAAGGCTTTCATCAGTATTGTATTTTATCAAGCCTGTTACTAAGGTCTCAGTCACAAGGCTTTCATCAGTATTGTATTTTTTCAAGCCTGTTACTAAGGTCTCGGTCACAAGGGTTTCATCAGTATTGTATTTGATCAAGCCTGTTACTAAGGTTTCGGTCACAAGGGTTTCATCAGTATTATATTTCATCAAGCCTGTTACTAAGGTCTCAGTCACAAGGGTTTCATCAGTATTATATTTTATCAAGACTGTTTCTAAGGTCTCGGTCACAAGGCTTTCATCATTATTGTATTTTATCAAGCCTGTTACAAAGGTCTCAGTCACAAGGGTTTCATCATTATTGTGTTTTATCAAGCCTGTTTCTAAGGTCTCGGTTACAAGGCCTTCGTTAGTATTATATTTTATCAAGCCTGTTACTAAGATCTCGGTTACCAGGCCTTCATCAGTATTGTATTTTATCAAGCCTGTTACTAAGGTCTCGGTCACAAGGGTTTCATCAGTATTGTATTTCATCAAGCCTGTTACTAAGGTCTCGGTCACAAGGGTTTCATCAGTATTGTATTTTATCAAGCCTGTTACTAAGATCTAGGTCACAAAGCCTTCATCAGTATTGTATTTTATCAAGCCTGTTACTAAGGTCTCGGTCACAAGGCTTTCATCATTATTGTATTTTATCAAGCCTGTTACTAAGGTCTCGGTCACAAGGCCGTCATCAGTATTGTATTTTATCAAGCCTGTTACTAAGGTCTCGGTTACAAGGCCTTCGTCAGTATTGTATTTTATCAAGCCTGTTACTAAGGTCTGGGTTACAAGGCCTTCATCAGTATTGTATTTTATCAAGCCTGTTACTAAGGTCTCGGTCACAAGACCTTCATCAGTATTGTATTTTATCAAGTCTGTTACTAAGGTCTCGGTCACAAGCGTGTCATCATTATTGTATTTTATCAAGCCTGTTTCTAAGGTCTCAGTTACAATGCCTTCATCAGTATTGTATTTTATCAAGCCTGTTACTAAGGTCTCGGTCACAAGGCCTTCATCAGTATTGCATTTTATCAAGTCTGTTACTAAGGTCTCGGTCACAAGGCCTTCATCATTATTGTATTTTATCAAGCCTGTTACTAAGGTATCGGTCACAAGGCTGTCATCAGTATTATTGTACCTCATAGATATGAGAGTGTCTGTGATTAGCTAAGAAACGTCACATGTCAGGAAAACACAACTTCATGTATCTCTAGACCGCGTGCTCCTGGGAAATAAATATCATGTATCCTGCTGCCGCGTGCCTCCATGGCAACCATCAACATAAACAACTACACAAGTTGAAAACAATTTTCAATTTGTTTTAAACAATGTTTTGTTGTGTGTGTAATTTCGGTATAATAAACAATTTATGGCCCTTGTTGTAGGGGGATATGAAGCTTTGTTTACCGCCCCAGAGAAATATGATTTCTTCGGGTAAGAAAACTTCTATATCTCTCTACAACAAGGGCCATAAATGTATATTGTATTTTATCAAGCCTGTTACTAAGGTCTCGGTTACAATGCTTTCATCAGTATTGTATTTTATCAAGCCTGTTAATAAGGTCTCAGTCACAAGGCTTTCATAAGTATTGTACTTTGTCAAGCCTGTTACTAAGGTCTCGGTTACAAGGCTTTCATCAGTATTGTATTTTATCAAGCCTGTTACTAAGGTCTCAGTCACAAGGCTTTCATCAGTATTGTATTTTTTCAAGCCTGTTACTAAGGTCTCGGTCACAAGGCCGTCATCAGTATTGTATTTTATCAAGCCTGTTACTAAGGTCTCGGTTACAAGGCCTTCGTCAGTATTGTATTTTATCAAGCCTGTTACTAAGGTCTCGGTTACAAGGCCTTCATCAGTATTGTATTTTATCAAGCCTGTTACTAAGGTCTCGGTCACAAGACCTTCATCAGTATTGTATTTTATCAAGCCTGTTACTAAGGTCTCGGTCACAAGGCTTTCATCATTATTGTATTTTATCAAGCCTGTTTCTAAGGTCTCAGTTACAATGCCTTCATCAGTATTGTATTTTATCAAGCCTGTTACTAAGGTCTCGGTCACAAGGCCTTCATCAGTATTGTATTTTATCAAGACTGTTACTAAGGTCTCGGTCACAAGGCCTTCATCAGTATTGTATTTTATCAAGTCTGTTACTAAAGTCTCAGTCACAAGCGTGTCATCATTATTGTATTTTATCAAGCCTGTTTCTAAGGTCTCAGTTACAATGCCTTCATCAGTATTGTATTTTATCAAGCCTGTTACTAAGGTCTCGGTCACAAGGCCTTCATCAGTATTGCATTTTATCAAGTCTGTTACTAAGGTCTCGGTCACAAGGCCTTCATCATTATTGTATTTTATCAAGCCTGTTACTAAGGTATCGGTCACAAGGCTGTCATCAGTATTATTGTACCTCATAGATATGAGAGTGTCTGTGATTAGCTAAGAAACGTCACATGTCAGGAAAACACAACTTCATGTATCTCTAGACCGCGTGCTCCTGGGAAATAAATATCATGTATCCTGCTGCCGCGTGCCTCCATGGCAACCATCAACATAAACAACTACACAAGTTGAAAACAATTTTCAATTTGTTTTAAACAATGTTTTGTTGTGTGTGTAATTTCGGTATAATAAACAATTTATGGACCTTGTTGTAGGGGGATATGAAGCTTTGTTTACCGCCCCAGAGAAATATGATTTCTTCGGGTAAGAAAACTTCTATATCTCTCTACAACAAGGGCCATAAATGTATATTGCATTTTATCAAGCCTGTTACTAAGGTCTCGGTTACAAGGCTTTCATCAGTATTGTATTTTATCAAGCCTGTTAATAAGGTCTCAGTCACAAGGCTTTCATCAGTATTGTACTTTGTCAAGCCTGTTACTAAGGTCTCGGTTACAAGGCTTTCATCAGTATTGTATTTTATCAAGCCTGTTACTAAGGTCTCAGTCACAAGGCTTTCATCAGTATTGTATTTTGTCAAGCCTGTTACTAAGGTCTCGGTCACAAGGCCGTCATCAGTATTGTATTTTATCAAGCCTGTTACTAAGGTCTCGGTTACAAGGCCTTCGTCAGTATTGTATTTTATCAAGCCTGTTACTAAGGTCTCGGTTACAAGGCTTTCATCAGTATTGTATTTTATCAAGCCTGTTACTAAGGTCTCGGTCACAAGACCTTCATCAGTATTGTATTTTATCAAGCCTGTTACTAAGGTCTCGGTCACAAGGCTTTCATCATTATTGTATTTTATCAAGCCTGTTTCTAAGGTCTCAGTTACAATGCCTTCATCAGTATTGTATTTTATCAAGCCTGTTACTAAGGTCTCGGTCACAAGGCCTTCATGAGTATTGTATTTTATCAAGCCTGTTACTAAGGTCTCGGTCACAAGGCCTTCATCAGTATTGTATTTTATCAAGTCTGTTACTAAAGTCTCGGTCACAAGCGTGTCATCATTATTGTATTTTATCAAGCCTGTTTCTAAGGTCTCAGTTACAATGCCTTCATCAGTATTGTATTTTATCAAGCCTGTTACAAAGGTCTCGGTCACAAGGCCTTCATCAGTATTGCATTTTATCAAGTCTGTTACTAAGGTCTCGGTCACAAGGCCTTCATTAGTATTGTATTTTATCAAGCCTGTTACTAAGGTATCGGTCACAAGGCTGTCATCAGTATTATTGTACCTCATAGATATGAAAGCGTCTGTGATTAGCTAAGAAACGTCACATGTCAGGAAAACACAACTTCATGTATCTCTAGACTGCGTGCTCCGGGGAAATAAATAGCTTGTATCCTGCTGCCGCGTGCCTCCATGGCAACCATCAACATAAACAACTACACAAGTTGAAAACAATTTTCAATTAGTTTTAAACAATGTTTTGTTGTGTGTGTAATTTCGGTATAATAAACAATGTATGGCCCTTGTTGTAGGGGGATATGAAGCTTTGTTTACCGCCCCAGAGAAATATGATTTCTTCGGGTAAGAAAACTTCTATATCTCTCTACAACAAGGGCCATAAATGTATATTGTATTTTATCAAGCCTGTTACTAAGGTCTCGGTTACAATGCTTTCATCAGTATTGTATTTTATCAAGCCTGTTAATAAGGTCTCAGTCAAAAGGCTTTCATCAGTATTGTACTTTGTCAAGCCTGTTACTAAGGTCTCGGTTACAAGGCTTTCATCAGTATTGTATTTTATCAAGCCTGTTACTAAGGTCTCAGTCACAAGGCTTTCATCAGTATTGTATTTTTTCAAGCCTGTTACTAAGGTCTCGGTCACAAGGGTTTCATCAGTATTGTATTTTATCAAGCCTGTTACTAAGGTCTCGGTTACAAGGCCTTCGTCAGTATTGTATTTTATCAAGCCTGTTACTAAGGTCTCGGTTACAAGGCCTTCATCAGTATTGTATTTTATCAAGCCTGTTACTAAGGTCTCGGTCACAAGACCTTCATCAGTATTGTATTTTATCAAGCCTGTTACTAAGGTCTCGGTCACAAGGCTTTCATCATTATTGTATTTTATCAAGCCTGTTTCTAAGGTCTCAGTTACAATGCCTTCATCAGTATTGTATTTTATCAAGCCTGTTACTAAGGTCTCGGTCACAAGGTCTTCATCAGTATTGTATTTTATCAAGCCTGTTACTAAGGTCTCGGTCACAAGGCCTTCATCAGTATTGTATTTTATCAAGTCTGTTACTAAAGTCTCGGTTACAATGCTTTCATCAGTATTGTATTTTATCAAGCCTGTTAATAAGGTCTCAGTCAAAAGGCTTTCATCAGTATTGTACTTTGTCAAGCCTGTTACTAAGGTCTCGGTTACAAGGCTTTCATCAGTATTGTATTTTATCAAGCCTGTTACTAAGGTCTCAGTCACAAGGCTTTCATCAGTATTGTATTTTTTCAAGCCTGTTACTAAGGTCTCAGTCACAAGGGTTTCATCAGTATTGTATTTTATCAAGCCTGTTACTAAGGTCTCGGTTACAAGGCCTTCGTCAGTATTGTATTTTATCAAGCCTGTTACTAAGGTCTCGGTCACAAGACCTTCATCAGTATTGTATTTTATCAAGCCTGTTACTAAGGTCTCGGTCACAAGGCTTTCATCATTATTGTATTTTATCAAGCCTGTTTCTAAGGTCTCAGTTACAATGCCTTCATCAGTATTGTATTTTATCAAGCCTGTTACTAAGGTCTCGGTCACAAGGTCTTCATCAGTATTGTATTTTATCAAGCCTGTTAATAAGGTCTCAGTCACAAGGCTTTCATCAGTATTGTACTTTGTCAAGCCTGTTACTAAGGTCTCGGTTACAAGGCTTTCATCAGTATTGTATTTTATCAAGCCTGTTACTAAGGTCTCAGTCACAAGGCTTTCATCAGTATTGTATTTTGTCAAGCCTGTTACTAAGGTCTCGGTCACAAGGCCGTCATCAGTATTGTATTTTATCAAGCCTGTTACTAAGGTCTCGGTTACAAGGCCTTCGTCAGTATTGTATTTTATCAAGCCTGTTACTAAGGTCTCGGTTACAAGGCTTTCATCAGTATTGTATTTTATCAAGCCTGTTACTAAGGTCTCGGTCACAAGACCTTCATCAGTATTGTATTTTATCAAGCCTGTTACTAAGGTCTCGGTCACAAGGCTTTCATCATTATTGTATTTTATCAAGCCTGTTTCTAAGGTCTCAGTTACAATGCCTTCATCAGTATTGTATTTTATCAAGCCTGTTACTAAGGTCTCGGTCACAAGGCCTTCATGAGTATTGTATTTTATCAAGCCTGTTACTAAGGTCTCGGTCACAAGGCCTTCATCAGTATTGTATTTTATCAAGTCTGTTACTAAAGTCTCGGTCACAAGCGTGTCATCATTATTGTATTTTATCAAGCCTGTTTCTAAGGTCTCAGTTACAATGCCTTCATCAGTATTGTATTTTATCAAGCCTGTTACAAAGGTCTCGGTCACAAGGCCTTCATCAGTATTGCATTTTATCAAGTCTGTTACTAAGGTCTCGGTCACAAGGCCTTCATCAGTATTGTATTTTATCAAGCCTGTTACTAAGGTATCGGTCACAAGGCTGTCATCAGTATTATTGTACCTCATAGATATGAGAGTGTCTGTGATTAGCTAAGAAACGTCACATGTCAGGAAAACACAACTTCATGTATCTCTAGACTGCGTGCTCCTGGGAAATAAATAGCTTGTATCCTGCTGCCGCGTGTCTCCATGGCAACCATCAACATAAACAACTACACAAGTTGAAAACAATTTTCAATTAGTTTTAAACAATGTTTTGTTGTGTGTGTAATTTCGGTATAATAAACAATGTATGGCCCTTGTTGTAGGGGGATATGAAGCTTTGTTTACCGCCCCAGAGAAATATGATTTCTTCGGGTAAGAAAACTTCTATATCTCTCTACAACAAGGGCCATAAATGTATATTGTATTTTATCAAGCCTGTTACTAAGGTCTCGGTTACAAGGCTTTCATCAGTATTGTATTTTATCAAGCCTGTTAATAAGGTCTCAGTCAAAAGGCTTTCATCAGTATTGTACTTTGTCAAGCCTGTTACTAAGGTCTCGGTTACAAGGCTTTCATCAGTATTGTATTTTATCAAGCCTGTTACTAAGGTCTCAGTCACAAGGCTTTCATCAGTATTGTATTTTTTCAAGCCTGTTACTAAGGTCTCGGTCACAAGGGTTTCATCAGTATTGTATTTGATCAAGCCTGTTACTAAGGTTTCGGTCACAAGGGTTTCATCAGTATTATATTTCATCAAGCCTGTTACTAAGGTCTCAGTCACAAGGGTTTCATCAGTATTATATTTTATCAAGACTGTTTCTAAGGTCTCGGTCACAAGGCTTTCATCATTATTGTATTTTATCAAGCCTGTTACTAAGGTCTCAGTCACAAGGGTTTCATCATTATTGTGTTTTATCAAGCCTGTTTCTAAGGTCTCGGTTACAAGGCCTTCGTTAGTATTATATTTTATCAAGCCTGTTACTAAGATCTCGGTTACAAGGCCTTCATCAGTATTGTATTTTATCAAGCCTGTTACTAAGGTCTCGGTCACAAGGGTTTCATCAGTATTGTATTTTATCAAGCCTGTTACTAAGGTCTCGGTCACAAGGGTTTCATCAGTATTGTATTTTATCAAGCCTGTTACTAAGATCTAGGTCACAAAGCCTTCATCAGTATTGTATTTTATCAAGCCTGTTACTAAGGTCTCGGTCACAAGGCTTTCATCATTATTGTATTTTATCAAGCCTGTTACTAAGGTCTCGGTCACAAGGCCGTCATCAGTATTGTATTTTATCAAGCCTGTTACTAAGGTCTCGGTTACAAGGCCTTCGTCAGTTTTGTATTTTATCAAGCCTGTTACTAAGGTCTCAGTTACAATGCCTTCATCAGTATTGTATTTTATCAAGCTTGTTACTAAGATCTCGGTCACAAGGCCTTCATCAGTATTGTATTTTATCAAGCCTGTTACTAAGGTCTCGGTCACAAGGCCTTCATCAGTATTGTATTTTATCAGGTCTGTTACTAAGGTCTCGGTCACAAGCGTGTCATCATTATTGTATTTTATCAAGCCTGTTTCTAAGGTCTCAGTTACAATGCCTTCATCAGTATTGTATTTTATCAAGCCTGTTACTAAGGTCTCGGTCACAAGGCCTTCATCAGTATTGCATTTTATCAAGTCTGTTACTAAGGTCTCGGTCACAAGGCCTTCATCATTATTGTATTTTATCAAGCCTGTTACTAAGGTATCGGTCACAAGGCTGTCATCAGTATTATTGTACCTCATAGATATGAGAGTGTCTGTGATTAGCTAAGAAACGTCACATGTCAGGAAAACACAACTTCATGTATCTCTAGACCGCGTGCTCCTGGGAAATAAATATCATGTATCCTGCTGCCGCGTGCCTCCATGGCAACCATCAACATAAACAACTACACAAGTTGAAAACAATTTTCAATTTGTTTTAAACAATGTTTTGTTGTGTGTGTAATTTCGGTATAATAAACAATTTATGGCCCTTGTTGTAGGGGGATATGAAGCTTTGTTTACCGCCCCAGAGAAATATGATTTCTTCGGGTAAGAAAACTTCTATATCTCTCTACAACAATGGCCATAAATGTATATTGCATTTTATCAAGCCTGTTACTAAGGTCTCGGTTACAAGGCTTTCATCAGTATTGTATTTTATCAAGCCTGTTAATAAGGTCTCAGTCCCAAGGCTTTCATCAGTATTGTACTTTGTCAAGCCTGTTACTAAGGTCTCGGTCAAAAGGCTTTCATCAGTATTGTATTTTATCAAGCCTGTTACTAAGGTCTCAGTCACAAGGCTTTCATCAGTATTGTATTTTTTCAAGCCTGTTACTAAGGTCTCGGTCACAAGGCCGTCATCAGTATTGTATTTTATCAAGCCTGTTACTAAGGTCTCGGTTACAAGGCCTTCGTCAGTATTGTATTTTATCAAGCCTGTTACTAAGGTCTCGGTTACAAGGCCTTCATCAGTATTGTATTTTATCAAGCCTGTTACTAAGGTCTCGGTCACAAGACCTTCATCAGTATTGTATTTTATCAAGCCTGTTACTAAGGTCTCGGTCACAAGGCTTTCATCATTATTGTATTTTATCAAGCCTGCTTCTAAGGTCTCAGTTACTATGCCTTCATCAGTATTGTATTTTATCAAGCCTGTTACTAAGGTCTCGGTCACAAGGCCTTCATCGGTATTGTATTTTATCAAGCCTGTTACTAAGGTCTCGGTCACAAGGCCTTCATCAGTATTGTATTTTATCAAGTCTGTTACTAAAGTCTCGGTCACAAGCGTGTCATCATTATTGTATTTTATCAAGCCTGTTTCTAAGGTCTCAGTTACAATGCCTTCATCAGTATTGTATTTTATCAAGCCTGTTACTAAGGTCTCGGTCACAAGGCCTTCATCAGTATTGCATTTTATCAAGTCTGTTACTAAGGTCTCGGTCACAAGGCCTTCATCATTATTGTATTTTATCAAGCCTGTTACTAAGGTATCGGTCACAAGGCTGTCATCAGTATTATTGTACCTCATAGATATGAGAGTGTCTGTGATTAGCTAAGAAACGTCACATGTCAGGAAAACACAACTTCATGTATCTCTAGACCGCGTGCTCCTGGGAAATAAATATCATGTATCCTGCTGCCGCGTGCCTCCATGGCAACCATCAACATAAACAACTACACAAGTTGAAAACAATTTTCAATTTGTTTTAAACAATGTTTTGTTGTGTGTGTAATTTCGGTATAATAAACAATTTATGGCCCTTGTTGTAGGGGGATATGAAGCTTTGTTTACCGCCCCAGAGAAATATGATTTCTTCGGGTAAGAAAACTTCTATATCTCTCTACAACAAGGGCCATAAATGTATATTGCATTTTATCAAGCCTGTTACTAAGGTCTCGGTTACAAGGCTTTCATCAGTATTGTATTTTATCAAGCCTGTTAATAAGGTCTCAGTCAAAAGGCTTTCATCAGTATTGTATTTTGTCAAGCCTGTTACTAAGGTCTCGGTTACAAGGCTTTCATCAGTATTGTATTTTATCAAGCCTGTTACTAAGGTCTCAGTCACAAGGCTTTCATCAGTATTGTATTTTTTCAAGCCTGTTACTAAGGTCTCGGTCACAAGGGTTTCATCAGTATTGTATTTGATCAAGCCTGTTACTAAGGTTTCGGTCACAAGGGTTTCATCAGTATTATATTTCATCAAGCCTGTTACTAAGGTCTCAGTCACAAGGGTTTCATCAGTATTATATTTTATCAAGACTGTTTCTAAGGTCTCGGTCACAAGGCTTTCATCATTATTGTATTTTATCAAGCCTGTTACTAAGGTCTCAGTCACAAGGGTTTCATCATTATTGTGTTTTATCAAGCCTGTTTCTAAGGTCTCGGTTACAAGGCCTTCGTTAGTATTATATTTTATCAAGCCTGTTACTAAGATCTCGGTTACCAGGCCTTCATCAGTATTGTATTTTATCAAGCCTGTTACTAAGGTCTCGGTCACAAGGGTTTCATCAGTATTGTATTTCATCAAGCCTGTTACTAAGGTCTCGGTCACAAGGGTTTCATCAGTATTGTATTTTATCAAGCCTGTTACTAAGATCTAGGTCACAAAGCCTTCATCAGTATTGTATTTTATCAAGCCTGTTACTAAGGTCTCGGTCACAAGGCTTTCATCATTATTGTATTTTATCAAGCCTGTTACTAAGGTCTCGGTCACAAGGCCGTCATCAGTATTGTATTTTATCAAGCCTGTTACTAAGGTCTCGGTTACAAGGCCTTCGTCAGTATTGTATTTTATCAAGCCTGTTACTAAGGTCTGGGTTACAAGGCCTTCATCAGTATTGTATTTTATCAAGCCTGTTACTAAGGTCTCGGTCACAAGACCTTCATCAGTATTGTATTTTATCAAGTCTGTTACTAAGGTCTCGGTCACAAGCGTGTCATCATTATTGTATTTTATCAAGCCTGTTTCTAAGGTCTCAGTTACAATGCCTTCATCAGTATTGTATTTTATCAAGCCTGTTACTAAGGTCTCGGTCACAAGGCCTTCATCAGTATTGCATTTTATCAAGTCTGTTACTAAGGTCTCGGTCACAAGGCCTTCATCATTATTGTATTTTATCAAGCCTGTTACTAAGGTATCGGTCACAAGGCTGTCATCAGTATTATTGTACCTCATAGATATGAGAGTGTCTGTGATTAGCTAAGAAACGTCACATGTCAGGAAAACACAACTTCATGTATCTCTAGACCGCGTGCTCCTGGGAAATAAATATCATGTATCCTGCTGCCGCGTGCCTCCATGGCAACCATCAACATAAACAACTACACAAGTTGAAAACAATTTTCAATTTGTTTTAAACAATGTTTTGTTGTGTGTGTAATTTCGGTATAATAAACAATTTATGGCCCTTGTTGTAGGGGGATATGAAGCTTTGTTTACCGCCCCAGAGAAATATGATTTCTTCGGGTAAGAAAACTTCTATATCTCTCTACAACAAGGGCCATAAATGTATATTGTATTTTATCAAGCCTGTTACTAAGGTCTCGGTTACAATGCTTTCATCAGTATTGTATTTTATCAAGCCTGTTAATAAGGTCTCAGTCACAAGGCTTTCATAAGTATTGTACTTTGTCAAGCCTGTTACTAAGGTCTCGGTTACAAGGCTTTCATCAGTATTGTATTTTATCAAGCCTGTTACTAAGGTCTCAGTCACAAGGCTTTCATCAGTATTGTATTTTTTCAAGCCTGTTACTAAGGTCTCGGTCACAAGGCCGTCATCAGTATTGTATTTTATCAAGCCTGTTACTAAGGTCTCGGTTACAAGGCCTTCGTCAGTATTGTATTTTATCAAGCCTGTTACTAAGGTCTCGGTTACAAGGCCTTTATCAGTATTGTATTTTATCAAGCCTGTTACTAAGGTCTCGGTCACAAGACCTTCATCAGTATTGTATTTTATCAAGCCTGTTACTAAGGTCTCGGTCACAAGGCTTTCATCATTATTGTATTTTATCAAGCCTGTTTCTAAGGTCTCAGTTACAATGCCTTCATCAGTATTGTATTTTATCAAGCCTGTTACTAAGGTCTCGGTCACAAGGCCTTCATCAGTATTGTATTTTATCAAGACTGTTACTAAGGTCTCGGTCACAAGGCCTTCATCAGTATTGTATTTTATCAAGTCTGTTACTAAAGTCTCAGTCACAAGCGTGTCATCATTATTGTATTTTATCAAGCCTGTTTCTAAGGTCTCAGTTACAATGCCTTCATCAGTATTGTATTTTATCAAGCCTGTTACTAAGGTCTCGGTCACAAGGCCTTCATCAGTATTGCATTTTATCAAGTCTGTTACTAAGGTCTCGGTCACAAGGCCTTCATCATTATTGTATTTTATCAAGCCTGTTACTAAGGTATCGGTCACAAGGCTGTCATCAGTATTATTGTACCTCATAGATATGAGAGTGTCTGTGATTAGCTAAGAAACGTCACATGTCAGGAAAACACAACTTCATGTATCTCTAGACCGCGTGCTCCTGGGAAATAAATATCATGTATCCTGCTGCCGCGTGCCTCCATGGCAACCATCAACATAAACAACTACACAAGTTGAAAACAATTTTCAATTTGTTTTAAACAATGTTTTGTTGTGTGTGTAATTTCGGTATAATAAACAATTTATGGACCTTGTTGTAGGGGGATATGAAGCTTTGTTTACCGCCCCAGAGAAATATGATTTCTTCGGGTAAGAAAACTTCTATATCTCTCTACAACAAGGGCCATAAATGTATATTGCATTTTATCAAGCCTGTTACTAAGGTCTCGGTTACAAGGCTTTCATCAGTATTGTATTTTATCAAGCCTGTTAATAAGGTCTCAGTCACAAGGCTTTCATCAGTATTGTACTTTGTCAAGCCTGTTACTAAGGTCTCGGTTACAAGGCTTTCATCAGTATTGTATTTTATCAAGCCTGTTACTAAGGTCTCAGTCACAAGGCTTTCATCAGTATTGTATTTTGTCAAGCCTGTTACTAAGGTCTCGGTCACAAGGCCGTCATCAGTATTGTATTTTATCAAGCCTGTTACTAAGGTCTCGGTTACAAGGCCTTCGTCAGTATTGTATTTTATCAAGCCTGTTACTAAGGTCTCGGTTACAAGGCTTTCATCAGTATTGTATTTTATCAAGCCTGTTACTAAGGTCTCGGTCACAAGACCTTCATCAGTATTGTATTTTATCAAGCCTGTTACTAAGGTCTCGGTCACAAGGCTTTCATCATTATTGTATTTTATCAAGCCTGTTTCTAAGGTCTCAGTTACAATGCCTTCATCAGTATTGTATTTTATCAAGCCTGTTACTAAGGTCTCGGTCACAAGGCCTTCATGAGTATTGTATTTTATCAAGCCTGTTACTAAGGTCTCGGTCACAAGGCCTTCATCAGTATTGTATTTTATCAAGTCTGTTACTAAAGTCTCGGTCACAAGCGTGTCATCATTATTGTATTTTATCAAGCCTGTTTCTAAGGTCTCAGTTACAATGCCTTCATCAGTATTGTATTTTATCAAGCCTGTTACAAAGGTCTCTGTCACAAGGCCTTCATCAGTATTGCATTTTATCAAGTCTGTTACTAAGGTCTCGGTCACAAGGCCTTCATTAGTATTGTATTTTATCAAGCCTGTTACTAAGGTATCGGTCACAAGGCTGTCATCAGTATTATTGTACCTCATAGATATGAAAGCGTCTGTGATTAGCTAAGAAACGTCACATGTCAGGAAAACACAACTTCATGTATCTCTAGACTGCGTGCTCCGGGGAAATAAATAGCTTGTATCCTGCTGCCGCGTGCCTCCATGGCAACCATCAACATAAACAACTACACAAGTTGAAAACAATTTTCAATTAGTTTTAAACAATGTTTTGTTGTGTGTGTAATTTCGGTATAATAAACAATGTATGGCCCTTGTTGTAGGGGGATATGAAGCTTTGTTTACCGCCCCAGAGAAATATGATTTCTTCGGGTAAGAAAACTTCTATATCTCTCTACAACAAGGGCCATAAATGTATATTGTATTTTATCAAGCCTGTTACTAAGGTCTCGGTTACAATGCTTTCATCAGTATTGTATTTTATCAAGCCTGTTAATAAGGTCTCAGTCAAAAGGCTTTCATCAGTATTGTACTTTGTCAAGCCTGTTACTAAGGTCTCGGTTACAAGGCTTTCATCAGTATTGTATTTTATCAAGCCTGTTACTAAGGTCTCAGTCACAAGGCTTTCATCAGTATTGTATTTTTTCAAGCCTGTTACTAAGGTCTCGGTCACAAGGGTTTCATCAGTATTGTATTTTATCAAGCCTGTTACTAAGGTCTCGGTTACAAGGCCTTCGTCAGTATTGTATTTTATCAAGCCTGTTACTAAGGTCTCGGTTACAAGGCCTTCATCAGTATTGTATTTTATCAAGCCTGTTACTAAGGTCTCGGTCACAAGACCTTCATCAGTATTGTATTTTATCAAGCCTGTTACTAAGGTCTCGGTCACAAGGCTTTCATCATTATTGTATTTTATCAAGCCTGTTTCTAAGGTCTCAGTTACAATGCCTTCATCAGTATTGTATTTTATCAAGCCTGTTACTAAGGTCTCGGTCACAAGGTCTTCATCAGTATTGTATTTTATCAAGCCTGTTACTAAGGTCTCGGTCACAAGGCCTTCATCAGTATTGTATTTTATCAAGTCTGTTACTAAAGTCTCGGTTACAATGCTTTCATCAGTATTGTATTTTATCAAGCCTGTTAATAAGGTCTCAGTCAAAAGGCTTTCATCAGTATTGTACTTTGTCAAGCCTGTTACTAAGGTCTCGGTTACAAGGCTTTCATCAGTATTGTATTTTATCAAGCCTGTTACTAAGGTCTCAGTCACAAGACTTTCATCAGTATTGTATTTTTTCAAGCCTGTTACTAAGGTCTCGGTCACAAGGGTTTCATCAGTATTGTATTTTATCAAGCCTGTTACTAAGGTCTCGGTTACAAGGCCTTCGTCAGTATTGTATTTTATCAAGCCTGTTACTAAGGTCTCGGTTACAAGGCCTTCATCAGTATTGTATTTTTTCAAGCCTGTTACTAAGGTCTCGGTCACAAGACCTTCATCAGTATTGTATTTTATCAAGCCTGTTACTAAGGTCTCGGTCACAAGGCTTTCATCATTATTGTATTTTATCAAGCCTGTTTCTAAGGTCTCAGTTACAATGCCTTCATCAGTATTGTATTTTATCAAGCCTGTTACTAAGGTCTCGGTCACAAGGTCTTCATCAGTATTGTATTTTATCAAGCCTGTTACTAAGGTCTCGGTCACAAGGCCTTCATCAGTATTGTATTTTATCAAGTCTGTTACTAAAGTCTCGGTCACAAGCGTGTCATCATTATTGTATTTTATCAAGCCTGTTTCTAAGGTCTCAGTTACAATGCCTTCATCAGTATTGTATTTTATCAAGCCTGTTACTAAGGTCTCGGTCACAAGGCCTTCATCAGTATTGCATTTTATCAAGTCTGTTACTAAGGTCTCGGTCACAAGGCCTTCATCATTATTGTATTTTATCAAGCCTGTTACTAAGGTATCGGTCACAAGGCTGTCATCAGTATTATTGTACCTCATAGATATGAGAGTGTCTGTGATTAGCTAAGAAACGTCACATGTCAGGAAAACACAACTTCATGTATCTCTAGACCGCGTGCTCCTGGGAAATAAATATCATGTATCCTGCTGCCGCGTGCCTCCATGGCAACCATCAACATAAACAACTACACAAGTTGAAAACAATTTTCAATTTGTTTTAAACAATGTTTTGTTGCGTGTGTAATTTCGGTATAATAAACAATTTATGGACCTTGTTGTAGGGGGATATGAAGCTTTGTTTACCGCCCCAGAGAAATATGATTTCTTCGGGTAAGAAAACGTCTATATCTCTCTACAACAAGGGCCATAAATGTATATTGCATTTTATCAAGCCTGTTACTAAGGTCTCGGTTACAAGGCTTTCATCAGTATTGTATTTTATCAAGCCTGTTAATAAGGTCTCAGTCACAAGGCTTTCATCAGTATTGTACTTTGTCAAGCCTGTTACTAAGGTCTCGGTTACAAGGCTTTCATCAGTATTGTATTTTATCAAGCCTGTTACTAAGGTCTCAGTCACAAGGCTTTCATCAGTATTGTATTTTGTCAAGCCTGTTACTAAGGTCTCGGTCACAAGGCCGTCATCAGTATTGTATTTTATCAAGCCTGTTACTAAGGTCTCGGTTACAAGGCCTTCGTCAGTATTGTATTTTATCAAGCCTGTTACTAAGGTCTCGGTTACAAGGCTTTCATCAGTATTGTATTTTATCAAGCCTGTTACTAAGGTCTCGGTCACAAGACCTTCATCAGTATTGTATTTTATCAAGCCTGTTACTAAGGTCTCGGTCACAAGGCTTTCATCATTATTGTATTTTATCAAGCCTGTTTCTAAGGTCTCAGTTACAATGCCTTCATCAGTATTGTATTTTATCAAGCCTGTTACTAAGGTCTCGGTCACAAGGCCTTCATGAGTATTGTATTTTATCAAGCCTGTTACTAAGGTCTCGGTCACAAGGCCTTCATCAGTATTGTATTTTATCAAGTCTGTTACTAAAGTCTCGGTCACAAGCGTGTCATCATTATTGTATTTTATCAAGCCTATTTCTAAGGTCTCAGTTACAATGCCTTCATCAGTATTGTATTTTATCAAGCCTGTTACAAAGGTCTCGGTCACAAGGCCTTCATCAGTATTGCATTTTATCAAGTCTGTTACTAAGGTTTCGGTCACAAGGCCTTCATCAGTATTGTATTTTATCAAGCCTGTTACTAAGGTATCGGTCACAAGGCTGTCATCAGTATTATTGTACCTCATAGATATGAGAGTGTCTGTGATTAGCTAAGAAACGTCACATGTCAGGAAAACACAACTTCATGTATCTCTAGACTGCGTGCTCCGGGGAAATAAATAGCTTGTATCCTGCTGCCGCGTGCCTCCATGGCAACCATCAACATAAACAACTACACAAGTTGAAAACAATTTTCAATTAGTTTTAAACAATGTTTTGTTGTGTGTGTAATTTCGGTATAATAAACAATGTATGGCCCTTGTTGTAGGGGGATATGAAGCTTTGTTTACCGCCCCAGAGAAATTAGATTTCTTCGGGTAAGAAAACTTCTATATCTCTCTACAACAAGGGCCATAAATGTATATTGTATTTTATCAAGCCTGTTACTAAGGTCTCGGTTACAAGGCTTTCATCAGTATTGTATTTTATCAAGCCTGTTAATAAGGTCTCAGTCAAAAGGCTTTCATCAGTATTGTACTTTGTCAAGCCTGTTACTAAGGTCTCGGTTACAAGGCTTTCATCAGTATTGTATTTTATCAAGCCTGTTACTAAGGTCTCAGTCACAAGGCTTTCATCAGTATTGTATTTTTTCAAGCCTGTTACTAAGGTCTCGGTCACAAGGCCGTCATCAGTATTGTATTTTATCAAGCCTGTTACTAAGGTCTCGGTTACAAGGCCTTCGTCAGTATTGTATTTTATCAAGCCTGTTACTAAGGTCTCGGTTACAAGGCCTTCATCAGTATTGTATTTTATCAAGCCTGTTACTAAGGTCTCGGTCACAAGACCTTCATCAGTATTGTATTTTATCAAGCCTGTTACTAAGGTCTCGGTCACAAGGCTTTCATCATTATTGTATTTTATCAAGCCTGTTTCTAATGTCTCAGTTACAATGCCTTCATCAGTATTGTATTTTATCAAGCCTGTTACTAAGGTCTCGGTCACAAGGCCTTCATCAGTATTGTATTTTATCAAGCCTGTTACTAAGGTCTCGGTCACAAGGCCTTCATCAGTATTGTATTTTATCAAGTCTGTTACTAAAGTCTCGGTCACAAGCGTGTCATCATTATTGTATTTTATCAAGCCTGTTTCTAAGGTCTCAGTTACAATGCCTTCATCAGTATTGTATTTTATCAAGCCTGTTACTAAGGTCTCGGTCACAAGGCCTTCATCAGTATTGCATTTTATCAAGTCTGTTACTAAGGTCTCGGTCACAAGGCCTTCATCATTATTGTATTTTATCAAGCCTGTTACTAAGGTATCGGTCACAAGGCTGTCATCAGTATTATTGTACCTCATAGATATGAGAGTGTCTGTGATTAGCTAAGAAACGTCACATGTCAGGAAAACACAACTTCATGTATCTCTAGACCGCGTGCTCCTGGGAAATAAATATCATGTATCCTGCTGCCGCGTGCCTCCATGGCAACCATCAACATAAACAACTACACAAGTTGAAAACAATTTTCAATTTGTTTTAAACAATGTTTTGTTGTGTGTGTAATTTCGGTATAATAAACAATTTATGGACCTTGTTGTAGGGGGATATGAAGCTTTGTTTACCGCCCCAGAGAAATATGATTTCTTCGGGTAAGAAAACTTCTATATCTCTCTACAACAAGGGCCATAAATGTATATTGCATTTTATCAAGCCTGTTACTAAGGTCTCGGTTACAAGGCTTTCATCAGTATTGTATTTTATCAAGCCTGTTAATAAGGTCTCAGTCACAAGGCTTTCATCAGTATTGTACTTTGTCAAGCCTGTTACTAAGGTCTCGGTTACAAGGCTTTCATCAGTATTGTATTTTATCAAGCCTGTTACTAAGGTCTCAGTCACAAGGCTTTCATCAGTATTGTATTTTGTCAAGCCTGTTACTAAGGTCTCGGTCACAAGGCCGTCATCAGTATTGTATTTTATCAAGCCTGTTACTAAGGTCTCGGTTACAAGGCCTTCGTCAGTATTGTATTTTATCAAGCCTGTTACTAAGGTCTCGGTTACAAGGCTTTCATCAGTATTGTATTTTATCAAGCCTGTTACTAAGGTCTCGGTCACAAGACCTTCATCAGTATTGTATTTTATCAAGCCTGTTACTAAGGTCTCGGTCACAAGGCTTTCATCATTATTGTATTTTATCAAGCCTGTTTCTAAGGTCTCAGTTACAATGCCTTCATCAGTATTGTATTTTATCAAGCCTGTTACTAAGGTCTCGGTCACAAGGCCTTCATGAGTATTGTATTTTATCAAGCCTGTTACTAAGGTCTCGGTCACAAGGCCTTCATCAGTATTGTATTTTATCAAGTCTGTTACTAAAGTCTCGGTCACAAGCGTGTCATCATTATTGTATTTTATCAAGCCTGTTTCTAAGGTCTCAGTTACAATGCCTTCATCAGTATTGTATTTTATCAAGCCTGTTACAAAGGTCTCGGTCACAAGGCCTTCATCAGTATTGCATTTTATCAAGTCTGTTACTAAGGTCTCGGTCACAAGGCCTTCATCAGTATTGTATTTTATCAAGCCTGTTACTAAGGTATCGGTCACAAGGCTGTCATCAGTATTATTGTACCTCATAGATATGAGAGTGTCTGTGATTAGCTAAGAAACGTCACATGTCAGGAAAACACAACTTCATGTATCTCTAGACTGCGTGCTCCTGGGAAATAAATAGCTTGTATCCTGCTGCCGCGTGTCTCCATGGCAACCATCAACATAAACAACTACACAAGTTGAAAACAATTTTCAATTAGTTTTAAACAATGTTTTGTTGTGTGTGTAATTTCGGTATAATAAACAATGTATGGCCCTTGTTGTAGGGGGATATGAAGCTTTGTTTACCGCCCCAGAGAAATATGATTTCTTCGGGTAAGAAAACTTCTATATCTCTCTACAACAAGGGCCATAAATGTATATTGTATTTTATCAAGCCTGTTACTAAGGTCTCGGTTACAAGGCTTTCATCAGTATTGTATTTTATCAAGCCTGTTAATAAGGTCTCAGTCAAAAGGCTTTCATCAGTATTGTACTTTGTCAAGCCTGTTACTAAGGTCTCGGTTACAAGGCTTTCATCAGTATTGTATTTTATCAAGCCTGTTACTAAGGTCTCAGTCACAAGGCTTTCATCAGTATTGTATTTTTTCAAGCCTGTTACTAAGGTCTCGGTCACAAGGGTTTCATCAGTATTGTATTTGATCAAGCCTGTTACTAAGGTTTCGGTCACAAGGGTTTCATCAGTATTATATTTCATCAAGCCTGTTACTAAGGTCTCAGTCACAAGGGTTTCATCAGTATTATATTTTATCAAGACTGTTTCTAAGGTCTCGGTCACAAGGCTTTCATCATTATTGTATTTTATCAAGCCTGTTACTAAGGTCTCAGTCACAAGGGTTTCATCATTATTGTGTTTTATCAAGCCTGTTTCTAAGGTCTCGGTTACAAGGCCTTCGTTAGTATTATATTTTATCAAGCCTGTTACTAAGATCTCGGTTACAAGGCCTTCATCAGTATTGTATTTTATCAAGCCTGTTACTAAGGTCTCGGTCACAAGGGTTTCATCAGTATTGTATTTTATCAAGCCTGTTACTAAGGTCTCGGTCACAAGGGTTTCATCAGTATTGTATTTTATCAAGCCTGTTACTAAGATCTAGGTCACAAAGCCTTCATCAGTATTGTATTTTATCAAGCCTGTTACTAAGGTCTCGGTCACAAGGCTTTCATCATTATTGTATTTTATCAAGCCTGTTACTAAGGTCTCGGTCACAAGGCCGTCATCAGTATTGTATTTTATCAAGCCTGTTACTAAGGTCTCGGTTACAAGGCCTTCGTCAGTTTTGTATTTTATCAAGCCTGTTACTAAGGTCTCAGTTACAATGCCTTCATCAGTATTGTATTTTATCAAGCTTGTTACTAAGATCTCGGTCACAAGGCCTTCATCAGTATTGTATTTTATCAAGCCTGTTACTAAGGTCTCGGTCACAAGGCCTTCATCAGTATTGTATTTTATCAGGTCTGTTACTAAGGTCTCGGTCACAAGCGTGTCATCATTATTGTATTTTATCAAGCCTGTTTCTAAGGTCTCAGTTACAATGCCTTCATCAGTATTGTATTTTATCAAGCCTGTTACTAAGGTCTCGGTCACAAGGCCTTCATCAGTATTGCATTTTATCAAGTCTGTTACTAAGGTCTCGGTCACAAGGCCTTCATCATTATTGTATTTTATCAAGCCTGTTACTAAGGTATCGGTCACAAGGCTGTCATCAGTATTATTGTACCTCATAGATATGAGAGTGTCTGTGATTAGCTAAGAAACGTCACATGTCAGGAAAACACAACTTCATGTATCTCTAGACCGCGTGCTCCTGGGAAATAAATATCATGTATCCTGCTGCCGCGTGCCTCCATGGCAACCATCAACATAAACAACTACACAAGTTGAAAACAATTTTCAATTTGTTTTAAACAATGTTTTGTTGTGTGTGTAATTTCGGTATAATAAACAATTTATGGCCCTTGTTGTAGGGGGATATGAAGCTTTGTTTACCGCCCCAGAGAAATATGATTTCTTCGGGTAAGAAAACTTCTATATCTCTCTACAACAATGGCCATAAATGTATATTGCATTTTATCAAGCCTGTTACTAAGGTCTCGGTTACAAGGCTTTCATCAGTATTGTATTTTATCAAGCCTGTTAATAAGGTCTCAGTCCCAAGGCTTTCATCAGTATTGTACTTTGTCAAGCCTGTTACTAAGGTCTCGGTCAAAAGGCTTTCATCAGTATTGTATTTTATCAAGCCTGTTACTAAGGTCTCAGTCACAAGGCTTTCATCAGTATTGTATTTTTTCAAGCCTGTTACTAAGGTCTCGGTCACAAGGCCGTCATCAGTATTGTATTTTATCAAGCCTGTTACTAAGGTCTCGGTTACAAGGCCTTCGTCAGTATTGTATTTTATCAAGCCTGTTACTAAGGTCTCGGTTACAAGGCCTTCATCAGTATTGTATTTTATCAAGCCTGTTACTAAGGTCTCGGTCACAAGACCTTCATCAGTATTGTATTTTATCAAGCCTGTTACTAAGGTCTCGGTTACAAGGCTTTCATCATTATTGTATTTTATCAAGCCTGCTTCTAAGGTCTCAGTTACTATGCCTTCATCAGTATTGTATTTTATCAAGCCTGTTACTAAGGTCTCGGTCACAAGGCCTTCATCGGTATTGTATTTTATCAAGCCTGTTACTAAGGTCTCGGTCACAAGGCCTTCATCAGTATTGTATTTTATCAAGTCTGTTACTAAAGTCTCGGTCACAAGCGTGTCATCATTATTGTATTTTATCAAGCCTGTTTCTAAGGTCTCAGTTACAATGCCTTCATCAGTATTGTATTTTATCAAGCCTGTTACTAAGGTCTCGGTCACAAGGCCTTCATCAGTATTGCATTTTATCAAGTCTGTTACTAAGGTCTCGGTCACAAGGCCTTCATCATTATTGTATTTTATCAAGCCTGTTACTAAGGTATCGGTCACAAGGCTGTCATCAGTATTATTGTACCTCATAGATATGAGAGTGTCTGTGATTAGCTAAGAAACGTCACATGTCAGGAAAACACAACTTCATGTATCTCTAGACCGCGTGCTCCTGGGAAATAAATATCATGTATCCTGCTGCCGCGTGCCTCCATGGCAACCATCAACATAAACAACTACACAAGTTGAAAACAATTTTCAATTTGTTTTAAACAATGTTTTGTTGTGTGTGTAATTTCGGTATAATAAACAATTTATGGCCCTTGTTGTAGGGGGATATGAAGCTTTGTTTACCGCCCCAGAGAAATATGATTTCTTCGGGTAAGAAAACTTCTATATCTCTCTACAACAAGGGCCATAAATGTATATTGCATTTTATCAAGCCTGTTACTAAGGTCTCGGTTACAAGGCTTTCATCAGTATTGTATTTTATCAAGCCTGTTAATAAGGTCTCAGTCACAAGGCTTTCATCAGTATTGTACTTTGTCAAGCCTGTTACTAAGGTCTCGGTTACAAGGCTTTCATCAGTATTGTATTTTATCAAGCCTGTTACTAAGGTCTCAGTCACAAGGCTTTCATCAGTATTGTATTTTTTCAAGCCTGTTACTAAGGTCTCGGTTACAAGGCCGTCATCAGTATTGTATTTTATCAAGCCTGTTACTAAGGTCTCGGTTACAAGGCCTTCGTCAGTATTGTATTTTATCAAGCCTGTTACTAAGGTCTCGGTTACAAGGCTTTCATCAGTATTGTATTTTATCAAGCCTGTTACTAAGGTCTCAGTCACAAGGCTTTCATCAGTATTGTATTTTTTCAAGCCTGTTACTAAGGTCTCGGTCACAAGGGTTTCATCAGTATTGTATTTGATCAAGCCTGTTACTAAGGGTTCGGTCACAAGGGTTTCATCAGTATTATATTTCATCAAGCCTGTTACTAAGGTCTCGGTCACAAGGCATTCATCAGTATTGTATTTTATCAAGCATGTTACTAAGGTCTCGGTCACAAGGCCTTCATCAGTATTGTATTTTATCAAGTCTGTTACTAAAGTCTCGGTCACAAGCGTATCATCATTATTGTATTTTATCAAGCCTGTTTCTAAGGTCTCAGTTACAATGCCTTCATCAGTATTGTATTTTATCAAGCCTGTTACTAAGGTCTCGGTCACAAGGCCTTCATCAGTATTGCATTTTATCAAGTCTGTTACTAAGGTCTCGGTCACAAGGCCTTCATCATTATTGTATTTTATCAAGCCTGTTACTAAGGTATCGGTCACAAGGCTGTCATCAGTATTATTGTACCTCATAGATATGAGAGTGTCTGTGATTAGCTAAGAAACGTCACATGTCAGGAAAACACAACTTCATGTATCTCTAGACCGCGTGCTCCGGGGAAATAAATAGCATGTATCCTGCTGCCGCGTGCCTCCATGGCAACCATCAACATAAACAACTACACAAGTTGAAAACACTTTTCAATTAGTTTTAAACAATGTTTTGTTGTGTGTGTAATTTCGGTATAATAAACAATGTATGGCCCTTGTTGTAGGGGGATATGAAGCTTTGTTTACCGCCCCAGAGAAATATGATTTCTTCGGGTAAGAAAACTTCTATATCTCTCTACAACAAGGGCCATAAATGTATATTGTATTTTATCAAGCCTGTTACTAAGGTCTCGGTTACAAGGCTTTCATCAGTATTGTATTTTATCAAGCCTGTTAATAAGGTCTCAGTCAAAAGGCTTTCATCAGTATTGTACTTTGTCAAGCCTGTTACTAAGGTCTCGGTTACAAGGCTTTCATCAGTATTGTATTTTATCAAGCCTGTTACTAAGGTCTCAGTCACAAGGCTTTCATCAGTATTGTATTTTTTCAAGCCTGTTACTAAGGTCTCGGTCACAAGGGTTTCATCAGTATTGTATTTGATCAAGCCTGTTACTAAGGGTTCGGTCACAAGGGTTTCATCAGTATTATATTTCATCAAGCCTGTTACTAAGGTCTCGGTCACAAGGCATTCATCAGTATTGTATTTTATCAAGCATGTTACTAAGGTCTCGGTCACAAGGCCATCATCAGTATTGTATTTTATCAAGCCTGTTACTAAGTTCTCGGTCACAAGGCCTTCATCATTATTGTATTTTGTCAAGCCTGTTACTAAGGTCTCGATTACAATGCTTTCATCAGTATTATATTTTATCAAGCCTGTTACTAAGGTCTCAGTCACAAGGGTTTCATCAGTATTGTATTTTATCAAGACTGTTTCTAAGGTCTCGGTCACAAGGCTTTCATCATTATTGTATTTTATCAAGCCTTTTACTAAGGTCTCGATCACAAGGCGTTCATCATTATTGTATTTTATCAAGCCTGTTACTAAGGTCTCAGTCACAAGGGTTTCATCATTATTGTGTTTTATCAAGCCTGTTTCTAAGGTCTCGGTTACAAGGCCTTCGTTAGTATTATATTTTATCAAGCCTGTTACTAAGATCTCGATTACAAGGCCTTCATCAGTATTGTATTTTATCAAGCCTGTTACTAAGGTCTCGTCACAAAGCCTTCATCAGTATTGTATTTTATCAAGCCTTTTACTAAGGTCTCGATCACAAGGCGTTCATCATTATTGTATTTTATCAAGCCTGTTACTAAGGTCTCAGTCACAAGGGTTTCATCATTATTGTGTTTTATCAAGCCTGTTTCTAAGGTCTCGGTTACAAGGCCTTCGTTAGTATTATATTTTATCAAGCCTGTTACTAAGATCTCGATTACAAGGCCTTCATCAGTATTGTATTTTATCAAGCCTGTTACTAAGGTCTCGTCACAAAGCCTTCATCAGTATTGTATTTTATCAAGCCTTTTACTAAGGTCTTGATCACAAGGCTTTCATCATTATTGTATTTTATCAAGCCTGTTACTAACGTCTCGGTCACAAGGCCGTCATCAGTATTGTATTTTATCAAGCCTGTTACTAAGATCTCGATTACAAGGCCTTCATCAGTATTGTATTTTATCAAGCCTGTTACTAAGGTCTCGTCACAAAGCCTTCATCAGTATTGTATTTTATCAAGCCTTTTACTAAGGTCTTGATCACAAGGCTTTCATCATTATTGTATTTTATCAAGCCTGTTACTAACGTCTCGGTCACAAGGCCGTCATCAGTATTGTATTTTATCAAGCCTGCTACTAAGGTCTCGGTTACAAGGCCTTCGTCAGTATTGTATTTTATCAAGCCTGTTACTAAGGTCTCGGTTACAAGGCCTTCATCAGTATTGTATTTTATCAAGCCTGTTACTAAGGTCTCGGTCACAAGGCCTTCATCAGTATTGTATTTTATCAAGCCTGTTACTAAGGTCTCGGTCACAAGGCTTTCATCATTATTGTATTTTATCAAGCCTGTTTCTAAGGTCTCAGTTACAATGCCTTCATCAGTATTGTATTTTATCAAGCCTGTTACTAAGGTCTCGGTCACAAGGCCTTCATCAGTATTGTATGTTATCAAGCCTGTTACTAAGGTCTCGGTCACAAGGCTTTCATCATTATTGTATTTCATCAAGCCTATTACTAAAGTCCCGGTCACAACGCTTTCATCAGTATTGTATTTTATCAAGTCTGTTACTAAGGTCTCGGTCACAAGGCATTCATCAGTATTGTATTTTATCAAGCATGTTACTAAGGTCTCGGTCACAAGGCCATCATCAGTATTGTATTTTATCAAGCCTGTTACTAAGTTCTCGGTCACAAGGCCTTCATCAGTGTTGTATTTTATCAAGCCTGTTACTAAGGTCTCGGTTACAAGGCTTTCATCAGTATTGTATTTTATCAAGCCTGTTACTAAGGTCTCGGTCACAAGACCTTCATCAGTATTGTATTTTATCAAGCCTGTTACTAAGGTCTCGGTCACAAGGCTTTCATCATTATTGTATTTTATCAAGCCTGTTTCTAAGGTCTCAGTTACAATGCCTTGATCAGTATTGTATTGTATCAAGCCTGTTACTAAGGTCTCGGTCACAAGGCCTTCATCAGTATTGTATTTTATCAAGCCTGTTACTAAGGTCTCGGTCACAAGGCCTTCATCAGTATTGTATTTTATCAAGTCTGTTACTAAAGTCTCGGTCACAAGCGTGTCATCATTATTGTATTTTATCAAGCCTGTTTCTAAGGTCTCAGTTACAATGCCTTCATCAGTATTGTATTTTATCAAGCCTGTTACTAAGGTCTCGGTCACAAGGCCTTCATCAGTATTGCATTTTATCAAGTCTGTTACTAAGGTCTCGGTCACAAGGCCTTCATCAGTATTGCATTTCATCAAGTCTGTTACTAAGGTATCGGTCACAAGGCTGTCATCAGTATTATTGTACCTCATAGATATGAGAGTGTCTGTGATTAGCTAAGAAACGTCACATGTCAGGAAAACACAACTTCATGTATCTCTAGACCGCGTGCTCCTGGGAAATAAATATCATGTATCCTGCTGCCGCGTGCCTCCATGGCAACCATCAACATAAACAACTACACAACTTGAAAACAATTTTCAATTTTTTTAAACAATGTTTTGTTGTGTGTGTAATTTCGGTATAATAAACAATTTATGGCCCTTGTTGTAGGGGGATATGAAGCTTTGTTTACCGCCCCAGAGAAATATGATTTCTTCGGGTTAGAAAATTCTATATCTCTCTACAACAAGGGCCATAAATGTATATTGCATTTTATCAAGCCTGTTACTAAGGTCTCGGTTACAAGGCTTTCATCAGTATTGTATTTTATCAAGCCTGTTAATAAGGTCTCAGTCACAAGGCTTTCATCAGTATTGTACTTTGTCAAGCCTGTTACTAAGGTCTCGGTTACAAGGCTTTCATCAGTATTGTATTTTATCAAGCCTGTTACTAAGGTCTCAGTCACAAGGCTTTCATCAGTATTGTATTTTTTCAAGCCTGTTACTAAGGTCTCGGTTACACGGCCTTCATCAGTATTGTATTTTTTCAAGCCTGTTACTAAGGTCTCGGTCACAAGGGTTTCATCAGTATTGTATTTGATCAAGCTTGTTACTAAGGTTTCGGTCACAAGGGTTTCATCAGTATTATATTTTATCAAGCCTGTTACTAAGGTCTCAGTCACAAGGGTTTCATCAGTATTATATTTTATCAAGCCTGTTACTAAGGTCTCGGTCACAAGGCCGTCATCAGTATTGTATTTTATCAAGCCTGTTACTAAGTTCTCGGTCACAAGGCCTTCATCAGTGTTGTATTTTATCAAGCCTGTTACTAAGGTCTCGGTCACAAGGCCTTCATCCTTATTGTATTTTGTCAAGCCTGTTACTAAGGTCTCGATTACAATGCTTTCATCAGTATTATATTTTATCAAGCCTGTTACTAAGTTATCGGTCACAAGGCCTTCATCAGTGTTGTATTTTATCAAGCCTGTTACTTAGGTCTCGGTCACAAGGCCTTCATCAGTATTGTATTTTTTCAAGCCTGTCACTAAGGTCTCGGTCACAAGGGTTTCATCAGTATTGTATTTGATCAAGCCTGTTACTAAGGTTTCGGTCACAAGGGTTTCATCAGTATTATATTTTATCAAGCCTGTTACTAAGGTCTCAGTCACAAGGGTTTCATCAGTATTGTATTTTATCAAGCCTGTTACTAAGGTCTCGGTCACAAGGCCATCATCAGTATTGTATTTTATCAAGCCTGTTACTAAGTTCTCGGTCACAAGGCCTTCATCAGTGTTGTATTTTATCAAGCCTGTTACTAAGGTCTCGGTTACAAGGCTTTCATCAGTATTGTATTTTATCAAGCCTGTTACTAAGGTCTCGGTCACAAGACCTTCATCAGTATTGTATTTTATCAAGCCTGTTACTAAGGTCTCGGTCACAAGGCTTTCATCATTATTGTATTTTATCAAGCCTGTTTCTAAGGTCTCAGTTACAATGCCTTCATCAGTATTGTATTTTATCAAGCCTGTTACTAAGGTCTCGGTCACAAGGCCTTCATCAGTATTGCATTTTATCAAGTCTGTTACTAAGGTCTCGGTCACAAGGCCTTCATCAGTATTGCATTTTATCAAGTCTGTTACTAAGGTATCGGTCACAAGGCTGTCATCAGTATTATTGTACCTCATAGATATGAGAGTGTCTGTGATTAGCTAAGAAACGTCACATGTCAGGAAAACACAACTTCATGTATCTCTAGACCGCGTGCTCCTGGGAAATAAATATCATGTATCCTGCTGCCGCGTGCCTCCATGGCAACCATCAACATAAACAACTACACAAGTTGAAAACAATTTTCAATTTTTTTAAACAATGTTTTGTTGTGTGTGTAATTTCGGTATAATAAACAATTTATGGCCCTTGTTGTAGGGGGATATGAAGCTTTGTTTACCGCCCCAGAGAAATATGATTTCTTCGGGTTAGAAAATTCTATATCTCTCTACAACAAGGGCCATAAATGTATATTGCATTTTATCAAGCCTGTTACTAAGGTCTCGGTTACAAGGCTTTCATCAGTATTGTATTTTATCAAGCCTGTTAATAAGGTCTCAGTCAAAAGGCTTTCATCAGTATTGTACTTTGTCAAGCCTGTTACTAAGGTCTCGGTTACAAGGCTTTCATCAGTATTGTATTTTATCAAGCCTGTTACTAAGGTCTCAGTCACAAGGCTTTCATCAGTATTGTATTTTTTCAAGCCTGTTACTAAGGTCTCGGTTACACGGCCTTCATCAGTATTGTATTTTTTCAAGCCTGTTACTAAGGTCTCGGTCACAAGGGTTTCATCAGTATTGTATTTGATCAAGCTTGTTACTAAGGTTTCGGTCACAAGGGTTTCATCAGTATTATATTTTATCAAGCCTGTTACTAAGGTCTCAGTCACAAGGGTTTCGTCAGTATTATATTTTATCAAGCCTGTTACTAAGGTCTCGGTCACAAGGCCGTCATCAGTATTGTATTTTATCAAGCCTGTTACTAAGTTCTCGGTCACAAGGCCTTCATCAGTGTTGTATTTTATCAAGCCTGTTACTAAGGTCTCGGTCACAAGGCCTTCATCCTTATTGTATTTTGTCAAGCCTGTTACTAAGGTCTCGATTACAATGCTTTCATCAGTATTATATTTTATCAAGCCTGTTACTAAGTTCTCGGTCACAAGGCCTTCATCAGTGTTGTATTTTATCAAGCCTGTTACTTAGGTCTCGGTCACAAGGCCTTCATCAGTATTGTATTTTTTCAAGCCTGTCACTAAGGTCTCGGTCACAAGGGTTTCATCAGTATTGTATTTGATCAAGCCTGTTACTAAGGTTTCGGTCACAAGGGTTTCATCAGTATTATATTTTATCAAGCCTGTTACTAAGGTCTCAGTCACAAGGGTTTCATCAGTATTGTATTTTATCAAGCCTGTTACTAAGGTCTCGGTCACAAGGCCATCATCAGTATTGTATTTTATCAAGCCTGTTACTAAGTTCTCGGTCACAAGGCCTTCATCAGTGTTGTATTTTATCAAGCCTGTTACTAAGGTCTCGGTTACAAGGCTTTCATCAGTATTGTATTTTATCAAGCCTGTTACTAAGGTCTCGGTCACAAGACCTTCATCAGTATTGTATTTTATCAAGCCTGTTACTAAGGTCTCGGTCACAAGGCTTTCATCATTATTGTATTTTATCAAGCCTGTTTCTAAGGTCTCAGTTACAATGCCTTCATCAGTATTGTATTTTATCAAGCCTGTTACTAAGGTCTCGGTCACAAGGCCTTCATCAGTATTGCATTTTATCAAGTCTGTTACTAAGGTCTCGGTCACAAGGCCTTCATCAGTATTGCATTTTATCAAGTCTGTTACTAAGGTATCGGTCACAAGGCTGTCATCAGTATTATTGTACCTCATAGATATGAGAGTGTCTGTGATTAGCTAAGAAACGTCACATGTCAGGAAAACACAACTTCATGTATCTCTAGACCGCGTGCTCCTGGGAAATAAATATCATGTATCCTGCTGCCGCGTGCCTCCATGGCAACCATCAACATAAACAACTACACAAGTTGAAAACAATTTTCAATTTGTTTTAAACAATGTTTTGTTGTGTGTGTAATTTCGGTATAATAAACAATTTATGGCCCTTGTTGTAGGGGGATATGAAGCTTTGTTTACCGCCCCAGAGAAATATGATTTCTTCGGGTTAGAAAATTCTA
The DNA here is from genome assembly GCA_963680875.1 of Bathymodiolus brooksi. Classification (NCBI taxonomy): domain Eukaryota; kingdom Metazoa; phylum Mollusca; class Bivalvia; order Mytilida; family Modiolidae; genus Bathymodiolus; species Bathymodiolus brooksi. The sequence goes on from OY804587.1 coordinate 73,587,647, forward strand.
TATCTCTCTACAACAAGGGCCATAAATGTATATTGCATTTTATCAAGCCTGTTACTAAGGTCTCGGTTACAAGGCTTTCATCAGTATTGTATTTTATCAAGCCTGTTAATAAGGTCTCAGTCAAAAGGCTTTCATCAGTATTGTACTTTGTCAAGCCTGTTACTAAGGTCTCGGTTACAAGGCTTTCATCAGTATTGTATTTTATCAAGCCTGTTACTAAGGTCTCAGTCACAAGGCTTTCATCAGTATTGTATTTTTTCAAGCCTGTTACTAAGGTCTCGGTTACACGGCCTTCATCAGTATTGTATTTTTTCAAGCCTGTTACTAAGGTCTCGGTCACAAGGGTTTCATCAGTATTGTATTTGATCAAGCTTGCTACTAAGGTTTCGGTCACAAGGGTTTCATCAGTATTATATTTTATCAAGCCTGTTACTAAGGTCTCAGTCACAAGGGTTTCATCAGTATTATATTTTATCAAGCCTGTTACTAAGGTCTCGGTCACAAGGCCGTCATCAGTATTGTATTTTATCAAGCCTGTTACTAAGTTCTCGGTCACAAGGCCTTCATCAGTGTTGTATTTTATCAAGCCTGTTACTAAGGTCTCGGTCACAAGGCCTTCATCCTTATTGTATTTTGTCAAGCCTGTTACTAAGGTCTCGATTACAATGCTTTCATCAGTATTATATTTTATCAAGCCTGTTACTAAGTTCTCGGTCACAAGGCCTTCATCAGTGTTGTATTTTATCAAGCCTGTTACTTAGGTCTCGGTCACAAGGCCTTCATCAGTATTGTATTTTTTCAAGCCTGTCACTAAGGTCTCGGTCACAAGGGTTTCATCAGTATTGTATTTGATCAAGCCTGTTACTAAGGTTTCGGTCACAAGGGTTTCATCAGTATTATATTTTATCAAGCCTGTTACTAAGGTCTCAGTCACAAGGGTTTCATCAGTATTGTATTTTATCAAGCCTGTTACTAAGGTCTCGGTCACAAGGCCATCATCAGTATTGTATTTTATCAAGCCTGTTACTAAGTTCTCGGTCACAAGGCCTTCATCAGTGTTGTATTTTATCAAGCCTGTTACTAAGGTCTCGGTTACAAGGCTTTCATCAGTATTGTATTTTATCAAGCCTGTTACTAAGGTCTCGGTCACAAGACCTTCATCAGTATTGTATTTTATCAAGCCTGTTACTAAGGTCTCGGTCACAAGGCTTTCATCATTATTGTATTTTATCAAGCCTGTTTCTAAGGTCTCAGTTACAATGCCTTCATCAGTATTGTATTTTATCAAGCCTGTTACTAAGGTCTCGGTCACAAGGCCTTCATCAGTATTGCATTTTATCAAGTCTGTTACTAAGGTCTCGGTCACAAGGCCTTCATCAGTATTGCATTTTATCAAGTCTGTTACTAAGGTATCGGTCACAAGGCTGTCATCAGTATTATTGTACCTCATAGATATGAGAGTGTCTGTGATTAGCTAAGAAACGTCACATGTCAGGAAAACACAACTTCATGTATCTCTAGACCGCGTGCTCCTGGGAAATAAATATCATGTATCCTGCTGCCGCGTGCCTCCATGGCAACCATCAACATAAACAACTACACAAGTTGAAAACAATTTTCAATTTGTTTTAAACAATGTTTTGTTGTGTGTAATTTCGGTATAATAAACAATTTATGGCCCTTGTTGTAGGGGGATATGAAGCTTTGTTTACCGCCCCAGAGAAATATGATTTCTTCGGGTTAGAAAATTCTATATCTCTCTACAACAAGGGCCATAAATGTATATTGCATTTTATCAAGCCTGTTACTAAGGTCTCGGTTACAAGGCTTTCATCAGTATTGTATTTTATCAAGCCTGTTAATAAGGTCTCAGTCACAAGGCTTTCATCAGTATTGTACTTTGTCAAGCCTGTTACTAAGGTCTCGGTTACAAGGCTTTCATCAGTATTGTATTTTATCAAGCCTGTTACTAAGGTCTCAGTCACAAGGCTTTCATCAGTATTGTATTTTTTCAAGCCTGTTACTAAGGTCTCGGTTACACGGCCTTCATCAGTATTGTATTTTTCAAGCCTGTTACTAAGGTCTCGGTCACAAGGGTTTCATCAGTATTGTATTTGATCAAGCTTGTTACTAAGGTTTCGGTCACAAGGGTTTCATCAGTATTATATTTTATCAAGCCTGTTACTAAGGTCTCAGTCACAAGGGTTTCATCAGTATTATATTTTATCAAGCCTGTTACTAAGGTCTCGGTCACAAGGCCATCATCAGTATTGTATTTTATCAAGCCTGTTACTAAGTTCTCGGTCACAAGGCCTTCATCAGTGTTGTATTTTATCAAGCCTGTTACTAAGGTCTCGGTCACAAGGCCTTCATCCTTATTGTATTTGTCAAGCCTGTTACTAAGGTCTCGATTACAATGCTATCATCAGTATTATATTTTATCAAGCCTGTTACTAAGTTCTCGGTCACAAGGCCTTCATCAGTGTTGTATTTTATCAAGCCTGTTACTTAGGTCTCGGTCACAAGGCCTTCATCAGTATTGTATTTTTTCAAGCCTGTCACTAAGGTCTCGGTCACAAGGGTTTCATCAGTATTGTATTTGATCAAGCCTGTTACTAAGGTTTCGGTCACAAGGGTTTCATCAGTATTATATTTTATCAAGCCTGTTACTAAGGTCTCAGTCACAAGGGTTTCATCAGTATTGTATTTGATCAAGCCTGTTACTAAGGTCTCGGTCACAAGGCCATCATCAGTATTGTATTTTATCAAGCCTATTACTAAGTTCTCGGTCACAAGGCCTTCATCAGTGTTGTATTTTATCAAGCCTGTTACTAAGGTCTCGGTCACAAGGCCTTCATCATTATTGTATTTTATCAAGACTGTTTCTAAGGTCTCGGTCACAAGGCTTTCATCATTATTGTATTTTATCAAGCCTGTTACTAAGGTCTCGATCACAAGGCGTTCATCATTATTGTATTTTATCAAGCCTGTTACTAAGGTCTCAGTCACAAGGGTTTCATCATTATTGTGTTTTATCAAGCCTGTTTCTAAGGTCTCGGTTACAAGGCCTTCGTTAGTATTATATTTTATCAAGCCTGTTACTAAGATCTCGATTACAAGGCCTTCATCAGTATTGTATTTTATCAAGCCTGTTACTAAGGTCTCGTCACAAAGCCTTCATCAGTATTGTATTTTATCAAGCCTTTTACTAAGGTCGCGATCACAAGGCTTTCATCATTATTGTATTTTATCAAGCCTGTTACTAACGTCTCGGTCACAAGGCCTTCTTCAGTATTGTATTTTATCAAGCCTGTTACTAAGGTCTCAGTTACAATGCCTTCATCAGTATTGTATTTTATCAAGCCTGTTACTAAGGTCTCGGTCACAAGGCCTTCATCAGTATTGTATGTTATCAAGCCTGTTACTAAGGTCTCGGTCACAAGGCTTTCATCATTATTGTATTTCATCAAGCCTGTTACTAAAGTCCCGGTCACAACGCTTTCATCAGTATTGTATTTTATCAAGTCTGTTACTAAGGTCTCGGTCACAAGGCATTCATCAGTATTGTATTTTATCAAGCATGTTACTAAGGTCTCGGTCACAAGGCCATCATCAGTATTGTATTTTATCAAGCCTGTTACTAAGTTCTCGGTCACAAGGCCTTCATCAGTGTTGTATTTTGTCAAGCCTGTTACTAAGGTCTCGATTACAATGCTTTCATCAGTATTGTATTTTATCAAACCTGTTACTAAGGTCTCAGTCACAAGGCCTTCATCAGTATTGTATTTTTTCAAGCCTGTTACTGAGGTCTCAGTCACAAGGCTTTCATCAGTATTGTATTTTATCAAGCCTTCTTCTAAGGTCTCGGTTACAAGGCCTTCATCAGTATTGTATTTTATCAAGCCTGTTACTGAGGTTTCGGTCACAAGGGTTTCATCAGTATTATATTTTATCAAGCCTGTTGCTAAGGTCTCAGTCACAAGGGATTTATCAGTATTGTATTTTATCAAGCCTGTTTCTAAGGTCTCGGTCACAAGGCTTTCATCATTATTGTATTTTATCAAGCCTGTTACTAAGGTCTCGGTCACAAGGCTTTCATCAGTATTGTATTTTATCAAGCCTGTTACTAAGGTCTCGGTCACAAGGGTTTCATCAGTATTATATTTTATCAAGCCTGTTACTAAGGTCTCAGTCACAAGGGTTTCATCAGTATTGTATTTTATCAAGCCTGTTTCTAAGATCTCGGTCACAAGGCTTTCATCAGTATTGTATTTTATCAAGCTTGTTACTAAGGTCTCAGTCACAATGGTTTCATCATTATTGTGTTTTATCAAGCCTGTTTCTAAGGTCTCGGTTACAATGCCTTCGTCAGTATTGTATTTTATCAAGCCTGTTACTAAGGTCTCGGTTACAAGGCCTTCATCAGTATTGTATTTTATCAAGCCTGTTACTAAGGTCTCGGTCACAAGGCCTTCATCAGTATTGTATTTTATCAAGCCTGTTACTAAGGTATCGGTCACAAGGCTTTCATCATTATTGTATTTTATCAAGCCTGTTACTAAGGTCTCGGCCACAAGGCTTTCATCAGTATTTTATTTGTTCAAGCCTGTTACTAAGGTCTCGGTCACAAGGCCTTCATCAGTATTGTATTTTAGCAAGCCTGTTACTAAGGTCTCGGTCACAAGGCCGTCATCAGTATTGTATTTTAGCAAGCCTGTTACTAAGGTCGCGGCTACAAGGCTGTCCTCAGTATTATTGTACCTCATAGATATGAGAGTGTCTGTGATTAGCTAAGAAACGTCACATGTCAGGAAAACACAACTTCATGTATCTCTAGACCGCGTGCTTCGGGAAATAAATATCATGTATCCTGCTGCCGCGTGCCTCCATGGCAACCATCAACATAAACAACTACACAAGTTGAAAAACATTTTCAATTAGTTTTAAACAATGTTTTGTGTGTGTAATTTCGGTATAATAAACAATTTATGGCCCTTGTTGTAGGGGGATATGAAGCTTTCTTTACCATCAGAAATCATATTTCTCTCGGGCTTCGCCCCAGAGAAATATGATTTCTTCGGGTAAGAAAACTTTTATATCTCTCTACAACAAGGGCCATAAATGTATATTGTATTTTATCAAGCCTGTTACTAAGGTCTCGGTTACAAGGCTTTCATCAGTATTGTATTTTATCAAGCCTGTTACTAAGGTCTCAGTCACAAAGCTTTCATCAGTATTGTATTTTTTCAATCCTGTTACTAAGGTCTCAGTCACAAGGCTTTCATCAGTATTGTATTTTGTCAAGCCTGTTACTAAGGTCTCGGTTACAAGGCCTTCGTCAGTATTATATTTTTTCAAGCCTGTTACTAAGGTCTCGGACACAAGGGTTTCATCAATATTGTATTTTATCAAGCCTGTTACTAAGGTCTCGGTCACAAGGCTTTCATCATTATTGTATTTCATCAAGCCTATTACTAAAGTCCCGGTCACAACGCTTTGATCAGTATTGTATTTTATCAAGTCTGTTACTAAGGTCTCGGTCACAAGGCCTTCATCAGTATTGTATTTTATCAAGCCTGTTACTAAGGTCTCGGTCACAATACCATCATCAGTATTGTATTTTATCAAGCCTGTTACTAACGTCTCGGCCACAAGGCCTTCATCATTATTGTATTTTGTCAAGCCTGTTTCTAAGGTCACGATTACAATGCTTTCATCAGTATTGTATTTTATCAAACCTGTTACTAAGGTCTCAGTCACAAGGCTTTCATCAGTATTGTATTTTTTCAAGCATGTTAGTAAGGTCTCAGTCACAAGGCTTTCATCAGTATTGTATTTTATCAAGCCTTCATCTAAGGTCTCGGTTACAAGGCCTTCATCAGTATTGTATTTTATCAAGCCTGTTACTAAGGTTTCGGTCACAAGGGTTTCACCAGTATTATATTTTATCAAGCCTGTTACTAAGGTCTCAGTCACAAGGGATTCATCAGTATTGTATTTTATCAAGCCTGTTTCTAAGGTCTCGGTCACAAGGCTTTCATCATTGTTGTATTTTATCAAGCCTGTTACTAAGGTCTCGGTCACAAGGCTTTCATCAGTATTGTATTTTATCAAGCCTGTTACTAAGGTTTCGGTCACCAGGGTTTCATCGGTATTATATTTTATCAAGCCTGTTACTAAGGTCTCGGTCACAAGGTTTCATCAGTATTGTATTTTATCAAGCCTGTTTTTAAGGTCTCGGTCGCAAGGTTTTCATCAGTATTGTATTTTATCAAGCCTGTTACTAAGGTCTCAGTCACAAGGGTTTCATCATTATTGTGTTTTATCAAGCAAGCCTGTTTCTAAGGTCTCGGTTACAAGGCCTTCGTCAGTATTGTATTTTATCAAGCCTGTTACTAAGGTCTTGGTTACAAGGCCTTCATCAGTATTGTATTTTATCAAGCCTGTTACTAAGGTCTCGGTTACAAGGCTTTCATCAGTATTGTATTTTATCAAGCCTGTTACTAAGGTCTCGGTCACAAGGCCTTCATCAGTATTGTATTTTATCAAGCCTGTTACTAAGGTCTCGGTTACAAGGCTTTCATCAGTATTGTATTTTATCAAGCCTGTTACTAAGGTCTCGGTCACAAGGCTTTCATCAGTATTGCCGGAACCTTTGAACCGTAATGAGAGCGGGAGGTTTGGCGCCTTAAAATCTGATTCAACCCAACATTTCTTTAGAAATGCCTGTACCAAGTCAGGGTCATTACGGTTTTCAGTTTTCCGGTTGTTGACTGATTTTGTCTGTTTATATAATTATGAGTTTTGACTTTCCCTTTGTAAGATTGTTCGGAGTTCGGTAATTTTGTTATTACCTTTATTGTATTTTATCAAGCCTGTTACTAAGGTCTCAGTCACAAGGGTTTCATCATTATTGTATTTTATCAAGCCTGTTACTAAGGTTTCGATCACAAGGGTTTCATCGGTATTATATTTTATCAAGCCTGTTACTAAGGTCTCGGTCACAAGGGTTTCATCAGTATTGTATTGTATCAAGCCTGTTTCTAAGGTCTCGGTCACAAGGCTTTTATCATTATTGTATTTTATCAAGCCTGTTACTAAGTTCTCGGTCACAAGGCTTTCATCAGTATTGTATTTTATCAAGCCTGTTACTAAGGTCTCGGTTACAAGGCCTTCGTCAGTATTGTATTTTATAAAGCCTGTTACTAAGGTCTCGGTTACAAGGCCTTCATCAGTATTGTATTTTATCAAGCCTGTTACTAAGGTCTCGGTTACAAGGCTTTCATCAGTATTGTATTTTATCAAGCCTGTTACTAAGGTCTCGGTCACCAGGATTTCATCATTATTGTATTTTATCAAGCCTGTTTCTAAGGTCTCAGTTACAAGGCCTTCATCAGTATTGTATTTTTTCAAGCCTGTTACTAAGTTCTCGGTCACAAGGCCTTCATCAGTATTGTATTTTATCAAGCCTGTTACTAAGGTCTCGGTCATAAGGCCGTCATCAGTATTGTATTTTATCAAGCCTGTTTCTAAGGTCTCGGTTACAAGGCCTTCGTCAGTTTGTATTTTATAAAGCCTGTTACTAAGGTCTCGGTCACAAGGCCTTCATCAGTATTGTATTTTATCAAGCCTGTTACTAAGGTATCGGTCACAGGGCTTTCATCATTATTATATTTTATCAAGCCTGTTTCTAAGGTCTCAGTTACAAGGCCTCCATCAGCATTGTATTTTTTCAAGCCTGTTACTAATGTCTCGGTCACAAGGCCTGCATCAGTATTGTATTTTATCAAGCCTGTTACTAAGGTCTCGGTCACAAGGCCGTCATCAGTATTGTATTTTATCAAGCCTGTTACTAAGGTCTCGGTCACAAGGGTTTGGTCATTATTGTATTTTATCAAATTTTTTTACTAAGGTCTCGGTCACAAGGCTTTCATCAGTATTTTATTTGATCAAGATTGTTACTAAGGTCTCGGTCACAAGGCTTTCAACAGTATTGTATTTTATCAAGCCTGTTACTACCGTCTCGGTCACAAGGCTTTCATCAGTATTGTATTTTATCAAGCCTGTTACTAAGATCTCGGTCAAAAGGGTTTCATCAGTATTGTATTTTATCAAGCCTGTTACTAAGGTCGCGGTCACAAGGCATTCATCAGTATTGTATTTTATCAAGCCTGTTACTAAGGTCTCGGTCACAAGGCCATCATCAGCATTGCATTTTATCAAGCCTGTTACTAAGGTCTCGGTCACAAGGCGTTCATCCGTGTTGTATTTTGTCAAGCCTGTTACTAAGGTCTCGATTACAATGCTTTCATCAGTATTGTATTTTATCAAACCTGTTACTAAGGTCTCAGTCACAAGGCTTTCATCAGTATTGTATTTTTTCAATCCTGTTACTAAGGTCTCAGTCACAAGGCTTTCATCAGTATTGTATTTTATCAAGCCTTCTTCTAAGGTCCCGGTTACAAGGCCTTCATCAGTATTGTGTTTTATCAAGCCTGTTACTAAGGTTTCGGTCAAAAGGGTTTCATCAGTATTATATTTTATTAAGCCTGTTGCTAAGGTTTCAGTCACAAGGGATTCATCAGTATTGTATTTTATCAAACCTGTTACTAAGGTTTCGGTCACAAGGGTTTCATCAGTAATATATTTTATCAAGCCTGTTACTAAGGTCTCAGTCACAAGGGTTTCATCAGTATTGTATTTTATCAAGCCTGTTTCTAAGGTCTCGGTCACAAGGCTTTCATCAGTATTGTATTTTATCAAGCCTGTTACTAAGGTCTCAGTCACAAGGGTTTCATCATTATTGTGTTTTATCAAGCCTGTTTCTAAGGTCTCAGTTACAAGACCTTCGTCAGTATTGTATTTTATCAAGCCTGTTACTAAGGTCTCGGTCACAAGGCTTTCATCATTATTGTATTTTATCAAGCCTGTTTCTAAGGTCTCAGTTACAAGGCCTCCATCAGTATTGTATTTTTTCAAGCCTGTTACTAAGGTCTCGGTCACAAAGCCTTCATCAGTATTGTATTTTATCAAGCCTGTTACTAAGGTCTCGGTCACAAGGCCGTCATCAGTATTGTATTTTATCAAGCCTGTTTCTAAGGTCTCGGTTACAAGGCCTTCGTCAGTATTGTATTTTATCAAGCCTGTTACTAAGGTCTCGGTTACAAGGCCTTCATCAGTATTGTATTTTATCAAGCCTGTTACTAAGGTCTCGGTCACAAGGCCTTCATCAGTATTGTATTTTATCAAGCCTGTTACTAAGGTCTCGGTCACAATGCCATCATCAGTATTGTATTTTATCAAGCCTGTTACTAACGTTTCGGTCACAAGGCCTTCATCATTATTGTATTTTGTCAAGCCTGTTACTAAGGTCACGATTACAATGCTTTCATCAGTATTGTATTTTATCAAACCTGTTACTAAGGTCTCAGTCACAAGGCTTTCATCAGTATTGTATTTTTTCAAGCATGTTAGTAAGGTCTCAGTCACAAGGCTTTCATCAGTATTGTATTTTATCAAGCCTTCTTCTAAGGTCTCGGTTACAAGGCCTTCATCAGTATTGTATTTTATCAAGCCTGTTACTAAGGTTTCGGTCACAAGGGTTTCATCAGTATTTTATTTTATCAAGCCTGTTACTAAGGTCTCAGTCACAAGGGATTCATCAGTATTGTATTTTATCAAGCCTGTTTCTAAGGTCTCGGTCACAAGGCCTTCATCATTATTGTATTTTATCAAGCCTGTTACTAAGGTCTCGGTCACAAGGCTTTCATCAGTATTGTATTTTATCAAGCCTGTTACTAAGGTTTCGGTCACAAGGGTTTCATCGGTATTATATTTTATCAAGCCTGTTACTAAGGTCTCGGTCACAAGGTTTCATCAGTATTGTATTTTATCAAGCCTGTTTTTAAGGTCTCGTTCGCAAGGCTTTCATCAGTATTGTATTTTATCAAGCCTGTTACTAAGGTCTCAGTCACAAGGGTTTCATCATTATTGTGTTTTATCAAGCCTGTTTCTAAGGTCTCGGTTACAAGGCCTTCGTCAGTATTGTATTTTATCAAGCCTGTTACTAAGGTCTCGGTTACAAGGCCTTCATCTGTATTGTATTTTATCAAGCCTGTTACTAAGGTCTCGGTTACAAGGCTTTCATCAGTATTGTATTTTATCAAGCCTGTTACTAAGGTCTCGGTCACAAGGCCTTCATCAGTATTGTATTTTATCAAGCCTGTTACTAAGGTCTCGGTCACCAGGATTTCATCATTATTGTATTTTATCAAGCCTGTTTCTAAGGTCTCAGTTACAAGGCCTTCATCAGTATTGTATTTTTTCAAGCCTGTTACTAAGTTCTCGGTCACAAGGCTTTCATCAGTATTGTATTTTATCAAGCCTGTTTCTAAGGTCTCGGTTACAAGGCCTTCGTCAGTATTGTATTTTATAAAGCCTGTTACTAAGGTCTCGGTTACAAGGCCTTCATCAGTATTGTATTTTATCAAGCCTGTTACTAAGGTCTCGGTTACAAGGCTTTCATCAGTATTGTATTTTATCAAGCCTGTTTCTAAGGTCTCGGTCACAAGGCTTTCATCAGTATTGCCGGAACCTTTGAACCGTAATGAGAGCGGGAGGTTTGGCGCCTTAAAATCTGATTCAACCCAACATTTCTTTTGAAATGCCTGTACCAAGTCAGGGTCATTACGGTTTTCAGTTTTCCGGTTGTTGACTGATTTTGTCTGTTTATATAATTATGAGTTTTGACTTTCCCTTTGTAAGATTGTTCGGAGTTCGGTAATTTTGTTATTACCTTTATTGTATTTTATCAAGCCTGTTACTAAGGTCTCAGTCACAAGGGTTTCATCATTATTGTATTTTATCAAGCCTGTTACTAAGGTTTCGGTCACAAGGGTTTCATCGGTATTATATTTTATCAAGCCTGTTACTAAGGTCTCGGTCACAAGGGTTTCATCAGTATTGTATTGTATCAAGCCTGTTTCTAAGGTCTCGGTCACAAGGCTTTCATCAGTATTGTATTTTATCAAGCCTGTTACTAAGGTCTCAGTCACAAGGGTTTCATCATTATTGTGTTTTATCAAGCCTGTTTCTAAGGTCTCGGTTACAGGGCCTTCGTCAGTATTGTATTTTATCAAGCCTGTTACTAAGGTCTCGGTTACAAGGCCTTCATCAGTATTGTATTTTATCAAGCCTGTTACTAAGGTCTCAGTCACAAGGGTTTCATCATTATTGTGTTTTATCAAGCCTGTTTCTAAGGTCTCGGTTACAGGGCCTTCGTCAGTATTGTATTTTATCAAGCCTGTTACTAAGGTCTCGGTTACAAGGCCTTCATCAGTATTGTATTTTATCAAGCCTGTTACTAAGGTCTCGGTTACAAGGCTTTCATCAGTATTGTATTTTATCAAGCCTGTTACTAAGGTTTCGGTCACAAGGGTTTCATCGGTATTATATTTTATCAAGCCTGTTACTAAGGTCTCGGTCACAAGGGTTTCATCAGTATTGTATTGTATCAAGCCTGTTTCTAAGGTCTCGGTCACAAGGCTTTCATCAGTATTGTATTTTATCAAGTCTGTTACTAAGGTCTCAGTCACAAGGGTTTCATCATTATTGTGTTTTATCAAGCCTGTTTCTAAGGTCTCGGTTACAGGGCCTTCGTCAGTATTGTATTTTATCAAGCCTGTTACTAAGGTCTCGGTTACAAGGCCTTCATCAGTATTGTATTTTATCAAGCCTGTTACTAAGGTCTCGGTTACAAGGCTTTCATCAGTATTGTATTTTATCAAGCCTGTTACTAAGGTCTCGGTCACAAGGCCTTCATCAGTATTGTATTTTATCAAGCCTGTTACTAAGGTCTCGGTCACAAGGCCTTCATCAGTATTGTATTTTTTCAAGCCTGTTACTAAGTTCTCGGTCACAAGGCTTTCATCAGTATTGTATTTTATCAAGCCTGTTACTAAGGTCTCGGTTACAAGGCCTTCGTCAGTATTGTATTTTATAAAGCCTGTTACTAAGGTCTCGGTTACAAGGCCTTCATCAGTATTGTATTTTATCAAGCCTGTTACTAAGGTCTCGGTTACAAGGCTTTCATCAGTATTGTATTTTATCAAGCCTGTTACTAAGGTCTCGGTCACAAGGCCTTCATCAGTATTGTATTTTATCAAGCCTGTTACTAAGGTCTCGGTCACCAGGATTTCATCATTATTGTATTTTATCAAGCCTGTTTCTAAGGTCTCAGTTACAAGGCCTTCATCAGTATTGTATTTTTTCAAGCCTGTTACTAAGTTCTCGGTCACAAGGCCTTCATCAGTATTGTATTTTATCAAGCCTGTTACTAAGGTCTCGGTCATAAGGCCGTCATCAGCATTTTATTTTATCAAGCCTGTTTCTAAGGTCTCGGTTACAAGGCCTTCGTCAGTATTGTATTTTATAAAGCCTGTTACTAAGGTCTCGGTCACAAGGCCTTCATCAGTATTGTATTTTATCAAGCCTGTTACTAAGGTATCGGTCACAGGGCTTTCATCATTATTATATTTTATTAAGCCTGTTTCTAAGGTCTCAGTTACAAGGCCTCCATCAGCATTGTATTTTTTCAAGCCTGTTACTAATGTCTCGGTCACAAGGCCTGCATCAGTATTGTATTTTATCAAGCCTGTTACTAAGGTCTCGGTCACAAGGCCGTCATCAGTATTGTATTTTATCAAGCCTGTTACTAAGGTCTCGGTCACAAGGGTTTGGTCATTATTGTATTTTATCAAATTTTTTTACTAAGGTCTCGGTCACAAGGCTTTCATCAGTATTTTATTTGATCAAGATTGTTACTAAGGTCTCGGTCACAAGGCTTTCAACAGTATTGTATTTTATCAAGCCTGTTACTAAGATCTCGGTCAAAAGGGTTTCATCAGTATTGTATTTTATCAAGACTGTTACTAAGGTCTCGGTCACAAGGATTTCATCAGTATTATATTTTATCAAGCCTGTTACTAAGGTCGCGGTCACAAGGCATTCATCAGTATTGTATTTTATCAAGCCTGTTACTAAGGTCTCGGTCACAAGGCCATCATCAGTATTGCATTTTATCAAGCCTGTTACTAAGGTCTCGGTCACAAGGCGTTCATCCGTGTTGTATTTTGTCAAGCCTGTTACTAAGGTCTCGATTACAATGCTTTCATCAGTATTGTATTTTATCAAACCTGTTACTAAGGTCTCAGTCACAAGGCTTTCATCAGTATTGTATTTTTTCAATCCTGTTACTAAGGTCTCAGTCACAAGGCTTTCATCAGTATTGTATTTTATCAAGCCTTCTTCTAAGGTCCCGGTTACAAGGCCTTCATCAGTATTGTGTTTTATCAAGCCTGTTACTAAGGTTTCGGTCAAAAGGGTTTCATCAGTATTATATTTTATTAAGCCTGTTACTAAGGTTTCAGTCACAAGGGATTCATCCGTATTGTATTTTATCAAACCTGTTACTAAGGTTTCAGTCACAAGGGTTTCATCAGTATTATATTTTATCAAGCCTGTTACTAAGGTCTCAGTCACAAGGGTTTCATCAGTATTGTATTTTATCAAGCCTGTTTCTAAGGTCTCGGTCACAAGGCTTTCATCAGTATTGTATTTTATCAAGCCTGTTACTAAGGTCTCAGTCACAAGGGTTTCATCATTATTGTGTTTTATCAAGCCTGTTTCTAAGGTCTCAGTTACAAGACCTTCGTCAGTATTGTATTTTATCAAGCCTGTTACTAAGGTCTCGGTCACAAGGCTTTCATCATTATTGTATTTTATCAAGCCTGTTTCTAAGGTCTCAGTTACAAGGCCTCCATCAGTATTGTATTTTTTCAAGCCTGTTACTAAGGTCTCGGTCACAAAGCCTTCATCAGTATTGTATTTTATCAAGCCTGTTACTAAGGTCTCGGTCACAAGGCCGTCATCAGTATTGTATTTTATCAAGCCTGTTACTAAGGTCTCGGTTACAAGGCCTTCGTCAGTATTGTATTTTATCAAGCCTGTTACTAAGGTCTCGGTTACAAGGCCTTCATCAGTATTGTATTTTATCAAGCCTGTTACTAAGGTCTCGGTCACAACGCCTTCATCAGTATTGTATTTTATCAAGCCTGTTACTAAGGTCTCGGTCACAATGCCATCATCAGTATTGTATTTTATCAAGCCTGTTACTAACGTCTCGGTCACAAGGCCTTCATCATTATTGTATTTTGTCAAGCCTGTTACTAAGGTCACGATTACAATGCTTTCATCAGTATTGTATTTTATCAAACCTGTTACTAAGGTCTCAGTCACAAGGCTTTCATCAGTATTGTATTTTTTCAAGCATGTTAGTAAGGTCTCAGTCACAAGGCTTTCATCAGTATTGTATTTTATCAAGCCTTCTTCTAAGGTCTCGGTTACAAGGCCTTCATCAGTATTGTATTTTATCAAGCCTGTTACTAAGGTTTCGGTCACAAGGGTTTCATCAGTATTATATTTTATCAAGCCTGTTACTAAGGTCTCAGTCACAAGGGATTCATCAGTATTGTATTTTATCAAGCCTGTTTCTAAGTTCTCGGTCACAAGGCCTTCATCATTATTGTATATTATCAAGCCTGTTACTAAGGTCTCGGTCACAAGGCTTTCATCAGTATTGTATTTTATCAAGCCTGTTACTAAGGTTTCGGTCACAAGTGTTTCATCGGTATTATATTTTATCAAGCCTGTTACTAAGGTCTCGGTCACAAGGTTTCATCAGTATTGTATTTTATCAAGCCTGTTTTTAAGGTCTCGTTCGCAAGGCTTTCATCAGTATTGTATTTTATCAAGCCTGTTACTAAGGTCTCAGTCACAAGGGTTTCATCATTATTGTGTTTTATCAAGCCTGTTTCTAAGGTCTCGGTTACAAGGCCTTCGTCAGTATTGTATTTTAACAAGCCTGTTACTAAGGTCTCGGTTACAAGGCCTTCATCAGTATTGTATTTTATCAAGCCTGTTACTAAGGTCTCGGTTACAAGGCTTTCATCAGTATTGTATTTTATCAAGCCTGTTACTAAGGTCTCGGTCACAAGGCCTTCATCAGTATTGTATTTTATCAAGCCTGTTACTAAGGTCTCGGTCACCAGGATTTCATCATTATTGTATTTTATCAAGCCTGTTTCTAAGGTCTCAGTTACAAGGCCTTCATCAGTATTGTATTTTTTCAAGCCTGTTACTAAGTTCTCGGTCACAAGGCTTTCATCAGTATTGTATTTTATCAAGCCTGTTTCTAAGGTCTCGGTTACAAGGCCTTCGTCAGTATTGTATTTTATAAAGCCTGTTACTAAGGTCTCGGTTACAAGGCCTTCATCAGTATTGTATTTTATCAAGCCTGTTACTAAGGTCTCGGTTACAAGGCTTTCATCAGTATTGTATTTTATCAAGCCTGTTTCTAAGGTCTCGGTCACAAGGCTTTCATCAGTATTGCCGGAACCTTTGAACGTAATGAGAGCGGGAGGTTTGGCGCCTTAAAATCTGATTCAACCCAACATTTCTTTAGAAATGCCTGTACCAAGTCAGGGTCATTACGGTTTTCAGTTTTCCGGTTGTTGACTGATTTTGTCTGTTTATATAATTATGAGTTTTGACTTTCCCTTTGTAAGATTGTTCGGAGTTCGGTAATTTTGTTATTACCTTTATTGTATTTTATCAAGCCTGTTACTAAGGTCTCAGTCACAAGGGTTTCATCATTATTGTATTTTATCAAGCCTGTTACTAAGGTTTCGGTCACAAGGGTTTCATCGGTATTATATTTTATCAAGCCTGTTACTAAGGTCTCGGTCACAAGGGTTTCATCAGTATTGTATTGTATCAAACCTGTTTCTAAGGTCTCGGTCACAAGGCTTTCATCAGTATTGTATTTTATCAAGCCTGTTACTAAGGTCTCAGTCACAAGGGTTTCATCATTATTGTGTTTTATCAAGCCTGTTTCTAAGGTCTCGGTTACAAGGCCTTCGTCAGTATTGTATTTTATCAAGCCTGTTACTAAGGTCTCGGTTACAAGGCCTTCATCAGTATTGTATTTTATCAAGCCTGTTACTAAGGTCTCGGTTACAAGGCTTTCATCAGTATTGTATTTTATCAAGCCTGTTACTAAGGTCTCGGTCACAAGGCCTTCATCAGTATTGTATTTTATCAAGCCTGTTACTAAGGTCTCGGTCACCAGGATTTCATCATTATTGTATTTTATCAAGCCTGTTTCTAAGGTCTCAGTTACAAGGCCTTCATCAGTATTGTATTTTTTCAAGCCTGTTACTAAGTTCTCGGTCACAAGGCTTTCATCAGTATTGTATTTTATCAAGCCTATTACTAAGGTCTCGGTTACAAGGCCTTCGTCAGTATTGTATTTTATAAAGCCTGTTACTAAGGTCTCGGTTACAAGGCCTTCATCAGTATTGTATTTTATCAAGCCTGTTACTAAGGTCTCGGTTACAAGGCTTTCATCAGTATTGTATTTTATCAAGCCTGTTATTAAGGTCTCGGTCACAAGGCCTTCATCAGTATTGTATTTTATCAAGCCTGTTACTAAGGTCTCGGTCACCAGGATTTCATCATTATTGTATTTTATCAAGCCTGTTTCTAAGGTCTCAGTTACAAGGCCTTCATCAGTATTGTATTTTTTCAAGCCTGTTACTAAGTTCTCGGTCACAAGGCCTTCATCAGTATTGTATTTTATCAAGCCTGTTACTAAGGTCTCGGTCATAAGGCCGTCATCAGCATTTTATTTTATCAAGCCTGTTTCTAAGGTCTCGGTTACAAGGCCTTCGTCAGTATTGTATTTTATAAAGCCTGTTACTAAGGTCTCGGTCACAAGGCCTTCATCAGTATTGTATTTTATCAAGCCTGTTACTAAGGTATCGGTCACAGGGCTTTCATCATTATTATATTTTATCAAGCCTGTTTCTAAGGTCTCAGTTACAAGGCCTCCATCAGCATTGTATTTTTTCAAGCCTGTTACTAATGTCTCGGTCACAAGGCCTGCATCAGTATTGTATTTTATCAAGCCTGTTACTAAGGTCTCGGTCACAAGGCCGTCATCAGTATTGTATTTTATCAAGCCTGTTACTAAGGTCTCGGTCACAAGGGTTTGGTCATTATTGTATTTTATCAAATTTTTTTACTAAGGTCTCGGTCACAAGGCTTTCATCAGTATTTTATTTGATCAAGATTGTTACTAAGGTCTCGGTCACAAGGCTTTCAACAGTATTGTATTTTATCAAGCCTGTTACTACCGTCTCGGTCACAAGGCTTTCATCAGTATTGTATTTTATCAAGCCTGTTACTAAGATCTCGGTCAAAAGGGTTTCATCAGTATTGTATTTTATCAAGACTGTTACTAAGGTCTCGGTCACAAGGATTTCATCAGTATTATATTTGATCAAGCTTGTTACTAAGGTCGCGGTCACAAGGCATTCATCAGTATTGTATTTTATCAAGCCTGTTACTAAGGTCTCGGTCACAAGGCCATCATCAGTATTGCATTTTATCAAGCCTGTTACTAAGGTCTCGGTCACAAGGCGTTCATCCGTGTTGTATTTTGTCAAGCCTGTTACTAAGGTCTCGATTACAATGCTTTCATCAGTATTGTATTTTATCAAACCTGTTACTAAGGTCTCATTCACAAGGCTTTCATCAGTATTGTTTTTTTTCAAGCCTGTTACTAAGGTCTCAGTCACAAGGCTTTCATCAGTATTGTATTTTATCAAGCCTTCTTCTAAGGTCCCGGTTACAAGGCCTTCATCAGTATTGTGTTTTATCAAGCCTGTTACTAAGGTTTCGGTCAAAAGGGTTTCATCAGTATTATATGTTATCAAGCCTGTTACTAAGGTTTCAGTCACAAGGGATTCATCAGTATTGTATTTTATCAAACCTGTTACTAAGGTTTCGGTCACAAGGGTTTCATCAGTATTATATTTTATCAAGCCTGTTACTAAGGTCTCAGTCACAAGGGTTTCATCAGTATTGTATTTTATCAAGCCTGTTTCTAAGGTCTCGGTCACAAGGCTTTCATCAGTATTGTATTTTATCAAGCCTGTTACTAAGGTCTCAGTCACAAGGGTTTCATCATTATTGTGTTTTATCAAGCCTGTTTCTAAGGTCTCAGTTACAAGACCTTCGTCAGTATTGTATTTTATCAAGCCTGTTACTAAGGTCTCGGTCACAAGGCTTTCATCATTATTGTATTTTATCAAGCCTGTTTCTAAGGTCTCAGTTACAAGGCCTCCATCAGCATTGTATTTTTTCAAGCCTGTTACTAAGGTCTCGGTCACAAAGCCTTCATCAGTATTGTATTTTATCAAGCCTGTTACTAAGGTCTCGGTCACAAGGCCGTCATCAGTATTGTATTTTATCAAGCCTGTTACTAAGGTCTCGGTTACAAGGCCTTCGTCAGTATTGTATTTTATCAAGCCTGTTACTAAGGTCTCGGTTACAAGGCCTTCATCAGTATTGTATTTTATCAAGCCTGTTACTAAGGTCTCGGTCACAAGGCCTTCATCAGTATTGTATTTTATCAAGCCTGTTACTAAGGTCTCGGTCACAAGGCTCTCATCATTATTGTATTTTATCAAGCATGTTTCTAAGGTCTCAGTTACAAGGCCTTTATCAGTATTGTATTTTTTCAAGCCTGTTACTAAGTTCTCGGTCACAAGGCCTTCATCAGTATTGTATTTTATCAAGCCTGTTACTAAGGTCTCGGTGAAAAGGCCGTCATCAGTATTGTATTTTATCAAGCCTGTTTCTAAGGTCTCGGTTACAAGTCCTTCGTCAGTATTGTATTTTATCAAGCCTATTGCTAAGGTCTCGGTTACAAGGCCTTCATCAGTATTGTATTTTTTCAAGCCTGTTACTAAGTTCTCGGTCACAAGGCTTTCATCAGTATTGTATTTTATCAAGCCTGTTACTAAGGTCTCGGTTACAAGGCTTTCAACAGTATTGTATTTTATCAAGCCTGTTACTACCGTCTCGGTCACAAGGCTTTCATCAGTATTGTATTTTATCAAGCCTGTTACTAAGATCTCGGTCAAAAGGGTTTCATCAGTATTGTATTTTATCAAGACTGTTACTAAAGTCTCGGTCACAAGGATTTCATCAGTATTGTATTTTATCAAGCCTGTTACTAAGGTCTCGGTCACAAGGCTTTCATCAGTATTGCATTTTATCAAGCCTGTTACTAATGTCTCGGTCACAAGGCCTGCATCAGTATTGTATTTTATCAAGCCTGTTACTAAGGTCTCGGTCACAAGGCCGTCATCAGTATTGTATTTTATCAAGCCTGTTACTAAGGTCTCGGTCACAAGGGTTTTGTCATTATTGTATTTTATCAATTTTTTTTACTAAGGTCTCGGTCACAAGGCTTTCATCAGTATTGTATTTGATCAAGATTGTTACTAAGGTCTCGGTCACAAGGCTTTCAACAGTATTGTATTTTATCAAGCCTGTTACTACCGTCTCGGTCACAAGGCTTTCATCAGTATTGTATTTTATCAAGCCTGTTACTAAGATCTCGGTCAAAAGGGTTTCATCAGTATTGTATTTTATCAAGACTGTTACTAAGGTCTCGGTCACAAGGATTTCATCAGTATTGTATTTTATCAAGCCTGTTACTAAGGTCGCGGTCACAACGCTTTCATCAGTATTGTATTTTATCAAGTCTGTTACTAAGATCTCGGTCACAAGGCATTCATCAGTATTGTATTTTATCAAGCCTGTTACTAAGGTCTCGGTCACAAGGCCATCATCAGTATTACATTTTATCAAGCCTGTTACTAAGGTCTCGGTCACAAGGCGTTCATCCGTGTTGTATTTTGTCAAGCCTGTTACTAAGGTCTCGATTACAATGCTTTCATCAGTATTGTATTTTATCAAACCTGTTACTAAGGTCTCAGTCACAAGGCTTTCATCAGTATTGTATTTTTCAAGCCTGTTACTAAGGTCTCAGTCACAAGGCTTTCATCAGTATTGTATTTTATCAAGCCTTCTTCTAAGGTCCCGGTTACAAGGCCTTCATCAGTATTGTGTTTTATCAAGCCTGTTACTAAGGTTTCGGTCAAAAGGGTTTCATCAGTAGTATATTTTATCAAGCCTGTTACTAAGGTTTCAGTCACAAGGGATTCATCAGTATTGTATTTTATCAAACCTGTTACTAAGGTTTCGGTCACAAGGGTTTCATCAGTATTATATTTTATCAAGCCTGTTACTAAGGTCTCAGTCACAAGGGTTTCATCAGTATTGTATTTTATCAAGCCTGTTTCTAAGGTCTCGGTCACAAGGCTTTCATCAGTATTGTATTTTATCAAGCCTGTTACTAAGGTCTCAGTCACAAGGGTTTCATCATTATTGTGTTTTATCAAGCCTGTTTCTAAGGTCTCGGTTACAAGACCTTCGTCAGTATTGTATTTTATCAAGCCTGTTACTAAGGTCTCGGTCACAAGGCTTTCATCATTATTGTATTTTATCAAGCCTGTTTCTAAGGTCTCAGTTACAAGGCCTCCATCAGTATTGTATTTTTTCAAGCCTGTTACTAAGGTCTCGGTCACAAAGCCTTCATCAGTATTGTATTTTATCAAGCCTGTTACTAAGGTCTCGGTCACAAGGCCGTCATCAGTATTGTATTTTATCAAGCCTGTTACTAAGGTCTCGGTTACAAGGCCTTCGTCAGTATTGTATTTTATCAAGCCTGTTACTAAGGTCTCGGTTACAAGGCCTTCATCAGTATTGTATTTTATCAAGACGGTTACTAAGGTCTCGGTTACAAGGCTTTCATCAGTATAGTATTTTATCAAGCCTGTTACTAAGTTCTCGGTCACAAGGCCTTCATCAGTATTGTATTTTATCAAGCCTGTTACTAAGGTCTCGGTGAAAAGGCCGTCATCAGTATTGTATTTTATCAAGCCTGTTTCTAAGGTCTCGGTTACAAGTCCTTCGTCAGTATTGTATTTTATCAAGCCTATTGCTAAGGTCTCGGTTACAAGGCCTTCATCAGTATTGTATTTTATCAAGCCTGTTACTAAGGTCTCGGTCACAAGGCCTTCATCAGTATTGTATTTTTTCAAGCCTGTTACTAAGTTCTCGGTCACAAGGCTTTCATCAGTATTGTATTTTATCAAGCCTGTTACTAAGGTCTCGGTTACAAGGCTTTCAACAGTATTGTATTTTATCAAGCCTGTTACTACCGTCTCGGTCACAAGGCTTTCATCAGTATTGTATTTTATCAAGCCTGTTACTAAGATCTCGGTCAAAAGGGTTTCATCAGTATTGTATTTTATCAAGACTGTTACTAAAGTCTCGGTCACAAGGATTTCATCAGTATTGTATTTTATCAAGCCTGTTACTAAGGTCTCGGTCACAAGGCTTTCATCAGTATTGCATTTTATCAAGCCTGTTACTAATGTCTCGGTCACAAGGCCTGCATCAGTATTGTATTTTATCAAGCCTGTTACTAAGGTCTCGGTCACAAGGCCGTCATCAGTATTGTATTTTATCAAGCCTGTTACTAAGGTCTCGGTCACAAGGGTTTTGTCATTATTGTATTTTATCAATTTTTTTTACTAAGGTCTCGGTCACAAGGCTTTCATCAGTATTGTATTTGATCAAGATTGTTACTAAGGTCTCGGTCACAAGGCTTTCAACAGTATTGTATTTTATCAAGCCTGTTACTACCGTCTCGGTCACAAGGCTTTCATCAGTATTGTATTTTATCAAGCCTGTTACTAAGATCTCGGTCAAAAGGGTTTCATCAGTATTGTATTTTATCAAGACTGTTACTAAGGTCTCGGTCACAAGGATTTCATCAGTATTGTATTTTATCAAGCCTGTTACTAAGGTCGCGGTCACAACGCTTTCATCAGTATTGTATTTTATCAAGTCTGTTACTAAGATCTCGGTCACAAGGCATTCATCAGTATTGTATTTTATCAAGCCTGTTACTAAGGTCTCGGTCACAAGGCCATCATCAGTATTGCATTTTATCAAGCCTGTTACTAAGGTCTCGGTCACAAGGCGTTCATCCGTGTTGTATTTTGTCAAGCCTGTTACTAAGGTCTCGATTACAATGCTTTCATCAGTATTGTATTTTATCAAACCTGTTACTAAGGTCTCAGTCACAAGGCTTTCATCAGTATTGTATTTTTCAAGCCTGTTACTAAGGTCTCAGTCACAAGGCTTTCATCAGTATTGTATTTTATCAAGCCTTCTTCTAAGGTCCCGGTTACAAGGCCTTCATCAGTATTGTGTTTTATCAAGCCTGTTACTAAGGTTTCGGTCAAAAGGGTTTCATCAGTAGTATATTTTATCAAGCCTGTTACTAAGGTTTCAGTCACAAGGGATTCATCAGTATTGTATTTTATCAAACCTGTTACTAAGGTTTCGGTCACAAGGGTTTCATCAGTATTATATTTTATCAAGCCTGTTACTAAGGTCTCAGTCACAAGGGTTTCATCAGTATTGTATTTTATCAAGCCTGTTTCTAAGGTCTCGGTCACAAGGCTTTCATCAGTATTGTATTTTATCAAGCCTGTTACTAAGGTCTCAGTCACAAGGGTTTCATCATTATTGTGTTTTATCAAGCCTGTTTCTAAGGTCTCGGTTACAAGACCTTCGTCAGTATTGTATTTTATCAAGCCTGTTACTAAGGTCTCGGTTACAAGGCTTTCATCATTATTGTATTTTATCAAGCCTGTTTCTAAGGTCTCAGTTACAAGGCCTCCATCAGTATTGTATTTTTTCAAGCCTGTTACTAAGGTCTCGGTCACAAAGCCTTCATCAGTATTGTATTTTATCAAGCCTGTTACTAAGGTCTCGGTCACAAGGCCGTCATCAGTATTGTATTTTATCAAGCCTGTTACTAAGGTCTCGGTTACAAGGCCTTCGTCAGTATTGTATTTTATCAAGCCTGTTACTAAGGTCTCGGTTACAAGGCCTTCATCAGTATTGTATTTTATCAAGCCTGTTACTAAGGTCTCGGTTACAAGGCTTTCATCAGTATAGTATTTTATCAAGCCTGTTACTAAGGTCTCGGTCACAAGGCCTTCATCAGTATTGTATTTTATCAAGCCTGTTACTAAGGTCTCGGTCACCAGTCTTTCATCATTATTGTATTTTATCAAGCCTGTTTCTAAGGTCTCAGTTACAAGGCCTTCATCAGTATTGTATTTTTTCAAGCCTGTTACTAAGTTCTCGGTCACAAGGCTTTCATCAGTATTGTATTTTATCAAGCCTGTTACTAAGGTCTCGGTTACAAGGCTTTCATCAGTATTGTATTTTATCAAGCCTGTTACTAAGGTCTCGGTCACAAGGCCTTCATCAGTATTGTATTTTATCAAGCCTGTTACTAAGGTCTCGGTCACCAGGATTTCATCATTATTGTATTTTATCAAGCCTGTTTCTAAGGTCTCAGTTACAAGGCCTTCATCAGTATTGTATTTTTTCAAGCCTGTTACTAAGTTCTCGGTCACAAAGCCTTCATCAGTATTGTATTTTATCAAGCCTGTTTCTAAGGTCTCGGTTACAAGGCCTTCGTCAGTATTGTATTTTATAAAGCCTGTTACTAAGGTCTCGGTCACAAGGCCTTCATCAGTATTGTATTTTATCAAGCCTGTTACTAAGGTATCGGTCACAGGGCTTTCATCATTATTATATTTTATCAAGCCTGTTTCTAAGGTCTCAGTTACAAGACCTCCATCAGCATTGTATGTTATCAAGCCTGTTACTAAGGTCTCGGTCACCAGTCTTTCATCATTATTGTATTTTATCAAGCCTGTTTCTAAGGTCTCAGTTACAAGGCCTTCATCAGTATTGTATTTTTTCAAGCCTGTTACTAAGTTCTCGGTCACAAGGCTTTCATCAGTATTGTATTTTATCAAGCCTGTTACTAAGGTCTCGGTTACAAGGCTTTCATCAGTATTGTATTTTATCAAGCCTGTTACTAAGGTCTCGGTCACAAGGCCTTCATCAGTATTGTATTTTATCAAGCCTGTTACTAAGGTCTCGGTCACCAGGATTTCATCATTATTGTATTTTATCAAGCCTGTTTCTAAGGTCTCAGTTACAAGGCCTTCATCAGTATTGTATTTTTTCAAGCCTGTTACTAAGTTCTCGGTCACAAGGCCTTCATCAGTATTGTATTTTATCAAGCCTGTTTCTAAGGTCTCGGTTACAAGGCCTTCGTCAGTATTGTATTTTATAAAGCCTGTTACTAAGGTCTCGGTCACAAGGCCTTCATCAGTATTGTATTTTATCAAGCCTGTTACTAAGGTATCGGTCACAGGGCTTTCATCATTATTATATTTTATCAAGCCTGTTTCTAAGGTTTCAGTCACAAGGGATTCATCAGTATTGTATTTTATCAAACCTGTTACTAAGGTTTCGGTCACAAGGGTTTCATCAGTATTATATTTTATCAAGCCTGTTACTAAGGTCTCAGTCACAAGGGTTTCATCAGTATTGTATTTTATCAAGCCTGTTTCTAAGGTCTCGGTCACAAGGCTTTCATCAGTATTGTATTTTATCAAGCCTGTTACTAAGGTCTCAGTCACAAGGGTTTCATCATTATTGTGTTTTATCAAGCCTGTTTCTAAGGTCTCGGTTACAAGACCTTCGTCAGTATTGTATTTTATCAAGCCTGTTACTAAGGTCTCGGTCACAAGGCTTTCATCATTATTGTATTTTATCAAGCCTGTTTCTAAGGTCTCAGTTACAAGGCCTCCATCAGTATTGTATTTTTTCAAGCCTGTTACTAAGGTCTCGGTCACAAAGCCTTCATCAGTATTGTATTTTATCAAGCCTGTTACTAAGGTCTCGGTCACAAGGCCGTCATCAGTATTGTATTTTATCAAGCCTGTTACTAAGGTCTCGGTTACAAGGCCTTCATCAGTATTGTATTTTATCAAGCCTGTTACTAAGGTCTCGGTTACAAGGCCTTCATCAGTATTGTATTTTATCAAGCCTGTTACTAAGGTCTCGGTTACAAGGCTTTCATCAGTATAGTATTTTATCAAGCCTGTTACTAAGGTCTCGGTCACAAGGCCTTCATCAGTATTGTATTTTATCAAGCCTGTTACTAAGGTCTCGGTCACCAGTCTTTCATCATTATTGTATTTTATCAAGCCTGTTTCTAAGGTCTCAGTTACAAGGCCTTCATCAGTATTGTATTTTTTCAAGCCTGTTACTAAGTTCTCGGTCACAAGGCTTTCATCAGTATTGTATTTTATCAAGCCTGTTACTAAGGTCTCGGTTACAAGGCTTTCATCAGTATTGTATTTTATCAAGCCTGTTACTAAGGTCTCGGTCACAAGGCCTTCATCAGTATTGTATTTTATCAAGCCTGTTACTAAGGTCTCGGTCACCAGGATTTCATCATTATTGTATTTTATCAAGCCTGTTTCTAAGGTCTCAGTTACAAGGCCTTCATCAGTATTGTATTTTTTCAAGCCTGTTACTAAGTTCTCGGTCACAAGGCCTTCATCAGTATTGTATTTTATCAAGCCTGTTACTAAGGTCTCGGTCATAAGGCCGTAATCAGTATTGTATTTTATCAAGCCTGTTTCTAAGGTCTCGGTTACAAGGCCTTCGTCAGTATTGTATTTTATAAAGCCTGTTACTAAGGTCTCGGTCACAAGGCCTTCATCAGTATTGTATTTTATCAAGCCTGTTACTAAGGTATCGGTCACAGGGCTTTCATCATTATTATATTTTATCAAGCCTGTTTCTAAGGTCTCAGTTACAAGGCCTCCATCAGCATTGTATTTTTTCAAGCCTGTTACTAAGGTCTCGGTCACAAGGCCGTCATCAGTATTGTATTTTATCAAGCCTGTTACTAAGGTCTCGGTCACAAGGGTTTGGTCATTATTGTATTTTATCAAATTTTTTTACTAAGGTCTCGGTCACAAGGCTTTCATCAGTATTGTATTTGATCAAGATTGTTACTAAGGTCTCGGTCACAAGGCTTTCAAAAGTATTGTATTTTATCAAGCCTGTTACTACCGTCTCGGTCACAAGGCTTTCATCAGTATTGTATTTTATCAAGCCTGTTACTAAGATCTCGGTCAAAAGGGTTTCATCAGTATTGTATTTTATCAAGACTGTTACTAAGGTCTCGGTCACAAGGATTTCATCAGTATTGTATTTTATCAAGCCTGTTACTAAGGTCGCGGTCACAACGCTTTCATCAGTATTGTATTTTATCAAGTCTGTTACTAAGGTCTCGGTCACAAGGCATTCATCAGTATTGTATTTTATCAAGCCTGTTACTAAGGTCTCGGTCACAAGGCCATCATCAGTATTGCATTTTATCAAACCTGTTACTAAGGTCTCGGTCACAAGGCGTTCATCCGTGTTGTATTTTGTCAAGCCTGTTACTAAGGTCTCGATTACAATGCTTTCATCAGTATTGTATTTTATCAAACCTGTTACTAAGGTCTCAGTCACAAGGCTTTCATCAGTATTGTATTTTTTCAAGCCTGTTACTAAGGTCTCATTCACAAGGCTTTCATCAGTATTGTATTTTATCAAGCCTTCTTCTAAGGTCCCGGTTACAAGGCCTTCATCAGTATTGTGTTTTATCAAGCCTGTTACTAAGGTTTCGGTCAAAAGGGTTTCATCAGTATTATATTTTATCAAGCCTGTTACTAAGGTTTCAGTCACAAGGGATTCATCAGTATTGTATTTTATCAAACCTGTTACTAAGGTTTCGGTCACAAGGGTTTCATCAGTATTATATTTTATCAAGCCTGTTACTAAGGTCTCAGTCACAAGGGTTTCATTAGTATTGTATTTTATCAAGCCTGTTTCTAAGGTCTCGGTCACAAGGCTTTCATCAGTATTGTATTTTATCAAGCCTGTTACTAAGGTCTCGGTCACCAGGCTTTCATCAGTATTGTATTTTATCAAGCCTGTTACTAAGGTCTCAGTCACAAGGGTTTCATCATTATTGTGTTCTATCAAGCCTGTTTCTCAGGTCTCGGTTACAAGACCTTCGTCAGTATTGTATTTTATCAAGCCTGTTACCAAGGTCTCGGTCACAAGGCTTTCATCATTATTGTATTTTATCAAGCCTGTTTCTAAGGTCTCAGTTACAAGGCCTCCATCAGTATTGTATTTTTTCAAGCCTGTTACTAAGGTCTCGGTCACAAAGCCTTCATCAGTATTGTATTTTATCAAGCCTGTTACTAAGGTCTCGGTCACAAGGCCGTCATCAGTATTGTATTTTATCAAGCCTGTTACTAAGGTCTCGGTTACAAGGCCTTCATCAGTATTGTATTTTATCAAGCCTGTTACTAAGGTCTCGGTTACAAGGCCTTCATCAGTATTGTATTTTATCAAGCCTGTTACTAAGGTCACGGTCACAAGGCCTTCATCAGTATTGTATTTTATCAAGCCTGTTACTAAGGTCTCGGTCACAAGGCTCTCATCATTATTGTATTTTATCAAGCCTGTTTCTAAGGTCTCAGTTACAAGGCCTTCATCAGTATTGTATTTTATCAAGCCTGTTACTAAGGTCTCGGTTACAAGGCTTTCATCAGTATTGTATTTTATCAAGCCTGTTACTAAGGTCTCGGTCACAAGGCCTTCATCAGTATTGTATTTTATCAAGCCTGTTACTAAGGTATCGGTTACAAGGCTTTCATCAGTATTGTATTTTATCAAGCCTGTTTCTAAGGTCTCAGTTACAAGGCCTTCATCAGTATTGTATTTTTTCAAGCCTGTTACTAAGTTCTCGGTCACAAGGCCTTCATCAGTATTGTATTTTATCAAGCCTGTTACTAAGGTCTCGGTCATAAGGCCGTCATCAGTATTGTATTTTATCAAGCCTGTTTCTAAGGTCTCGGTTACAAGGCCTTCGTCAGTATTGTATTTTATAAAGCCTGTTACTAAGGTCTCGGTCACAAGGCCTTCATCAGTATTGTATTTTATCAAGCCTGTTACTAAGGTATCGGTCACAGGGCTTTCATCATTATTATATTTTATCAAGCCTGTTTCTAAGGTCTCAGTTACAAGGCCTCCATCAGCATTGTATTTTTTCAAGCCTGTTACTAATGTCTCGGTCACAAGGCCTGCATCAGTATTGTATTTTATCAAGCCTGTTACTAAGTTCTCGGTCACAAGGCCGTCATCAGTATTGTATTTTATCAAGCCTGTTACTAAGGTCTCGGTCACAAGGGTTTGGTCATTATTGTATTTTATCAATTTATTTTACTAAGGTCTCGGTCACAAGGCTTTCATCAGTATTGTATTTGATCAAGATTGTTACTAAGGTCTCGGTCACAAGGCTTTCAACAGTATTGTATTTTATCAAGCCTGTTACTACCGTCTCGGTCACAAGGCTTTCATTAGTATTGTATTTTATCAAGCCTGTTACTAAGATCTCGGTCAAAAGGGTTTCATCAGTATTGTATTTTATCAAGACTGTTACTAAGGTCTCGGTCACAAGGATTTCATCAGTATTGTATTTTATCAAGCCTGTTACTAAGGTCGCGGTCACAACGCTTTCATCAGTATTGTATTTTATCAAGTCTGTTACTAAGGTCTCGGTCACAAGGCATTCATCAGTATTGTATTTTATCAAGCCTGTTACTAAGGTCTCGGTCACAAGGCCATCATCAGTATTGCATTTTATCAAGCCTGTTACTAAGGTCTCGGTCACAAGGCGTTCATCCGTGTTGTATTTTGTCAAGCCTGTTACTAAGGTCTCGATTACAATGCTTTCATCAGTATTGTATTTTATCAAACCTGTTACTAAGGTCTCAGTCACAAGGCTTTCATCAGTATTGTATTTTTTCAAGCCTGTTACTAAGGTCTCAGTCACAAGGCTTTCATCAGTATTGTATTTTATCAAGCCTTCTTCTAAGGTCCCGGTTACAAGGCCTTCATCAGTATTGTGTTTTATCAAGCCTGTTACTAAGGTTTCGGTCAAAAGGGTTTCATCAGTATTATATTTTATCAAGCCTGTTACTAAGGTTTCAGTCACAAGGGATTCATCAGTATTGTATTTTATCAAACCTGTTACTAAGGTTTCGGTCACAAGGGTTTCATCAGTATTATATTTTATCAAGCCTGTTACTAAGGTCTCAGTCACAAGGGTTTCATCAGTATTGTATTTTATCAAGCCTGTTTCTAAGGTCTCGGTCACCAGGCTTTCATCAGTATTGTATTTTATCAAGCCTGTTACTAAGGTCTCAGTCACAAGGGTTTCATCATTATTGTGTTCTATCAAGCCTGTTTCTAAGGTCTCGGTTACAAGACCTTCGTCAGTATTGTATTTTATCAAGCCTGTTACTAAGGTCTCGGTCACAAGGCCGTCATCAGTATTGTATTTTAGCAAGCCTGTTACTAAGGTCTCGGTTACAAGGCCTTCGTCAGTATTGTATTTTATCAAGCCTGTTACTAAGGTCTCGGTTACAAGGCCTTCATCAGTATTGTATTTTATCAAGGATGTTACTAAGGTCTCGGTCACAAGGCCTTCATCAGTATTGTATTTTATCAAGCCTGTTACTAAGGTCTCGGTCACAAGGCTCTCATCATTATTGTATTTTATCAAGCCTGTTTCTAAGGTCTCAGTTACAAGGCCTTCATCAGTATTGTATTTTTTCAAGCCTGTTACTAAGTTCTCGGTCACAAGGCCTTCATCAGTATTGTATTTTATCAAGCCTGTTACTAAGGTCTCGGTCAAAAGGCCGTCATCAGTATTGTATTTTATCAAGCCTGTTTCTAAGGTCTCGGTTACAAGGCCTTCGTCAGTATTGTATTTGATCAAGCCTGTTACTAAGGTCTCGGTTACAAGGCATTCATCAGTATTGTATTTTATCAAGTCTGTTACTAAGGTCTCGGTCACAAGGCCTTCATCAGTATTGTATTTTATCAAGCCTGTTACTAAGGACTCGATCACAAGGCTTTCATCATTATTGTATTTTATCAAGCCTGTTTCTAAGGTCTCAGTTACAAGGCCTCCATCAGTATTGTATTTTTTCAAGCCTGTTACTAAGGTCTCGGTCACAAGACCTTCATCAGTATTGTATTTTATCAAGCCTGTTACTAAGGTCTCGGTCACAAGGCCTTCATCAGTATTGTATTTTATCAAGCCTGTTACTAAGGTCTCGGTCACAAGGCTTTCATCATTATTGTTTTTTATCAAGCCTGTTACTAAGGTTTCGGTCACAAGTGTTACATCAGTATTATATTTTATCAAGCCTGTTACTAAGGTCTCAGTCACAAGGGATTCATCAGTATTGTATTTTATCAAGCCTGTTTCTAAGGTCTCGGTCACAAGGCTTTCATCATTATTGTATTTTATCAAGCCTGTTACTAAGGTCTCGGTCACAAGGCTTTCATCAGTATTGTATTTTATCAAGCCTGTTACTAAGGTTTCGGTCACAAGGGTTTCATCGGTATTATATTTTATCAAGCCAGTTACTAAGGTCTCAGTCACAAGGGTTTCATCAGTATTGTATTTTATCAAGCCTGTTTCTAAGGTCTCGGTCACAAGGCTTTCATCAGCATTGTATTTTATCAAGCCTGTTACTAAGGTCTCGGTCACAAGGGTTTCATCATTATTGTGTTTTATCAAGGCTGTTTCTAAGGTCTTGGTTACAAGGCCTTCGTCAGTATTGTATTTTATCAAGCCTGTTACTAAGGTCTCGGTTACAAGGCCTTCACCAGTGTTGTATTTTATCAAGCCTGTTACTAAGGTCTCGGTTACAAGGCTTTCATCAGTATTGTATTTTATCAAGCCTGTTACTAAGGTCTCGGTCACAAGGCCTTCATCAGTATTGTATTTTATCAAGCCTGTTACTAAGGTCTCGTTCACCAGGATTTCATCATTATTGTATTTTATCAAGCCTGTTTCTAAGGTCTCAGTTACAAGGCCTTCATCAGTATTGTATTTTTTCAAGCCTGTTACTAAGGTCTCGGTCACAAGGCCTTCATCAGTATTGTATTTTATCAAGCCTGTTACTATAGTCTCGGTCATAAGGCCGTCATCAGTATTGTATTTTATCAAGCCTGTTTCTAAGGTCTCGGTTACAAGGCCTTCGTCAGTATTGTATTTTATCAAGCCTGTTACTAAGGTCTCGGTTACAAGGCCTTCATTAGTATTGTATTTTATAAAGCCTGTTACTAATGTCTCGGTCACAAGGCCTTCATCAGTATTGTATTTTATTAAGCCTGTTACTAAGGTATCGGTCACAAGGCTTTCATCATTATTGTATTTTATCAAGCCTGTTTCTAAGGTCTCAGTTACAAGGCCTCCATCAGTATTGTATTTTTTCAAGCCTGTTACTAATGTCTCGGTCACAAGGCCTGCATCAGTATTGTATTTTATAAAGCCTGTTACTAAGGTCTCGGTCACAAGGCCGTCATCAGTATTGTATTTTATCAAGCCTGTTACTAAGGTCTCGGTCACAAGGGTTTGGTCATTATTGTATTTTATCAAGCCTTTTACTAAGGTCTCGGTCACAAGGCTTTCATCAGTATTGTATTTGATCAAAATTGTTACTAAGATCTCGGTCACAAGGCTTTCAACAGTATTGTATTTTATCAAGCATGTTACTAACGTCTCGGTCACAAGGCTTTCATCAGTATTCTATTTTATCAAGCCTGTTACTAAGATCTCGGTCAAAAGGGTTTAATCAGTATTGTATTTTATCAAGACTGTTACTAAGGTCTCGGTCACAAGGATTTCATCAGCATTGTATTTTATCAAGCCTTTTACTAAGGTCGCGGTCACAACGCTTTCATCAGTATTGTATTTTATCAAGTCTCTTACTAAGGTCTCGGTCACAAGGCCTTCATCAGTATTGTATGTTATCAAGCCTGTTACTAAGGTCTCGGTCACAAGGCCATCATCAGTATTGCATTTTATCAAGCCTGTTACTAAGGTCTCGGTCACAAGGCGTTCATCCGTATTGTATTTTGTCAAGCCTGTTACTATGGTCTCGATTACAATGTTTTCATCAGTATTGTATTTTATCAAACCTGTTACTAAGGTCTCAGTCACAAGGCTTTCATCAGTATTGTATTTTTTCAAGCCTGTTACTAAGGTCTCGGTCACAAGGCTTTCAGCAGTATTGTATTTTATCAAACCTTCTTCTAAGGTCCCGGTTACAAGGCCTTCATCAGTATTGTATTTTATCAAGCCTGTTAATATGGTTTCGGTCACAAAGGTTTCATCAGTATTATATTTTATCAAGCCTGTTACTAAGGTTTCAGTCACAAGGGATTCATCAGTATTGTATTTTATCAAACCTGTTACTAAGGTTTCGGTCACAAGGGTTTCATCAGTATTATATTTTATCAAGCCTGTTACTAAGGTCTCAGTCACAAGGGTTTCATCAGTATTGTATTTTATCAAGCCTGTTACTAAGGTCTCGGTTACAAGGCCTTCATCAGTATTGTATTTTATCAAGCCTGTTACTAAGGTCTCGGTCACAAGGCTTTCATCATTATTGTATTTTATCAAGCCTGTTTCTAAGGTCTCAGTTACAAGGCCTCCATCATTATTGTATTTTATCAAGCCTGTTACTAAGGTCTCGGTCACAAGGCCTTCATCAGTATTGTATTTTATCAAGCCTGTTACTAAGGTCTCGGTTACAAGGCCTTCGTCAGTTTGTATTTTATCAAGCCTGTTACTAAGGTCTCAGTTACAAGGCCTTCATCAGTATTGTATTTTATCAAGCCTGTTACTAAGGTCTCGGTCACAAGGCCTTCATCAGTATTGTATTTTATCAAGCCTGTTACTAAGGTCTCGGTCACAAGGCTTTCATCATTATTGTATTTTATCAAGCCTGTTTCTAAGGTCTCAGTTACAAGGCCTCCATCAGTATTGTATTTTTTCAAGCCTGTTACTAAGGTCTCGGTCACAAGGATTTCATCAGTATTGTATTTTATCAAGCCTGTTACTAAGGTCGCGGTCACAACGCTTTCATCAGTATTGTATTTTATCAAGTCTGTTACTAAGGTCTCGGTCACAAGGCATTCATCAGTATTGTATTTTATCAAGCCTGTTACTAAGGTCTCGGTCACAAGGCCATCATCAGTATTGCATTTTATCAAGCCTGTTTCTAAGGTCTCGGTCACAAGGCGTTCATCCGTGTTGTATTTTGTCAAGCCTGTTACTAAGGTCTCGATTACAATGCTTTCATCAGTATTGTATTTTATCAAACCTGTTACTAAGGTCTCAGTCACAAGGCTTTCATCAGTATTGTATTTTTTCAAGCCTGTTACTAAGGTCTCAGTCACAAGGCTTTCATCAGTATTGTATTTTATCAAGCCTTCTTCTAAGGTCCCGGTTACAAGGCCTTCATCAGTATTGTGTTTTATCAAGCCTGTTACTAAGGTTTCGGTCAAAAGGGTTTCATCAGTATTATATTTTATCAAGCCTGTTACTAAGGTTTCAGTCACAAGGGATTCATCAGTATTGTATTTTATCAAACCTGTTACTAAGGTTTCGGTCACAAGGGTTTCATCAGTATTATATTTTATCAAGCCTGTTACTAAGGTCTCAGTCACAAGGGTTTCATCAGTATTGTATTTTATCAAGCCTGTTTCTAAGGTCTCGGTCACCAGGCTTTCATCAGTATTGTATTTTATCAAGCCTGTTACTAAGGTCTCAGTCACAAGGGTTTCATCATTATTGTGTTCTATCAAGCCTGTTTCTAAGGTCTCGGTTACAAGACCTTCGTCAGTATTGTATTTTATCAAGCCTGTTACTAAGGTCTCGGTCACAAGGCCGTCATCAGTATTGTATTTTATCAAGCCTGTTACTAAGGTCTCGGTTACAAGGCCTTCGTCAGTATTGTATTTTATCAAGCCTGTTACTAAGGTCTCGGTTACAAGGCCTTCATCAGTATTGTATTTTATCAAGCCTGTTACTAAGGTCTCGGTCACAAGGCCTTCATCAGTATTGTATTTTATCAAGCCTGTTACTAAGGTCTCGGTCACAAGGCTCTCATCATTATTGTATTTTATCAAGCCTGTTTCTAAGGTCTCAGTTACAAGGCCTTCATCAGTATTGTATTTTTTCAAGCCTGTTACTAAGTTCTCGGTCACAAGGCCTTCATCAGTATTGTATTTTATCAAGCCTGTTACTAAGGTCTCGGTCAAAAGGCCGTCATCAGTATTGTATTTTATCAAGCCTGTTTCTAAGGTCTCGGTTACAAGGCCTTCGTCAGTATTGTATTTGATCAAGCCTGTTACTAAGGTCACGGTTACAAGGCATTCATCAGTATTGTATTTTATCAAGTCTGTTACTAAGGTCTCGGTCAC
Organism: Bathymodiolus brooksi; assembly: GCA_963680875.1. Lineage (NCBI taxonomy): Eukaryota > Metazoa > Mollusca > Bivalvia > Mytilida > Modiolidae > Bathymodiolus > Bathymodiolus brooksi. The sequence continues at coordinate 73,621,922 of OY804587.1, forward strand.
AAGGCCTTCATCAGTATTGTATTTTATCAAGCCTGTTACTAAGGTCTCGGTCACAAGGCTTTCATCATTATTGTATTTTATCAAGCCTGTTTCTAAGGTCTCAGTTACAAGGCCTCCATCAGTATTGTATTTTTTCAAGCCTGTTACTAAGGTCTCGGTCACAAGACCTTCATCAGTATTGTATTTTATCAAGCCTGTTACTAAGGTCTCGGTCACAAGGCCTTCATCAGTATTGTATTTTATCAAGCCTGTTACTAAGGTCTCGGTCACAAGGCTTTCATCATTATTGTATTTTATCAAGCCTGCTACTAAGGTTTCGGTCACAAGTGTTACATCAGTATTATATTTTATCAAGCCTGTTACTAAGGTCTCAGTCACAAGGGATTCATCAGTATTGTATTTTATCAAGCCTGTTTCTAAGGTCTCGGTCACAAGGCTTTCATCATTATTGTATTTTATCAAGCCTGCTACTAAGGTCTCGGTCACAAGGCTTTCATCAGTATTGTATTTTATCAAGCCTGTTACTAAGGTTTCGGTCTCAAGGGTTTCATCGGTATTATATTTTATCAAGCCAGTTACTAAGGTCTCAGTCACAAGGGTTTCATCAGTATTGTATTTTATCAAGCCTGTTTCTAAGGTCTCGGTCACAAGGCTTTCATCAGCATTGTATTTTATCAAGCCTGTTACTAAGGTCTCGGTCACAAGGGTTTCATCATTATTGTGTTTTATCAAGGCTGTTTCTAAGGTCTTGGTTACAAGGCCTTCGTCAGTATTGTATTTTATCAAGCCTGTTACTAAGGTCTCGGTTACAAGGCCTTCATCAGTGTTGTATTTTATCAAGCCTGTTACTAAGGTCTCGTTTACAAGGCTTTCATCAGTATTGTATTTTATCAAGCCTGTTACTAAGGTCTCGGTCACAAGGCCTTCATCAGTATTGTATTTTATCAAGCCTGTTACTAAGGTCTCGTTCACCAGGATTTCATCATTATTGTATTTTATCAAGCCTGTTTCTAAGGTCTCGGTCACAAGGCCTTCATCAGTATTGTATTTTATCAAGCCTGTTACTATAGTCTCGGTCATAAGGCCGTCATCAGTATTGTATTTTATCAAGCCTGTTTCTAAGGTCTCGGTTACAAGGCCTTCGTCAGTATTGTATTTTATCAAGCCTGTTACTAAGGTCTCGGTTACAAGGCCTTCATTAGTATTGTATTTTATAAAGCCTGTTACTAATGTCTCGGTCACAAGGCCTTCATCAGTATTGTATTTTATTAAGCCTGTTACTAAGGTATCGGTCACAAGGCTTTCATCATTATTGTATTTTATCAAGCCTGTTTCTAAGGTCTCAGTTACAAGGCCTCTATCAGTATTGTATTTTTTCAAGCCTGTTACTAATGTCTCGGTCACAAGGCCTGCATCAGTATTGTATTTTATAAAGCCTGTTACTAAGGTCTCGGTCACAAGGCGGTCATCAGTATTGTATTTTATCAAGCCTGTTACTAAGGTCTCGGTCACAAGGGTTTGGTCATTATTGTATTTTATCAAGCCTTTTACTAAGGTCTCGGTCACAAGGCTTTCATCAGTATTGTATTTGATCAAAATTGTTACTAAAATCTCGGTCACAAGGCTTTCAACAGTATTGTATTTTATCAAGCATGTTACTAACGTCTCGGTCACAAGGCTTTCATCAGTATTCTATTTTATCACGCCTGTTACTAAGATCTCGGTCAAAAGGGTTTCATCAGTATTGTATTTTATCAAGACTGTTACTAAGGTCTCGGTCACAAGGATTTCATCAGCATTGTATTTTATCAAGCCTTTTACTAAGGTCGCGGTCACAACGCTTTCATCAGTATTGTATTTTATCAAGTCTCTTACTAAGGTCTCGGTCACAAGGCCTTCATCAGTATTGTATGTTATCAAGCCTGTTACTAAGGTCTCGGTCACAAGGCCATCATCAGTATTGCATTTTATCAAGCCTGTTACTAAGGTCTCGGTCACAAGGCGTTCATCCGTGTTGTATTTTGTCAAGCCTGTTACTATGGTGTCGATTACAATGCTTTCATCAGTATTGTATTTTATCAAACCTGTTACTAAGGTCTCAGTCACAAGGCTTTCATCAGTATTGTATTTTTTCAAGCCTGTTACTAAGGTCTCGGTCACAAGGCTTTCAGCAGTATTGTATTTTATCAAACCTTCTTCTAAGGTCCCGGTTACAAGGCCTTCATCAGTATTGTATTTTATCAAGCCTGTTAATAAGGTTTCGGTCACAAAGGTTTCATCAGTATTATATTTTATCAAGCCTGTTACTAAGGTTTCAGTCACAAGGGATTCATCAGTATTGTATTTTATCAAACCTGTTACTAAGGTTTCGGTCACAAGGATTTCATCAGTATTATATTTTATCAAGCCTGTTACTAAGGTCTCAGTCACAAGGGTTTCATCAGTATTGTATTTTATCAAGCCTGTTACTAAGGTCTCGGTTACAAGGCCTTCATCAGTATTGTATTTTATCAAGCCTGTTACTAAGGTCTCGGTCACAAGGCTTTCATCATTATTGTATTTTATCAAGCCTGTTTCTAAGGTCTCAGTTACAAGGCCTCCATCATTATTGTATTTTTTCAAGCCTGTTACTAAGGTCTCGGTCACAAGGCCTTCATCAGTATTGTATTTTATCAAGCCTGTTACTAAGGTCTCGGTTACAAGGCCTTCGTCAGTTTGTATTTTATCAAGCCTGTTACTAAGATCTCAGTTACAAGGCCTTCATCAGTATTGTATTTTATCAAGCCTGTTACTAAGGTCTCGGTCACAAGGCCTTCATCAGTATTGTATTTTATCAAGCCTGTTACTAAGGTCTCGGTCACAAGGCTTTCATCATTATTGTATTTTATCAAGCCTGTTTCTAAGGTCTCAGTTACAAGGCCTCCATCAGTATTGTATTTTTTCAAGCCTGTTACTAAGGTCTTGGTCACAAGGCCTTCGTCAGTATTGTATTTTATCAAGCCTGTTACTAATGTCTCGGTCACAAGGCTTTCATCAGTATTGTATTTTATCAAGCCTGTTACTAAGGTCTCGGTTACAAGGCCTTCGTCAGTATTGTATTTTATCAAGCCTGTTACTAAGGTCTCGGTTACAAGGCCTTCATCAGTATTTTATTTTATCAAGCCTGTTTCTAAGGTCTCGGTCACAAGGCCTTCATCAGTATTGTATTTTATCAAGCCTGTTACTAAGGTCTCGGTCACAAGGCTTTCATCATTATTGTATTTTTTCAAGCCTGTTACTAAGGTCTCGGTCACAAGGCCTTCATCAGTATTGTATTTTATCAAGCCTGTTACTAAGGTCTCGGTTACAAGGCCTTCGTCAGTTTGTATTTTATCAAGCCTGTTACTAAGGTCTCAGTTACAAGGCCTTCATCAGTATTGTATTTTATCAAGCCTGTTACTAAGGTCTCGGTCACAAGGCCTTCATCAGTATTGTATTTTATCAAGCCTGTTACTAAGGTCTCGGTCACAAGGCTTTCATCATTATTGTATTTTATCAAGCCTGTTTCTAAGGTCTCAGTTACAAGGCCTCCATCAGTATTGTATTTTTTCAAGCCTGTTACTAAGGTCTTGGTCACAAGGCCTTCGTCAGTATTGTATTTTATCAAGCCTGTTACTAAGGTCTCGGTCACAAGGCCGTCATCAGTATTGTATTTTATCAAGCCTGTTTCTAAGGTCTCGGTCACAAGGCCTTCATCAGTATTGTATTTTATCAAGCATGTTACTAAGGTCTCGGTCACAAGGCTTTCATCATTATTGTATTTTATCAAGCCTGTTTCTAAGGTCTCAGTTACAAGGCCTTCATCAGTATTGTATTTTTTCAAGCCTTTTACTAAGGTCTCGGTCCCAAGGCCTTCATCAGTATTGTATTTTATCTAGCCTGTTACTAAGGTCTCGGTCACAAGGCCGTCATCAGTATTCTATTTTATCAAGCCTGTTTCTAAGGTCTCGGTTACAAGGCCTTCGTCAGTATTGTATGTTATCAAGCCTGTTGCTAAGGTCTCGGTTACAAGGCCTTCATCAGTATTGTATTTTATCAAGCCTGTTTCTAAGGTCTCGGTCACAAGGCGTCATCAGCATTGTATTTTATCAAGCCTGTTACTAAGGTCTCGGTCACAAGGGTTTCGTCATTATTGTATTTTATCAAGCCTTTTACTAAGGTCTCGGTCACAAGGCTTTCATCAGTATTGTATTTGATCAAGCTTGTTACTAAGGTCTCGGTCACAAGGCTTTCATCAGTATTGTATTTGATCAAGATTGTTACTAAGGTCTCGGTCACAAGGCTTTCATCAGTATTGTATTTTATCAAGCCTGTTACTAACGTCTCGGTCACAAGGCTTTCATCATTATTGTATGTTATCAAACCTGTTAATAACGTCTCGGTCACAAGGGTTTCATCAGTATTGTATTTTATCAAGACTGTTACTAAGGTCTCGATCACAAGGATTTCATCAGTATTGTATTTTATCAAGCCTGTTACTAAGGTCTCGGTCGCAAGGCTTTCATCATTATTGTATTTTATCAAGCCTATTACTAAAGTCCCGGTCACAAAGCTTTCATCAGTATTGTATTTTATCAAGCCTGTTACTAAGGTCTCGGTCACAAGGGTTTCATCATTATTGAATTTTATCAAGCCTGTTTCTAAGGTCTCAGTTACAAGGCTTTCATCATTATTGTATTTTATCAAGCCTGTTACTAAGGTCTCGGTCACAAGGCCTTCATCAGTATTGTATTTTATCAAGCCTCTTACTAAGGTCTCGGTCACAAGGCATTCATCAGTATTATATTTTATCAAACCTGTTACTAAGGTCTCGGTCACAAGGGTTTCATCATTATTGTATTTTATCAAGCCTGTTTCTAAGGTCTCAGTTACAAGGCTTTCATCATTATTGTATTTTATCAAGCCTGTTACTAAGGTCTCAGTCACAAGGGTTTCATCATTATTGTATTTTATCAAGCCTATTTCTAAGGTCTCAGTTACAAGGCCTTCATCAGTTTTGTATTTTATCAAGCCTGTTACTAACGTCTCGGTCACAAGGCTTTCATCAGTATTGTATTTTATCAAGCCTGTTACTAACGTCTCGGTCACAAGGCTTTCATCAGTATTGTATTTTATCAAGCCTGTTACTAACGTCTCGGTCACAAGGCTTTCATCAGTATTGTATTTTATCAAGCCTGTTACAAAGGTCTCGGTCACAAGGGTTTCATCATTATTGTATTTTATCAAGCCTGTTACTAAGGTCTCGGTCACAAGGCTTTTATCAGTATTGTATTTTATCAAGCCTGTTTCTAAGGTCTCGGTCACAAGGCCTTCATCAGTATTGTATTTTATCAAGCCTGTTACTATAGTCTCGGTCATAAGGCCGTCATCAGTATTGTATTTTATCAAGCCTGTTTCTAAGGTCTCGGTTACAAGGCCTTCGTCAGTATTGTATTTTATCAAGCCTGTTACTAAGGTCTCGGTTACAAGGCCTTCATTAGTATTGTATTTTATAAAGCCTGTTACTAATGTCTCGGTCACAAGGCCTTCATCAGTATTGTATTTTATTAAGCCTGTTACTAAGGTATCGGTCACAAGGCTTTCATCATTATTGTATTTTATCAAGCCTGTTTCTAAGGTCTCAGTTACAAGGCCTCTATCAGTATTGTATTTTTTCAAGCCTGTTACTAATGTCTCGGTCACAAGGCCTGCATCAGTATTGTATTTTATAAAGCCTGTTACTAAGGTCTCGGTCACAAGGCGGTCATCAGTATTGTATTTTATCAAGCCTGTTACTAAGGTCTCGGTCACAAGGGTTTGGTCATTATTGTATTTTATCAAGCCTTTTACTAAGGTCTCGGTCACAAGGCTTTCATCAGTATTGTATTTGATCAAAATTGTTACTAAAATCTCGGTCACAAGGCTTTCAACAGTATTGTATTTTATCAAGCATGTTACTAACGTCTCGGTCACAAGGCTTTCATCAGTATTCTATTTTATCACGCCTGTTACTAAGATCTCGGTCAAAAGGGTTTCATCAGTATTGTATTTTATCAAGACTGTTACTAAGGTCTCGGTCACAAGGATTTCATCAGCATTGTATTTTATCAAGCCTTTTACTAAGGTCGCGGTCACAACGCTTTCATCAGTATTGTATTTTATCAAGTCTCTTACTAAGGTCTCGGTCACAAGGCCTTCATCAGTATTGTATGTTATCAAGCCTGTTACTAAGGTCTCGGTCACAAGGCCATCATCAGTATTGCATTTTATCAAGCCTGTTACTAAGGTCTCGGTCACAAGGCGTTCATCCGTGTTGTATTTTGTCAAGCCTGTTACTATGGTGTCGATTACAATGCTTTCATCAGTATTGTATTTTATCAAACCTGTTACTAAGGTCTCAGTCACAAGGCTTTCATCAGTATTGTATTTTTTCAAGCCTGTTACTAAGGTCTCGGTCACAAGGCTTTCAGCAGTATTGTATTTTATCAAACCTTCTTCTAAGGTCCCGGTTACAAGGCCTTCATCAGTATTGTATTTTATCAAGCCTGTTAATAAGGTTTCGGTCACAAAGGTTTCATCAGTATTATATTTTATCAAGCCTGTTACTAAGGTTTCAGTCACAAGGGATTCATCAGTATTGTATTTTATCAAACCTGTTACTAAGGTTTCGGTCACAAGGATTTCATCAGTATTATATTTTATCAAGCCTGTTACTAAGGTCTCAGTCACAAGGGTTTCATCAGTATTGTATTTTATCAAGCCTGTTACTAAGGTCTCGGTTACAAGGCCTTCATCAGTATTGTATTTTATCAAGCCTGTTACTAAGGTCTCGGTCACAAGGCTTTCATCATTATTGTATTTTATCAAGCCTGTTTCTAAGGTCTCAGTTACAAGGCCTCCATCATTATTGTATTTTTTCAAGCCTGTTACTAAGGTCTCGGTCACAAGGCCTTCATCAGTATTGTATTTTATCAAGCCTGTTACTAAGGTCTCGGTTACAAGGCCTTCGTCAGTTTGTATTTTATCAAGCCTGTTACTAAGATCTCAGTTACAAGGCCTTCATCAGTATTGTATTTTATCAAGCCTGTTACTAAGGTCTCGGTCACAAGGCCTTCATCAGTATTGTATTTTATCAAGCCTGTTACTAAGGTCTCGGTCACAAGGCTTTCATCATTATTGTATTTTATCAAGCCTGTTTCTAAGGTCTCAGTTACAAGGCCTCCATCAGTATTGTATTTTTTCAAGCCTGTTACTAAGGTCTTGGTCACAAGGCCTTCGTCAGTATTGTATTTTATCAAGCCTGTTACTAATGTCTCGGTCACAAGGCTTTCATCAGTATTGTATTTTATCAAGCCTGTTACTAAGGTCTCGGTTACAAGGCCTTCGTCAGTATTGTATTTTATCAAGCCTGTTACTAAGGTCTCGGTTACAAGGCCTTCATCAGTATTTTATTTTATCAAGCCTGTTTCTAAGGTCTCGGTCACAAGGCCTTCATCAGTATTGTATTTTATCAAGCCTGTTACTAAGGTCTCGGTCACAAGGCTTTCATCATTATTGTATTTTTTCAAGCCTGTTACTAAGGTCTCGGTCACAAGGCCTTCATCAGTATTGTATTTTATCAAGCCTGTTACTAAGGTCTCGGTTACAAGGCCTTCGTCAGTTTGTATTTTATCAAGCCTGTTACTAAGGTCTCAGTTACAAGGCCTTCATCAGTATTGTATTTTATCAAGCCTGTTACTAAGGTCTCGGTCACAAGGCCTTCATCAGTATTGTATTTTATCAAGCCTGTTACTAAGGTCTCGGTCACAAGGCTTTCATCATTATTGTATTTTATCAAGCCTGTTTCTAAGGTCTCAGTTACAAGGCCTCCATCAGTATTGTATTTTTTCAAGCCTGTTACTAAGGTCTTGGTCACAAGGCCTTCGTCAGTATTGTATTTTATCAAGCCTGTTACTAAGGTCTCGGTCACAAGGCCGTCATCAGTATTGTATTTTATCAAGCCTGTTTCTAAGGTCTCGGTCACAAGGCCTTCATCAGTATTGTATTTTATCAAGCATGTTACTAAGGTCTCGGTCACAAGGCTTTCATCATTATTGTATTTTATCAAGCCTGTTTCTAAGGTCTCAGTTACAAGGCCTTCATCAGTATTGTATTTTTTCAAGCCTTTTACTAAGGTCTCGGTCCCAAGGCCTTCATCAGTATTGTATTTTATCTAGCCTGTTACTAAGGTCTCGGTCACAAGGCCGTCATCAGTATTCTATTTTATCAAGCCTGTTTCTAAGGTCTCGGTTACAAGGCCTTCGTCAGTATTGTATGTTATCAAGCCTGTTGCTAAGGTCTCGGTTACAAGGCCTTCATCAGTATTGTATTTTATCAAGCCTGTTTCTAAGGTCTCGGTCACAAGGCGTCATCAGCATTGTATTTTATCAAGCCTGTTACTAAGGTCTCGGTCACAAGGGTTTCGTCATTATTGTATTTTATCAAGCCTTTTACTAAGGTCTCGGTCACAAGGCTTTCATCAGTATTGTATTTGATCAAGCTTGTTACTAAGGTCTCGGTCACAAGGCTTTCATCAGTATTGTATTTGATCAAGATTGTTACTAAGGTCTCGGTCACAAGGCTTTCATCAGTATTGTATTTTATCAAGCCTGTTACTAACGTCTCGGTCACAAGGCTTTCATCATTATTGTATGTTATCAAACCTGTTAATAACGTCTCGGTCACAAGGGTTTCATCAGTATTGTATTTTATCAAGACTGTTACTAAGGTCTCGATCACAAGGATTTCATCAGTATTGTATTTTATCAAGCCTGTTACTAAGGTCTCGGTCGCAAGGCTTTCATCATTATTGTATTTTATCAAGCCTATTACTAAAGTCCCGGTCACAAAGCTTTCATCAGTATTGTATTTTATCAAGCCTGTTACTAAGGTCTCGGTCACAAGGGTTTCATCATTATTGAATTTTATCAAGCCTGTTTCTAAGGTCTCAGTTACAAGGCTTTCATCATTATTGTATTTTATCAAGCCTGTTACTAAGGTCTCGGTCACAAGGCCTTCATCAGTATTGTATTTTATCAAGCCTCTTACTAAGGTCTCGGTCACAAGGCATTCATCAGTATTATATTTTATCAAACCTGTTACTAAGGTCTCGGTCACAAGGGTTTCATCATTATTGTATTTTATCAAGCCTGTTTCTAAGGTCTCAGTTACAAGGCTTTCATCATTATTGTATTTTATCAAGCCTGTTACTAAGGTCTCAGTCACAAGGGTTTCATCATTATTGTATTTTATCAAGCCTATTTCTAAGGTCTCAGTTACAAGGCCTTCATCAGTTTTGTATTTTATCAAGCCTGTTACTAACGTCTCGGTCACAAGGCTTTCATCAGTATTGTATTTTATCAAGCCTGTTACTAACGTCTCGGTCACAAGGCTTTCATCAGTATTGTATTTTATCAAGCCTGTTACTAACGTCTCGGTCACAAGGCTTTCATCAGTATTGTATTTTATCAAGCCTGTTACAAAGGTCTCGGTCACAAGGGTTTCATCATTATTGTATTTTATCAAGCCTGTTACTAAGGTCTCGGTCACAAGGCTTTTATCAGTATTGTATTTGATCAAACCTGTTACTAAGGTCTCGGTCACAAGGCTTTCATCAGTATTGTATTTTATCAAGCCTGTTACTAAGGTCTCGGTCACAAGGCTTTCATCAGTATTGTATTTTATCAAGCCTGTTACTAAGGTCTCGGTCACAAGGGTTTCATCAGTATTGTATTTTATCAAGACTGTTACTAAGGTCTCGGTCACAAGGATTTCATCAGTATTGTATTTTATCAAGCCTGTTACTAAGGTCTCGGTTACAAGGCCTTCATCATTATTGTATTTTATCAAACCTGTTACTAAGGTCTCGGTCACCAGGCTTTCATCAGTATTGTATTTTATCAAGTCTGTTACTAAGGTCTCAGTCACAAGGGTTTCATCAGTATTATATTTTATCAAGCCACTTACTAAGGTCTCGGTCACAAGGGTTTCATCATTATTGTATTTTATCAAGCCTGTTACTAAGGTCTCGGTCACAATGCTTTCATCAGTCTTGTATTTTATCAAGCCTGTTTCTAAGGTCTCAGTTACAAGGCCTTCATCAGTATTGTATTTTTTCAAGCCTGTTACTAAGGTCTCGGTCACAAGGCCTTCATCAGTATTGTATTTTATCAAGCCTGTTTCTAAGGTCTCGGTTACAAGGCCTTCGTCAGTATTGTATTTTATCAAGCCTATTACTAAGGTCTCGGTTACAAGACCTTCATCAGTATTGTATTTTGTCAAGCCTGTTACTAAGGTCTCGGTTACAAGGCCTTCATCAGTATTGTATTTTATCAAGCCTTTTTCTAAGGTCTCGGTCACAAGGCCTTCATCAGTATTGTATTTTATCAAGCCTGTTACTAAGATCTCGGTCACAAGGCTTTCATCATTATTGTATTTTATCAAGCCTGTTTCTAAGGTCTCGGTTACAAGGCCTTCGTCAGTATTGTATTTTTTCAAGCCTGTTGCTAAGGTCTCGGTTACAAGGCCTTCATCAGTATTGTATTTTATCAAGCCTGTTACTAAGGTCTCGGTCACAAGGCCTTCATCAGTATTGTATTTTATCAAGCCTGTTACTAAGGTCTCGGTCACAATGCTTTCATCATTATTGTATTTTATCAAGCCTGTTTCTAAGGTCTCAGTTACAAGGCCTCCATCAGTATTGTATTTTATCAAGCCTGTTACTAAGGTCTCGGTCACAAGGCCTTCGTCAGTATTGTATTTTATCAAGCCTGTTACTAAGGTTTCGGTCACAAGGCGTCATCAGTATTGTATTTTATCAAGCCTGTTACTAAGGTCTCGGTTACAAGGCCTTCGTCAGTATTGTATTTTATCAAGCCTGTTACTAAGGTCTCGGTTACAAGGCCTTCGTCAGTATTGTATTTTATCAAGCCTGTTACTAAGGTCTCGGTTACAAGGCCTTCATCAGTATTGTATTTTATCAAGCCTGTTACTAATGTCTAGGTCACAAGGCCTTCATCAGTATTGTATTCTATCAAGCCTGTTACTAAGGTCTCGGTCACAAGGCTTTCATCATTATTGTATTTTATCAAGCCTGTTTCTAAGGTCTCAGTTACAAGGCCTTCATCAGTATTGTATTTTTCCAAGCCTTTTACTAAGGTCTCGGTCACAAGGCCTTCATCAGTATTGTATTTTATCAAGCCTGTTACTAAGGTCTCGGTCACAAGGCCTTCATCAGTATTGTATTTTATCAAGCCTGTTACTAACGTCTCGGTCACAAGGCTTTCATCAGTATTGTATTTTATCAAGCCTGTTACAAAGGTCTCGGTCAAAAGGGTTTCATCATTATTGTATTTTATCAAGCCTGTTACTAAGGTCTCGGTCACAAGGCTTTTATCAGTATTGTATTTGATCAAACCTGTTACTAAGGTCTCGGTCACAAGGCTTTCATCAGTATTGTATTTGATCAAGCCTGTTACTAAGGTCTCGGTCACAAGGCTTTCATCAGTATTGTATTTTATCAAGCCTGTTACTAAGGTCTCGGTCACAAGGGTTTCATCAGTATTGTATTTTATCAGACTGTTACTAAGGTCTCGGTCACAAGGATTTCATCAGTATTGTATTTTATCAAGCCTGTTACTAAGATCTCGGTTACAAGTCTTTCATCATTATTGTATTTTATCAAACCTGTTACTAAGGTCTCGGTCACAAGGCTTTCATCAGTATTGTATTTTATCAAGTCTGTTACTAAGGTCTCAGTCACAAGGGTTTCATCAGTATTATATTTTATCAAGCCACTTACTAAGGTCTCGGTCACAAGGGTTTCATCATTATTGTATTTTATCAAGCCTGTTACTAAGGTCTCGGTCACAATGCTTTCATCAGTATTGTATTTTATCAAGCCTGTTTCTAAGGTCTCAGTTACAAGGCCTTCATCAGTATTGTATTTTTTCAAGCCTGTTTCTAAGGTCTCGGTCACAAGGCCTTCATCAGTATTGTATTTTATCAAGCCTGTTACTAAAGTCTCGGTCATAAGGCCGTCATCAGTATTGTATTTTATCAAGCCTGTTTCTAAGGTCTCGGTTACAAGGCCTTCGTCAGTATTGTATTTTATCAAGCCTGTTACTAAGGTCTCGGTTACAAGACCTTCATCAGTATTGTATTTTATCAAGCCTGTTACTAAGGTCTCGGTTACAAGGCCTTCATCAGTATTGTATTTTATCAAGCCTTTTACTAAGGTCTCGGTCACAAGGCCTTCATCAGTATTGTATTTTATCAAGCCTGTTACTAAGATCTCGGTCACAAGGCTTTCATCATTATTGTATTTTATCAAGCCTGTTTCTAAGGTCTCAGTTACAAGGCCTCCATCAGTATTGTATTTTTTCAAGCCTGTTACTAAGGTCTTGGTCACAAGGCCTTCGTCAGTATTGTATTTTATCAAGCCTGTTACTAAGGTCTCGGTCACAAGGCCGTCATCAGTATTGTATTTTATCAAGCCTGTTACTAAGGTCTCGGTTACAAGGCCTTCGTCAGTATTGTATTTTATCAAGCCTGTTACTAAGGTCTCGGATACAAGGCCTTCATCAGTATTGTATTTTATCAAGCCTGTTTCTAAGGTCTCGGTCACAAGGCCTTCATCAGTATTGTATTTTATCAAGCCTGTTACTAAGGTCTCGGTCACAAGGCTTTCATCATTATTGTATTTTATCAAGCCTGTTTCTAAGGTCTCAGTTACAAGGCCTTCATCAGTATTGTATTTTTTCAAGCCTTTTACTAAGGTCTCGGTCACAAGGCCTTCATCAGTATTGTATTTTATCAAGCCTGTTACTAAGGTCTCGGTCACAAGGCCGTCATCAGTATTGTATTTTATCAAGCCTGTTTCTAAGGTCTCGGTTACAAGGACTTCGTCAGTATTGTATGTTATCAAGCCTGTTGCTAAGGTCTCGGTTACAAGGCCTTCATCAGTATTGTATTTTATCAAGCCTGTTTCTAAGGTCTCGGTCACAAGGCCGTCATCAGCATTGTATTTTATCAAGCCTGTTACTAAGGTCTCGGTCACAAGGGTTTCGTCATTATTGTATTTTATCAAGCCTTTTACTAAGGTGTCGGTCACAAGGCTTTCATCAGTATTGTATTTGATCAAGCTTGTTACTAAGGTCTCGGTCACAAGGCTTTCATCAGTATTGTATTTGATCAAGATTGTTACTAAGGTCTCGGTCACAAGGCTTTCATCAGTATTGTATTTTATCAAGCCTGTTACTAACGTCTCGGTCACAAGGCTTTCATCATTATTGTATTTTATCAAACCTGTTAATAACGTCTCGGTCACAAGGGTTTCATCAGTATTGTATTTTATCAAGACTGTTACTAAGGTCTCGATCAGAAGGATTTCATCAGAATTGTATTTTATCAAGCCTGTTACTAAGGTCTCGGTCGCAAGGCTTTAATCATTATTGTATTTTATCAAGCCTATTACTAAAGTCCCGGTCACAAGGCTTTCATCAGTATTGTATTTTATCAAGCCTGTTACTAAGGTCTCGGTCACAAGGGTTTCACCATTATTGTATTTTATCAAGCCTGTTTCTAAGGTCTCAGTTACAAGGCTTTCATCATTATTGTATTTTATCAAGCCTGTTACTAAGGTCTCGGTCACAAGGCCTTCATCAGTATTGTATTTTATCAAGCCTGTTACTAAGGTCTCGGTCACAAGGCATTCATCAGTATTATATTTTATCAAACCTGTTACTAAGGTCTCGGTCACAAGGCTTTCATCAGTATTGTATTTTATCAAGCCTGTTACTAACGTCTCGGTCACAAGGCTTTCATCAGTATTGTATTTTATCAAGCCTGTTACTAACGTCTCGGTCACAAGGCTTTTATCAGTATTGTATTTGATCAAACCTGTTACTAAGGTCTCGGTCACAAGGCTTTCATCAGTATTGTATTTTATCAAGCCTGTTACTAAGGTCTCGGTCACAAGGCTTTCATCAGTATTGTATTTTATCAAGCCTGTTACTAAGGTCTCGGTCACAAGGGTTTCATCAGTATTGTATTTTATCAAGACTGTTACTAAGGTCTCGGTCACAAGGATTTCATCAGTATTGTATTTTATCAAGCCTGTTACTAAGGTCTCGGTTACAAGGCCTTCATCATTATTGTATTTTATCAAACCTGTTACTAAGGTCTCGGTCACAAGGCTTTCATCAGTATTGTATTTTATCAAGTCTGTTACTAAGGTCTCAGTCACAAGGGTTTCAACAGTATTATATTTTATCAAGCCACTTACTAAGGTCTCGGTCACAAGGGTTTCATCATTATTGTATTTTATCAAGCCTGTTACTAAGGTCTCGGTCACAATGCTTTCATCAGTATTATATTTTATCAAGCCTGTTTCTAAGGTCTCAGTTACAAGGCCTTCATCAGTATTGTATTTTTTCAAGCCTGTTACTAAGGTCTCGGTCACAAGGCCTTCATCAGTATTGTATTTTATCAAGCCTGTTTCTAAGGTCTCGGTTACAAGACCTTCGTCAGTATTGTATTTTATCAAGCCTATTACTAAGGTCTCGGTTACAAGACCTTCATCAGTATTGTATTTTATCAAGCCTGTTACTAAGGTCTCGGTTACAAGGCCTTCATCAGTATTGTATTTTATCAAGCCTTTTACTAAGGTCTCGGTCACAAGGCCTTCATCAGTATTGTATTTTATCAAGCCTGTTACTAAGATCTCGGCCACAAGGCTTTCATCATTATTGTATTTTATCAAGCCTGTTTCTAAGGTCTCGGTTACAAGGCCTTCGTCAGTATTGTATTTTATCAAGCCTGTTGCTAAGGTCTCGGTTACAAGGCCTTCATCAGTATTGTATTTTATCAAGCCTGTTACTAAGGTCTCGGTCACAAGGCCTTCATCAGTATTGTATTTTATCAAGCCTGTTACTAAGGTCTCGGTCACAATGCTTTAATCATTATTGTATTTTATCAAGCCTGTTTCTAAGGTCTCAGTTACAAGGCCTCCATCAGTATTGTATTTTATCAAGCCTGTTACTAAGGTCTCGGTCACAAGGCCTTCGTCAGTATTGTATTTTATCAAGCCTGTTACTAAGGTCTCGGTCACAAGGCCGTCATCAGTATTGTATTTTATCAAGCCTGTTACTAAGGTCTCGGTTACAAGGCCTTCGTCAGTATTGTATTTTATCAAGCCTGTTACTAACGTCTCGGTCACAAGGCTTTCATCAGTATTGTATTTTATCAAGCCTGTTACTAACGTCTCGGTCACAAGGCTTTCATCAGTATTGTATTTTATCAAGCCTGTTACAAAGGTCTCGGTCACAAGGGTTTCATCATTATTGTATGTTATCAAGCCTGTTACTAAGGTCTCGGTCACAAGGCTTTTATCAGTATTGTATTTGATCAAACCTGTTACTAAGGTCTCGGTCACAAGGCTTTCATCAGTATTGTATTTTATCAAGCCTGTTACTAAGGTCTCGGTCACAAGGCTTTCATCAGTATTGTATTTTATCAAGCCTGTTACTAAGGTCTCGGTCACAAGGGTTTCATCAGTATTGTATTTTATCAAGACTGTTACTAAGGTCTCGGTCACAAGGATTTCATCAGTATTGTATTTTATCAAGCCTGTTACTAAGGTCTCGGTTACAAGGCCTTCATCATTATTGTATTTTATCAAACCTGTTACTAAGGTCTCGGTCACAAGGCTTTCATCAGTATTGTATTTTATCAAGTCTGTTACTAAGGTCTCAGTCACAAGGGTTTCAACAGTATTATATTTTATCAAGCCACTTACTAAGGTCTCGGTCACAAGGGTTTCATCATTATTGTATTTTATCAAGCCTGTTACTAAGGTCTCGGTCACAATGCTTTCATCAGTATTATATTTTATCAAGCCTGTTTCTAAGGTCTCAGTTACAAGGCCTTCATCAGTATTGTATTTTTTCAAGCCTGTTACTAAGGTCTCGGTCACAAGGCCTTCATCAGTATTGTATTTTATCAAGCCTGTTTCTAAGGTCTCGGTTACAAGACCTTCGTCAGTATTGTATTTTATCAAGCCTATTACTAAGGTCTCGGTTACAAGACCTTCATCAGTATTGTATTTTATCAAGCCTGTTACTAAGGTCTCGGTTACAAGGCCTTCATCAGTATTGTATTTTATCAAGCCTTTTACTAAGGTCTCGGTCACAAGGCCTTCATCAGTATTGTATTTTATCAAGCCTGTTACTAAGATCTCGGCCACAAGGCTTTCATCATTATTGTATTTTATCAAGCCTGTTTCTAAGGTCTCGGTTACAAGGCCTTCGTCAGTATTGTATTTTATCAAGCCTGTTGCTAAGGTCTCGGTTACAAGGCCTTCATCAGTATTGTATTTTATCAAGCCTGTTACTAAGGTCTCGGTCACAAGGCCTTCATCAGTATTGTATTTTATCAAGCCTGTTACTAAGGTCTCGGTCACAATGCTTTAATCATTATTGTATTTTATCAAGCCTGTTTCTAAGGTCTCAGTTACAAGGCCTCCATCAGTATTGTATTTTATCAAGCCTGTTACTAAGGTCTCGGTCACAAGGCCTTCGTCAGTATTGTATTTTATCAAGCCTGTTACTAAGGTCTCGGTCACAAGGCCGTCATCAGTATTGTATTTTATCAAGCCTGTTACTAAGGTCTCGGTTACAAGGCCTTCGTCAGTATTGTATTTTATCAAGCCTGTTACTAAGGTCTCGGTTACAAGGCCTTCGTCAGTATTGTATTTTATCAAGCCTGTTACTAAGGTCTCGGTTACAAGGCCTTCATCAGTATTGTATTTTATCAAGCCTGTTACTAAGGTCTCGGTCACAAGGCCTTCATCAGTATTGTATTCTATCAAGCCTGTTACTAAGGTCTCGGTCACAAGGCTTTCATCATTATTGTATTTTATCAAGCCTGTTTCTAAGGTCTCAGTTACAAGGCCTTCATCAGTATTGTATTTTTCCAAGCCTTTTACTAAGGTCTCGGTCACAAGGCCTTCATCAGTATTGTATTTTATCAAGCCTGTTACTAAGGTCTCGGTCACAAGGCCTTCATCAGTATTGTATTTTATCAAGCCTGTTACTAACGTCTCGGTCACAAGGCTTTCATCAGTATTGTATTTTATCAAGCCTGTTACAAAGGTCTCGGTCACAAGGGTTTCATCATTATTGTATTTTATCAAGCCTGTTACTAAGGTCTCGGTCACAAGGCTTTTATCAGTATTGTATTTGATCAAACCTGTTACTAAGGTCTCGGTCACAAGGCTTTCATCAGTATTGTATTTTATCAAGCCTGTTACTAAGGTCTCGGTCACAAGGGTTTCATCAGTATTGTATTTTTTCAGACTGTTACTAAGGTCTCGGTCACAAGGATTTCATCAGTATTGTATTTTATCAAGCCTGTTACTAAGGTCTCGGTTACAAGGCTTTCATCATTATTGTATTTTATCAAACCTGTTACTAAGGTCTCGGTCACAAGGCTTTCATCAGTATTGTATTTTATCAAGTCTGTTACTAAGGTCTCAGTCACAAGGGTTTCATCAGTATTATATTTTATCAAGCCACTTACTAAGGTCTCGGTCACAAGGGTTTCATCATTATTGTATTTTATCAAGCCTGTTACTAAGGTCTCGGTCACAATGCTTTCATCAGTATTGTATTTTATCAAGCCTGTTTCTAAGGTCTCAGTTACAAGGCCTTCATCAGTATTGTATTTTTTCAAGCCTGTTACTAAGGTCTCGGTCACAAGGCCTTCATCAGTATTGTATTTTATCAAGCCTGTTACTAAAGTCTCGGTCATAAGGCCGTCATCAGTATTGTATTTTATGAAGCCTGTTTCTAAAGTCTCGGTTACAAGGCCTTCGTCAGTATTGTATTTTATCAAGCCTGTTACTAAGGTCTCGGTTACAAGACCTTCATCAGTATTGTATTTTATCAAGCCTGTTACTAAGATCTCGGTCACAAGGCTTTCATCATTATTGTATTTTATCAAGCCTGTTTCTAAGGTCTCGGTCACAAGGCCTTCATCAGTATTGTATTTTATCAAGCCTGTTTCTAAGGTCTCGGTCACAAGGCCTTCGTCAGTATTGTATTTTATCAAGCCTGTTGCTAAGGTCTCGGTCACAAGGCCTTCATCAGTATTGTATTTTATCAAGCCTGTTACTAAGGTCTCGGTCACAAGGCCTTCATCAGTATTGTATTTTATCAAGCCTGTTACTACCGTCTCGGTCACAAGGGTTTCATCATTATTGTATTTTATCAAGCCTGTTACTAAGGTCTCGGTCACAAGGGTTTCATCAGTATTGTATTTTATCAAGACTGTTACTAAGGTCTCGGTCACAAGGATTTCATCAGTATTGTATTTTATCAAGCCTGTTACTAAGGTCTCGGTCACAAGGCTTTCATCATTATTGTATTTTATCAAACCTGTTACTAAGGTCTCGGTCACAAGGCTTTCATCAGTATTGTATTTTATCAAGTCTGTTACTAAGGTCTCGGTCACAAGGGTTTCATCAGTATTATATTTGATCAAGCCTCTTACTAAGGTCTCGGTCACAAGGGTTTCATCATTATTGTATTTTATCAAGCCTGTTACTAAGGTCTCGGTCACAATGCTTTCATCATTATTGTATTTTATGAAGCCTGTTACTAAGGTCTCGGCCACAAGGGTTTCATCAGTATTGTATTTCATCAAGCCTGTTACATGATATTACATCTGAGATGTATTGTAAACTGTATACAGTGAATGAAGACAAGAATGTTCTTATTACTTTATATAATTGTTTTCCTAAATTTCCTGTATTTTAGTATTCTATGCAAAATCAGACACTGTTCAATATTTTTCCAATCGTAAATCATGTATTTAACATTTGGAAATAATAATATGATAATTTATTATGATTGATAACAATAAAAACGTTCAATTAAAACTGTGCAATATTGTTCTTTATGAGGACAATAGAAACGTAGATATCTAGACAATAAAATAATTTAACTACTTACCTAAATATTCGTTATCTCGTCAATTTCAACTGATTTAAAGTTTATAATATTACTATCTTTTCAATCGTCAATTATATAAAGACAACGTGACATATTTGTTTTATCTGATTGACGTACATTATTATATCTTATATATCTTGTCCAGTAGTACCTTAGCCTTAATTAATTTAAATAAGAAAGACAATATTATCTTTTATAAGTAATTGGCATGCTAAGGTAAATGGTTACCAAGAAGTCTCTGCTAATGTGGTAGTATAAAGCTGATGTGAGGTGTGAGCTTTAACTTTAGCAATTGAAATGCAGTTCATGATATAACAGGTAAATATGATTATTGTTTTTAGGTATAGATAAAATATCTATTGTAATAAAGAAATATGAAAAACAGAAAATACCACACTGTCGGAACAGTTCCAATATCTGATAGAAAAAAATCGTAGAAATAGGAACATCGATACCCCTAACACAAATACTGTACAGGTATTTTAATAAAAGGGTAAGGGTAATGGTGTTTAACACCACTTTCAACAATATTTCAGCTATATCGTGGCGGTCAGTTTTATTGGTGGAGGAAACGGGACTACCCGGATGAAACCGTCGAACTGCCGCAAGTCACTGACAAACTTTATCACATAATGTTGTATCAAGTACACCTCGTCATGAGCGGGATTTGAACAGAACTTTAGTGGTAATAGGCATTGATTGCACAGAAAGTTGTGAATGCAACTACTATGCGATCACGACCACGACGGCCCCTCATTGTATCATAAGCAACAATCAATCCATTAATCAGTTGGTTCTTGTTCCTCTTATTTTTCTCTGTAGTGTTTAGAAGATCAGTGTTTGTCTTTCTTTTTTTTCGACCAATGTATTCTCCGTCCTTCGTCGATTTACGGCTTCTGATTACACCTTTGGTATCTTCAAACCATGTGACTTTAGATAAGTAGTGCGTACCTTGTTTGATTCTTTGTTGATATTTTTCATAGTTTTCTGTACATCAACATACACGATTGCAGATTTCTTTTGCGACAATGGATTTCTCATAGCAAATGTGAAATGTGAGATGTGATGAGAAATCCATTACAAAACATTAAAAATCAGCGATATTATGTTCATATCACGATAATTTATTGATGACATCTATTCTCGCGTAAAAGGTAAAAAGGGAAACTGTATAAATCAGCGATAAAGCGAACGAGACGGGTTGTTAACTTTGCGTGCATGCAATGCCGTCTATGTTTGTTGTGTACAACATGTTTTTTAATGTTTAAACACTGATTTTGTTGGAAGTACCAATGCAATAGATATATGTTTTATTTAATCGATCATTTACATTGCTATTCCTGTGAGAGGTTGTGTAGATATGGCCTCAGTGCACTGCTTTGCCAGGGGGAGGGGGGGCAACGATGCTGTTAATACGACCGTGTGCATGATGTACCACATAGACAATTCGCCACAAGGAAGTGATTTTGGACAACACCAGGAATATTGCAAATAAAATAAAACTTAAGATATATTCTTGTAAGTTGTCCTTGTTGATCATTTGAAAGGTGATCATTTGTATGGCAAACAATTATGAAAATAAATTTCACATTTGTTAATCCGCCCACAATGTAGACTGGATCCCTAAAGTCACATGACCCCTACCCTTATTTACACACTTTTACGAGGGAAATGAAAGTTTTCAGTCATAGGTTTATATCCCTATTACCACTTTGTTATGTCCTTCACTGGGAATTGTATCCGTTAATGAAGACTAAATATTTCGCTCCTACCCAAATATTCATACTCATATTCATCCAGTGGCAGTCGTTGTTTCAGTTATCCCCTCCCTCGTATATTGTTGAACTTGTTCTTGTCTTGAATATAACTGAAATACTGCTCCCCGAACGTTCAACAATAAATCATCATATATCCTTCCTTCCTGATTAACTGTCATCATCCATTTAGGCTGCGACAGGTCGATGGTTTTCTACGGGTCCTCCGGTTTCCTCCGTCAATAAAACAGACCGCCACGATTTAACTGAAATATTGTTGAAAGTGACATTAAACACCATAAACCTCCGTTTACGGAGCGTCTGCTTGCATGTTATTAAAACAGAAGAAAATTTTCATTTTGTTGGTTCAAATTTACCAAATAACCGAATAATACGAGACGCCATAGATGTAACTGTTTTTTAAACAAACCCACTAAGGTGTTCATGAGTCAATGTAGCAAGTTAACCTCTATAAAATAATGTCCAATACAATATCATTAGAAAAAAGAAATGTCTTGTGGTTTGTTCTATTTAGGTCGTAGGCTTTGTGTTTAGATATTTAAATAATTTAAAATGATCATTATTCGTTATGACGTATATCATGATAATGAAACTCGTCAATTAGTTATAGTATTTATCATATAGATAAAAAAAATGCTATAATGTGTATCGCTTCAAGAAACATGGCGCCACCAACGACAATAAAATAATTAATATGCTTACCTTAGTATTCGTTATCTCGTCAATTATATAATTTAAAGTTTATAATATTACTATCTTTTCAATCGTCAATTATATAAAGACAACGTAACATATTTGTTTTATCTGATTGATGTACATTATTATATCTTATATATCTTGTGCAGTAGCACCTTAGCCTTAAATAACTTAAATACGAAAGACAAAATTATCTTAAATAAGAAATTGGCATGCTAAGGTAAATGTTTCCCAGGAAGTTTCTGTTAATATCGTAGTATAAGGTTGCATGACGTGAGGTGTGAGCTTCAGTCTTAGCAATTGAAATGCAGTTCATGATATAACAGGTAAATATGATTATTGTTTTTAGGTATAGATAAAATATATATTGTAATTAAAAAAAATGAAAAACAGAAAATATCACACTGTCAGAACAGTTCCAATATCTGATAGAAAAAAATCGTAGAAATAGGCAAATCGATACCTCTAACACAAATACTGTACAGGTATTTTAATAAAAGGGTACGAGTAATGGTTTTTAACACTACTTTCAAAAATATTTCAGTTATATCGTGGCGGTCAGTTTTATTGGTGGAGAAAACCGGCTTACCCGGAAAAAAAACGTCGTCCTGCCGCAATTCACTGACAAACTTGATCACATAATGTTGTTTCAAGTACACTTCGTCATGAGCGGGATTTGAACAGAACTGCTTTGCCCAGGGGAGGGGGGACAATGATGCTGTTAATACGACCCTGCGTATATGATGTACCAAATAGACAATTCGCCAAAAGAAAGTGCTTTTGGACAACATCAGGAATCTTGCAAATAAAATAAAACCTAAGATATCTTCTTGCAAGTTGTCCTTGTTGATCATTTGAAAGGTAATCCTTTGTATACAAACAATTATGAAAATAAATTTCACATTCGTTAATTCGCCCACAATGTAGACTGGATCCCTACGGTCATACGACCCCAACCCTTAATTGTACACTTTTACGATGGAAATGAAAGTTTTCAGCCATAGATGTATATCCCTAGTACCACCTTGTTATATCCTTCCTTCCTGATTAATTGTCATCATCCATTTAGGTTGCGAAAGGTCGGTGGTTTTCTACGGGTCCTCCGGTTTCCTCCACCAATAAAACAGACCACCACGATATAACTGAAATATTGTTGAAAGTAACGTTAACCACCATAAATCTCCATTTACGGAACATCTGCTTGCATGTCTTAAAAAAAAAGAAAAACATTTCCATTTTTGCTGGTTCAAATTGACCAAATAACCGAATAATACAGACCCCATAGGTATAACTGTTTTTTTTAAACAAACACCACTAAGGTGTTCTTGAGCCAATCTAATAAGTTAACCTCTATACAATAATATACAAGTCAAAATTATTACACAAAAGAAATGTCTTGTGGTTTGCTTTAAATTAAGATTGTAGGCTTCTTTGTGTATAGATATTTAAATAATTTAAAACGATCATTATCTGTTATGATGTATATCAAATTAGAATTTTGAATTAAACAGTTACAAACATTGCTACTTTGATATGGAAGTCGGAAATGAGGTATGAGATTTATTTTGTCTAATAATTTCTATTACTTATTCTTAATAAGATTATCGTCTTCAGGATTTCAAACAGTTTTAGTGATGGAAAGATTTGTCAGTTAAAGATTTATGTAAATTATTCAATTGTTTAATTGTTTCTCTCTTCAAATTAAAAGATACTCCTTGTTTTCATTCTAACGTTTCGGTTACAAGACTTTCATCAGTATTGTGTTTGATCAAGCCTGCTACTAACAATTCGGTTACAAAGCTTTCATCAGCCTTGTATTTTATCAAGCCTGGTACTAAGGTCTCGGCTACAAGGCTGTCATCAGTATTATTATACCTCATAGATATGAGAGTGTCTGTGATTAGCTAAGAAACGTCACATGTCAGGAAAACACAACTTCATGTATCTCTAGACCGCGTGCTCCGGGTAAATAAATATCATGTATCCTGCTGCCGCGTGCCTCCATGGCAACCATCAACATAAACAACTACACAAGTTGAATAAAATGTTCAATTAGTTTTAAACATTGTTTTGTTGTGTGTAATTTCGGCATAATAAACAATTTATGGCCCTTGTTGTAGGGGGATATGAAGCTTTGTTTACCGTCAGAAATCATATTTCTCTCGGGATTCGCCCTAGAGAAATATGATTTCTTCTGGTAAGAAAACTTCTATATCTCTCTACAACAAGGCGCATAAATGTATATTGTATTTTATCAAGCCTGTTACTAAGGTTTCAGTTACAAGGCTTTCATCAGTATTGTATTTTATCAAACCTGTTACTAAGGTCTCGGTCACAAGGCTGTCATTAGTATTGTATTTTATCAAGCCTGTTTCTAAGGTCACGGTTACAAGGGTTTCATCAGTATTGTATTTTATCAAGCCTGTTACTAAGGTTTCAGTTACAAGGCTTTCATCAGTATTGTATTTTATCAAACCTGTTACTAAGGTCTCGGTCACAAGGCTGTCATTAGTATTGTATTTTATCAAGCCTGTTTCTAAGGTCACGGTTACAAGGCTTTCATCAGTATTGTATTTTATCAAGCCTGTTACTAAGGTCTCGGTTACAATGCTTTCATCAGTATTGTATTTTATCAAGCCTGTTACTAAGGTCTCAGTCACAAGGCTTTCATCAGTATTGTATTTTTTCAAGCCTGCTTCTAAGGTCTCGGTTACAAGGCCTTCATCAGTATTGTATTTTTTCAAGCCTGTTACTAAGGTCTCGGTCACAAGGGTTTCATCATTATTGTATTTTATCAAGCCTGTTACTAACGTCTCGGTCACAAGGGTTTCATCAGTAATTATATTTTATCAAGCCTGTTACTAAGGTCTCAGTCACAAGGGTTTCATCAGTATTGTATTTTATCAAGCCTGTTTCTAAGGTCTCGGTCACAAGGCTTTCATCATTATTGTATTTTATCAAGCCTGTTACTAAGGTCTCGGTCACAAGGCTTTCATCAGTATTGTATTTTATCAAGCCTGTTTCTAAGGTCTCGGTCACAAGGCTTTCATCAGTATTGTATTTTATCAAACCTGTTACTAAGGTGTCGGTTACAAGGATTTCATCAGTATTGTACTTTTTCAAGCCTGTTAATAAGGTCTCGGTCACAAGGCTTTCATCAGTATTGTATTTTATCAAGCCTGTTACTAAGGTCTCAGTTACAAGGCCTTCATCGGTATTGTATTTTTTCAAGCCTGTTACTAAGGTCTCGGTCACAAGGCCTTCATCATTATTGTATTTTGTCAAGCCTGTTACTAAGGTCTCGTTACAATACTTTCATCAGTATTGTATTTTATCAAGCCTGTTACTAAGGTCTCAGTCACAAGGCTTTCATCAGTATTGTATTTTGTCAAGCCTGCTTCTAAGGTCTCGGTTACAAGGCCTTCATCCGTATTTTATTTTTTCAAGCCTGTTACTAAGGTCTCCGTCACAAGGGTTTCATCATTATTGTATTTTATCAAGCCTGTTACTAAGGTCTCGGTCACAAGGGTTTCATCAGTAATTATATTTTATCAAGCCTGTTACTAAGGTCTCAGTCACAAGGGTTTCATCAGTATTGTATTTTATCAAGCCTGTTTCTAAGGTCTCGGTCACAAGGCTTTCATCATTATTGTATTTTATCAAGCCTGTTACTAAGGTCTCGGTCACAAGGGTTTCATCAGTATTGTATTTTATCAAGCCTGTTTCTAAGGTCTCGGTCACAAGTCTTTCATCATTATTGTATTTTATCAAACCTGTTTCTAAGGTCTCGGTTACAAGGCCTTCATCAGTATTGTATTTTATCAAGCCTGTTACTAAGATCTCGGTTACAAGGCCTTCATCAGTATTGTATTTTATCAAGCCTGTTACTAAGGTCTCGGTCACAAGCGTGTCATCATTATTGTATTTTATGAAGCCTCTTTCTAATAAACATATTTTTTATTTAATCGATCATTTACATTGTTATTCCTGTCAGTGGTTATGTAGATATGGCCCCAATGCACTGCTTTGCCCCCCTCGGGGGGAGGGGGGACAATGATGCTATTAATACGACCCTGCGTGCATCATGTACCAAATAGACAATCGCCATAAGAAAGTGATTTTGGACAACATCAGGAATCTTGCAAATAGAATAAAACCTAAGATATCTTCTTGCAAGTTGTCCTTGTTGATCATTTGAAAGGTAATCCTTTGTATGGCAAACAATTATGAAAATAAATTTCACATTTGTTAATCCGCCCACAATGTAGACTGGATCCCTACCGTCACATGACTCCTACCCTTAATTGTACACTTTTACGAGGGAAATGAAAGTTTTCAGCCATAGATGTATATCCCTAGTACCAACTTGTCATATCCTTCCTTCCTGATTAATTGTCATCATCCATTTAGGTTGCGAAAGGTCGGTGGTTTTCTACGGGTCCTCCGATTTCCTCCACCAATAAAACAGACCGCCACGATATAACTGAAATATTGTTGAAAATGAGTTGAAAATGACATTAAACACCATAAATCTCCATTTACGGACCATCTGCATGCATGCCATTAAAAAAGAAGAAAATTTCAATTTTTGTTGGTTCAAATTGACCAAGTAACCAAATAATACAGACCCCATAGGTGTAACTGTTTTTTAAAACAAACCCACTAAGGTGTTCATGAGCCAATCTAATAAGTTAACCTCTATACAATAATATACAAGACAAAATTATTACACAAAAGAAATGTCTTGTGGTTTGTTTTGAATTTAGATTGCAGGCTTTGTGGATAGATATTTAAATATTTTAAAACGATCATTATCTGTTATGATGTATATCAAATTACAATTTTAAAGTAAACAGTTACAAACATTGTTACATTGATATGGAAGTCGGAAATGAGGTATCAGATGTATTTTGTCTAATAATTTATATTACTTATTCTTAATAAGATTGTCGTCTTCAGGATTTCAAACAGTTTTAGTGATGGAAAGATTTGTCGGTTAAAGATTTATGTAAATTTTTCAATTATTTAATTGTTTCTCTCTTCAAATTAAAAGATATTCCTTGTTTCCATTCTAACGTTTCGGTTACAAGACTTTCATCAGTATTGTGTTTTATAAAGCCTGCTACTAACGTCTCGGTTACAAGGCTTTCATCAGTATTGTATTTTATCAAACCTGTTACTAAGGTCTCGGCTACAAGGCTTTCATCATTATTATTATACCTCATAGATATGAGAGTGTCTGTGATTAGATAAAAAACGTCACATATCAGGAAAACACAACTTCATGTATCTCTAGACCGCGTGCTCCGGGTAAATAAATAGCATGTATCCTGCTGCCGCGTGCCTCCATGGCAAACATCAAAATAAAAAATTACACAAATTGAATAAAACTTTCAATTAGTCTAAAGCAATGTTTTGTTGTGTGTGTAATTTCGGTATAATAAACAATGTATGGCCCTTCTTGTAGGGGGATATGAAACTTTGTTTACCATCAGAAGTCATATTTCTCGAGGGCGAAGCCCTCGAGAAATATGACTTCTTCGGGTAAAACAACTTCCATATCTCTCTACAACAAGGGCAATAAATGTATATTGTATTTTATCAAGCCTGTTACTAAGGTTTCGGTTACAAGGCTTTCATCAGTATTGTATTTTATCAAACCTGTTACTAAGGTCTCGGTTACAAGGCTTTCATCAGTATTGTATTTTATCAAGTCTGTTACTAACGTCTCGGTCACAAGACTTTCATCAGTATTGTATTTTATCAAGCCTGTTACTAAGATCTCGGTCACAAGCCTGTTATCAGTATTGTATTTTATCAAGCCAAGCTTGTTACTAAAGTCTCGGTTACAAGGCCTTCATCATTATTGTATTTTATCAAGCCTGTTACTAGGGTCTCGGTCACAAGGCTTTCATCAGTATTGTATTTTATTAAGCCTGTTACTAGGGTCTCGGTCTCAATGCTTTCATCGAATAGGATTACTTGCCCATGAGTATGGAGGCGTAAGAAAATTTACGAGTTTAAAAATAGGGTAAATGTTATATTATTGATCGTAAATTACTATTTCCAGCCACTAAGTTATGTAATTTGATGTTGTGGAACAAAGTTTGAGTGTACTTTTGACATTTTTTGTTCATATATAGTGACTTTCTGTGATTTTGTGGACGACAAAGGATTGTAAACAACATTCAAGATGGCGAAGGGTGGTAAACAAGAATCATTAGATAGGTTTCTAACACAAACTCCTAATAATAACAATAACAGATCAGATCCATTTAGTCCAGATAACATATCACCATCCCTACTCCAAGTGCAGAAACAAGCCAGGTTAAACTCTAGTCCTACCACACCTGAACACCCTAGTAGACTTGCATCCAACTCTGATCCACCACCCTGTTCAGAAGTACAAGATGATACAGTTGTTCAGTTGTCGCACGTCGTTTGTACCACCCTACAAAATCAAAAAATTATGGACTAATTGATACCTATGATGAGCCAGAAGGTCATTGAGTCAATTAAACCCACTCTGAAAAAAATGGTAGATGATAGCCTTCTCCCACACATTGAAAAAATCCAAAGTGCTCACCATGTAATTAACTTACAAAGAGAAGAAATTGACAAACAAAACACAATTATTCAGACATTACAAGACAAGTTGGACAAAGTCGAGGAAAGGGTTGAAGAACAGGAACAATACAGTAGACGAACAAGTCTGAGATTCAACAATGTCAGAGTTCCAACTAACAGTAATGGTGCATTATCCAACCCATTGATACTGACTCTATTGTCCTCCAAATCTGTAAAAATCAGCTTGGTGTTAAGCTCAGTCTTAATGACATAGGCAGATCTCATCCAATAGGTCAATCTAGAGATGGTAAAATCTCAATTATTGTCAGGTTCCTCACCTACAGACAACGAGCAATGGTCTTCAGTAACAAGAAGAAACTCAAAGGAAACAAGGACAAAATATTCATATGTGAAAACCTCACCAAACACAGATATGACATGTTAAAACGTCTGAATACCCATCGAATAAACAACAAAGTTCACTCCTAATGGACTCATGGTGGTTCCATCATTGTGAAGAAGAGCGAACACTCGGGTACTAAAGTTGTTAGGAACCTAGAAGATGTTGAGAGTCCTGCTCTTGGTTCTTTAAATTAAATTGAAATGATGATTGCTGTTTTATAATTGAACTCAGAATGTGAACACTATGCTTTACTTGTAATTTGTCATAAGCACCAATTTTCTTATTTACTTTGTTACCCATTTTGTCCCTTCTTTACATACATTACTCGACCACGTGCATTTGTTTATAAATATATACCGCATGTTTACAAACAGTATTCACGCAATCATGGCAATAGTGTATCGTTATTTAAATACATTAAAGTTTGTATTGGTCATTTAAATTTACCTCGGCCATCATGCTTCACTGCGCAAATACATTGTTCTACCTACAAGTTTTTCTATAAAAATATATACTAATTCGCCTATATATACTTTAGATTTGCCACAAAAATCATACAAAGAGTGGCATGAAATAAAACTGAAACATAAATAACTCGACCACGTGCATTTGTATATAAATATACCGCAGGTTCACAAACATTACACATTATTGTGTTGTTATCCAAATATAACAATTCAAATACACTATATATATAATAGTTTGTATTGGTCATTTAAATCCATCTCATCTATCATGCTCTACTGAGTAACCTAAGAGTTGTTTGTTTACATATAAATTTGCCCAAAAATAAGAAAGAAAAAAGAAAAAGAAAAAGGCATGAAAATCAACTGATTTTACACGTATATTGTACATTAATAATGTAAATATCAACATGTTCTAGATCTGTTGACCACACATTATAAAATGAACCCTGACTTGCCTATTAATTATTTAAATTTAAAAAAAAAAAAAATGACTACTGAATCTACTGAATATTTTATTTAACGATATAGGTCGAATGGCTGTTAGCACATACCCGAGGTCAATGATGCTACAGCTATCCGACCTATAGCTACATGTATATAAATTTACTTATTTAGTAGATACTATTCATTTGGTTACAAGTAAATAACGCAACCACGTGTATGTGTATATAAGCACAGTCACGTTTACCGTATGTTTATAAACAATCAAACAATTGTACATTCAATGTCGTATTGGTCATTTAAATCCACCTCACCCATCACGCTATACCACATAGCTATGTTTTCTACTTTAAAAGAGTATTGTTTTATTCTGAATATATGAACACTTAAATACGCATACATAATAATGCCCCCGCTTCTAAAAAAGAGGCATGAAAAACAACGGATAAATCCTAATATACTATGTCAATTACGCATTATAAATGAACCAGGATTTGGCTAAACCTACATGTATTATTTGTTGCTGTTTTCTTTGAACCCCCCCCCCCCCCCCAAAAAAAAAAAAATAAAAAAAAAAACCATTAAATGCAATGTTATCAAAAGTACAATTTATATTCAAGGTGAACCCGATTCACTTCAAGGCATTGCAATTGGTTGACCGACCGTAACAATGCAATCATGTAATCAAACGGGACGGTTTACAGTAAACCCGAATGGTTTTCAAAAGAATATACAATTCGTCCTATTATACAATATGTTTGTGTGTGTATGTGTATGAATCTATACGTATATGTATAATGTATAGATATTATTTTTGCATATATATTTTTTTTCTTTTGCATATATATAATATGTAATTCTCTTCTTTTTAAATGACGGTGATCTAGTGAATTTAGATCAAACAATATTAATAATTTGAATTACTTAGCAATTTCCCTATTTTTGCTTACATAAAATTCCATCCATACAAGATCGATGGAAAAAGTTTCCTTGGCATCTTGTATATACATGTATTTCTTTCCCTTATGTTTTTCACTCGATACTTACAGTGCGACCATTTGAAGTTTATTTCCATGTTTTTCCTGTATTATGACTGTTGTCTACATGTACTAACAAAGCAACCCAATTTTTCTTATGTAATGTTGTTTATTTTTGATAATGGGTAATGATATTGTAGCACATAGAATTGTAATTGGGTTGTTTTATCATAAAATAGGTATGGCTTGTTGTAGAAAGGTAAACTGATTGTATCTTTCAATTTATATGACATTTTACATTGGTTAATATTATATGTACATGCTTTATGTAGGACTGCGTTGACCAGGTTCAGATCTACATACTCTGTTATCTCATTTAACTTGCTTCTCATCAGCTTATTGTTATTATCTGGCGATGTTGAAATAAACCCTGGCCCAGGAGGCACATCCAATATTGCGAATACAAATATATTGTCCATCTTCCATTGCAACATTAGAAGTCTCAGAAATAAACTTTATTATATAGCTGATATTATCGAAGAGTTCGATATTGTGTTTTTTACTGAGACCCATCTAGATAATCAAGTATTAGACAGCGATATTATTATCGAGGGTTTTGAAACACCAAGTAGGAAAAATAGGGATTCAAGAGGAGGTGGACTTATTACGTATCATAAAAGTTGTGTAAATTTGACTAGGAGGTTGGATTTAGAACATGAACATGTTGAAAGTATGTGGCACGAGCTGAAGACAAAGTACATAATATTTTAATAAATATAAATTACAGATCTGAGAGACAATCTCATATTTATTACTGGCAATATTGTGAGCATATGCTTAAGCAGGCCCATGATGAGAATAATAATGTTATCTGTTTGGGAGATATGAACAAAAATTTTCTTGGTAATCTTCCTCATAACGTTAATGACATTCTTGTCATCAACGGACTAATTAATATAATAAATAAACCTACACATTTCGACGAACGATCAGGCAACACGTCTCTGTTGGTCCCAATTTTAATTACCGATTCAATACCGGCTATTGATTGTGATACAATACCTATTGACAGGGAAATAAGTGACCATGACGGCACTTATGTCAGTATAGACTGTGGCTATTGTAACAGGAAAACCTTTCAGCGTACCATCTGGGATTATAAGAGGGGGGACTATTTACTTATGAAAAACAAAATAATTGAAAGAGACTGGGAAAACGTGATTGATGCAGAAGTTGATATTAACTCGGCATGTTCAAATTATACTAAAACATTTCTTAATATAGCAAAAACGTGCATTCCTACAAGGGAGGTAACCATTCGTAGTGATGATAAAGTTTGGTTCGATTCGGATTTACGGCGTGAATCGCGTAAACGCGACAGACTACGGAAAATATTTTTCAGGACCAAAACGCAAACAGCCAAAAAAAAATTTAAAACACAAAGAAACAAATTTAATAACTTAAAGAAACAGACGAAACAACGGTTTTACGATAATATTAACGAACATCTTGATGATCTCAAAACAGTAAATAGCAAAATGTATTGGAAAACAATTCACATGTTACTAAAAAATGACCGCTCTACGAATGAGTTACTTCCACTCCATGATCCATTCAATAATTTTAGTTTGGCATATGATGCCACTCAGAAATCCAATGTTTTGAACAAATATTTTTGCTCGATTACCAAGTTGAACGACGATGATGCTGTCTTGCCAGATTTTCATGACAGATGTGAAAATATTCTATCCCAAGTTATCGTCACTGAACAAGAAGTAATCGATATGTTATGTACTCTTAATGCTAATAAAGCTGTTGGTCCCGATATAATTAGTAATATGATGTTGGTGTCGGTAAAGGAGGAGATATTGAAACCATTGTGTAGTTTATTTAATAAATCCTTACGTGAAAAAGTATTTCCATCGGACTGGAAAATCGCCCATGTAATCCCTCTGTTTAAAAATGGGGATAAATCTTTACCGTCTAACTATAGACCTATTTCTTTACTTTCTTATGTAAGTAAGGTGCTGGAAAAAATTATTTTCAAGCATGTGTTTAATCACCTACTTGAAAATAAACTATTATACAAGTTCCAGTCGGGATTTATACCAGGTCACTCTACAAGTCATCAACTAATAGAGTTGTATCATAGAATATTACTTGCATTAGAGGCAAAACAAGTGACCAGCGTTACATTTGCTGATATAAGCAAAGCATTCGATACAGTTTGGGTAAAAGCACTTTTATATAAACTTGGCAAATATGGTATTAAAGGGGATCTGCTTTGTTGGTTAAACAGTTATCTTTCTAAACGTACTCAAAGGGTTATGATAAAAGATGCTTTATTCGGGATTGGTCATTTGCATGCAGGTGTGCCTCAGGGGTCTGATCTTCATAAACGATATTACTGATGAGATAGTAGGTCTAGGTCGTCTTTTTGCTGATGACACGTCTATTGGACATATAGCACAAGATGAAAGCACACTAAGAAATATGATTAATACAGATCTGAATCACCTGAAAAAATGGTCAAACAGGTGGTTATTAAAGTTTAATCCCACCAAAACTGAAATTATTATTTTTAATGTCAATGGCGTTGAATGTTATTTAACATTTAATTTTGACCAAACAACTATTGATCCAATGCATACACACAAACATTTAGGGATTGTATTCAGCAGCGACTGTAAGTGGACTAAGCACATAGACAAATTAATTGAATCAGCTTCGAAACAACTTAATGTACTCAGAAAATTAAAATACCGTCTTAACAGAAATTACTTAGAAAAAATGTACTTAACATTTATTAGACCTGTATTGGAATATGCATCTGAAGTGTGGGATAATTGTGGACAAATAAATTCGGACAGATTATAAAAAGTTCAACTTGAAGCTGCGCGTATTGTTACGGGATTACCATCGTTTGCCAGTATAAATTCTATTTATATCGAGACGGGGTGGGAAAAGTTGAAAACTAGAAGGGAGGTAAGAAAATTGGTCCTATTTTATAAAATCGTTAACGGTCAAGTACCTGATTATTTAACAGAATTGGTACCACCTACAGTCGCTGACACTAATAACTATAATTTAAGGAACAGACTAAATATTTCACAACCATCATACCGATTATCTACATATCAACAGTCTTATTTTCCAAGTACGATTAAATTATGGAACACTCTAGATCTGAACCTTCGTCAACTGCCGACACTTCCGTCTTTTAAATCCAAATTGCAACAAGAATATTTTCAACCGAAAACTGTACCTTCTTACTTTTCTTTTGGAGACCGATATCTTAGTGTATTGCATACTAGGCTTAGAAATAAATGTAGTTCTCTAAACAGCGATTTATTTAAATCGAATTTGGTGCCAAGTGCTTCTCGTTCGTGTGGATATAAAAACGAATGTTCCGAACATTTTCTATTATATTGTAATAAATTCAATTTACTTAGAAATAACATGCTAATTGAATTAAATATGCTTGATATGGGGAGTCTACCGGTAAATATCGATATTTTGTTATTTGGAAATGATAACCTGTCTGTAGAAATAAACACGTTTATATTTTCATGTGTACAAAAATACATAAAAGATACACGGCGTTTCTCTTGAACTAACAAGTCAACATGCAACATTATTGACAATTGTCAACATTGTGTACTTCTACATGTACGTATATTCTTTTCTTGGTCGCACTTGGGGTATTGATTGATTGACGTGTCACAAGTCGATGAAATATACATGTGTTATTCAGTTCAAATTGTACTTACCTAGGTATGCAAGATCCCAAATCCCAACATATAAACTATGCCTAATCGTAATACGATCTAAGTATGCAACACACATACACCACGTGTTTAAGAATTGTCTTTTGAGGTGTGCTCGATTTGCCATATATTATACCTTAGCACACAGTATTTTCATCGACTTTTGAAATTTGCAATTTTCGTTCTATTGTATGGGTTTTTTTTTTCTTCTTCGTCTTCATATTCTGAACAAATATTTTATTATTATGTATTTAATGCTGTTCTGATTATATGTAAATTGATGTAACTAGCGGAGAAGACATTTCTAAGTTGTAAAACTTGTGTCTGATCCATTTGTTGTTATTATGAACAATAAAATAAGTTTAAATCAATGCTTTCATCAGTATTGTATTTTATCAAGCCTGTTACTAAGGTCTCGGTCACAAGGCTTTCATCAGTATTGTATTTTATCAAGCCTGTTACTAAGATCTCGGTCACAATTCTTTTATCAGTATTGTATTTTGTCAAGCCTGTAACTAAGGTCTCGGTCACAAGGCTTTCATCAGTATTGTATTTTATCAAGTCTGTTACTAAGGTCTCGGTCACAATGCTTTCATCAGTATTGTATTTTATCAAGCCTGTTAATAAAGTCTCGGTCACAAGGCTTTCATCAGTATTGTATTTTATCAAGCCTGTTACTAAGGTCTCGGTCACAAGGCTTTCATCAGTATTGTATTTTATCAAGCCTGTTTCTAAGGTCTCGGTCACAAGGGTTTCATCAGTATTGTATTTTATCAAGCCTGTTACTAAGGTCTCGGCCACAAGGCCTTCATCAGTATTGTATTTTATCAAGCCTGTTACTAAGGTCTCGGCCACAAGGCCTTCATCAGTATTGTATTTTATCTAGTCTGTTACTAAGGTCTCGGTCACAATGCTTTCATCAGTATTGTATTTTATCAAGCCTGTTACTAAGGTCTCGGTCACAAGGCTTTCAACAGTATTGTGTTTTATCAAGCCTGTTTCTAAGGTCTCGGTCACAAGGGTTTCATCAGTATTGTATTTTATCAAGCCTGTTACTAAGGTCTCGGCCACAAGGCCTTCATCAGTATTGTATTTTATCAAGCCTGTTACTAAGGTCTCGGCCACAGGCCTTCATCAGTATTGTATTTTATCAAGTCTGTTACTAAGGTCTCGGTCACAATGCTTTCATCAGTATTGTATT
Source organism: Bathymodiolus brooksi (assembly GCA_963680875.1). Taxonomy (NCBI): domain Eukaryota; kingdom Metazoa; phylum Mollusca; class Bivalvia; order Mytilida; family Modiolidae; genus Bathymodiolus; species Bathymodiolus brooksi. The sequence goes on from OY804587.1 coordinate 73,657,283, forward strand.
TTATCAAACCTGTTACTAAGGTCTCTGTCACAAGAGTGTCATCAGTATTGTATTTTATCAAGCCTGTTTCTAAGGTCTCGGTCACAAGGGTTTCATCAGTATTGTATTTTATCAGGCCTGTTACTAAGGTCTCTATCACAAGGCTTTCATCAGTATTGTATTTGATCAAGCCTGTTACTAAGGTTTCAGTCACAAGGCTTTCATCAATGTTGTATTTTATCAAGCCTGTTTCTAAGGTCTCGGTCACAAGGGTTTCATCAGTATTGTATTTTATCAAGCCTGTTACTAAGGTTTCTATCACAAGGCTTTCATCAGTATTGTATTTGATCAAGCCTGTTACTAAGGTCTCTGTCACAAGGCTGTCATCAGTGTTGTATTTTATGAAGCCTGTTACTAAGGTTTCGGTCACAAGGCTTTCATCAGTATTGAATTTTATCAAGTCTGTTACTAAGGTCTCGGTCACAAGGCTTTCATCAGTATTGTATTTTATCAAGCCTGTTACTAAGATCTCGGTCACAATTCTTTTATCAGTATTGTATTTTGTCAAGCCTGTAACTAAGGTCTCGGTCACAAGGCTTTCATCAGTATTGTATTTTATCAAGTCTGTTACTAAGGTCTCGGTCACAATGCTTTCATCAGTATTGTATTTTATCAAGCCTGTTAATAAAGTCTCGGTCACAAGGCTTTCATCAGTATTGTATTTTATCAAGCCTGTTACTAAGGTCTCGGTCACAAGGCTTTCATCAGTATTGTATTTTATCAAGCCTGTTTCTAAGGTCTCGGTCACAAGGGTTTCATCAGTATTGTATTTTATCAAGCCTGTTACTAAGGTCTCGGCCACAAGGCCTTCATCAGTATTGTATTTTATCAAGCCTGTTACTAAGGTCTCGGCCACAAGGCCTTCATCAGTATTGTATTTTATCTAGTCTGTTACTAAGGTCTCGGTCACAATGCTTTCATCAGTATTGTATTTTATCAAGCCTGTTACTAAGGTCTCGGTCACAAGGCTTTCAACAGTATTGTGTTTTATCAAGCCTGTTTCTAAGGTCTCGGTCACAAGGGTTTCATCAGTATTGTATTTTATCAAGCCTGTTACTAAGGTCTCGGCCACAAGGCCTTCATCAGTATTGTATTTTATCAAGCCTGTTACTAAGGTCTCGGCCACAGGCCTTCATCAGTATTGTATTTGATCAAGTCTGTTACTAAGGTCTCGGTCACAATGCTTTCATCAGTATTGTATTTTATCAAACCTGTTACTAAGGTCTCTGTCACAAGAGTGTCATCAGTATTGTATTTTATCAAGCCTGTTTCTAAGGTCTCGGTCACAAGGGTTTCATCAGTATTGTATTTTATCAGGCCTGTTACTAAGGTCTCTATCACAAGGCTTTCATCAGTATTGTATTTGATCAAGCCTGTTACTAAGGTCTCTGTCACAAGGCTTTCATCAGTGTTGTATTTTATGAAGCCTGTTACTAAGGTTTCGGTCACAAGGCTTTCATCAGTATTGTATGTTATCAAGCCTGTTACTAAGGTTTCAGTCACAAGGCTTTCATCAATGTTGTATTTTATCAAGCCTGTTTCTAAGGTCTCGGCCACAAGGCCTTCATCAGTATTGTATTTTATCTAGTCTGTTACTAAGGTCTCGGTCACAATGCTTTCATCAGTATTGTATTTTATCAAGCCTGTTACTAAGGTCTCGGTCACAAGGCTTTCAACAGTATTGTGTTTTATCAAGCCTGTTTCTAAGGTCTCGGTCACAAGGGTTTCATCAGTATTGTATTTTATCAAGCCTGTTACTAAGGTCTCGGCCACAAGGCCTTCATCAGTATTGTATTTTATCAAGCCTGTTACTAAGGTCTCGGCCACAGGCCTTCATCAGTATTGTATTTGATCAAGTCTGTTACTAAGGTCTCGGTCACAATGCTTTCATCAGTATTGTATTTTATCAAACCTGTTACTAAGGTCTCTGTCACAAGAGTGTCATCAGTATTGTATTTTATCAAGCCTGTTTCTAAGGTCTCGGTCACAAGGGTTTCATCAGTATTGTATTTTATCAGGCCTGTTACTAAGGTCTCTATCACAAGGCTTTCATCAGTATTGTATTTGATCAAGCCTGTTACTAAGGTCTCTGTCACAAGGCTTTCATCAGTGTTGTATTTTATGAAGCCTGTTACTAAGGTTTCGGTCACAAGGCTTTCATCAGTATTGTATGTTATCAAGCCTGTTACTAAGGTTTCAGTCACAAGGCTTTCATCAATGTTGTATTTTATCAAGCCTGTTTCTAAGGTCTCGGTCACAAGGGTTTCATCAGTATTGTATTTTATCAAGCCTGTTACTAAGGTTTCTATCACAAGGCTTTCATCAGTATTGTATTTGATCAAGCCTGTTACTAAGGTCTCTGTCACAAGGCTGTCATCAGTGTTGTATTTTATGAAGCCTGTTACTAAGGTTTCGGTCACAAGGCTTTCATCAGTATTGAATTTTATCAAGTCTGTTACATGATGCTACATCTGAGATATAATGTAAACTGTATACAGTGAATGAAGACAAGAATTTTCTTATTACTTTATATAATTTGTTTTCCTAAATTTCCTGTATTTTAGTATTCTGTATAAAATCAGACACTGTTCAATATTTTTCCAATCGTAAATCATGTATTTAATATTTGGAAACAATAATATGATAATTTATTATGATTGATAACAATAAAAACGTTCAATTAAAAACTGTGCATTATTGTTCTTTATGAGGACAATAGAAACGTAGATATCTAGACAATAAAACAATTCAAATGCTTACCTTAATATTCGTTACCTCGTCAATTTCAACTGATTTAAAGTTCATAATATTACTATCTTTTCAATCGTCAATTATATAAAGACCACGTGACATATTTGTTTTATCTGATTAAAAACTGTGCAATATTGTTCTTTATGAGGTATAAAGCTGATGTGACGTGTGAGCTTTAGCTTTAGCAATTGAAATGCAGTTCATGATATAACAGGTAAATATGATTATTGTTTTAAGGCATTGTATTTTATCAAGCCTGTTACTAAGGTCTCGGTCACAAGGCTTTCATCAGTATTGTATTTTATCAAGCCTGTTACTAAGGTCTCAGTAACAAGGCTTTCATCAATTTTGTATTTCATCAAGCCTGTTACTAAGGTCTCAGTAACATGGCTTTCATCATTATTATATGTTATCAAGCCTGTTACTAAGGTCTCGGTTACAAGGCTTTCATCAGTATTGTATTTTATCAAAGCTGTTACTAAGGTTTCGGTCACAAGGCTTTCTTGAGTATTGTATTTTATAAAGCCTGTTACTAAGATCTCGCTTACAAGGCCTTAATTAGTATTGTATATTATCAAGCCTGTCACTAAGGTCTCAGTAACAAGGCTTTCATCGGTATTGTATTTTATCAAGCCTGTTTCTAAGGTCTCGGTCACAAGGGTTTCATCAGTATTGTATTTTATCAAGCCTGTTACTAAGGTTTCTATCACAAGGCTTTCATCAGTATTGTATTTGATCAAGCCTGTTACTAAGGTTTCTGTCACAAGGCTGTCATCAGTGTTGTATTTTATGAAGCCTGTTACTAAGGTTTCGGTCACAAGGCTTTCATCAGTATTGAATTTTATCAAGTCTGTTACATGATGCTACATCTGAGATATAATGTAAACTGTATACAGTGAATGAAGACAAGAATTTTCTTATTACTTTATATAATTTGTTTTCCTAAATTTCCTGTATTTTAGTATTCTGTATAAAATCAGACACTGTTCAATATTTTTCCAATCGTAAATCATGTATTTAATATTTGGAAACAATAATATGATAATTTATTATGATTGATAACAATAAAAACGTTCAATTAAAAACTGTGCATTATTGTTCTTTATGAGGACAATAGAAACGTAGATATCTAGACAATAAAACAATTCAAATGCTTACCTTAATATTCGTTACCTCGTCAATTTCAACTGATTTAAAGTTCATAATATTACTATCTTTTCAATCGTCAATTATATAAAGACCACGTGACATATTTGTTTTATCTGATTAAAAACTGTGCAATATTGTTCTTTATGAGGTATAAAGCTGATGTGACGTGTGAGCTTTAGCTTTAGCAATTGAAATGCAGTTCATGATATAACAGGTAAATATGATTATTGTTTTAAGGCATTGTATTTTATCAAGCCTGTTACTAAGGTCTCGGTCACAAGGCTTTCATCAGTATTGTATTTTATCAAGCCTGTTACTAAGGTCTCAGTAACAAGGCTTTCATCAATTTTGTATTTCATCAAGCCTGTTACTAAGGTCTCAGTAACATGGCTTTCATCATTATTATATGTTATCAAGCCTGTTACTAAGGTCTCGGTTACAAGGCTTTCATCAGTATTGTATTTTATCAAAGCTGTTACTAAGGTTTCGGTCACAAGGCTTTCTTGAGTATTGTATTTTATAAAGCCTGTTACTAAGATCTCGCTTACAAGGCCTTAATTAGTATTGTATATTATCAAGCCTGTCACTAAGGTCTCAGTAACAAGGCTTTCATCAGTATTGTATTTTATCAAGCCTGTTACTAAGGTCTCAGTAACAAGGCTTTCATCAGTATTGTATTTTATCAAGCCTGTTACTAAGGTCTCGGTTACAATGCTTTCATTAGTACTGTGTTTTATCAAGCCTGTTACTAAGGTCTCGGTCACAAAGATTTCATAAGTATTGTATTTTATAAAGCCTGTTACTAAGGTCTCGGTCACAAGGCTTTCATCAGTATTGTATTCGATCAAACCTGTTACTAAGGTATCGGTTACAAGGCTTTCATCAGTATTGTATTTTATCAAGCCTGTTACTAAGGTCTCGGTCACAAGGCTTTCATTAGTATTGTATTTTATCAAGCCTGTTACTAAGGTCTCTATTACAATGCTTTCACCAGTATTGTATTTTATCAAGCCTGTTACTAAGGTCTCCGTCACAAGGCTTTCATCAGTATTGTATTTTACCAAACCTATTACTAACGTCTCGGTCACAAGGCTGTCATCTTTATTATATTTGATCAAGCCTGTTAATTAGGTATCAGTAACAAGGCTTTCATCAGTATTGTATGTTATCAAGCCTGTAACTAAGGTCTCGGTTACAAGGCTTTCACCAGTATTGTATTTTATCAAGCCTGTTACTAAGGTCTGGGTCACAAGGCTTTCATCAGTATTGTATTTTATCAAGCCTGTTACTAAGATATCAGTAACAAGGCTTTCATCAGTATTGTATGTTATCAAGCCTGTTACTAAGGTCTCGGTCACAAGGCTTTCATGAGTATTGTATTTTATCAAGCCTGTTACTAAGATCTCGGTTACAAGGCCTTAATTAGTATTGTATTTTATCAAGTCTGTTACTAAGGTCTCAGTAATAAAGCTTTCATCAGTATTGTATTTTATCAAGCCTGTTACTAAGGTCTCAGTAAAAAGGCTTTCATCAGTATTGTATTTTATCAAGCCTGTTACTAAGGTCTCGGTTACAATGCTTTCATTAGTATTGTGTTTTATCAAGCCTGTTACTAAGGTCTCGGTCACAAAGATTTCATAAGTATTGTATTTTATAAAGCCTGTTACTATGGTCTCGGTCACAAGGCTTTCATCAGTATGTATTCGATCAAACCTGTTGCTAAGGTATCGGTTACAAGGACTCCGTCACAAGGCTTTCGTCAGTATTGTATTTTATCAATCCTGTTACTAAGGTCTCGGTCACAAGGCTTTCATCAGCATTGTATTTTATCAAGCCTGTTACTAAGGTCTCGGTTACAAGGCTTTCACCAGTATTGTATTTTATCAATCCTGTTACTAAGGGCTCGGTTACAAGGCTTTCATCAGCATTGTATTTTATCAAGCCTGTTACTAAGGTCTCGATTACAAGGATTTCACCAATATTGTATTTTATCAAGCCTGTTACTAAGGTCTCTATCACAATGCTTTCATCAGTATTGTATTTTAGCAAGCCTGTTACTAAGGTCTCCGTCACAAGTCTTTCATCAGTATTGTATTATACCAAGCCTATTACTAACGTCTCGGTCACAAGGCTTTCATCTTTATTATATTTTATCAAGCCTGTTGATAGGGTCTCAGTAACAAGGCTTTCATCAGTATTGTATGTTATCAAGCCTGTTACTAAGGTCTCGGTTACAAGGCTTTCACCAGTATTGTATTTTATCAAGCCTGTTACTAAGATATCAGTAACAAAGCTTTCATCAGTATTGTATTTTATCAAGTCTGTTACTAAGGTCTCAGTAACAAGGCTTTCATCAGTTTTGTATTTTATCAAGCCTGTTACTAAGGTCTCAGTAACAAGGCTTTCATCAGTATTGTATGTTATCAAGCCTGTTACTAAGGTCTCGGTCACAAGGCTTTCATGAGTATTGTATTTTATAAAGCCTGTTACTAAGGTCTCGGTTACAAGGCCTTCATCAGTATTGTATTTTATCAAGCCTGTTACTAAGGTCTCAGTAACAAAGCTTTCATCAGTATTGTATTTTATCAAGCCTGTTACTAAGGTCTCAGTAAAAAGGCTTTCATCAGTATTGTATTTTATCAAGCCTGTTACTAAGGTCTCGGTTACAAGGCTTTCATTAGTATTGTGTTTTATCAAGCCTGTTACTAAGGTCTCGGTCACAAAGATTTCATAAATATTGTATTTTATAAAGCCTGTTACTAAGGTCTCGGTCACAAGGCTTTCATCAGTATGTATTCGATCAAACCTGTTACTAAGGTATCGGTTACTATGACTCCGTCACAAGGCTTTCGTCAGTATTGTATTTTATCAAGCCTGTTACTAAGGTCTCGGTCACAAGGCTTTCATCAGCATTGTATTTTATCAAGCCTGTTACTAAGGTCTCGGTTACAAGACTTTCACCAGTATTGTATTTTATCAATCCTGTTACTAAGGGCTCGGTTGCAAGGCTTTCATCAGCATTGTATTTTATCAAGCCTGTTGCTAAGGTCTCGGTTACAAGGATTTCACCAATATTGTATTTTATCAAGCCTGTTACTAAGGTCTCGTCACAAGGCTTTCATCAGTATTGTATTTTAGCAAGCCTGTTACTGAGATCTCGGTCACAAGGCTTTCATCAGTGTTGTATTATATCAAGCCTGTTACTAAGATCTCGACTACAAGGCTTTCATCAGTATTGTATTTTATCAAGCCTGTTACTAACGTCTCGGTTACAAGGCTTTCATTAGTATTGTATTTTATCAAGCCTGTTACTAAGGTCTCGGTAACAAGGCTTTCATCAGTATTGTATTTTATCAAGCCTGTTACTACGGTCTCGGTCACAAGGCTTTCATCAGTATTTTATTTTATCAATCCTGTTACTAAGGTCTCGGTCACAAGGCTTTCATCAGAATTGTATTTTATCAAGCCTGTTACTAAGGTCTCGGTTACAAGGCTTTCATCAGTATTGTATTTTATCAAGCCTGTTATTAAGGTCTCGGTTACAAGGCTTTCACCAGTATTGTATTTTATCAAGCCTGTTACTAAGGTCTCCGTCACAAGGTTTTCATCAGTATTATATTTTATCAAGCCTGTTACTAAGGTCTCGGCCACAAAGCTTTCATCAGTATTGTCTTTTATCAAGCCTGTTCTTAAGGTCTCCGTCACAAGGCTTTCATCAGTATTGTATGTTATCAAGCCTGTTACTAAGGTCTCTGGTACATGGCTTTCATCAGTATTATATTTTACCAAGCCTGTTACTAAGGTCTCGGTCACAAGGCATTCATCATTGTTGTATTTTATCAAGCCGGTTACTAATGTATCTGTGAAAAGGCTTTCATCAGTATTGTATTTTATCAAGCCTGTTACTAAGATCTCCGTCACAAGGCTTTCATCGTATTGTATTTTATCAAGCCTGTTCCTAAGGTCTCGGTCACAAGGCTTTCATCAGTATTGTATTTTATCAAGCCTGCTACTAAGATCTCAGTAACAAGGCTTTCATCAGTATTGTATTTTATCAAGCCTGTTACTAAGGTCTCAGTAACAAGGCTTTCATCAGTTTTGTATTTTATCAAGCCTGTTACTAAGGTCTCAGTAACATGGCTTTCATCATTATTATATGTTATCAAGCCTGTTACTAAGGTCTCGGTTACAAGGCTTTCATCAGTATTGTATTTTATCAAAGCTGTTACTAAGGTTTCGGTCACAAGGCTTTCTTGAGTATTGTATTTTATAAAGCCTTTTACTAAGATCTCGCTTACAAGGCCTTAATTAGTATTGTATATTATCAAGCCTGTCACTAAGGTCTCAGTAACAAGGCTTTCATCGGTATTGTATTTTATCAAGCCTGTTTCTAAGGTCACAGTAACAAGGCTTTCACCAGTATTGTATTTTATCAAGCCTGTTACTAAGGTCTCGGTTACAATGCTTTCATTAGTACTGTGTTTTATCAAGCCTGTTACTAAGGTCTCGGTCACAAGGCTTTCATCAGTATTGTATTTTATCAAGCCTGCTACTAAGATCTCAGTAACAAGGCTTTCATCAGTATTGTATTTTATCAAGCCTGTTACTAAGGTCTCAGTAACAAGGCTTTCATCAGTTTTGTATTTTATCAAGCCTGTTACTAAGGTCTCAGTAACATGGCTTTCATCATTATTATATGTTATCAAGCCTGTTACTAAGGTCTCGGTTACAAGGCTTTCATCAGTATTGTATTTTATCAAAGCTGTTACTAAGGTTTCGGTCACAAGGCTTTCTTGAGTATTGTATTTTATAAAGCTTTTTACTAAGATCTCGCTTACAAGGCCTTAATTAGTATTGTATATTATCAAGCCTGTCACTAAGGTCTCAGTAACAAGGCTTTCATCGGTATTGTATTTTATCAAGCCTGTTTCTAAGGTCTCAGTAACAAGGCTTTCATCAGTATTGTATTTTATCAAGCCTGTTACTAAGGTCTCGGTTACAATGCTTTCATTAGTACTGTGTTTTATCAAGCCTGTTACTAAGGTCTCGGTCACAAAGATTTCATAAGTATTGTATTTTATAAAACCTGTTACTAAGGTCTCGGTCACAAGGCTTTCATCAGTATTGTATTCGATCAAACCTGTTACTAAGGTATCGGTTACAAGGCTTTCATCAGTATTGTATTTTATCAAGCCTGTTTCTAAGGTCTCGGTCACAAGGCTTTCATCAGTATTGTATTTTATCAAGCCTGTTACTAAGGTCTCTATCACAATGCTTTCACCAGTATTGAATTTTATCAAGCCTGTTACTAAGGTCTCCGTCACAAGGCTTTCATCAGTATTGTATTTTACCAAGCCTATTACTAACGTCTCGGTCACAAGGCTGTCATCTTTATTATATTTGATCAAGCCTGTTAATAAGGTATCAGTAACAAGGCTTTCATCAGTATTGTATGTTATCAAGCCTGTTACTAAGGTCTCGGTTACAAGGCTTTCACCAGTATTGTATTTTATCAAGCCTGTTACTAAGGTCTGGGTCACAAGGCTTTCATCAGTATTGTATTTTATCAAGCCTGTTACTAAGATATCAGTAACAAGGCTTTCATCAGTATTGTATGTTATCAAGCCTGTTACTAAGGTCTCGGTCACAAGGCTTTCATGAGTATTGTATTTTATCAAGCCTGTTACTAAGATCTCGGTTACAAGGCCTTCATTAGTATTGTATTTTATCAAGTCTGTTACTAAGGTGTCAGTAATAAAGCTTTCATCAGTATTGTATTTTATCAAGCCTGTTACTAAGGTCTCAGTAAAAAGGCTTTCATCAGTATTGTATTTTATCAAGCCTGTTACGAAGGTCTCGGTTACAATGCTTTCATTAGTATTGTGTTTTATCAATCCTGTTACTAAGGTCTCGGTCACAAGGCTTTCATCAGTATGTATTCGATCAAACCTGTTACTAAGGTATCGGTTACAAGGACTCCGTCACAAGGCTTTCGTCAGTATTGTATTTTATCAATCCTGTTACTAAGGTCTCGGTCACAAGGCTTTCATCAGCATTGTATTTTATCAAGCCTGTTACTAAGGTCTCTATCACAATGCTTTCATCAGTATTGTATTCTAGCAAGCCTGTTACTAAGGTCTCCGTCACAAGTCTTTCATCAGTATTGTATTATACCAAGCCTATTACTAACGTCTCGGTCACAAGGCTTTCATCTTTATTATATTTTATCAAGCCTGTTGATAAGGTCTCAGTAACAAGGCTTTAATCAGTATTGTATGTTATCAAGCCTGTTACTAAGGTCTCGGTTACAATGCTTTCACCAGTATTGTATTTTATCAAGCCTGTTACTAAGGTCTCGGTCACAAGGCTTTCATCAGTATTTTATTTTATCAAGCCTGTTACTAAGATATCAGTAACAAGGCTTTCATCAGTATTGTATTTTAACAAGTCTGTTACTAAGGTCTCAGTAACAAGGCTTTCATCAGTTTTGTATTTTATCAAGCCTGTTACTAAGGTCTCAGTAACAAGGCTTTCATCAGTATTGTATGTTATCAAGCCTGTTACTAAGGTCTCGGTCACAAGGCTTTCATGAGTATTGTATTTTATAAAGCCTGTTACTAAGGTCTCGGTTACAAGGCCTTCATTAGTATTGTATTTTATCAAGCCTGTTACTAAGGTCTCAGTAACAAAGCTTTCATCAGTATTGTATTTTATCAAGCCTGTTACTAAGGTCTCAGTAAAAAGGCTTTCATCAGTATTGTATTTTATCAAGCCTGTTACTAAGGTCTCGGTTACAAGGCTTTCATTAGTATTGTGTTTTATCAAGCCTGTTACTAAGGTCTCGGTCACAAAGATTTCATAAATATTGTATTTTATAAAGCCTGTTACTAAGGTCTCGGTCACAAGGCTTTCATCAGTATGTATTCGATCAAACCTGTTACTAAGGTATCGGTTACAAGGACTCCGTCACAAGGCTTTCGTCAGTATTGTATTTTATCAAGCCTGTTACTAAGGTCTCGGTCACAAGGCTTTCATCAGCATTGTATTTTATCAAGCCTGTTACTAAGGTCTCGGTTACAAGACTTTCACCAGTATTGTATTTTATCTATCCTGTTACTAAGGGCTCGATTGCAAGGCTTTCATCAGCATTGTATTTTATCAAGCCTGTTGCTAAGGTCTCGGTTACAAGGATTTCACCAATATTGTATTTTATCAAGCCTGTTACTAAGATCTCGTCACAAGGCTTTCATCAGTATTGTATTTGAGCAAGCCTGTTACTGAGATCTCGGTCACAAGGCTTTCATCAGTGTTGTATTATATCAAGCCTGTTACTAAGATCTCGGTTACAAGGCTTTCATCAGCATTGTATTTTATCAAGCCTGTTACTAAGGTCTCGGTAACAAGGCTTTCACCAGTATTGTATTTTATCAAGCCTGTTACTAAGGTTTCGGTCACAAGGCTTTCATCAGTATTTTATTTTATCAAGCCTGTTACTAAGGTCTCGGTCACAAGGCTTTCATCAGAATTGTATTTTATCAAGCCTGTTACTAAGGTCTCGGTTACAAGGCTTTCATCAGTATTGTATTTTATCAAGCCTGTTATTAAGGTCTCGGTTACAATGCTTTCACCAGTATTGTATTTTATCAACCCTGTTACTAAGGTCTCCGTCACAAGGCTTTCATCAGTATTGTATTTTATCAAACCTGTTACTAAGGTCTCGGCCACAAAGCTTTCATCAGTATTGTCTTTTATCAAGCCTGTTACTAAGGTCTCCGTCACAAGGCTTTCATCAGTATTGTATGTTATCAAGCCTGTTACTAAGGTCTCTGTCACATGGCTTTCATCAGTATTATATTTTACCAAGCCTGTTACTAAGGTCTCGGTCACAAGGCATTCATCATTGTTGTATTTTATCAAGCCGGTTACTAATGTATCGGTCAAAAGGCTTTCATCAGTATTGTATTTTATCAAGCCTGTTACTAAGATCTCCGTCACAAGGCTTTCATCAGTATTGTATTTTATCAATCCTGTTCCTAAGGTCTCGGTCACAAGGCTTTCATCAGTATTGTATTTTATCAAGCCTGTTACTAATGTCTCCGTCAAAAGGATTTCACCAGTATTGCATTTTATCAAGCCTGTTACTAAGGTCTCCGTCACAAGGCCTTCATCAGTATTGTATTTTATCAAGCCTGTTACTAAGGTCTCCGTCACAAGGCTTTCAACAGTATTGTATTTTAGCAAGCCTGTTACTAAGGTCTCTGTCACAAGGCTTTCATCAGTATTATAATTTATCAAGCCTGTTACTAAGGTCTCGTGTCACAAGGCTTTCATCAGTATTGTATTTAATCCAGTCTGTTACTAAGGTCTCCGTCACAAGGCTTTCATCAGTATTCTATTTTATCAAGCCTGTTACTAAGGTCTCCGTCACAAGGCTTTCAACAGTATTGTATTTTAGCAAGCCTGTTACTAAGGTCTCTGTCACAAGGCTTTCATCAGTATTATAATTTATCAAGCCTGTTACTAAGGTCTCGTGTCACAAGGCTTTCATCAGTATTGTATTTAATCCAGTCTGTTACTAAGGTCTCCGTCACAAGGCTTTCATCAGTATTTTATGTTATCAAGCCTGTTACTAAGGTCTCGGTCATAAAGCTTTCATCAGTATTGTATTTTGTCAAGCCTGTTACTAAGGTCTTGGTCACAAGGCCTTCATCATTATTTAATTTTATCAAGCCTGTTAGAAAGGTCTCGGTCACAAGGGTTTCATCAGTATTGTATGTTATCAAGCCTGTTACTAAGGTCTCGGTCTCAAGGCTTTCATCAGTATTGTGTTTTATCAAGCCTGTTACTAAGGTCTCGGTCACAAGGCCTTCATCATTATTGTATTTTATCAAGCTTGCTACTAGGGTCTCGGTCACAAGGCCTTCATCAGTATTGTATTTAATCAAGCCTGTTACAAAGGTCTCGGTCATAAAGCTTTCATCAGTATTGTATTTGTTCAAGCCTGTTACTAAGATCTCAGTCACAAGGCCTTCATCATTATTGTATTTTATCAAGCCTGTTACTAAGATCTCAGTCACAAGGTCTTCATCAGTATTGTATTTTATCAAGCCTGTTACTAAGATCTCGGTCACAAGGCTTTCATCAGTATTGTATTTTATCAAGCCTGTTACTAAGATCTCAGTCACCAGGCCTTAATCATTATTGTATTTTATCAAGCCTGTTACTAAGGTCTCGGTCACAAGGCCTTCATCAGTATTGTATTTTATCAAGCCTGTTACTATGGTCTCGGTCACAAGGCCTTCATCAGTATTGTGTTTTATCAAGCCTGTTACTAAGGTCTCGGTCACATGGCCTTCATCAGTATTGTATTTTATCAATCATGTTACTAAGGTCTCGGTCACAAGGCCTTCATCAGTATTGTATTTTATCACGCCTTTTACTAAGGTCTCGGTCACATGGGTTTCATCAGTGTTGTATTTTATAAAGCCTGTTACTAACATCTCGGTCACAAGGCCTTCATCATTATTGTATTTTATCAAGCCTGTTACTAAGGTCTCGATCACAAGGCCTTCATCAGTATTGTATTTTATCAAGCCTGTTACTATGGTCTCGGTCACAAGGCCTTCATCAGTATTGTGTTTTATCAAGTCTGTTACTCAGGTCTCGGTCACAAGACTTTCATCAGTATTTTATTTTATCAAGAATGTTACTAAGGTTTCGGTCACAAGGCTTTCATCAGTATTCTATTTTATGAAGCCTGTTACTAAGGTCTCGGTTACAAGGCCTTCATCAGTATTGTATTTTATCAAGCCTGTTACTAGGGTCTCGGTCACAAGGCCTTCATCATTATTGTATTTTATAAAGCCTATTACTAAGGTCTCCGTCACAATTCTTTCATCAGTATTGTATTTTATCAAGCCTGTAACTAAGGTTTCGGTCACAAGGCTTTCATCAGTATTCTATTTTATGAAGCCTGTTACTAAGGTCTCGGTTACAAGACCTTCATCAGTATTGTATTTTATCAAGCCTGTTACTAGGGTCTCGGTCACAAGGCCTTCATCATTATTGTATTTTATAAAGCCTATTACTAAGGTCTCCGTCACAATTCTTTCATCAGTATTGTATTTTATCAAGCCTGTAACTAAGGTTTCGGTCACAAGGCTTTCATCAGTATTCTATTTTATGAAGCCTGTTACTAAGGTCTCGGTTACAAGACCTTCATCAGTATTGTATTTTATCAAGCCTGTTACTAAGGTCTCGGTCACAAGGCTTTCATCAGTATTGTATTTTATCAAGCCTGTTACTAAGGTCTCGGTCACAATGCTTTCAACAGTATTGTATTTTATCAAGCCTGATACTAAGGTCTCGGTTACAAGGCTTTCATCAGTATTGTATTTTACCTAGCCTGTTACTAAGGTCTCGGTTACAAGGCTTTCATCAGTATTGTATTTTATCAAGCCTGTTACTAAGGTCTCGGTCACAAGGGTTTCATCATTATTGTATTTTATCAAGCCTGTTACTAAGGTCTCGGTCACAAGGCTTTCATCAGTATTGTATTTTATCAAGCCTGTTACTAAGGTCTAGGTCACAAGGGTTTCATCATTATTGTATTTTATCAAGCCTGTTACTAAGGTCTCAGTCACAAGGGTTTCGTAAGTTCTTGTTTTCATTCAAACGTTTCGGTCACAAGGGTTTCGTCAGTATTGTATTTTATGAAGCCTGTTACTAAGATCTCAGTCACAAGGCCTTCATCATTATTGTATTTTATCAAGCCTGTTACTAAGATCTCAGTCACAAGGTCTTCATCAGTATTGTATTTTATCAAGCCTGTTTCTAAGGTCTCGGTCACAAGGCCTTCATCAGTATTGTATTTTATCAAGCCTGTTACTCCGGTCTCGGTCACAAAGCTTTCATCAGTATTGTATTTTATCAAGCCTGTTACTAAGGTCTCGGTCACAAGGGTTTCATCAATATTATATTTTATCAAGCCTGTTCCTAGGGTCTGGGTCACAAGGCCTTCATCATTATTGTATTTTATCAAGCCTGTTACTAAGATCTCGGTCACAATTATTTTATCAGTATTGTATTTTATCAAGCCTGTATCTAAGGTCTCGGTCACAAGGCTTTCATCAGTATTGTATTTTATGAAGCCTGTTACTAAGGTCTCGGTTACAAAGCCTTCATCAGTATTGTATTTTATCAAGCCTGTTACTAGGGTCTCGGTCACAAGGCCTTCATCATTATTGTATTTTATCAAGCCTGTTACTAAGGTCTCCGTCACAATTCTTTCATCAGTATTGTATTGTATCAAGCCTGTAACTAAGGTTTGGGTCACAAGGCTTTCATCAGTATTGTATTTTATGAAGCCTGTTACTAAGGTCTCGGTTACAAGGCCTTCATCAGTATTGTATTTTATCAAGCCTGTTACTAAGGTCTCGGTCACAATTCTTTCATCAGTATTGTATTTTATCAAGCCTGATACTAAGGTCTCGGTTACAAGGCTTTCATCAGTATTGTATTTTATCTAGCCTGTTACTAAGGTCTCAGTTACAAGGCTTTCATCAGTATTGTATTTTATCAAGCCTGTTACTAAGGTCTCGGTCACAAGGGTTTCATCATTATTGTATTTTATCAAGCCTGTTACTAAGGTCTCGGTCACAAGGCCTTCATCAGTATTGTATTTTATCAAGCATGTTACTAAGGTCTCGGTCACAAGGCCTTCATCAGTATTGTATTTTATCACGCCTGTTACTAAGGTCTCGGTCACATGGGTTTCATCAGTGTTGTATTTTATCAAGCCTGTTACTAACATCTCGGTCACAAGGCCTTCATCATTATTGTATTTTATCAAGCCTGTTACTACGGTCTCGGTTACAAGGCCTTCATCAGTATTGTATTTAATCAAGCCTGTTACAAAGGTCTCGGTCATAAAGCTTTCATCAGTATTGTATTTGTTCAAGCCTGTTACTAAGATCTCAGTCACAAGGCCTTCATCATTATTGTATTTTATCAAGCCTGTTACTAAGATCTCAGTCACAAGGTCTTCATCAGTATTGTATTTTATCAAGCCTGTTACTAAGATCTCGGTCACAAGGCTTTCATCAGTATTGTATTTTATCAAGCCTGTTACTAAGATCTCAGTCACCAGGCCTTAATCATTATTGTATTTTATCAAGCCTGTTACTAAGGTCTCGGTCACAAGGCCTTCATCAGTATTGTATTTTATCAAGCCTGTTACTATGGTCTCGGTCACAAGGCCTTCATCAGTATTGTGTTTTATCAAGCCTGTTACTAAGGTCTCGGTCACATGGCCTTCATCAGTATTGTATTTTATCAATCATGTTACTAAGGTCTCGGTCACAAGGCCTTCATCAGTATTGTATTTTATCACGCCTTTTACTAAGGTCTCGGTCACATGGGTTTCATCAGTGTTGTATTTTATCAAGCCTGTTACTAACATCTCGGTCACAAGGCCTTCATCATTATTGTATTTTATCAAGCCTGTTACTAAGGTCTCGATCACAAGGCCTTCATCAGTATTGTATTTTATCAAGCCTGTTACTATGGTCTCGGTCACAAGGCCTTCATCAGTATTGTGTTTTATCAAGTCTGTTACTCAGGTCTCGGTCACAAGACTTTCATCAGTATTTTATTTTATCAAGAATGTTACTAAGGTTTCGGTCACAAGGCTTTCATCAGTATTCTATTTTATGAAGCCTGTTACTAAGGTCTCGGTTACAAGGCCTTCATCAGTATTGTATTTTATCAAGCCTGTTACTAGGGTCTCGGTCACAAGGCCTTCATCATTATTGTATTTTATAAAGCCTATTACTAAGGTCTCCGTCACAATTCTTTCATCAGTATTGTATTTTATCAAGCCTGTAACTAAGGTTTCGGTCACAAGGCTTTCATCAGTATTCTATTTTATGAAGCCTGTTACTAAGGTCTCGGTTACAAGACCTTCATCAGTATTGTATTTTATCAAGCCTGTTACTAGGGTCTCGGTCACAAGGCCTTCATCATTATTGTATTTTATAAAGCCTATTACTAAGGTCTCCGTCACAATTCTTTCATCAGTATTGTATTTTATCAAGCCTGTAACTAAGGTTTCGGTCACAAGGCTTTCATCAGTATTCTATTTTATGAAGCCTGTTACTAAGGTCTCGGTTACAAGACCTTCATCAGTATTGTATTTTATCAAGCCTGTTACTAAGGTCTCGGTCACAAGGCTTTCATCAGTATTGTATTTTATCAAGCCTGTTACTAACGTCTCGGTCACAAGGCTTTCATCAGTATTGTATTTTATCAAGCCTGTTACTAACGTCTCGGTCACAAGGCTTTCATCAGTATTGTATTTTATCAAGCCTGTTACAAAGGTCTCGGTCACAAGGGTTTCATCATTATTGTATTTTATCAAGCCTGTTACTAAGGTCTCGGTCACAAGGCTTTTATCAGTATTGTATTTGATCAAACCTGTTACTAAGGTCTCGGTCACAAGGCTTTCATCAGTATTGTATTTTATCAAGCCTGTTACTAAGGTCTCGGTCACAAGGGTTTCATCATTATTGTATTTTATCAAGCCTGTTACTAAGGTCTCGGTCACAAGGCTTTCATCAGTATTGTATTTTATCAAGCCTGTTACTAAGGTCTAGGTCACAAGGGTTTCATCATTATTGTATTTTATCAAGCCTGTTACTAAGGTCTCAGTCACAAGGGTTTCGTAAGTTCTTGTTTTCATTCAAACGTTTCGGTCACAAGGGTTTCGTCAGTATTGTATTTTATGAAGCCTGTTACTAAGATCTCAGTCACAAGGCCTTCATCATTATTGTATTTTATCAAGCCTGTTACTAAGATCTCAGTCACAAGGTCTTCATCAGTATTGTATTTTATCAAGCCTGTTTCTAAGGTCTCGGTCACAAGGCCTTCATCAGTATTGTATTTTATCAAGCCTGTTACTCAGGTCTCGGTCACAAGGCTTTCATCAGTATTGTATTTTATCAAGCCTGTTACTAAGGTCTCGGTCACAAGGGTTTCATCAATATTATATTTTATCAAGCCTGTTCCTAGGGTCTGGGTCACAAGGCCTTCATCATTATTGTATTTTATCAAGCCTGTTACTAAGATCTCGGTCACAATTATTTTATCAGTATTGTATTTTATCAAGCCTGTATCTAAGGTCTCGGTCACAAGGCTTTCATCAGTATTGTATTTTATGAAGCCTGTTACTAAGGTCTCGGTTACAAAGCCTTCATCAGTATTGTATTTTATCAAGCCTGTTACTAGGGTCTCGGTCACAAGGCCTTCATCATTATTGTATTTTATCAAGCCTGTTACTAAGGTCTCCGTCACAATTCTTTCATCAGTATTGTATTGTATCAAGCCTGTAACTAAGGTTTGGGTCACAAGGCTTTCATCAGTATTGTATTTTATGAAGCCTGTTACTAAGGTCTCGGTTACAAGGCCTTCATCAGTATTGTATTTTATCAAGCCTGTTACTAAGGTCTCGGTCACAATTCTTTCATCAGTATTGTATTTTATCAAGCCTGATACTAAGGTCTCGGTTACAAGGCTTTCATCAGTATTGTATTTTATCTAGCCTGTTACTAAGGTCTCAGTTACAAGGCTTTCATCAGTATTGTATTTTATCAAGCCTGTTACTAAGGTCTCGGTCACAAGGGTTTCATCATTATTGTATTTTATCAAGCCTGTTACTAAGGTCTCGGTCACAAGGCCTTCATCAGTATTGTATTTTATCAAGCATGTTACTAAGGTCTCGGTCACAAGGCCTTCATCAGTATTGTATTTTATCACGCCTGTTACTAAGGTCTCGGTCACATGGGTTTCATCAGTGTTGTATTTTATCAAGCCTGTTACTAACATCTCGGTCACAAGGCCTTCATCATTATTGTATTTTATCAAGCCTGTTACTACGGTCTCGGTTACAAGGCCTTCATCAGTATTGTATTTAATCAAGCCTGTTACAAAGGTCTCGGTCATAAAGCTTTCATCAGTATTGTATTTGTTCAAGCCTGTTACTAAGATCTCAGTCACAAGGCCTTCATCATTATTGTATTTTATCAAGCCTGTTACTAAGATCTCAGTCACAAGGTCTTCATCAGTATTGTATTTTATCAAGCCTGTTACTAAGATCTCGGTCACAAGGCTTTCATCAGTATTGTATTTTATCAAGCCTGTTACTAAGATCTCAGTCACCAGGCCTTAATCATTATTGTATTTTATCAAGCCTGTTACTAAGGTCTCGGTCACAAGGCCTTCATCAGTATTGTATTTTATCAAGCCTGTTACTATGGTCTCGGTCACAAGGCCTTCATCAGTATTGTGTTTTATCAAGCCTGTTACTAAGGTCTCGGTCACATGGCCTTCATCAGTATTGTATTTTATCAATCATGTTACTAAGGTCTCGGTCACAAGGCCTTCATCAGTATTGTATTTTATCACGCCTTTTACTAAGGTCTCGGTCACATGGGTTTCATCAGTGTTGTATTTTATCAAGCCTGTTACTAACATCTCGGTCACAAGGCCTTCATCATTATTGTATTTTATCAAGCCTGTTACTAAGGTCTCGGTCACAAGGCTTTCATCAGTATTGTATTTTATCAAGCCTGTTACTAACGTCTCGGTCACAAGGCCTTCATCAGTATTGTGTTTTATCAAGTCTGTTACTCAGGTCTCGGTCACAAGACTTTCATCAGTATTTTATTTTATCAAGAATGTTACTAAGGTTTCGGTCACAAGGCTTTCATCAGTATTCTATTTTATGAAGCCTGTTACTAAGGTCTCGGTTACAAGGCCTTCATCAGTATTGTATTTTATCAAGCCTGTTACTAGGGTCTCGGTCACACGGCCTTCATCATTATTGTATTTTATAAAGCCTATTACTAAGGTCTCCGTCACAATTCTTTCATCAGTATTGTATTTTATCAAGCCTGTAACTAAGGTTTCGGTCACAAGGCTTTCATCAGTATTCTATTTTATGAAGCCTGTTACTAAGGTCTCGGTTACAAGACCTTCATCAGTATTGTATTTTATCAAGCCTGTTACTAGGGTCTCGGTCACAAGGCCTTCATCATTATTGTATTTTATAAAGCCTATTACTAAGGTCTCCGTCACAATTCTTTCATCAGTATTGTATTTTATCAAGCCTGTAACTAAGGTTTCGGTCACAAGGCTTTCATCAGTATTCTATTTTATGAAGCCTGTTACTAAGGTCTCGGTTACAAGACCTTCATCAGTATTGTATTTTATCAAGCCTGTTACTAAGGTCTCGGTCACAAGGCTTTCATCAGTATTGTATTTTATCAAGCCTGTTACTAAGGTCTCGGTCACAATGCTTTCAACAGTATTGTATTTTATCAAGCCTGATACTAAGGTCTCGGTTACAAGGCTTTCATCAGTATTGTATTTTACCTAGCCTGTTACTAAGGTCTCGGTTACAAGGCTTTCATCAGTATTGTATTTTATCAAGCCTGTTACTAAGGTCTCGGTCACAAGGGTTTCATCATTATTGTATTTTATCAAGCCTGTTACTAAGGTCTCGGTCACAAGGCTTTCATCAGTATTGTATTTTATCAAGCCTGTTACTAAGGTCTAGGTCACAAGGGTTTCATCATTATTGTATTTTATCAAGCCTGTTACTAAGGTCTCAGTCACAAGGGTTTCGTAAGTTCTTGTTTTCATTCAAACGTTTCGGTCACAAGGGTTTCGTCAGTATTGTATTTTATGAAGCCTGTTACTAAGATCTCAGTCACAAGGCCTTCATCATTATTGTATTTTATCAAGCCTGTTACTAAGATCTCAGTCACAAGGTCTTCATCAGTATTGTATTTTATCAAGCCTGTTTCTAAGGTCTCGGTCACAAGGCCTTCATCAGTATTGTATTTTATCAAGCCTGTTACTCAGGTCTCGGTCACAAGGCTTTCATCAGTATTGTATTTTATCAAGCCTGTTACTAAGGTCTCGGTCACAAGGGTTTCATCAATATTATATTTTATCAAGCCTGTTCCTAGGGTCTGGGTCACAAGGCCTTCATCATTATTGTATTTTATCAAGCCTGTTACTAAGATCTCGGTCACAATTCTTTTATCAGTATTGTATTTTATCAAGCCTGTATCTAAGGTCTCGGTCACAAGGCTTTCATCAGTATTGTATTTTATGAAGCCTGTTACTAAGGTCTCGGTTACAAAGCCTTCATCAGTATTGTATTTTATCAAGCCTGTTACTAGGGTCTCGGTCACAAGGCCTTCATCATTATTGTATTTTATCAAGCCTGTTACTAAGGTCTCCGTCACAATTCTTTCATCAGTATTGTATTGTATCAAGCCTGTAACTAAGGTTTGGGTCACAAGGCTTTCATCAGTATTGTATTTTATGAAGCCTGTTACTAAGGTCTCGGTTACAAGGCCTTCATCAGTATTGTATTTTATCAAGCCTGTTACTAAGGTCTCGGTCACAATTCTTTCATCAGTATTGTATTTTATCAAGCCTGATACTAAGGTCTCGGTTACAAGGCTTTCATCAGTATTGTATTTTATCTAGCCTGTTACTAAGGTCTCAGTTACAAGGCTTTCATCAGTATTGTATTTTATCAAGCCTGTTACTAAGGTCTCGGTCACAAGGGTTTCATCATTATTGTATTTTATCAAGCCTGTTACTAAGGTCTCGGTCACAAGGCCTTCATCAGTATTGTATTTTATCAAGCATGTTACTAAGGTCTCGGTCACAAGGCCTTCATCAGTATTGTATTTTATCACGCCTGTTACTAAGGTCTCGGTCACATGGGTTTCATCAGTGTTGTATTTTATCAAGCCTGTTACTAACATCTCGGTCACAAGGCCTTCATCATTATTGTATTTTATCAAGCCTGTTACTACGGTCTCGGTTACAAGGCCTTCATCAGTATTGTATTTTATCAAGCCTGTCACTAAGGTCTCGGTCACAAAGCTCTCATCAGTATTGTATTTTATCAAGCCTGTTACTCAGGTCTCCATCACAAGACTTTCATCAGTAATGTATTTTATCAAGCCTGTTACTTAGGTCTCGGTCATGATGCTTTCATCAGTATTGTATTTTATCAAGCCTGTTATTAAGGTCTCGGTCACAAGGCTTTCATCAGTATTGTATTTTATCAAGCCTGTTTCTAAGGTCTCGGTCACAAAGCTTTCATCAGTATTGTATTTTATCAAGCCTGTTACAAAGGTCTCGGTCACAAAGCTTTCATCAGTATTGTATTTTATCAAGCCTGTTACTAAGATCTCAGTCACAAGACCTTCATCAGTATTTTATTTTATCAAGCCTGTTACAAAGGTCTCGGTCACAATGCTTTCATCAGTATTGTATTTTATCAAGCCTGTTTCTAAGGTCTCGGTCACAAGGCCTTCATCACCATTGGATTTTATCAAGCTTGTTACTAAGATCTCAGTCACAAGGCTTTCATCAGTATTGTATTTTATCAAGCCTGTTACTAAGATCTCGGTCACAAGGCCTTCATCATTATTGTATTTTATCAAGCCTGTTGCTAAGATCTCAGTCACAAGGCCTTCATCAGTATTGTATTTTATCAAGCCTGTTACTCAGGTCTCGGTCACAAGGCTTTCATCAGTATTGTATTTTATCAAGCCTGTTACTAAGGTTTCGGTCACAAGGCTTTCATCAGTATTCTATTTTATGAAGCCTGTTACTAAGCTCTCGGTTACAAGGCCTTCATCAGTATTGTATTTTATCAAGCCTGTTACTAGGGTCTCGGTCACAAGGCCTTCATCATTATTGTATTTTATAAAGCCTATTACTAAGGTCTCCGTCACAATTCTTTCATCAGTATTGTATTTTATCAAGCCTGTAACTAAGGTTTCGGTCACAAGGCTTTCATCAGTATTCTATTTTATGAAGCCTGTTACTAAGGTCTCGGTTACAAGACCTTCATCAGTATTGTATTTTATCAAGCCTGTTACTAAGGTCTCGGTCACAAGGCTTTCATCAGTATTGTATTTTATCAAGCCTGTTACTAAGGTCTCGGTCACAATGCTTTCAACAGTATTGTATTTTATCAAGCCTGATACTAAGGTCTCGGTTACAAGGCTTTCATCAGTATTGTATTTTACCTAGCCTGTTACTAAGGTCTCGGTTACAAGGCTTTCATCAGTATTGTATTTTATCAAGCCTGTTACTAAGGTCTCGGTCACAAGGGTTTCATCATTATTGTATTTTATCAAGCCTGTTACTAAGGTCTCGGTCACAAGGCTTTCATCAGTATTGTATTTTATCAAGCCTGTTACTAAGGTCTAGGTCACAAGGGTTTCATCATTATTGTATTTTATCAAGCCTGTTACTAAGGTCTCAGTCACAAGGGTTTCGTAAGTTCTTGTTTTCATTCAAACGTTTCGGTCACAAGGGTTTCGTCAGTATTGTATTTTATCAAGCCTGTTACTAAGATCTCTGTCACAAGGCCTTCATCATTATTGTATTTTATCAAGCCTGTTACTAAGATCTCAGTCACAAGGTCTTCATCAGTATTGTATTTTATCAAGCCTGTTTCTAAGGTCTCGGTCACAAGGCCTTCTTCAGTATTGTATTTTATCAAGCCTGTTACTCAGGTCTCGGTCACAAGGCTTTCATCAGTATTGTATTTTATCAAGCCTGTTACTAAGGTCTCGGTCACAAGGGTTTCATCAATATTATATTTTATCAAGCCTGTTCCTAGGGTCTGGGTCACAAGGCCTTCATCATTATTGTATTTTATCAAGCCTGTTACTAAGATCTCGGTCACAATTCTTTTATCAGTATTGTATTTTATCAAGCCTGTATCTAAGGTCTCGGTCACAAGGCTTTCATCAGTATTGTATTTTATGAAGCCTGTTACTAAGGTCTCGGTTACAAAGCCTTCATCAGTATTGTATTTTATCAAGCCTGTTACTAGGGTCTCGGTCACAAGGCCTTCATCATTATTGTATTTTATCAAGCCTGTTACTAAGGTCTCCGTCACAATTCTTTCATCAGTATTGTATTGTATCAAGCCTGTAACTAAGGTTTGGGTCACAAGGCTTTCATCAGTATTGTATTTTATGAAGCCTGTTACTAAGGTCTCGGTTACAAGGCCTTCATCAGTATTGTATTTTATCA
Source organism: Bathymodiolus brooksi (assembly GCA_963680875.1). Lineage (NCBI taxonomy): Eukaryota > Metazoa > Mollusca > Bivalvia > Mytilida > Modiolidae > Bathymodiolus > Bathymodiolus brooksi. The sequence goes on from OY804587.1 coordinate 73,681,358, forward strand.
AGCCTGTTACTAAGGTCTCGGTCACAATTCTTTTATCAGTATTGTATTTTATCAAGCCTGATACTAAGGTCTCGGTTACAAGGCTTTCATCAGTATTGTATTTTATCTAGCCTGTTATTAAGGTCTCAGTTACAAGGCTTTCATCAGTATTGTATTTTATCAAGCCTGTTACTAAGGTCTCGGTCACAAGGGTTTCATCATTATTGTATTTTATCAAGCCTGTTACTAAGGTCTCGGTCACAAGGCTTTCATCAGTATTGTATTTTATCAAGCCTGTTACTAAGGTCTAGGTCACAAGGGTTTCATCATTATTGTGTTTGATCAAGCCTGTTACTAAGGTCTCAGTCACAAGGGTTTCGTAAGTTCTTGTTTTCATTCAAACGTTTCGGTCACAAGGGTTTCGTCAGTATTGTATTTTATCAAGCCTGTTACTAGGGTCTCGGTCACAAGGCCTTCATCATTATTGTATTTTATAAAGCCTATTACTAAGGTCTCCGTCACAATTCTTTCATCAGTATTGTATTTTATCAAGCCTGTAACTAAGGTTTCGGTCACAAGGCTTTCATCAGTATTCTATTATATGAAGCCTGTTACTAAGGTCTCGGTTACAAGACCTTCATCAGTATTGTATTTTATCAAGCCTGTTACTAGGGTCTCGGTCACAAGGCCTTCATCATTATTGTATTTTATAAAGCCTATTACTAAGGTCTCCGTCACAATTCTTTCATCAGTATTGTATTTTATCAAGCCTGTAACTAAGGTTTCGGTCACAAGGCTTTCATCAGTATTCTATTTTATGAAGTCTGTTACTAAGGTCTCGGTTACAAGACCTTCATCAGTATTGTATTTTATCAAGCCTGTTACTAAGGTCTCGGTCACAAGGCTTTCATCAGTATTGTATTTTATCAAGCCTGTTACTAAGGTCTCGGTCACAATGCTTTCAACAGTATTGTATTTTATCAAGCCTGATACTAAGGTCTCGGTTACAAGGCTTTCATCAGTATTGTATTTTACCTAGCCTGTTACTAAGGTCTCGGTTACAAGGCTTTCATCAGTATTGTATTTTATCAAGCCTGTTACTAAGGTCTCGGTCACAAGGGTTTCATCATTATTGTATTTTATCAAGCCTGTTACTAAGGTCTCGGTCACAAGGCTTTCATCAGTATTGTATTTTATCAAGCCTGTTACTAAGGTCTAGGTCACAAGGGTTTCATCATTATTGTATTTTATCAAGCCTGTTACTAAGGTCTCAGTCACAAGGGTTTCGTAAGTTCTTGTTTTCATTCAAACGTTTCGGTCACAAGGGTTTCGTCAGTATTGTATTTTATGAAGCCTGTTACTAAGGTCTCGGTCACAAGGGTTTCATCATTATTGTATTTTATCAAGCCTGTTACTAAGGTCTCGGTCACAAGGCTTTCATCAGTATTGTATTTTATCAAGCCTGTTACTAAGGTCTAGGTCACAAGGGTTTCATCATTATTGTATTTTATCAAGCCTGTTACTAAGGTCTCAGTCACAAGGGTTTCGTAAGTTCTTGTTTTCATTCAAACGTTTCGGTCACAAGGGTTTCGTCAGTATTGTATTTTATGAAGCCTGTTACTAAGATCTCAGTCACAAGGCCTTCATCAGTATTGTATTTTATCAAGCCTGTTTCTAAGGTCTCGGTCACAAGGCCTTCATCAGTATTGTATTTTATCAAGCCTGTTACTCAGGTCTCGGTCACAAGGCTTTCATCAGTATTGTATTTTATCAAGCCTGTTACTAAGGTCTCGGTCACAAGGGTTTCATCAATATTATATTTTATCAAGCCTGTTGCTAGGGTCTGGGTCACAAGGCCTTCATCATTATTGTATTTTATCAAGCCTGTTACTAAGATCTCGGTCACAATTCTTTTATCAGTATTGTATTTTATCAAGCCTGTATCTAAGGTCTCGGTCACAAGGCTTTCATCAGTATTGTATTTTATGAAGCCTGTTACTAAGGTCTCGGTTACAAAGCCTTCATCAGTATTGTATTTTATCAAGCCTGTTACTAGGGTCTCGGTCACAAGGCCTTCATCATTATTGTATTTTATCAAGCCTGTTACTAAGGTCTCCGTCACAATTCTTTCATCAGTATTGTATTGTATCAAGCCTGTAACTAAGGTTTGGGTCACAAGGCTTTCATCAGTATTGTATTTTATGAAGCCTGTTACTAAGGTCTCGGTTACAAGGCCTTCATCAGTATTGTATTTTATCAAGCCTGTTACTAAGGTCTCGGTCACAATTCTTTCATCAGTATTGTATTTTATCAAGCCTGATACTAAGGTCTCAGTTACAAGGCTTTCATCAGTATTGTATTTTATCTAGCCTGTTACTAAGGTCTCAGTTACAAGGCTTTCATCAGTATTGTATTTTATCAAGCCTGTTACTAAGGTCTCGGTCACAAGGGTTTCATCATTATTGTATTTTATCAAGCCTGTTACTAAGGTCTCGGTCACAAGGCCTTCATCAGTATTGTATTTTATCAAGCATGTTACTAAGGTCTCGGTCACAAGGCCTTCATCAGTATTGTATTTTATCACGCCTGTTACTAAGGTCTCGGTCACATGGGTTTCATCAGTGTTGTATTTTATCAAGCCTGTTACTAACATCTCGGTCACAAGGCCTTCATCATTATTGTATTTTATCAAGCCTGTTACTACGGTCTCGGTCACAATGCCTTCATCAGTATTGTATTTTATCAAGCCTGTCACTAAGGTCTCGGTCACAAAGCTCTCATCAGTATTGTATTTTATCAAGCCTGTTACTCAGGTCTCCATCACAAGACTTTCATCAGTAATGTATTTTATCAAGCCTGTTACTTAGGTCTCGGTCATGATGCTTTCATCAGTATTGTATTTTATCAAGCCTGTTATTAAGGTCTCGGTCACAAGGCTTTCATCAGTATTGTATTTTATCAAGCCTGTTTCTAAGGTCTCGGTCACAAAGCTTTCATCAGTATTGTATTTTATCAAGCCTGTTACTAAGGTCTCGGTCACAAAGCTTTCATCAGTATTGTATTTTATCAAGCCTGTTACTAAGATCTCAGTCACAAGACCTTCATCAGTATTTTATTTTATCAAGCCTGTTACAAAGGTCTCGGTCACAATGCTTTCATCAGTATTGTATTTTATCAAGCCTGTTTCTAAGGTCTCGGTCACAAGGCCTTCATCACCATTGGATTTTATCAAGCTTGTTACTAAGATCTCAGTCACAAGGCTTTCATCAGTATTGTATTTTATCAAGCCTGTTACTAAGATCTCGGTCACAAGGCCTTCATTATTATTGTATTTTATCAAGCCTGTTGCTAAGATCTCAGTCACAAGGCCTTCATCAGTATTGTATTTTATCAAGCCTGTTACTCAGGTCTGGGTCACAAGGCTTTCATCAGTATTGTATTTTATCAAGCCTGTTACTCAGGTCTCGGTCACAAGGCTTTCATCAGTATTGTATTTTATCAAGCCTGTTACTAAGGTCTCGGTCACAAGGGTTTCATCAATATTATATTTTATCAAGCCTGTTCCTAGGGTCTGGGTCACAAGGCCTTCATCATTATTGTATTTTATCAAGCCTGTTACTAAGATCTCGGTCACAATTCTTTTATCAGTATTGTATTTTATCAAGCCTGTATCTAAGGTCTCGGTCACAAGGCTTTCATCAGTATTGTATTTTATGAAGCCTGTTACTAAGGTCTCGGTTACAAAGCCTTCATCAGTATTGTATTTTATCAAGCCTGTTACTAGGGTCTCGGTCACAAGGCCTTCATCATTATTGTATTTTATCAAGCCTGTTACTAAGGTCTCCGTCACAATTCTTTCATCAGTATTGTATTGTATCAAGCCTGTAACTAAGGTTTGGGTCACAAGGCTTTCATCAGTATTGTATTTTATGAAGCCTGTTACTAAGGTCTCGGTTACAAGGCCTTCATCAGTATTGTATTTTATCAAGCCTGTTACTAAGGTCTCGGTCACAATTCTTTTATCAGTATTGTATTTTATCAAGCCTGATACTAAGGTCTCGGTTACAAGGCTTTCATCAGTATTGTATTTTATCTAGCCTGTTACTAAGGTCTCAGTTACAAGGCTTTCATCAGTATTGTATTTTATCAAGCCTGTTACTAAGGTCTCGGTCACAAGGGTTTCATCATTATTGTATTTTATCAAGCCTGTTACTAAGGTCTCGGTCACAAGGCTTTCATCAGTATTGTATTTTATCAAGCCTGTTACTAAGGTCTAGGTCACAAGGGTTTCATCATTATTGTATTTTATCAAGCCTGTTACTAAGGTCTCAGTCACAAGGGTTTCGTAAGCTCTTGTTTTCATTCAAACGTTTCGGTCACAAGGGTTTCGTCAGTATTGTATTTTATTAAGCCTGTTACTAAGGTCTCGGTCACAAGGGTTTCATCAGTGTTCTATTTTATTAAGCCTGTTACTAAGGTCTCGGTCACAAGGGTTTCATCAGTATTGTATTTTATCAAGCCTGTTACTAAGGTCTCAGTCACAAGGGTTTCGTAAGTTCTTGTTTTCATTCAAACGTTTCGGTCACAAGGGTTTCATCAGTATTGTATTTTATTAAGCCTGTTACTAAGGTCTCGGTCACAAGGGTTTCATCTGTGTTGTATTTTATTAAGCCTGTTACTAAGGTCTCGGTCACAAAGGTTTCATCAGTGTTGTATTTTATTAAGCCTGTTACTAAGGTCTCAGTCACAAGGGTTTCATCATTATTGTAAATTATCAAGCCTGTTACTAAGGTCTCAGTCACAATGGTTTCGTAAGTTCTTGTTTTCATTCAAACGTTTCGGTCACAAGGGTTTCATCAGTATTGTATTTTATTAAGCCTCTTACTAAGATCTCGGTCACAAGGGTTTCATCAGTGTTGTATTTTATTAAGCCTGTTACTAAGGTCTCAGTCACAAGGGTTTCGTAAATTCTTGTTTTCATTCAAACGGTTCGGTCACAAGGGTTTCGTCAGTATAGTATTTTATCAAACCTGTTACTAAGGTCTCGTTCACAAGGGTTTCATCAGTGTTGTATTTTATTAAGCCTGTTACTAAGGTCTCGGTCACAAGGGTTTTATCATTATTGTATTTTATCAAGCCTGTTACTAAGGTCTCAGTCACAAGGGTTTCGTACGTACTTGTTTTCATTCAAACGTTTCGGTCACAAGGGTTTCGTCAGTATTGTATTTTATTAAGCCTGTTACTAAGGTCTCGGTCACAAGGGTTTCATCAGTGTTGTATTTTATTAAGCCTGTTACTAAGGTCTCGGTCACAAGGGTTTCATCAGTATTGTATTTTATTAAGGCTGTTACTAAGGTCTCGGTCACAAGGGTTTCATCAGTGTTGTATTTTATTAAGCCTGTTACTAAGGTCTCAGTCACAAGGGTTTCGTAAATTCTTGTTTTCATTCAAACGTTTCGGTCACAAGGGTTTCGTCAGTATTGTATTTTATTAAGCCTGTTACTAAGGTCTCGGTCACAAGGGTTTCATCAGTTTTGTATTTTATCAAGCCTGTTACTAAGTTCTCGGTCACAAGGGTTTCATCAGTATTGTATTTTATCAAGCCTGTTACTAAGGTCTCGGTCACAAGGGTTTCATCAGTGTTGTATTTTATGAAGCCTGTTACTAAGGTCTCGGTCACAAGGCTTTCATCAGTGTTGTATTTTATGAAGCCTGTTACTAAGGTCTCGGTCACAAGGCTTTCATCAGTGTTGTATTTTATCAAGCCTGTTACTAAGGTCTCGGTCACAAGGCTTTCATCAGTATTGTATTTTATCAAGCCTGTTACATGATGCTACATCTGAGATATAATGTAAACTGTATACAGTGAATGAAGACAAGAATTTTCTTATTACTTTATATAATTTGTTTTCCTAAATTTCCTGTATTTTAGTATTCTATGCAAAATCAGACACTGTTCAATATTTTAGCAATAGTAAATCATGTATTTAACATTTGGAAATAATAATATGATAATTTAGTATGATTGATAAAAATAAAATTGTTCAATTACAAACTGTACATTATGAAGACAATAGAAACGTAGATATCTAGTTATTGCGCACAACTCATTTCTGGAATAATCTTCATTAAGTACGCCTCTATGTTTCTACTCTCTTTATAAAACACAACAAAATTTACATCATTTAGCTTTCAAATCTTTTGACTTTATCTAGTTATTACACACGACTTGTTTCTGGAATAAACTTCATCAGGTACGCTCATTGTCAAAAGATTGGAAAGCTAAATGATATAAATGTTTTGTGTTTTATGAAGCTAATGAACTACAAGATTAATAAAATCGTGGTTATAAATTAAACAGGATCTATTTAGTTTTCCATGTGAACTTGAGATGAAGGTTGATGATAGCATCTAGTTGGCATTTTATTTATGATTAATTATACTATAACTAATTGACGTGCTTCATTGTCAAAAATATGTCATGAATGACCAAATAGCGCAGTAAGTCACGAATGCACGCAGCGCATGAGTGAGTTACAACGTTATTTAGTTATGAGTGACATATTTTTGATAATGTAACTCGTCAATTAACTATAGTATTTATTATATAGATAAAAAAAAAATGCTTCGAATCGAATTGAACATAAAATCGTGTATAATACGTGTGTAGCGTAGGGATATACTATAATGTGTTTCGCTTCAAAAAATATGGCGCCACCCACGACAATAAAATAATTAAAATACTTACCTTGAAATATTATTTTGGTTGAATTTGATCAAAATTGATGCGTATGCGAAGCCAAATAATGTCTAATCTTTACTTTTCAAACTGGAAGTCTTCATATGACGTTGACAACGAAATGTCGCGAAATATAGTGAGGGTGAAATTAAAAACAATAATCTCACTGTGAAATTATCGTTTTTATTTAACTCGGAACATTCTGTAATTCACAGCTATCTATAAAATAAATACATATAAAGTTCAGTTTTGATAACTTGATCAGTTTGAACAATTTAAAAATGTGTAAAATGCAGAAATATTGCTCATATAATCATAAACAACAATTGATCAAGTTACACCATATAGTGAGGTCAAATAAACATTATAATTATAACGTAATATTTGTAGTTGCACGTCTGTCAAAGTCATACTTTTAAATTTGCACCCCATGTATAAAAATAATACACAATTTTTCTAACTTCCATTGGGCATCTTATTTGCTGGGTACCAAACATAAAAATCATATAAGTGCTTAGTGGTCGGAAAAGATTGTTTCACGTAATTTAAAGCTTGAAACAATTTATTAAGACTGGCATTTGGTGGACACCTGAAAGGCAAAATATCCATGACATCATCACTAGGATTTTTAACGAGAGTGACACGATGGGTGCCACTTGTGGAGGAGGAACTGTTTACCCTTCCTGAGCACCTGAGTTAACCACTAATTTATACAGGGTTTCCTGTTGCTATATCTTTGGCTTTCTGTGTAGTACTTTGTCGACTATCTTTTTGTTTTCTTGTCCTTTTCTGTTTTCCATTGTACTCTGTCCTTCTTCAAATTATGGCTTCTGATGGTCCCTTTGGTATCTTCAAATTTTCGTTTTTTACATTGGTCAATGTGGTAATCAAAATCAAAATACCCGTCCATGATGCAAATTAGGAGGTGAAATCGACTTGTACAGCAATTGAAATAGTTTGCCTGAATATCGCGATTTTTATAATTGCCTCGTCTAGCAACGGGTAGGCAACGAATATTCATATTTGCGCTCATTTGAAGGATGTCATTCCCTAACCACAGGTGTACCATGTACGTAAGTCAGAATTTAAAGTTAAGTAATTTACACACACTAGGAAATCACACATAGAAGCATTGTAACATACTAGCTGTAATATTTCCATAATATATGGTTCTGTCATGGGGACAGATAAAGTTGATTGTGTTGAATCGAGTTCAGGGCAAACAGTAAATGCCATTTCACGTATGATTAGCTAATGATTTTCTTTATTATGAAAATAGGAATATGAGTGACACAAAGCTTTTTGTAGCTGCCATCGACTTTGGGAGTTCTGGGGCTGGCTATGCATTTTCCTTTGCTTACCAGTTCAAGAATAATCCCATAGATGTACACACGTCCATGTGGAGCAGTGGGACTACCTCAAAAATACCATGTGTACTTCTGTTTGATGAAAGTAAGAAATTTGTCTGTTTTGGATTCGACGCTGAAGACAAATATGAAGACCTGTTTAACAATGATGAACACGACAAGTGGTATTACTTCAAAGGTTTTAAGATGCAGTTATATAGTGCAGTAGAAAATGACGAGGTTTGTATTATATAACCATATTGTGGGATAGAACTGATGACCGGAAGTATATGTCATGAATATATAATGATATGATAAATACGGCTATGCAATTTTTTTCGGCCAATCGGATTGCTCGTAGAATGAAAGCAGCTCGCAACATTTTCATTGGATGGTACATAGGGTCAATCGCTTGTGACCCGTAATGGGGTTTCCTCAGATATTCCATGCCGCGCCACATCAGTAAAGGAGAGTGAGTGAGTGATCGGATCTTAATCAGTTTGAAATACAGCTTAATTGAAGCTAAGTAATAATTAAACAGTTATATGGGAAATGTTGCATACTGTGTAGCCCTCTTTACACATAGAACCAAGGAATATATTGTCATCTCTTTGCGTCGGTAGATTTTTACTCTATTTCTTTTCTTTGGAACATTTAACCAAATGAACCCTCAACATTTTATATAATTTTCATCATAACTACCAAGTATAAAATTTGATTTTTTCTTTGTAAACCACTTTGATGGAATTAGCATAGTTTGTGTGAATGGTTATTCTAATAATCCTCTACCAGCATTGTTGGAAGATAATAAAACGAGCAATCAGAAACCGTAAATCGAAGAATAAATAATACCATGGCAAAAAAAGCAGAGGACGACGAACCATTGTCCAGTAAACACTACACAGAAAACTAATAATACGACACATAAAGCCTCCAGAAAACCAGAGGTAAACTCATGTACATTGAAATGGTAAACCGTTCCTGGTCCACTAGAGACACCCATCCTGTTTATTATCTTATATAGTTTGGGGTTTATTTGTCAATCAGAAACCAAATTTTGAAATAGGACTCCATCAGAAAAACTTTTGAAAGGAATCTTGAATGGATGGTCCTATAGAAAATGTAATTTCCCCTCGTTCAGAAATCCAAGATCGGCGCCAAATCAGAACATTGTTTAATACATTGCGCTTTGAAATACGAATAAGAGTTTTCGTGCAGAAACTACGAACTTGGTTAAAACAGAAATGTACATTTGTTTGCTTTGGTCGGTAATTTAAGATGACAACGTCCCGGGCAAAAATTAGCATAAGAGTCTATGGAGAACATCTTTCATGAAAACATTGCATATTATGTAGGCAGACTTGGGAGGATGCTTACTAGCATAGTCCTATGCAAATTAACTTTTTTTGTGTTGGTTTAAAACAAATTCAACATAGCTCATAACAGAATAGTAGAAAAATATCTATCAAAGGTTTCTTCCATAAACTATTGATTAACATGATTGAATTGAAACAAATACATTTACCAAATACACAATTTACACTTTTGTGAGGTTAGGAAATCCATTATGGCTGCCACCACAGCCATTATATATATTTCAATATTACATCGTATCCCACAGAGACCACTAAACATTTTGAATTGTTCTCTATACTGTTACAGTTTTGTCCACATTCCATGCATTTGTGATGTTGATAAGAAATCAAAGATAAGACGGCGGCCACTGGCTATGAAAATATTTCATTCCTATTGAATACAAACTATACACAAATATTCATTGGATAATATATTATGTATAACCCAGTGATCGACACAAGGTAAGATGAGCATCTCTTTCTATTCTAGGATATTCGAGAAGATTTTGAATTGTATGAAATCGGAGGTAAAACAATGTCTGCCAAAGTTGTATTTGCTGCAGCCATAGGTTATTTAAAGGATCATTTGGTTGGTGAAATTAAAGATAGAAACCTAGGAGCAGTAGAAGATATGATGTATTGGGTTGTATCAGTGCCAGCCATCTGGAACGATTCATGTAAACAATTTATGAGGGAATCTGCTGAAATGGTACTATTTTAAAATCATTTAAATGAGAGAGTCACGGAAAATAAATCACAACTCTTTTGGTCATTCAACTCTCTACCAATCAATAAACACATTTTTAGCACAACCATTATTAGTTACATAAATTATTATAGGCTATTATTTGGCGTAACAAAACACAGCAAATAATGATATATTCATATATTATTAAAACGCATTATGTCTTCATTAAAAAATGTGGAGTGTTAGAGTTATGCTGTTTAACGCCGCTTTCAGTTACATCGTAGCGGTCATTTTTAATGGTGATAAGAAACCTGAGTATTCAGCGAAAACCACAACCCTGTCGCAAGTCTTTGACAAACGTTATCGCATGATGTTGTATAGAGTACACCTCACCATATGTGGGATTGGAACTCACAACGTTAGTGGTGATAGGCATCGATTGCACAGTTAGTTATAAATTCAACTACCATACCACCATGACCACGACGGCCCCTCATTAGAAATTAAGACACCAATGACCTAGACATTCCTACACAAGAACAGAAAATAGAAATATCCGAGAACATTGTTAGTACTTATGTTTATTTTTAATCTTCACCTACAGGTTGGAATCAAGGGAGATAAATTTTCCCTTGTGTATGAACCGGAGGCAGCGTCAGTTTATGCCAGACTTCTTCCGGTAGATAAGTTTGTTGGGGAAAATAAGATGGTTGTTCTAAAGACATTTGATCTTGGACGGAGGTTCATCGTTTTAGATGCTGGAGGTATTTGAATAGTTAAATTTGATTGATAAAATTAATAATTAATTATATTGAGGTTGGTCCTAATGAACAATCGAATCTAAATAGAGCCTGAATTTTTCTCGGTTGTAATTTTAATACAAATTTAGTTTAATATAAATATACAAAAAGAATAAGTAAAAGTGAACTTTAAATTTTATTTGCAGTTTTAAATGGTGACTACTTAGTAAATGCTATGTGTAGTTTTTCTAAACATGATTCATCAGTAAAATAAAGGAAATTCATTACCTCACCAGACACGTCAACACGTTGCTTTGCTCCTAATATAGAAATATACGTATCCATAAATGTGATTTCAGAGTTGTAAGTTGCTATTAAAGAAACATTCTTGAAACCATCCTGGTGATAGCTTTTTATCTTTATGAATTTATTGTACTAGTATTTAACTTTGTTCACATCAATAATATTGGTGAAATCCTGCTCACATGACATTGGACAATCAATCATTTAATACAATTTTTCCAATTCCAATTTGTACCATGTACTCCGGTTGTCACCGGGTACTTCAGTTTTTTCCAGATACTCCGGTTTTCACCGTGTACTCCAGATTTCTCCACATACTCCGGTTTTCATGGTGTACCCCAGCTTTCCCTTCTATTAAATGTGACTCATAGCATCAATGAAATGTTATTGTAACTGGCGTTAAACATCCATGGTAAATCCAATATTATCAGATGTGGTCACCTTTTTTTCTATTTATACACATGATGAAAACGTAGATATCAAATTTAATGTACATGGCGCGTTTCTGTAATAGCCTTCATCAGGTACGCTCAAAGTCGAGATATTTGAAAGCTAAAATATTTGATTATTTGGTAGCAAAAATAAACCAATGTGCCTAAACAGGATCATCCTTGTCTGAGGGAGTAGAACCTTAACTTTAATCATAATTGCATGAGTTATGCATTGTAATTTCGATACAATAAATATATAGTAAACCATATCAGTGGCGAAGCACTGAGTACTGAGCGGATGAAACCATCGGGGACTATAGTCTACCAGCAGTACATTTAATAGGGATCACTGTTCCATTATTACCCTAAAAGAGGTCACCGTAACTAACGAACATATGATATAGTTTCGGTGCTTATTGGACACGCTTCCCTCTTTGTATGGCAGCCCCTGGTTCGATGGGGATGCATCAATGCACAACGAACGTTCGTTACGTAAATATGTAACTAACATAAGACAAATACTATGCTCCATCTAACTTAAAGAAAGTCTTGCTGCAATTTTGGATGAGAAACACCTTTTTATGAATTGTTTCAGATGATCCGTTTCTTGGCAACCACTTTCGGCTTGTATTCGTTATATCCATGTCTGATAGTGGTAATCACAACGTTGGCCTATAAAGTTCTCATAGTACCACCATTTACAATCAGAAACATGAGCAAAAGAAAAAGGAGTGAATTATAAAACACTACACAGAAAAGTAAAGACCGAGCAACAGGATCGCCACTAATATCCGGGGTGAACATAAGTGCACCGAAAGGGTAAGCTGCTCCTGCTACACTAGTAGCACCCGTCCTATACTCTTGTTTTTACCGTGATATACCTCGATACCGACGTTGATATTAATTAATTCCCACCATTCTATAAATGCATACACCTCTAAATTTATGTAGGAGCATCACGAAGAATCCATGGGATGGGCTTTCTATTTGATTATTTATTTCAAGCGACTAAAGTATTAGGGTGAGGGTTATGGTTTTTAACACCACCCTCAACAATATTTCAGTTATATCGTGGCTGTCAGTTTTATTGGTGGAGTACACGGAGAAAATCACCGACCTGTAGCATGTCACTGAGAAACTTTATCACATAATGTTGTATCGCGTACACCTGGTCATGAGCGGGCTCCGAACTCACAATAATAACGTAGATATCACATTTAGTCCTCACAATGCGTTTCTGGAATAACACGCTGAAAATCGAAAGGTTAGTAGTGTTAGGCACTGATTGGACAGGTAGTTGTAAATCCAACTAGTATACGATCACGACCACGACGGCTCATTCAAGCGACTTAATGAAATACGTTAACTGGGTAGTAATACAGTAACACAATTTTCTATTTTAACAGGCGGAACTGTAGATATTTCAACTCAAGAAATTTCTACCAACGGCGAGCTAAAAATAATCCACAAGATTTGTGGTGGTCCATGGGGAGGAGAGTGTGTCAATCGGCAGTTCATGAAAATTCTTGTGGAATTGTTTGGTGCTGGTATTCTCCAAGAGTTCGGAAAGTCTAATGGTCACGACCTCCTTCTTTTGACCAGAGATTTTGAAAGAAAAAAGAAGACGTTTAAAATTTCTTCGGAGGAACTAAATTCTGTCAAATTATCAATTCCTTACAGTCTCATTGAAAAAGTCGAAGCAGAGAAAAAAAGGACATTTGCTGAAGTCATAGCCACTTCAAAATACAATGAACAACTTCGTTTCAAACGTGAAAAACTTACGATTAACAGTGTACTATTTATGAACATGTTCAAAGAACCAATTCAGAAAATTATACATGAAATTAGAACGATATTTCAACATGAAAGGTGCTCCGATGTTTCTGCTATCATGATGGTTGGAGGATTTTCTGAGGCAGATGTTTTACAGAGCGCTGTACAAAAAGCTTTTACTAACATTGAAGTATTCATTCCAGTAGATGGGTCACTCTCTGTTTTAAAAGGAGCGGTTATTTATGGGCATAATCCTCAAGTTGTATCTTCGAGAGTTTGTAATTTTACGTATGGCATAGAAATGCTGGAACCATTTGATCCTGAGATTCACAGTTTTGATAAACAGTGTACTTCTGACGGAGAGTTAATGTGTGAAGACATATTTAGCAAATTATATACTATTGACGACGAAGTTAAAATAGGAGATATTCGGTCCATCCCTGTATGTTACACGTTCGAGACTCCTGAAATGCAAGTTCATAGACGTTCTGCTGTAAAAGTTGAATTTTATGTCAGCGACATAGCAGATCCTTTCTACACAACTGATGAAGGCTGTAGAAAACATGCTACAATAATCGTGAATCCTCCATCGGGACAAATATGGCCAGAAATAGTAATTGGAAGAGTTGAACTTCAAATAACAGGGACAGAAATGGTGGGATCATTCATCTTCAATGACACTGAAGAACGAACAGCCGTAAGATTTGAATTTCTTCCAGCAAAATCATCAAAGAATTCTAATAGAAAGAGGATATTTGATCCTTTTTATTTAGATCTACAATCTTAGTGGCATCACGTAGTATTAGAGTTTACAAAACATTAAAATATAATGTATACACATGTATGTAATTTTGATTTATTGAGTATATTATATTATTCCAAAAATACTAGTGTTGAAATTGATTCAAATGATTGTCAGTGATGAAGTATACATCGAGCCAACCGTTTAGATTTTCAAATCCGAAAAGAGAGAACACGAAGCCTTCTATTGTCCGGTTCTTTCCTCATTCATGACTTATCACCGGGTTTGCAACAAGATTAACATTACGGGTGCCACATCTCAGGTCACCCCAGTTTTTAGTGGGGTTCGTGTTGCTCGATCTTTAGTTTTCTGTGTAATGTTTTGTAAATTGTTGCAACGTACACAATCGTTCCTATGATGCATCGTACACCAGTTCTGAATGTGCAGCGTGCACAACAATTCCGTAAATGCAGCACACAACATCCCGACTTGAAGGTCGGATGGTTTGGACGAATCAAATACATAACTCCTTCGAAAATGACATCAATGAGTGACTCGTGTTTGCAGAATGTCAAGAATTTTACCGATAGTGACCCGTTCTATTGCAAAATTATTCGTCTAATCACTTCTCTCGTGTAGCAATCAAGACATCCACCCACAGACCCGTCCCAGCCCCAGTGCTACCCATTGCCTAAATGATCTACTGTTTGTAGACTATTCCCTGTCATGAACATAATTGAAAAAGAAGGTTAAACAACAAAAAACTACATGTATTATGATATAATAGTTTCGTACCCATTTTGTTCCTCGTTGACTTCATTAGTGTTGTCTTGTTCATATGCATTCTAATACAATGCGAAAGAACCTAACATTAGCTATGTGGTAACTGATGATGTTAACATGTTAATTGGGTAAGCATATTTCAACAAATGTTCAGTGATATCGTGGCGGTCTGTTTATTACACATTTTAAAGAGGTACTCAGAAGTTGTATAGTGAAGAACAGATAATACAATGACCAACAGAAAAAGGCAAAGGGACAAATAATGATTTATATAAAACACTACACAATCGCATCGGCGGCGTATTGGTTAGCGTGCTCGCCGCGAGTGCGGACGATCGTGAGTTCCTGCCCCGGTCAAGTGAAACCAAAGACTAAAAACATGGTATGTGTTGCTTCTCCACTAAGCACGCAGCATTAAGGAGACAGAGCAAAGACTGGTTGGCTCTGAATCAGAATAATGTTCCCGAGTGGAGCGACATGTCTACCCGCAGACTGATGTTTCAGTGAGGTAGCAATATAAAATTCCTACTCAACAATGTGGTCCTCATCATCATCTCATTGAAAATTAACTTGTTGTCGCAATGAAATAGCTGAAAATTTCTCAGAATTGGCGTTAAACAACAATCACTCACTAACAAAACACTACATAGAAAACTAAAGATTCAGTAACAAGAACCACACAAAAACGAGGGTGAACTCAAATGCTCAAGAAGGGTAATTATGTGATATATTTAGAAAATAATTTTGTGTACGATGTGTTTGACGAATAACCGTTTTGTAAACATGTAGCACAAATAAATACTAGGAAATCGAATTTTACCATTTAAAGTATCTGAATCTCTCCACGTTATACGGAAATAGAAATAAGACATAGCCTCTCCATAGCTTACACTGAATTCCCTCATTTACCCGGGATGTAACCATAGTTATCCCAAGTTCAACACGCGTGAAGCAGGAACTGCTTATCCTTCCGGGGAACCTGAGTTCATCCCCGGTTTGTAGTGAGGTTCGTGT
Source organism: Bathymodiolus brooksi (assembly GCA_963680875.1). Taxonomy (NCBI): domain Eukaryota; kingdom Metazoa; phylum Mollusca; class Bivalvia; order Mytilida; family Modiolidae; genus Bathymodiolus; species Bathymodiolus brooksi. The sequence goes on from OY804587.1 coordinate 73,697,251, forward strand.
TGCTCGATCTTTAGTTTTCTATGTAATGTTTTCTATATCTTTTTTGGCCTTTTATCTTTTTCGCTTGATCATTGTGTTGTCTTCACACTCTTCTGAAAGTACCATACTCGTAACTAAACCTCTAATGACCAGTTGCTTATAAAAAGGGTTGTTGGAGTATTTGTTCACCCTTTAATAACTGCATCGTTTATTTACTTCTGCACTCAGACTCACCGGGTGAAATTTCGCTTACTTAAATCCTATCGTTTTAGATTTCAATAATAAATCAAGCTTGTGAAGAAAAGCGTATTATTTGCGAAAAGAGGGGTGTGGTGGAAAGATACCCTCTGCATAGGTATCGTTCATGTAGTAGTAATGAGAACATAGATATCTAATTTAGTGTACAAGACGAGTTTCTGGTATAGCCTCCATCAGGTACGCTCAAAATCAAAAATGTAATAGTTTAATAATAATTACAACAATTTCGAACTCTCAATTTCAATAATAATTTTTTTATAAACTATGTCATTGTCGAAACACTGACTATTTGGCGAATAAATAGGTAATCGACAAAAGAAATTATTTCAATTTTCCCATTGTGAACTCTCCATTAATGTGTTGCAACATTCCAGCAGCACCTGCATATGGATTATATCTTTCTCGGATGATACGATATTTCAGAGCTTGTGATTCATATCAGTATTTCCTGGATAGAGGGTTACTGCTAACAAGGACGCTACAGAACCAAGGGTTTCTCTTGGTTAAATAAAAAAAACACTTCAAGCGTTTTACGGTCGCCACCATGACTTGGTTGACCGCTATGAAATATCTGTGTCACAAATGACCACGGATATGTTCCACTTGTAGCAAAACACTTCCCATTCCTTTCCTCATCCATCACTTATCACAGGGTTTGTATCTAGATTAGCATAATGGGTGTCACTAGTGGAGCAGCAACAGCTAGCCCTTCCAGAACACCTGGATTCACTCTCGGTTTTTAGTGGAGTTCGTGTTGCTCGATCTTTAGTTTTATGTGTATGTTTTGTAATCGTTGTTTGTAATTTTGTACTTTTTCTTTTGGCCATTGTGTTGTCTGTTCTTCTTCGATATACGGTTTTGATTGCCCCTTTGGTATCTTCAAACTCTTCTTTATCGATCCAATGATACTAATAAAAATCGCAGATATCAAATATATTGTAGACGACGTATGTCATGAGTATATAAAGACAACAAATATATAGCATACTGTCAGAACAGTTCGAAAACGATGAAATAAGGGGAAAATCGATATCCCCAACACACATATGCATGACTACTTAATTTCCTGCTCTGATACAGGCACTTCATATAAATTCATTTTCGGTAATTAATTTGTTTTATATATTAAATTTACCATTTTAATAGGTGGAACTGTAGATATTTCAACGCAAGAAATTTCTACCAACGGCGAGCTAAAAATAATTCACAAGGTTTGTGGTGGTCCATGGGGAGGAGAGTGTGTTGATAGATAGTTCATAAACATTCTTGTGGAATTGTTTGGTGTCGGTATTCTCCAAGACTTCAAAAAGTATAATGGGCACGACCTCCTTCTTTTGACCAGAGAGTTTGAAAGAAAAAAGACGTTTAAAATTTCTATCAAATTACCAATTCCATATAGCTTCATTGAAATGGTCGAAGCAAAGAAAAAAGGACATTTGCTGAAGTCATAGCCACTTCAATATACAATGAACAACTTCGTTTTAAACGTGACAAACTAACGATTAAGAGTGTACTATTTATGGACATGTTCAAAGAACCAATTCAGAACATTATCCATGAAATTAGTACGATATTTCAACATGAAAGGTGTTCCTATGTTTCTGCTATCATGATGATTGGCAGATTTTCTGAGGCAGATGTTTCACAGAAAGTTTTTTCTGACATTGAAGTGTTCATTCCAGTAGATGGGTCACTCTGTTTTAAAAGGAGCGATTATATATGGTGATAATCCTGATGTTGTGTCTTCGAGGGTCTGTAATTTTAGGCATGGTATATTTCTCCTTGACGACTTTGACCAGAAGATTCACAGTTTGGAAAAGCAGTTTGAGATTGACGGGGAACTAGTATGTAAAGACATATTTGAAGCTTTATTTACCATTGACGAAGAGGTTAAGGTAGGCGATACTCGGTCCATAGAATTATACAGGACTTACCTGACACCAGAAATGCAATACTTTAGAAGTTGTGATATGAACGTGAATAATTTTGTCTGTGACAGGGTAGACCCTTTCTATACACCACGCGACAATAGTTGTGAATCCTCCATCGGGACAACTATGGCCAAAATAACACGTAGACGAGTTGAACTTCAAATAGCATGGACGGAAATGGTCGGAACATACATTTTCAATGACTGGTGAACGACCAGCCGTAGGATTTGAATTTTAATATATACATGTACTTTTGATTTCATGAATATAAGACATCTAGCATTAACACACTAAAGTTTAAATTCATCCAAATGATTGACAGTGATGAAGGACTTCATCCAGCTATGTAGGATATTAATATTGATTGCCCATAAAACTAATTCAGCCCCGCCACTTTTAATTGAATTGTCTGCCAAACCAGGAAAGTGAGCCGTCATGTATTTTTGTGCTAGAAATATCGATTTTGCCCCTTTCTACGATTTTTGTTTGAATTTTGGAGCAGATTCGACAGTGTGGTACTTTTGTTCTTCCTATTAATGCGTAGACAATTCCTAGTAATAATTTTATGTTGGTGATTAAAGATTTTGTTTTTGTAATAAACGGTTCTAATGGTATGGCTTTTATTATTATATTTTTTAACAACTTGAAAGATGTCAACATTCCACGTAATATTTTGAGGCCTTCCCCTCTCTGGTATTTAAATCTGAGAAGCTTTAAGCATGACAAAGAACAGTATAGACACGGTACCGGTTAGGAAGTCGGTTGATTTACCAAGGTCCTTCGCTATTCGGAACACTGTAGCTTTGGGTTTATGTGTTCCTCTGAACATCCTGCTAGATGTAACTTCAAAACTATTTAACCATGTAAAGTCGAACATTTAGCTTTTTTTGGTTCTGCTTCCACTTACGCAACATGTGGTTCTATATCACCATGTTCATTGGCACTTTTTACTGTATTTATGCATTGTAGTTTATATCAGATGTCTCAGTGTGAACCGCATTCTCAAGAATTTCTTGAACCCGGTAAAAAAAAGAAATGATATATATTCGGCTGAACATGTTTATAACAGTTATCTTGACGATGTTCTGTCAATTAATAATCCAAACTTTGATAAGTGGATTCCATTAAGATACCACAAAGAACGTGAGATAAAAGAAACAATAGAAACAGCTTTATGTGTCTTATTTCCTGAAATGTAATGCTAATTTTCAAACATGTACAACAACAACAAAAATCTTCATAACTGGGAAAAGATCTATTTCAGAAATGACTCCAACGTAGACTTGTTTGAGTAGCTATTGTATCAGCAGCTGATCACTAGTCCTAAAATAACTTTTATAGAAGTGACTGTATCAGGCCAGTAAAGTGAAGAGTCATGTATATGTGTGTTAAGGACATCACTTTTTGCCTTTATTTCTACGATTTGTCAATTGGTTTTTAGAATTTTCCGATCGTGTGGTATTTTTTGTTTTTCATGTTACTCATTAGAATTTAAGTAGGCGAATGTTCACCCGGTGAGTCTGAGTGCAGAAGTAAATAAACGATGTAGTTGTAAAAGGGTGAACAAATACTCCAACAACCCTCTGTATAAGCTACTGGTCATTAGAGGTTCTGTTACGAGTATGGTACTTTAAGAATAGTGTGACGATACCAAAGGGGTAATCAGAAGCCGTTACTCTAAGAAGGACAGACAATACAAAGATCAAGTGAAAAAGGGAAAAATGACAAACAACGATATACAAAACATTACATAAAAAACTAAAAATCGAGCAACACGAACCCCACTAAAAACCGGGGGTGAACCCAAGTGCTCCGGATGTTGCTACTCCACATGTAGCACCCGTCATCAATTATATATCCAATGGGTACTTGTTTACATGTTCTACATCCCGTGAAAAGAAGGGAATTCAATGGAAGCGGTGCCAATGCTATTTCCAATTCTATTTCCGTATAATGTGGAAAGATCCTACGTTGAACAGCACTCTCTAATTTTGACCATCGATGGCATGGTATATAACCATTATATTAACCAAGATGAGACGCTACCAATAAGATACATAATACGGTTGAAATAATCTAGCAAATACCTTAATCAATGTGAACGACAAAATAAATATTATAAACAGTAATACAACCATGGTACTCACATTGGTTACAACAGACATATCACAGAGCTCAAGGCGTACTTAATCTGTAAGTACTGAAAATGACTCTACCGGGTGCAAGCTTGAGGGGTAATACATATGCGTTTATAGCTATAACTACTGAATATCTTGTCGATTCAGATAATGTCAATTGTAAAATTCGATTTCCTGGTATTTATTCGTGGTCCGTTTTTACCAAACGGTTATTCGTCAAGCACGCCGTAAGCAAAATTATTTTCTCAATATAACACAGAATTACCCTTTTTGAGCATTTGAGTTCACCTCCCGGTTATTGAGTGATTCTTGTTGCCCTATCATTAGTTTTCTCTGTTGTGTTTTGTAGATCATTGTTAGTGTTTTTGCCCTTTTTCTGTTGGCCATTGCTTTATCTGTTCTTCGATTTACGGCTTCTGATAACCTCTTTAAAATTGTGTAATAAACTATAACATATATAATCAGTTGCTGGGAAAAAGGTTATTTATTATTTCATCTTGTAAAGCACGATTTCCTATTAATATTTTGGAATCGTCGTGATTGTGATTGTGCGGTAGTTGGATTTACCTCTAGCAATGTAATCAATTTTTATCACCACTGAATTGTGGGTACGAATCACATCCGTGGCTAAGTGTATTCGATACAACAAAAATTGTCAGTGACTTCAGTCAGCTCGATGGTTTCAAATAAAACAGACAGCTACGATATAAATCAAATTGTACTATGTTAGGTCCTTTTGCATTGTATTAGAATCCATATGAATAATACAACACTAATGGAATTAACGAGGAACAAAATAGGTACGAAACTATTGTGACATAATACATGTATATTGATTGAATGATTAGTTACTAGTATGTGTTGCTTAACCTTCATATTTCAACTACATTCATGACAGGGAATAGTTTACAAACAGTAGATCATTTAAGTAATTGTTAGCACTGTGGCTGGAACGGGTCTATGGATGGACGTTTTTAATTACTACACGAGCGAAGTGATTAGACGAACAATTTTTTCAGTAGAACGGGTCACTCTCGGTAACCTTCGTGACATTCTACAAACACGAGTCACTCATTTATGTCATTTTTCTAGGGAAGAGCTATGTATGCGATTCGCCCAAACCAGACGTCGTTCAAATCGGAAAGTTGTGTGCTGCATCGTCGGAACAGGTATACGATGTATCGTTGGAACAGTTATGTACGCTGCAACGATTTACAAAATATTACATAGAAAACTAAAGATTGAGCAACACGAACCCCACTAAACTCCGGGGTGACCTGCGATGTGGCACCCGTAATGTTAATCTTGTTAGAAACCCGGTGATAAGTCATGAATGAGGAAAGGGCCGGTTTGATATCACGACAATAGTACGCTTCGTGTTCTCTTTTCTGATTTGAAAATCTAAACGGTTGGTTAGATGTATACTTCATAACTGTCAATAATTTAAATAACATTCAAGACTAGTTTGTTTGGAATAATGTAATATATTCATTAAATCAAAAGTCCATACATGTGTATACATTATATATTAATGTTTCATAAACTCTAATACGTCATCCCACTAAGATTATATTTCTAAATAAAACGGATCAAATATCCTATTTCTGTGAGGATTGGTCAATGATTTTGCTGGAAGAAATTCAAATCTTACGGCTGTTCGTTCACCAGTGTCATTGAATACGAATGCTCCCACCATTTCCATCCCTGCTATTTGAAGCTCAACTTGTCCATCTACTATTTCTGGCCATAGTTGTCCCGATGGAGGATACACGAGTAGTTTTGCATGGTGTTTGCAGCCTTCATCAGTTATATAGAAAGGATCTGCTATGTCGCTGAAATAAAAATTAATCTCTGCAGCAGAATCTCTATCTTCTTGCATTTCAGGAGTCTGGTACGTCTTACATACAGGGATGGACCGAATATCTCCTATTTTAACTTCTTCGTCAATAGTATATAATTTGTTAAATATGTCTTCACACATTAGCTTTCCGTCAGAAGTACACTGTTTATCAAAACTGTGAATCTCCGGATTAAAGGGTTCCAGCAGTTTTATGCCATACGTGAAATTACAAACTCTCGAAGACACAACATCAGGATCATGACCATAAATAACCGCTCCTTTTAAAACAGAGAGTGACCCATCTACTGGAATGAACACTTCAATGTCAGAAAAAGCTTTTTGTACAGCATTCTGTAAAGCATCTGCCTCAGAAAATCCTCCAACCATCATGATAGCAGAAACATTGGAATACCTTTCATGTTGAAATATCGTTCTAATTTCATGGATAATGTTCTGAATTGGTTCTTTGAACATGTCCATAAATAGTTCACTTTTAATCGTATGTTGTTCACGTTTAAAACGAAGTTGTTCATTGTATTTTGATGATGCAATGACTTCAGCAAATGTCCTTTTTGTTCTCTGCTTCGACTATTTGAATGAGACTGTATGGAATTGGTAATTTGATAGAGCTTAGTTCATCCGAAGAAATTTTAAACGTCTTCTTTTTTCTTTCAAAATCTCTGGTCAAACAAAGAAGGTCGTGACCATTAGACTTTTCGAAGTCTTTGAGAATACCGACACCAAACAATTCCACAAGCATTTCCATGAATTGTCGATTAACACACTCTCCTCCCCATGGACCACCACAGACATTGTGGATTATGTTTAGCTCGCCGTTGGAAGAAATTGCTTGAGTTGAAATATCTACAGTTCCACCTATCAAAATATAAGATTGTATTACTGTATTACTACATAGTTAACGTATTTCTCTAAGTCGCTTGAAGGGGCCGTCGTGGTCGTGATCGCATAGTAGTTAGATTTACAACTACCTGTGCAATCAGTGCCTATCACCACTAACCTTTCGGTTTTCAGCATACCTGTTGAAAGTTATTCCAGAAACGCACTGTGAACACTAAATTTGATATCGACGTTATTATTGTGAGTTCGAATCCCGATCATGGCGAGGTGTACGCGATACAACATTATGTGATAAAGTTTATCAGTGACATGCGACAGGTCGGAGTTTTTCTCCGTGTACTCCACCAATAAAACTGACCGTCACGATATAACTGAAATATTGTTGAGGGCAGCGCATCCCATGAATTCTTCGTGATGCTCCTACATAAATTTGGTGGTGCATGAATTTATAGAATGTGGGAACAAGTTATTATCAACATCGGTATCGAGGTATTTCAGGGTGAAACAAGAGTAACAGGTCGGGTGCTACTAGTGGAGCAGGAGCTGCTTACCCTTCCGGTGCACTTGTGTTCACCCCGGATTTTAGTGGCGTTCGTTTTGCTCGGTCTTTAATTTTCTTGTCCTTTTTTCTTTTTTTTTCTTTTGGTCATTGTATTGTCTGTTTCTGATTGCCCCTTTGGTATCTTCAAACTTTCTTCAGATATTTAACAAGTAGGTAAATGGTGGTACTATGCGAAGTTTATGGGCCGACGTTGTGATTACTACTATCAGACGTGGATATAACGGATACAAGCCAAAAGTGGTTGCCAAGAAATGGATCATCTAAAACCATTCATAAACAGGTTATTCTCATCCAGATTTGCTGCAAGAGTTCTTTAAGTTAGATGGAGCATGGTATTTTTTTTATGTTAGTTACATATTTACGTAACGGACGTTCGCTATGCAGTGATACATCCCCATAGAACCAGGGGCTGCCATGCAAAGAGGGGAGCGTGTCCATTAAGCACCAAAACTATGTCCTATTTTCGTTAGTTACGGTGACCTCTTTAAGGGAAATAATGGAACAGTGAGCCCTATTAAACGTATTGCTGGTGGACTATAGTCCCCGATGGTTTCATCCTCTCAATACTCAGTGCTTCACCACTGATATGGTTTATTATATATGTATTGCATCGAAATTATCCAATTATGATTAAATCTAATGTTCTACCCGTCAGACAAGGATGACCTTAACAGATTGTGGATATCCTGTTTAGGCCCATTGGTTTATTTTTGCTTTTGCTCCCGAATACTTAATTTGTTGGCTTTCAAATATTTCGACTTTGAGCGTACCTGATGAGGGCTATTACAGAAACGCCCCATGTGCATTAAATTTGATATCTACGTGTTCATCATGTGTATATATGTAAGACTCAGATCGACGTCCAGTCTCTAATCGACGTCCAATCCTCAAATCGGCGTCCAATTCTCAAATATATGGCCGTTTTTCACTTTCTCAAATCGACGTACAATGACGTCACTGACGTATACTTCAAATGACGTCACACCCTTTAGGGAATGTCTTTGAAGCAATGATGGAGAAGGGACAAGACATGATTCCAGATGAGGGGTTCTTGATGATAAAAGACAAAAATGTATTTTATAGTTACTGTAGATAAAATCCTATTGTGTTTAGGAGTACTTCTACTTTAGTGGACCCTAACGCTAACCTTAACCGTAACCCTAACCTTAATCATAACCCTAACCCTAACCTTAACCCTAACCCTAACCTTAATCATAACCCTAACCCTAACCTTAACCCTAAATTTAACCCTAACCCTAGCTCTAACCCTAACCCTAACCCTAACCCTAACCTTAACCTCAACCCTAACCTTAACTCTAACCCTAACCTTAACCCTTACCCTAACCCTAACCCTAACCTTAATCATAACCCTTACCCTAACCTTAACCCTAACCTTAACCTCAACCCTAACATTAACCCCAACCCTAACCCTAAGCCTAACCCTAACCATAACCCTAGCCCTAACCCTAACCTTAACCCTAACCTTAATCATAACCCTAACCCCAACCTTAGCCCTAAATCTAACCCTAACCCTAGCTCTAACCCTAACCTTAGCCCTAAACCTAAGCTCAACCTTAACCTTAACCCTAACCTTAACCCTTACCCTAACCTTAACCCTAACCCAAACCCTAACCTTAATCCTAACCCTAACCTTAAACTCAACCCTAACCTTAACCCTAACCTTAACCCTAACCTTAACCCTAACCCTACCCTTAACCCTTACCCTAAAGCTAACCCTTACCTTAATCATATCCCTAACCCTAACCTTAATCCTAACCCTAGCCTTAACTTCAACCCTAACCCTAATCCTAAACCTAACTCTAACCTTATCCCTAACCCTAAACCTAACCTAGCCCTAACCTTAACCCTTACCCTAACCTTAGCCCTAACCCTAAGCCTAACCCTTTGGTTGTCATATCCGCATGGTAACAAAGTGAAAGGTTATGGGTCATGCACTTTGTTTATTACCATATCTGACTTCCGTGGTCCGCCAAAGTAGATTCAACCCCTATTGATAATATTAAAGAATGGGAAAATGCTTAAAAAAAACAGATTAAAAATAATAAAATGACGTTACAATTATTGTAGATGGCAAACTTATATCGTGTAAGCGGGCCAATAGATATGAGAGTTTGGAAAGGACGCCGATTTGAGAATATCCTAAAACAGTGATTTGAGATAATGACGTTGACGTCAGTGGACGCCGATTTGAGGACTGGACGTCGATTAGAGACTGGACGTCGATCTGAGTCTATCATATATAGAATAAAAAGGTGACCACATATGATAATATTGGTTTTACCATGGGTGTTTAACGCCAGTTTCAATAACATGTCATTGATTCTATTAGTCACCTTTAATAGTGGAGAAAACCGGAGTATGTGGAGAAATCTGGAGTATCTGGTAACAACCGGGGTATACGGTAAAAACCGGCGTATCTGAAGAAAACCGAAATACCCGGTGACAACCGGAGTACATGGTAAAAATTGGAATTCGAAAAATTGTATCATATGATTGATTGTCTACTGTCATCTGAGCAAGCATTCACCAATAGTATTGATGTGAATAAAGTTAAATACTAGTACAATAAACTCATAAGGATAAACAGCTATCACCAGGATGGTTTCAAGAATGTTTCTTTTATAGCAACTTACAACTCTGAAATCACATTTATGGATACGTATATTTCTATATTAGGAGCAAAGTAACGTGTTGACGTGTCTGGTGAGGTAATGAATTTCCTTTATTTTACTGATGAATCATGCTTAGAAAAACTACACATAACATTTACTAAGTAGTCACCATTTAAAACTGCAAATAAAATTAAAAGTTCACTTTTACTTATTCTTTTTGTATATTTATATAAAACTAAATTTGTATTAAAATTACAACCAGGAAAAATTCAGGCTCTATTTAGATGATATTGTTTATTAAGACCAGCCTCAATATAATTGATTACTAATTTTATCAATCAAATTTAACTATTCACATACCTCCAGCATCTAAAACGATAAACTTCCGTCCAGGATCAAATGTCCCTAGAACAACCATCCTATTCTCCCCCATAAACCTATCTACCGGAAGAAGTCTGACATAAACTGACGCTGCCTCCGGTTCATACTTAAGGGAAAATTTATCTACCTTGATTCCAACCTGTAGGTGAAAATTAGAAATAAACACAAGTACTAACAATGTTCTCGGATATTTCTATCTTCTATTATTGGGTAGGAATTTCTAGGTCTTTATGTTTTAATTATTAATGAGGGGGTCGTCGTGGTCATGGCTGTATGGAGTTGGATTTATAACTGCCTATGCAATCGATGTTTATCAACACTAAAGTTGTGAGTTCCAATTCTGCACATGGCGAGGTGTACTCGATACAACATTATGCGATAAAGTTTGTCAGTGACTTGCGACAAAGTTGTGGTTTTCGCCGGATACTCCGTTTCTTATCACCAATAGAAATGACTGCTACGATGTAACCGAATGTGGCGTTAAACAGCATAACTCTAAATCTCCACATTTTTTAATGAAGACATAATGAGTTTCAATAATATATAATTATATCATTATTTGCTATATTTTGTTACGCCAAATAATAGCCTATAATAATTTATGTAACTAATAATGGTTGTGCTAAAATAGTTCGTCTATTGGCGGATGTGTTTTTTGATTGGTAGAGAGTTGAATGACTGCTTAGTGCTATGACGAAAACGAGTTGTGATTTATTTTCCGTGACTCTCTACTTTAAAGGATTTTAAGATAGTACCATTTCAGCAGATTCCCTCATAAACTGTTTACAGGAATCGCTCCAGATGGCTGGCACTGATACAACCCAATACATCATATCTTCTGCTACTTCTATGTGTCTATGCGTAATTTCACCAACCAAATGATCCTTTAAATAACCTATGGCTGCAGCAAATACAACTTTGGCAGACATAGTTTTACCTCCGATTTCATACAATTCAAAATCTTCTCGAATATCCTAAAATAGAAAGAGATGTTCATATGACCTTGTGTCACTCACTCGGTCATACATAATATATTATTCAATGAATATTTGTGCATAGTTTGTATTCAATAAGAATGAAATATTTTTATTGACAATGGTCGCCGTCTTATCTTTGATTTCTTATCAACATCACAAATGCATGGAATGTGGACAAACATGTAACTGTATAGAAAACAATTCAAAATGTTTAGTGGTCTCTGTGGGATACGATGTAATATTGAACTATATATAATGCCTGTGGTGGCAGCCATATTGGAACTCCTATCCTCACAAAAGTGTAAATTGTGTATTTTGTAAATGTATTTTATTTTGATTCAATCATGTTAGTCGATAGCTTATGGAAGAAGCCTTTCATAGATAATCTCCTACTATTCTGTTATGAGCTATGTTGAATTTATTTTAAATCAACACAAAAGTGAGAGATCTGATACTATTCAGATTTGCAGAATCTCAGCTACCGGTACACGTATATTCATGATCAAATAAGCTTAGAAACAAACCATTTTGTAAGTAACAAGTTACAGATTTACCTATGCACGACTGTGTAGATTGTAGCAAGGTGGACGGACTAGTCTGTATGTAATGAAATTCGTGCATTGCAGTATGTCTCCAATGACCACTATTAACTAACTGAAAACATATTGAACAATAATATAGTATCCATCACTTATATCAACCAATGTTTTCACTTCATCGACCTTTTAATGAAAATCTAATACCGACGTCATAAATTATATTTATAATGTAATAGCATTGTAACAAAAGTAGACCGCTACAGACCCAAACTTACGGTCATCAGTTCTATCCTACAATATTGTTGTATTATACAAACCTCATCATTTTCTACTGCACTATATAACTGCATCTTAAAACCTTTGAAGTAATACCACTTGTCGTGTTCATCATTATTAAACAGGTCTTCATATTTGTCTTCAGCGTCGAATCCAAGACAGTCAAATTTCTTACTTTCATCAAACAGAAGTACACATGGTATTTTTGAGGTAGTACCACTGCTCCACATGGACGTGTGTATATCTATAGGATTTGTTTTGAACTGGTAAACAAAGGAAAATGCATAGCCAGCCCCAGAACTCCCAAAGTCGATGGCAGCTACAAGAAGCTTTGTGTCACTCATATTCCTATTTTTCATAATAAAAAAATCATTAGCTAGTCATACGTGAAATGACATTGACTGTTTCCCCTGAACTCGGTTCAACACCATCAATTTTGTCTGTCCTCATGACAAATCCATAGATTATGGAAATATTACAGCTAGCATATACGACGCTTCTATATGGGATTTCCTAGTGTGTGTAAATTACTCAACTTTAACTTCTGGTTTTTACGCACATTGATACACCTTCAAATGAGCGCAAATATGAATATTCGTTGCCTACCCATTGCTAGACTCTTTCACTTGCTGTGCAGGTCGAGTTCGCCTCCCAATTTGCATCATGGACGGGTATCTTGATTTTGATTGCCACCTTGACAAATGAAATGCTTTGTAATTGATAGTGTTGTACAAAAAGAAAACTGGAGATACCAAAGGAGTCAACAGAAGCCGTAATTTGAAGGACAAACAATAAAATGGTAAAAATGAAAAGGACTAAAAGACAACCAATAGGCGACAAAATACCACATAGAAAGCCAACGATTTAGCAGCAGGGACTCCATTATAAAGTAGTAGTAAACTCAGGTACTCAGAAAGAGTAAGCAGTTCCTCCTCCACAAGTGACACCCTTCGTGTTGCTCTCGTTAAAAATCCGAGTGATGTCATGAATATTTTGCCTTTCAGATGTCCACCAAATGCCAGACTCAATAAATTGCTTCAAGTTTTATTTTGCGTACAAGAATCCTGTCCGACCAGTTAGTACTTTTGTGCTTTTTATGTTTGGTACATTCCGAAAAACAGATAAGACGTGATACCCTTCGTGTTGTTCTCCTTAAAAGTCCGAGTGATGTCATGAATATTTTGAAGTAATCGAAACTGAACTCTACATGTATTTATCATAAATCATATTCCAAATAGAAGCTATCATCAACCTCCAACTCTACCTCAAGTTCAAATTGTAAACTAAGTAGATTCTGTCTAATTTATAATCATCAAAGAGTTCTATTCTAAATAATATACACTAACTCTATACGGTTATTTCTGCTTTTACACATTTTTAAATTCCTCAAATGAAGTTACCAAAGCTGAACCTCACATGTATTTATCATAAATAATATTCATCAACCTCCATCCCTACCTCAAGTTCAAATGGTAAACTAAACATATTCTAATCTACGTCACCGAATATGGTACTGCTTTGACAACTATTTTACCTATTGTGTTCCTGTATTTAAATACTGTTATAGTGACAGCCGGAACCTTTGTACCGTAATGAGAGCGGGAGGTTTGGCGCTTTAAAATCTGATTCAACCCACCATTTCCTTAGAAATGCCTGTACCAAGTCAGGGTCATTACGGTTTTCACAGTTTTCCGGTTGTTGACTGATTTTGTCTGTTTGTATAATTATGAGTTTTGACTTTCCCTTGGTAAGATTGTTCGGAGTTCGGTAATTTTGTTATTACCCTTATTTATAAACATCGATTTTGGTCATCTTAGAGTTGTAATCCAAATAAAATACATTAACTCCATAAAGCACAACACTATTACATCATTTGTCTTTCCAGTCTTTTGTCAATGACCGTACTTAATGAAGGTTATTCCAGAAATGGGTCGTGCACAATAACTAGATATTTACGTTTCTACTTTCTTCACAAGACAAAATACTTTTACATAATTTGCATTTCGAATCTTTTGATAATTAGCTTACCTAATGAACGTTATTCCAGAAACAAGTCATGTGCAATAGCTAGATATCTACGCTTTTGATTTTTTCATAAAACACAAAACTTGTACATTATTTTGCTTTCCAAACTTTTAACAATGACGTACTTAATGACGGTTATTCCAGAAACGAGTCGTGGGCAATAACTAGACATCTACGTTTCTATTTTCTTCACAAGACACAACACTTTTACATCATTTGGGTTTCCAATCTTTTGAGTTTTAACGTACCTGATGAACGTTATTCCAGAAACGAGTCACGCTCACTAAATTAGATATCAATCATAATACATTATCATATTATTTGCAACTGTTAAATACATCATTTACGATTGGACAGTTTGTGATAATGCATAAATACTAAAACACGGGAACTGTAGGAAAACAATTATATTAAGTTATAAGAAAATTCTGGATTTCATTCACTGTATACAGTTTATATTATATCTCAGATGTAGCATCATGTAAAAGGCTTAATAAAATACAATACTGATGAAAGCCTTGTGAACGAGACCTTCGTAACAGGCTTGATAAAATACAATACTGACGAAACCCTTGTGACCGAGACCTTAGTAACAGGCTTGATAAAATACAATACTGATGAAACCCTTGTGACCGAGACCTTAGTAACAGGCTTGATCAAATACAATACTGACGAAACCCTTGTGACCGAGACCTTCGTAACAGGCTTGATAAAATACAATACTGACGAAACCCTTGTGACCGAGACCTTAGTAACAGGCTTGATAAAATACAATACTGACGAAACCCTTGTGACCGAGACCTTAGTAACAGGCTTGATACAATACAATACTGACGAAACCCTTGTGACCGAGACCTCCGTAACAGGCTTGATAAAATACAATACTATTACATCATTTGTCTTTCCAGTCTTTTGTCAATGACCGTACTTAAATACATCATTTACGATTGGACAGTTTCTGATAATGCATAAATACTAAAACACGGGAACTGTAGGAAAACAATTATATAAAGTTATAAGAGAATTCTTGTCTTCATTCACTGTATACAGTTTACATTATATCTCAGATGTAGCGTCATGTAACAGGCTTTATGAAATACAATAATGATGAAAGCCTTGTGACCGAGACCTTAGTAACAGGCCTGATAAAATACAATACTGATGAAGGCCTTGTGACCGAGACCTTAGTAACAGGCTTGGTAAAATACAATAATAATGAACGCCTTGTGACCGTGACCTTAGTAACAGGCTTGATAAAATACAATAGTGATGAAGGCCTTGTAACCGAGACCTTAGTAACAGGCCTGATCAAATACAATACTGATGAAGGCCTTGTTACCGAGACCTTAGTAACAGGCTTGATAAAATACAATAATGATGAACGCCTTGTGACCGAGACCTTAGCAACAGACTTAATAAAATACAGTACTGATGAAGGCCTTGTAACCGAGACCTTAGTAACAGGCTTGATAAAATACAATACTGACGAAGGACTTGTGACCGAGACCTTAGAAACAGACTTGATAAAATACAATACTGATGAAACCCTTGTGACCGAGACCTTAGTAATAGACTTGATAAAATACAATACTGACGAAACTCTTGTGACCGAGACCTTAGTAACAGACTTGATAAAATACAATACTGATGAAAGCCTTGTGACAGAGACCTTAGTAACAGGCTTGATAAAATACAATACCGATGAAACCCTTGTGACCGAGACCTTAGTAACAGACTTGATAAAATACAATACTGACGAAACCCGTGTGACCGAAACGTTTGAATGAAAACAAGAACTTACGAATAATTTGAAGAGAGAAACAATTTAATAATTTACATAAAACTTTAACCGACCAATCTTTCAATCATTATTTAGAACAAACCACAAGACATATATTTTGTATAATGATTTTGTATTGTACATTATTATAAAGAGGTTAACTATATATCTAGTCATGAAGACCTTAGTAGGTTTGTTAAAAACAGCTACACCTATGGTATTTCATGATTATTCGGTTATTTGGTCAATTTGAGAGAAAACAATTGATTTTTTTTTCTTTTTTAATGGCATGCAAGCAAATGCTCCGTAAATGGAGTTCTCTGGTATCTAACGCCACTTTCAACAATATTTCAGTTATATCGTGGTGATCAGTTTTATTGGTGGAGGGAACCAGAGGATCCGTAGAAAACAACCAAAATGGATGATGACAATTAATCATGAAGGAAAGATATATGATGAATGATTGTTGAACGTTCAGGGAGCAGTGCTTGAGTTATATTGAGGACAATAACAAGTTCAACAATATAGGAGGAAGGGGTGGGATAACTGGAGCAATGATTGCCACTGGATAAGTATGGATATTTGGGTAGGGACGACATATTTAGTCTTCATTAGCGGATACAATTCATGGGGAAGGATATAACAACGTGGTACTAGGGATATAAACCTATGACTGAAAGCTTTCATTTCCCTCGTAAAAACGGGTAAATAAGGGCAGGGGTCATGTCTTTATATTAATAGGATGCGCTTATGGTGCACGCTTATTGAACTTCAACATATTTTATTGTCATATCAAACAAGAAAATTGGAATGATTCATCGTTATTTAATGGCATATAAGCAAATGTCTTGTAAATTCACAATTAAATCAGCCATTTGTCAGCTATACCATGACGAGAACAAGTTACAATTGATTAGATGATGACGACGATGATGATGTCTGTTTTATATTAGATTAACAAGCTTAGTTGGATTTTTATAGTTGTTAGCTCACTGAAACAACAGTCCGCGGAAAGACACTCGTATACACTGACATGATTCTGCATGTAATTTAAGATTTAACATGACCTTTCGGCCATTGTTTGTACCGGCAGAGTAATCTGGGAGCATTCAAATGGATGTCCTCGGAATTATTCAGGTCAACCGGTGGGGAAAATTAAGACGAAACACAGACAAACGACGCAAGACAACATTGTTGTATTTAACTCACAAACAAACTTAAGATACACCTAATAGAAACAGACAGTTGTTATTACAAATGTAGAGGCAAAATTAATGAAGCGAGGTAAGCAAATCCGAGTTCCACGAGAAACAAAGATGGCGACCACGTAATGATAGTTTTCCATAGAGAAATTCAATGACGTATATTATTTGATTTTCAATAATGAAAAAAAAGGGAAATGAATGGACATATGAAAAAATAAATACCATATTTTGAGAAATTCGTTCCCCTGAATATGAATTGAATATAATAATTTGAAGAATGTCAAAATAAACTATTTTAAGGAAGGATGCTAAGAAACTTCATAGCTGAATTACCTAAAGTAGTTGGTGTTAACTATCTTATTTACCTCTTGTTCTTATGAGGAGTTGTTCATTTGAACCATCCCATACAACCTACAACCTCCCTCACAGGCTTTGTAGCCATAGAGCATGGAGACTATGATATGTGTCTGCATCTTTGGATTCCTTAAGGCACGGGGGGGGGGGGGGGAAGAGAAACGCTTCATAACTAGGATAACCCACAGTACAAATATTAAACCATAACTAAAATCTCGAATCAATATGGAGGCCTTCCTATTACATTAAATGCTAAGTTCGACAACTTACAATTTAAAACAAATTATTGACATATTATTCAACGACCAATCAACACTCGAGTAAAATATTTTGATAACATTATAAATACATATTTTTGGTTTTAATGACCTTCTTTGAAAATGTCACTCGTGAAATTGTCATGTTTTTCTGTCTAGAAATATTGTCATTTCACCTACATTTACAGTTTAAAATAAGAATATACTAAAATGTCCAAGTATCATTAATCCACCTACACAAATACATATCACTTGACATTAGTGTTTACAATACGCTTGTTTCGAATCATGTCAATTCCGCTCATGTTCCGTCTTTTTCATGTATTGATGTTTGACATGTTAGGCAGACAACTTCCGGTGTTTTCGTTATCACCATGACAACGTAAACATAGCAGATAGTCGTAGATCATTGGTAATTGCTATATGGAGACAATACTGATGTTCGATACCCCACTGTCTGTCTGATAACAGAAATATATCAAGACAAATCGTTTTCCTTTCATAATTCTGATTCATGTACATGTACAATGACAGCAGTAAATAAAGAGAGACAACAAATTTAATTTTAAAGAAGTAACTGTTTGTCCATTGAAGTCTTTGATACAAATAAAAAAATGTAATTGTTATCTGCCTTTTCCAGAAAATGTTAAGAATTCTTTAAGTTGAGAACGGCTAAGGCGCCACATATCGATTGGAGCTTTCGTTTTGTACACTGACACTGGAAGTCCAGTGCCTAACATTCCATCAAAATCACGTGGTCTGGCCGACGAAAATAAATAAAACTTTTGACGGAATAGAAATGATTCGAAACAAGCGTATTGTATCTGATCACACAAATAACCACAAATAATGGATGACAAGAATGGACAAAATGAAAGGAGGACAAATAATGAGGTAAATAAACAAATATGTTACATTATGACTACTGAATCCATATACATAATATATTAGTAATCTAAAACAAAAGTGAATATGAATAATACGCTACATGTATGTTTAAAAGAAAGTCAATATAATCCCTTTATTATTTAAATGATATGCATGAATGAGTGTTAATTATATTGTCGTGCAATATAAATAAGAGGTAGATTAAAACTGCTACGAGATGTAATGTATTCAATTGAAATGAAGGGTGTTGGCCGTGTCATATTCACTATCGCATGGTGCATGTAGTTAAATTTACACCAATTCATGCTGTGAGTAGACTATTTCCACTTAAGTTGGGAGTTCGCATGCCTACGACAAGGTGTGCTCAATACAGAAGAAATATGATAAAGATGATTACTGACATGTAACGGGTGGATGGTCTTTTCCTATACTCCGGATCCGATCGGAGATATGCACTAGGTAGATGGTCTCCACCGAGTTCTCTGGTCAGTGACATGCTACATATAAATGATCTCTATCTATAGGTATATGCTGGTCATCCGTTCAGTAACATGTGATGGGTATGATGTATGCACAGCAACGTGTACCACGGTCACTGACATGCGACAGGTAGATGATGTATACCTGATACTCCGGTCAGTGACATGTGACAGGAAGATGGTCTGCAGCGCACCGAGTACTGCGGATCAGTGTATTGCGACAGGTAGATGATTTCCACCGGATGCTCCTGTAAGTGACATACGACAAATAGATAGTCTCCGCTGGGTACTCCGATCAGTGACATATGACAGGTATATGGTATAAACAGATACTTTGATAAGTGACATATGTCAGGTAGGTGGTGTTCATCTGCTACTCCGGTAGGTGAAATATTGTTGAAAGTGACATTAACAACCATAAATCTGCATTTACGTACCATCGGCTTGCATGTCTAAAAAAAAAGAAGAAAATTTCCATTTTTGCTGGTTCAAATTGACCAAATAACCGATTAATACAGACCCCATAGGTGTAACTGTTTTCTTAAACAAACCCACCAAGGTGTTCATGAGCCAATCTAATAAGTTAACCTCTATAAAATAATATACAAGACATAATTATTACACAAAAGAAATGTCTTGTGGTTTGCTTTAAAGTTAGAGTGTAGGCTTTGTGTATAGATGCTTAAATAATATAAAACGATCATTATCCGTTATGATGTATATCAAATTACAATTTAAAGTAAACAGTTACAAACATTGTTAGAAGACTTTCATCAGTATTGTATTTTATCAAACCTGTTACTAAGGTATCGGTTACAAGGCTTTCATCAGCATTGTATTTTATCAAGACTGTTACTAAGGTCTCGGTTACAAGGCCTTCATCAGTATTGTATTTTATCGAGCCAGTTACTAAGGTCTCGGTCGCAAGGCCTTCATCATTATTGTATTTTATAAAGCCTGTTACTAAGGTCTCGGTCACAAGGCCTTCATCAGTATTGTATTTTACCAAGCCTGTTACTAAGGCCTCGGTCACAGGCCTTCATCATTATTGTATTTTATCAAGCCTGTTACTAAGGTCTCGGTCACAAGGTTTTCATCAGTATTATATTTTATCAAGCGTGTTGCTAAGGTCTCTGTCACAAGGCCTTCATCATTATTGTATTTTACCAAGCCTGTTACTAAGGTCTCGGTCACAAGGCCTTCATCATTATTGTATTTTACCAAGCCTGTTACTAAGGTCTCGGTTACAAGGCTTTCATCAGTATTGTATTTTATCAAGCCTGTTATTATGGTCTCGGTCGCAAAGCTTTCATCAGTATTTTATTTTATCAAGCCTGTTACTAAGGTCTCGGTCACAAAGCTTTCATCAGTATTGTATTTTATCAAGCCTGTTACAAAGGTCTCGGTCACAAAGCTCTCATCAGTATTGTATTTTATCAAGCCTGTTACTCAGGTCTCCGTCACAAGAATTTCATCAATATTGTATTTTATCAAGCCTGTTACTTAGGTCTCGGTCATAAATCTTTCATCAGTATTGTATTTTATCAAGCCTGTTATTAAGGTCTCGGTCACAAGGCTTACATCAGTATTGTATTTTATCAAGCCTGTTACTAAGGTCTCGGTCTCAAGGCTTTTGTCAGTATTGTATTTTATCAAGCCTCTTACTAAGGTCTCGGTCATAAGGCTTTCATCAGTATTGCATTTTATCAAGCCTGTTACTAAGGTCTCCGTCACAAGGCTTTCATCAGTATTGTATTTTATCAAGTCTGTTATTAAGGTCTCGGCCACAAATCTTTCATCAGTATTATATTTTATAAAGCCTGTAACTAATGTCTCGGTCACAAAGCTTTCATCAGTATTGTATTTTATCAAGCCTGTCACTAAGGTCTCGGTCACAAAGCTTTCATCAGTATTGTATTTTATCAAGCCTGTTACTAAGGTCTCGGTCACAATGCCTTCATCATTATTGTATTTTATCAAGCCTGTTACTAAGGTCTCGGTCACAAGGCTTTTGTCAGTATTGTATTTTATCAAGCCTCTTACTAAGGTCTCGGTCATAAGGCTTTCATCAGTATTGCATTTTATCAAGCCTGTTACTAAGGTCTCCGTCACAAGGCTTTCATCAGTATTGTATTTTATCAAGTCTGTTATTAAGGTCTCGGCCACAAATCTTTCATCAGTATTATATTTTATAAAGCCTGTAACTAATGTCTCGGTTACAAGGCTTTCATCAGCATTGTATTTTATCAAGACTGTTACTAAGGTCTCGGTTACAAGGCCTTCATCAGTATTGTATTTTATCGAGCCAGTTACTAAGGTCTCGGTCGCAAGGCCTTCATCATTATTGTATTTTACCAAGCCTGTTACTAAGGTCTCGGTCACAAGGCCTTCATCAGTATTGTATTTTACCAAGCCTGTTACTAAGGCCTCGGTCACAAGGCCTTCATCATTATTGTATTTTATCAAGCCTGTTACTAAGGTCTCCGTCACAAGGTTTTCATCAGTATTATATTTTATCAAGCGTGTTGCTAAGGTCTCTGTCACAAGGCCTTCATCATTATTGTATTTTACCAAGCCTGTTACTAAGGTCTCGGTCACAAGGCCTTCATCATTATTGTATTTTACCAAGCCTGTTACTAAGGTCTCGGTTACAAGGCTTTCATCAGTATTGTATTTTATCAAGCCTGTTATTATGGTCTCGGTCACAAAGCTTTCATCAGT
Source organism: Bathymodiolus brooksi (assembly GCA_963680875.1). Taxonomy (NCBI): domain Eukaryota; kingdom Metazoa; phylum Mollusca; class Bivalvia; order Mytilida; family Modiolidae; genus Bathymodiolus; species Bathymodiolus brooksi. Next base: position 73,719,332 of record OY804587.1, read on the forward strand.
ATTTTATTTTATCAAGCCTGTTACTAAGGTCTCGGTCACAAAGCTTTCATCAGTATTGTATTTTATCAAGCCTGTTACAAAGGTCTCGGTCACAAAGCTCTCATCATTATTGTATTTTATCAAGCCTGTTACTCAGGTCTCCGTCACAAGAATTTCATCAGTATTGTATTTTATCAAGCCTATTACTTAGGTCTCGGTCATAAATCTTTCATCAGTATTGTATTTTATCAAGCCTGTTATTAAGGTCTCGGTCACAAGGCTTACATCAGTATTGTATTTTATCAAGCCTGTTACTAAGGTCTCGGTCTCAAGGCTTTTGTCAGTATTGTATTTTATCAAGCCTCTTACTAAGGTCTCGGTCATAAGGCTTTCATCAGTATTGCATTTTATCAAGCCTGTTACTAAGGTCTCCGTCACAAGGCTTTCATCAGTATTGTATTTTATCAAGTCTGTTATTAAGGTCTCGGCCACAAATCTTTCATCAGTATTATATTTTATAAAGCCTGTAACTAATGTCTCGGTCACAAAGCTTTCATCAGTATTGTATTTTATCAAGCCTGTCACTAAGGTCTCGGTCACAAAGCTTTCATCAGTATTGTATTTTATCAAGCCTGTTACTAAGGTCTCGGTCACAATGCCTTCATCATTATTGTATTTTATCAAGCCTGTTACTAAGGTCTCGGTCACAAGGCTTTTGTCAGTATTGTATTTTATCAAGCCTCTTACTAAGGTCTCGGTCATAAGGCTTTCATCAGTATTGCATTTTATCAAGCCTGTTACTAAGGTCTCCGTCACAAGGCTTTCATCAGTATTGTATTTTATCAAGTCTGTTATTAAGGTCTCGGCCACAAATCTTTCATCAGTATTATATTTTATAAAGCCTGTAACTAATGTCTCGGTCACAAAGCTTTCATCAGTATTGTATTTTATCAAGCCTGTTACTAAGGTCTCGGTCACAATGCCTTCATCATTATTGTATCTTATCAAGCCTGTTACTAAGGTCTCAGTCACAAGGCTTTCATCAGTATTGTATTTTATAAAGCCTGTTACTAAGGTCTCGGTCACAAAACTTTTATCAGTATTGTATTTTATCAAGCCTGTTACTAAGGTCACGGTCACAATGCCTTCATCGTTATTGTATTTTATCAAGCCTGTTACTAAGGTCTCGGTCACAAGTCTTTCATCTGTATTGTATTTAATCAAGCCTGTTACTAAGGTCTCGGTCACAAGTCTTACATCAGTATTGTATTTTATCAAGTCTGTTACTAAGGTCTCGGTCACAAGGCTTTCATCAGTATTGTATTTTATCAAGCCTGTTTCTAAGGTCTCGGTCACAAAGCTTTCATCAGTATTGTATTTTATCAAGCCTGTTATTATGGTCTCGGTCATAAAGCTTTCATCAGTAATTTATTTTATCAAGCCTGTTACTAAGGTCTCGGTCACAAAGCTTTCATCAGTATTGTATTTTATCAAGCCTGTTACAAAGGTCTCGGTCACAAAGCTCTCATCAGTATTGTATTTTATCAAGCCTGTTACTCAGGTCTCCGTCACAAGAATTTCATCAGTATTGTATTTTATCAAGCCTGTTACTTAGGTCTCGGTCATAAATCTTTCATCAGTATTGTATTTTATCAAGCCTGTTATTAAGGTCTCGGTCACAAGGCTTACATCAGTATTGTTATTTATCAAGCCTGTTACTAAGGTCTCGGTCTCAAGGCTTTTGTCAGTATTGTATTTTATCAAGCCTCTTACTAAGGTCTCGGTCATAAGGCTTTCATCAGTATTGCATTTTATCAAGCCTGTTACTAAGGTCTCCGTCACAAGGCTTTCATCAGTATTGTATTTTATCAAGTCTGTTATTAAGGTCTCGGCCACAAATCTTTCATCAGTATTATATTTTATAAAGCCTGTAACTAATGTCTCGGTCACAAAGCTTTCATCAGTATTGTATTTTATCAAGCCTGTTACTAAGGTCTCGGTCACAATGCCTTCATCATTATTGTATTTTATCAAGCCTGTTACTAAGGTGTCAGTCACAAGGCTTTCATCAGTATTGTATTTTATAAAGCCTGTTACTAAGGTCTCGGTCACAAAACTTTTATCAGTATTGTATTTTATCAAGCCTGTTACTAAGGTCACGGTCACAATGCCTTCATCATTATTGTATTTTATCAAGCCTGTTACTAAGGTCTCGGTCACAAGTCTTTCATCTGTATTGTATTTAATCAAGCCTGTTACTAAGGTCTCGGTCACAAGTCTTACATCAGTATTGTATTTTATCAAGTCTGTTACTAAGGTCTCGGTCACAAGGCTTTCATCAGTATTGTATTTTATCAAGCCTGTTTCTAAGGTCTCGGTCACAAAGCTTTCATCAGTATTGTATTTTATCAAGCCTGTTACAAAGGTCTCGGTCACAAAGATTTCATCAGTATTGTATTTTATCAAGCCTGTTACTCAGGTCTCGGTCACAAGACTTTCATCAGTATTGTATTTTATCAAGCCTGTTACTAAGGTCTCGGTTACAAGGCTTTCGTCAGTATTGTATTTTATCAAGTCAATTACTAAGGTCTCAGTCATAAGGCTTTCATCAGTATTGCATTTTATCAAGCCTGTTACTAAGGTCTCCGTCAGAAGGCTTTCATCAGTATTGTATTTTATCAAGTCTGTTATTAAGGTCTCGGCCACAAAGCTTTCATCAGTATTATATTTTATCAAGCCTGTTACTAATGTCTCAGTCAGAAAGCTTTCATCAGTATTGTATTTTATCAAGCCTGTCACAAAGGTCTCGGTCACAAAGCTTTCATCAGTATTGTATTTTATCAAGCCTGTTACTAAGGTCTCGGTCACAAGGCTTTCATCATTATTGTATTTCATCAAGCCTGTTACATGACGCTACATCATAGATATAATGTAAACTGTATACAATGAATGAAATCCAGAATTTTTTTATAACTTTATATTATTTGTTTTCCTAAATTTCCTGTATTTTAGTATTCTATGCAAAATCAGACACTGTTCAATATTTTTCCAATCGTAAATCATGTATTTAACATTTGGAAATAATAATTTATTATGAATGATAACAATAAAAACGTTCAATTAAAAACTGTGCATTATTGTTCTTTATGAGGACAATAGAAACGTAGATATCTAGACAATGAAATAATTTAAATGCTTACCTTAATATTCGTTATCTCGTCAATTTCAACTGATTTAAAGTTTATAATATTATTATCTTTTCAATCGTCAATTATATAAAGACAACGTGAATTATTTGTTTTATCTGATTGATGTACATTATTATATCTAATATATCTTGTCCAGTGGTACCTTAGCCTTAATTAATTTAAATAAGAAAGACAATATTATCTTTTATAAGTAATTGGCATGCTAAGGTAAATGGTTACCAGGAAGTCTCTGCTACTGTGGTAGTATAAAGCTGATGTGACGTGAGATGTGAGCTTTAGTCTTAGCAATTGAAATGCAGTTCATGATATAACAGGTAAATATGATTATTGTTTTTAGGCATAGATAAGGGTAATGGTGTTTAACACCACTTTCAACAATATTTCAGCTATATCGTGGCGGTCAGTTTTATTAGTGGAGAAAACCGGAGTACCCGGATAAAACCGTCTTCCTGCCGCAAGTCACTGACAAACTTTATTACATAATGTTGTATCAAGTACACCTCGTCATAAGCGGGATTTGAACAGATTTTTAGTGGTAATAGACATTGATTGCACAGGAAGTTGTGAATGCAACTACTATGCGATCACTACCACGACTGCCCCTATTGTATCATAAGCAACAATCTATCCATTAATCAGTTGGTTCGTTTTGCTCTTTTTATTAACTGTAGTGTTTTGTAGATCAGTGTTTGTCTTTTTTCTTTTGACCAATGTATTGTCCGTCGTTCTTCGATTTACGGCTTCTGATTACTCCTTTGATATTTTCAAACCTTGTGACTTTAGATAAGTAGTGCGTACCTTGTTTGATTCTTTGTTGATATTTTAATAGCTTTCTGTACATAAATATACACGATTTCTGATTTCTTTTGCGACAATAGATTTCTCATAGCAAATGTGAAATGTGATATATGATGAGAAATCCATTACAAAACATTAAAAATCAGCAATATTATGTTCATATCACGATAGTTGATTAATAATATCTATTATCACGTATAAAGATCAAAGGCAAACTGTATAAATCAGCGATAAAGCTAACCAGATGGGTTGTGAACTTCGGGTGCCTGCAATGCCGACTATGTTTGTTGTGTACAACATGTTTTTAATGTTTAAACACTGATTTTGTTGGAAGTATCAATGCAATAAATACATGTTTTATTTAATCGATCATTTACATTGTTATTCCTGTGAGTGGTTGTGTAAATATTGCCACAGTGCACTGCTTTGCCCGGGGGAGGTGGTCAATGAAGCTGTTAATACGACCCTGCGTGTATGATGTACCAAATAGACAATTCGCCATAAGAAAGTGATTTTGGACAACATCAGGAATCTTGCAAATAAAATAAAACCTAAGATATCTTCTTGCAAGTTGTCCTTGTTGATCATTTGAAAGGTAATCCTGTGTATGGCAAACAAGTGTGTAAATAAATTTCACATTTGTTAATTCGCCCACAATGTAGACAGGATCCCTACCGTCACACGACCCCTACCCTTAATTGTACACTTTTACGAGGGAAATGAAAGTTTCCAGCCATAGATGTATATCCCTAGTACCACCTTGTTATATCCTTCCTTCCTGATTAATTGTCAGTATCCATTTAGGTTGCGAATGGTCGGTGGTTTTCTACGGGTCCTCCGGTTTCCTCCACCAATAAAACAGACCACCACGATATAACTGAAATATTGTTGAAAGTGACATTAACCACCATAAATCTCCATTTACGAACCTTCTGCTTTCATGTCTTAAAAAAAAGAAGAACATTTCCATTTTTGCTGGTTTAAATTGACCAAATTACCGATTAATACAGACCCCATAGGTGTAACTGTTTTCTTAAACAAACCCACTAAGGTGTTCATGAGCCAATCTAATAAGTTAACCTCTATGAAATAATATACAAGACATAATTATTACACAAAAGAAATGTCTTGTGGTTTGCTTTAAATTTAGATTGTAGGCTTTGTGTATAGATATTTAAACAATTTAAAACGATCATTATCTGTTATGATGTATATCAAATTACAATTTTAAAGTAAACAGTTACAAACATTGCTACTTTGATATGGAAGTTGGAAATGGGGTATGAGATTTATTTTGTCTAATCATTTCTATTACTTATTTTTAATAAGATTGTCGTCTTCAGGATTTCAAACAGTTTTAGTGATGGAAAGATTTGTCAGTTAAAGATTTATGTAAATTATTCAATTGTTTAATTGTTTCTCTCTTCAAATTAAAAGATACTCCTTGTTTTCATTCTAACGTTTCGGTTACAAGACTTTCATCAGTATTGTGTTTTATCAAGCCTGCTACTAACGTCTCGGTCACAATGCCTTCATCAGTATTGTATTTTATCAAGCCTGTTACTAAGGTCACGGTCACAATGCCTTCATCAGTATTGTATTTTATCAAGCCTGTTACTAAGGTCTCGTCACAAGTCTTTCATCAGTATTGTATTTTATCAAGCCTGTTACTAAGGTCTCGGTCACAAGTCTTACATCAGTATTGTATTTTATCAAGTCTGTTACTAAGGTCTCGGTCACAAGGCTTTCATCAGTATTGTATTTTATCAAGCCTGTTACTGAGGTCTCGGTCACAAAGCTTTCATCAGTATTGTATTTTATCAAGCCTGTTACTAAGGTCTCGGTCACAAGGGTTTCATCAGTATTGTATTTTATCAAGCCTGTTACTAAGGTCTCTATCACAAAGCTTTCATCAATATTGTATTTTATCAAGCCTGCTACTAAGGTCTCGGTCATAAAGCTTTCATCAGTATTGTATTTTATCAAGCCTGTTACTAAGGTCTCGGTCACAATGCCTTCATCATTATTGTATTTTATCAAGCCTGTTACTAAGGTCTCGGTCACAAGGGTTTCATCAGTATTGTATTTTATCAAGCATGTTACTAAGGTCTCGGTCACAAGGGTTTCATCATTATTGTATTTTATCAAGCCTGTTAATAAGGTCTCGGTCACAAGGGTTTCATCAGTATTGTATTTTATCAAGCATGTTACTAAGGTCTCGGTCACAAGGCTTTCATCATTATTGTATTTCATCAAGCCTGTTACATGACGCTACATCATAGATATAATGTAGACTGTATACAATGAATGAAATCCAAAATTTTTTATAACTTTATATTATTTGTTTTCCTATTTTTCCTGTATTTTAGTATTCTATGCAAAATCAGACACTGTTCAATATTTTTCCAATCGTAAATCATGTATTTAACATTTGGAAATAATAATTTATTATGAATGATAACAATAAAAACGTTCAATTAAAAACTGTGCATTATTGTTCTTTATGAGGACAATAGAGACGTAGATATCTAGACAATAAAATAATTTAAATGCTTACCTTAATATTCGTTATCTCGTCAATTTCAACTGATTTAAAGTTTATAATATTACTATCTTTTCAATCGTCAATTATATAAAGACAACGTGAAATATTTGTTTTATCTGATTGATGTACATTATTATATCTAATATATCTTGTCCAGTGGTACCTTAGCCTTAATTAATTTAAATAAGAAAGACAATATTATCTTTAATAAGTAATTGGCATGCTAAGGTAAATGGTTACCAGGAAGTCTCTGCTACTGTGGTAGTATAAAGCTGATGTGACGTGAGATGTGAGCTTTAGTCTTAGCAATTGAAATGCAGTTCATGATATAACAGGTAAATATGATTATTGTTTTTAGGCATAGATAAGGGTAATGGTGTTTAACACCACTTTCAACAATATTTCAGCTATATCGTGGCGGTCAGTTTTATTAGTGGAGAAAACCGGAGTACCCGAATAAAACCGTCTTCCTGCCGCAAGTCACTGACAAACTTTATTACATAATGTTGTATCAAGTACACCTCGTCATAAGCGGGATTTGAACAGAACTTTAGTGGTAATAGGCATTGATTGAACAGGAAGTTGTGAATGCAACTACTATGCGATCACTACCACGACTGCCCCTATTGTATCAAAAGCAACAATCTATCCATTAATCAGTTGGTTCGTTTTGCTCTTTTTATTAACTGTAGTGTTTTGTAGATCAGTGTTTGTCTTTTTTCTTTTGACCAATGTATTGTCCGTCCTTCTTCGATTTACGGCTTCTGATTACTCCTTTGATATTTTCAAACCTTGTGACTTTAGATAAGTAGTGCGTACCTTGTTTGATTCTTTGTTGATATTCTAATAGCTTTCTGTACATAAATATACACGATTTCTGATTTCTTTTGCGACAATAGATTTCTCATAGCAAATGTGAAATGTGATATATGATGAGAAATCCATTACAAAACATTAAAAATCAGCGATATTATGTTCATATCACGATAGTTGATTGATAATATCTATTATCACGTATAAAGATCAAAGGCAAACTGTATAAATCAGCGATAAAGCTAACCAGATGGGTTGTGAACTTCGGGTGCCTGCAATGCCGACTATGTTTGTTGTGTACAACATGTTTTTAATGTTTAAACACTGATTTTGTTGGAAGTATCAATGCAATAAATACATGTTTTATTTAATCGATCATTTATATTGTTATTCCTGTCAGTGGTTGTGTAAATATGGCCACAGTGCACTGCTTTTCCCGGGGGAGGTGGGCAATGAAGCTGTTAATACGACCCTGAGTGTATGATGTACCAAATAGACAATTCGCCATAAGAAAGTGATTTTGGACAACATCAGGAATCTTGCAAATAAAATAAAACCTAAGATATCTTCTTGCAAGTTGTCCTTGTTGATCATTTGAAAGGTAATCCTTTGTATGGCAAACAATTATGTAAATGAATTTCACATTTGTTAATTCGCCCACAATGTAGACAGGATCCCTACCGTCACACGACCCCTTCCCTTAATTGTACACTTTTACGAGGGAAATGAAAGTTTCCAGTCATAGATGTATATCCCTAGTACCACCTTGTCATATCCTTCCTTCCTAATTAATTGTCATCATCCATTTAGGTTGCGAAAGGTCGGTGGTATTCTACGGGTCCTCCGGTTTCCTCCACCAATCAAACAGACCACCACGATATAACTGAAATATTGTTGAAAGTGACATTAACCACCATAAATCTCCATTTACGGACCATCTACTTGCATGTCTTTAAAAAAAAGAAGAACATTTCCATTTTTGCTGGTTCAAATTGACCAAATAACCGAATAATACAGACCCCATAGGTGTAACTGTTTTCTTAAACAAACCCACTAAGGTGTTCACGGGCCAATCTAATAAGTTAACCTCTATACAATAATATACAAGTCAAAATTATTACACAAAAGAAATGTCTTGTGGTTTGCTTTAAATTTAGATTGTAGGCTTTGTGTATAGATATTCAAACAATTTAAAACGATCATTATCTGTTATGATGTATATCAAATTACAATTTTAAAGTAAACAGTTACAAACATTTCTACTTTGATATGGAAGTCAGAAATGGGGTATGAGATTTATTTTGTCTAATAATTTCTATTACTTATTCTTAATAAGATTGTCGTCTTCAGGATTTCAAACAGTTTTAGTGATGGAAAGATTTGTCAGTTAAAGATTTATGTAAATTATTCAATTGTTTAATTGTTTCTCTCTTCAAATTACAAGATACTCCTTGTTTTCATTCTAACGTTTCGGTTACAAGACTTTCATCAGTATTGTGTTTTATCAAGCCTACTACTAACGTCTCGGTTACAAGGCTTTCATCAGCCTTGTATTTTATCAAGCCTGTTACTAAGGTCTCGGCTACAAGACTTTCATCAGTATTATTATACCTCATTGATATGAGAGTGTCTGTGATTAGCTAAGAAACATCACATGTCAGGAAAACACAACTTCATGTATCTCTAGACCGCGTGCTACGGGGAAATAAATATCATGTATCCTGCTATCGCGTGCCTCCATGGCAACCATCAACATTAATAACTACACAAGTTGAATACAATTTTCAATTAATTTTAAACAATGTTTTGTTGTGTGTGTAACTTCAGTATAATAAACAATGTACGGCCCTTGTTGTAGGGGGATATGAAGCTTTGTTTCTCCTCAGAAATCATGTTTCTCTCCGGCTTCGCCCCAGAGAAATATGACTTCTTCGGGTAAGAAAACTTCCATATCTCTCTACAACAAGGGCCATAAATGTATATTGTATTTTATCAAGCCTGTTACTAAGGTCTCGGTTGCAAGGCTTCCATCAGTATTGTATTTTATCAAGCCTGTTACTAAGGTCTCGGTCACAAGGCCTTCATCATTATTCTATTTTATCAAGCCTGTTTCTAAGGTCTCAGTCATAATGCTTTCATCAGTATTGTATTTGATCAAGCCTGTTACTAAGGTCTCGGTCACAAGGCCTTCATCATTATTGTATTTCATCAAGCCTGTTACTAGGGTCTCGGTCACAAGGCCTTCATCAGTATTGTATTTTATCAAGCCTGTTACTAAGGTCTCGGTCACAAGGCCTTCATCATTATTGTATTTCATCAAGACTGTTACTAGGGTCTCGGTCACAAGGCCTTCATCAGTATTGTATTTTATCAAGACTGTTTCTAAGATCTCGGTTACAATGCTTTCATCAATATTGTATTTTATCAAGCCTGTTACTAAGGTCTCGATTATAAGGCTTTCTTCAGTATTGTATTTTATCAAGCCTGTTACTAAGGTCTCGCTCACAAGGCTTTCATCAGTATTGTATTTTATCAAGCCTGTTACTAAGGTATGGCTCACAAGGCTTTCATCAGTATTGTATTTTACCAAGCCTGTTACTAAGGTCTCGGTCACAAGGCCTTCATCAGTATTGTATTTTATCAAGCCTGTTACTAAGGTCTCGCTCACAATGCTTTCATTAGTATTGTATTTTACCAAGCCTGTTACTAAGATCTCGGTTACAAGGCATTGATCAGTATTGTATTTTACCTAACATGTTACTAAGGTCTCGGTCACAAGGCCTTCATCATTATTGTATTTTATCAAGCCTGTTACTAAGGTCTCGGTCACAATGTTTTCATCAGTATTGAATTTTATCAAGCCTGTTTCTAAGGTTTCGGTTACAAGGCTTTCATCAGTATTGTATTTTATCAAACCTGTTACTAAGGTCTCGGTCACAAGGCTTTCATCAGTATTGTATTTTATCAAACCTGTTACTAAGGTCTCGGTCAGAAGGCTTTTATCAGTATTGTATTTTATCAAGCCTATTACTAGGGTCTCGGTCACAATGCTTTCCTCAGTATTGTATTTTATCAAGCCTGTTACTAAGATCTCGCTCACAAGGCTTTCATCAGTATTGTATTATATCAAGCCTGTTACTAAGATCTCGGTCACAAAGCTTTCATGGGTATTGTATTTGTTCGAGCCTGCTACTAAGGTCTCGGTCACAAGGCCTTCATCATTATTTTATTTTATCAAGCCTGTTACAAAGATCTCGGTCACAAGGCCTTCATCATTATTGTATTTCATCAAGCCTGTTACTAGGGTCTCGGTCACAAGGCCTTCATCGGTATTGTATTTTATCAAGACTGTTACTAAGGTCTCGGTCACAATGCTTTCATCAGTATTGTATTTTATCAAGCCTGTTACTAAGGTCTCAGTTACAAGGCCTTCATCAGTATTGTATTTTATCAAGACTGTTACTAAGGTCTCGGTCACAAGGCCTTCATCATTATTGTATTTCATCAAGCCTGTTACTAGGGTCTCGGTCACAAGGCCTTCATCAGTATTGTATTTTATCAAGACTGTTACTAAGGTCTCGGTCACAAGGCCTTCATCATTATTTTATTTTGTCAAGCCTGTTAATAAGGTCTCGGTCACAAGTCTTTCATCAGTATTGTATTTTATCAAGCCTGTTGCTAAGGTCTCGGTCACAAGGCCTTTATCATTATTGAATTTTTTCAAACCTGTTAATAAGGTCTCGGTCACAAGACTTACATCAGTATTGTATTTTATCAAGCCTGTTACTAAGGTCTCGGTCACAAGTCTTTCATCAGTATTGTATTTTATCAAGCCTGTTACATGACGCTACATCTGAGATATAATGTAAACTGTATACAATGAATGAAATCCAGAATTTTCCTGTATTTTAGTATTCTATGCAAAATCAGACACTGTTCAATACATTTCCAATCGTAAATCATGTATTTAACATTTGGAAATAATAATATGATAATGTATTATGATTAATAACAATAAAAACGTTCAATTAAAAACTGTGCATTATTGTTCTTTATGAGGACAATAGAAACGTAGCTATCTAGACAATGAAATAATTTAAATGCTTACCTTAATATTCGTTATCTCGTCAATTTTATCTGACTTAAAGTTGATAATATTACTATCTTTTCAATCATCAATTATATAAAGACAACGTGACATATTTGTTTTATCTAATTGATGTACATTATTATATCTAATATATCTTGTCCAGTAGCGCCTTAGCCTTAATTAATTTAAATACGAAAGACAATATTATCTTAAATAGGAAATTGGCATGCTAAGGTAAATGGTTACCAGGAAGTTTTTATTAATATCGTAGTATAAAGCTGCATGAGGTGAGGTGTGAACTTTAGTCTTAGCAATTGAAATGCAGTTCATGATATAACAGGTAAATATGATTATTGTTTTTAGGTATAGATAAAATATATATTGTAATAAAGCAAAGTGAAAAACAGAAAATACCACGATGTCAGAACAATTCCAATATCTGATAGACAAATTCGTAGAAATAGGCAAATCGATACCTCTAACACAAATACTGTACAGGTATTTTAATAAAAGGGTAAGGGTAATGGTGTTTAACACCACTTTCAACAATATTTCAGTTATATCGTGGCGGTCAGTTTTATTGGTGGAGGACACCGGACTACCCGGATAAAACCGTCGACCTGCCGCAAGTCACTGACAAACTTTATCACATAATGTTATATCAAGTACACCTCATCATGGGCGGTATTTGAAAATAACTTTAGTGGTAATAGACATTGATTGCACAGGAAGTTGTGAATGCAACTACTATGCGATCACGACCATGACGGCCCCTCATTGTATCATAAGCAACAATCAATCCATTAATCAGTTGGTTCGTGTTGCTCTTCTTGTTCTCTGTAGTGCTTTGTAGATCAGTGTTTGTCTTTTTTTCTTTTGACCAATGTATTGTCCGTCCTTGTTCTTTTAACCAATGTATTGTCCGTCCTTCTTCTTTTGACCAATGTATTGTCCGTCCTTCTTCTTTTGACCAATGTATTGTCCGTTCTTCTTTTGACCAATGCATTGTCGGTCCTTCTTCTTTTGACCAATGTATTGTCCGTCCTTCTTCTTTCGACCAATGTATTGTCCGTCCTTCTTCTTTTGACTAATGTATTGTCCGTCCTTCTTCTTTTGACCAATGTATTATCCGCCCTTCTTCTTTTGACCAATGAATTGTCTGTCCTTCTTCTTTTGACCAATAATTAAAGGTAATAACAAAATTACCGATCTCCGAACAATCTTATAAAGGGAAAGTCAAAACTCATAATTATATAAACAGGCAAAATCAGTCAACAACCGGAAAACTGTGAAAACCGTAATGACCCTGACTTGGTACAGGCATTTCTAAAGAAATGGTGGGTTGAATCAGATTTTAAGGCGCCAAACCTCCCGCTCTCATTACGGTTCAAAGGTTCCGGCTGTCACTGTAACAGTATTTAAATACAGGAACAAAATAGGTAAAATAGTTGTCAAAGCAGTACCATATTCGGTGACGTAAATGTCAAAAATACTTTTACGTCACACATTGACAAAAAAATTCTTGACATTTTGGACTTCTTTATCTTTATACATTTTCACTATATGAAAATGCATCGCTTATAATTGTTTCTGCAGAGACGGAATATATTTCGACAAGATATTGGTATCGGAATATAAACTTTTTAAGAGATCGAATAAGGCGAATCTTTTTATAGCCCTGGTCCAGTAGCCTGTTTCTCAGATGAAGATGACGTTTCAGGAAATCAGAATAATTGCTACTGGCCCTTGCATAGCGAATCAATTGCGAGATGTAAACACCATATGCAGGAGAAGCTGGTATATTGCTGCACATGTTTGGAAAATTTATGATTTTAAAATTGAAGTCGTCCCGCTTATCATAAATTTTAGTACTGAGTTGACCACTGTCGTCAAATTCGAGGTATAAGTCCAAAAATGATGCGGACGAAGCTGTATCGGTGGTCTCTTTAACTTCCAGCTCTGGAGGATATATCAATGGAAGAAATTCTGCAAATCTAGAATTATTGATAGATAAAACGTCATCAATATACCTGTATGTGAAATTAAAGGCTCTAGCCTCATGAATCTTCTTATCTTTTACAAGCTTTTGAAGAAACTCCGACTCATATGAGTATAAAAATAAATCGGCTAGAAGAGGGGCACAATTCGTACCCATTGGTATGCCGACGACCTGCTGAAACAGTGTCCCTCCAAAGGAGACAAATATGTTATCGATGAGGAACTCCAGCATACTGATCACTTGTTCCTCGGAGTAGCATGTTTTACCTTTATGAATTTTGTTTGAAAAATATGTGGAATAGTAGCCTAACACAACAAATTTTGAGCCATAGTTTCTATGACTAAAAGCTTTATGAATTGTTTCTTTTAAGCGGGTTTTTAATTTGTCATGCGGTAGGGTGGTATATAGAGTTGAAAAATCAAAAGTTTTGATGGAGGATACCTGAGAGAAAGATCTTGATTTCAGGTTATCCAAAAGATCTTTAGAGTTTTTCAAAATCCACATGTGATTTATGCCACTACGCGAGTAAACAGTTTCACAATATTTCTGTTGTCCCTCTTTTACTGTAGACAGAATCTTTGTCAGGTGAATAGACAATTCTTTCGTCGAACAAGTTGATGATCCCGCTATGTACCTTTCTTTGTATGGTGTCTTATGGAGTTTAGGTATCCAATATAAATAGGGTAAATCCTCAGACTCTTTACCAGAGGGAATGTTTAAAGAGGTCATGAATGATCTGTGGTTAGCTAGGATTTCATCTTTGTCGAACGAAGTTGGTTTGTATGTGGTATTACTAGAGGTGTTGCTATTTATGCCTAATTCCTTGATTAGACATTCGAAGTAATATGATTTACATACAAACACGATATTGTTGGAAGCCTTGTCCGCAGGAACGACAACATATTTGTCATGAAGAGAGGAAAGACACTTAACAGCTTCTTGGTCTTTAAATACAGACTTAGGTCGACTATTAACACAATTTTTTAGTTTGTGAATCCGACCTTGTACTAGAGACCTAATTGTTCTAACCCAGTCTGACAAGGACTCTAACTCAGGATCTTGGTCTACTTCTCTCTTTATCCACCTTCTGGCATAATCTTCAACAGCATCCATAATTATCTTGAAATTATGTTTCCAATTGATGTGTTGAGGTTCTCTGAATTTAGGACCATGAGAAATCACCTTTCGGAGACTCTCATAGTTGAATGATATTCAGATCACCAGTGATTACATGTCCAGATGGGTTGTATTGAAAAGGAGATTGGGAGCAGTCACAAGTCAGAGGGTTCTTAATGTACTCTTTTATGTTAATATCTTGCAATGCTTCTTTGTAGTTGAAAATTTTACGGCCAATGCTGTTAGTGTAGCTATAGGAGACAATGGGAACAGATTGATTTTTGAAATATGGTGGAATTTCTTTTATGACCTCTTTTCTATTAAGAATGTTGCTGATGTTAATAGCATCGATTCCTTTATTAGCAAACGGAATATGGAGGAAATTTCTGTTGGTATCATGAAGAGGTTCAAATCGAACTGGTTTAAAAAGACGAAAGGACGCCACGTCACATATAATACTAGACAATCTGTACTTAGGAGAAAAAGGATCTACGCCTCCTTTGTCAAGTCCAAAATCCCTAAGATCTTTGAGGTAGTTTACAGGTAGTGAAAATAAGATTGTACGAATATGATGAATTCCAAGAGGTTTCTGTATATTAGAAAGTAAATCATTAAAAGTATCTTGTAACGTTCTTGGTTTAGAGGACTTTTTAACATTAGGATGTTGAATTCTTTTATGACCATGGCTACGTTTAGTTCTTGGAATAGTATTAACAAGGCTCATCACGTTGATTTCGTTGCATCCAGGACTTGACAAATTTCCCACTCCTTTGATGTTATCATTGCAACCGTAAGGCATTGCAGTGCCTAATTCTTTTATCCAGAACAACTCTCTATCGGTGCGGTAAGGTGTACTAAGAATAGGACTGTTTGTATGATGGTAAATCTTCTCGATGATTCGAACTTTCATCGTCAAACAGCGGTCATGACCCGGTTGATTGAAATGATTATACAAAATCCTGTATTTGGGATCTTTTGCATCATATCGATGTTGGCTCATCCTACTTCGTAATGTTTGACGAGCTTCACCAACATACAAAAGTCCACAGAGTGTACATTCTATACCGTAAATGACATTTTTAGTAGAACAGTCCAGAGGTTCAAACGATTTGGTGTAGTACGTTTTTCCAGTTAAATTACTTGTAAATTCAGGAGAAGTTATTAGCATGACGCATGTTTTACAAGTATTATTTTTGTCAGTTTTTATTTTGCAAGTAGTAATGCATGGAGAAGAGTCACAAGTACCTGGAGATTTAAGACAGTCCGAAATATTAATAGAACAAGATTTTAAAATTTGATACGAATCTGAAGTTTTGAAATAATAATTACCCTCTGGCTGAACGTAAGACAAATCGGGGGTATCCCGTAGGATATTCCGTGGAACGCATATATCATTTGCTACCCTGTTCCGTGTAGTAGCAAATGAGGACCTTGTTAACCCGGGTGACGTCCTAGCCGGTATGTTGTCGTTAATTTCGTTATTCATAATTGCTTAAGTAAAGCTACCAAGTTGCAATAACCTCGGGGAAAAAAAATTCCACCAGCAGTGACATTGGGCATGGTTATAGTAAATAAAGGTAATAACAAAATTACCGAACTCCGAACAATCTTATAAAGGGAAAGTCAATGCATTGTCCGTCCTTCTTCGATTTACGCCTTCTGATTACCCCTTTGGTATCTTCAAACCATGTGACTTTAGATAAGTAGTGCGTACCTTGTTTGATTCTATGTTGATATTTTTTTATAGTTTTCTGTACATCAACATATACGATTGCTGATTTCTTTTGCGACAATGGATTTCTCATAGCAAATATGAAATGTGAGATGTGATGAGAAATCCATTACAAAACATTGAAAATCAGCGATATTATGTTCATATCACGATAGTTGATTGATGATATCTATTTTCGCGTATAAAGGTAAAAAGGGAAACTGTACAAATCAGCGATAAAGCTAACCAGACGGGTTGTGAACTTTGCGTGCATGCAATGCCGTCTATGTTTGTTGTGTACAACATGTTTTTTTATGCTTAAACACTGATTTTGTTGGAAGTACCAATGCAATAAATATATGTTTTATTTAATCGATCATTTACATTGTTATTCCTGCGAGTGGTTGTGTAAATATTGCCCCAGTGCACTGCTTTGCCCGGGAGGACAATGATGCTGTTAATACGACCCTACGTGCATGATGTACCACATAGACAATTCGCCATAAGGAAGTGATTTTGGACAACACCAGGAATCTTGCAAATAAAATAAAACTTAATATATATTCTTGCAAGTTGTCCTTGTTGATCATTTGAAAGGTGATCCTTTGTATGGCAAACAATTATGTAAATAAATTTCACATTTGTTAATCCGCCCACAATGTAGACTGGATCCCTACAGTCACATGACCCCTACCCTTATTTACACACTTTTACGAGGGAAATGAAAGTTTTCAGTCATAGGTTTATATCCCTATTACCACTTTGTTATGTCCTTCACTGGGAATTGTATCCGTTAATGAAGACTAAATATGTCGTCCCTACCCAAATATTCATACTCATATTCATCCAGTGGCAATCGTTGTTCCAGTTATCCCCTCCCTCGTATATTGTTGAACTTGTTCTTGTCTTGAATATAACTGAAATACTGCTCCCCGAACGTTCAACAATAAATCATCATATATCCTTCCTTCCTGATTAACTGTCATCATCCATTTAGGCTGCGACAGGTCGATGGTTTTCTACGGGTCCTCCGGTTTCCTCCGTCAATAAAACAGACCGCCACGATTTAACTGAAATATTGTTGAAAGTGACATTAAACACCATAAACCTCCATTTACGGAGCGTCTGCTTGCATGTTATTAAAACAGAAGAAAATTTTCATTTTGTTGGTTCAAATTTACCAAATAACCGAATAATACGAGACGCCATAGATGTAACTGTTTTTTAAACAAACCCACTAAGGTGTTCATGAGTCAATGTAGCAAGTTAACCTCTATAAAATAATGTCCAATACAATATCATTAGAAAAAAGAAATGTCTTGTGGTTTGTTCTATTTAGGTCGTAGGCTTTGTGTTTAGATATTTAAATAATTTAAAATGATCATTATTCGTTATGACGTATATCATGATAATGAAACTCGTCAATTAGTTATAGTATTTATCATATAGATAAAAAAAAATGCTATAATGTGTATCGCTTCAAGAAACATGGCGCCACCAACGACAATAAAATAATTAAAATGCTTACCTTAGCATTCGTTATCTCGTCAATTATATAATTTAAAGTTTATAATATTACTATCTTTTCAATCGTCAATTATATAAAGTCAACGTAACATATTTGTTTTATCTGATTGACGTACATTATTATATCTTATATATCTTGTTCAGTAGTACCTTAGCCTTAAATAACTTAAATACGAAAGACAATATCATCTTAAATAAGAAATTGGCATGCTAAGGTAAATGGTTACCAGGAAGTTTCTGTTAATATCGTAGTATAAGGTTGCATGACGTGAGGTGTGAGCTTTAGTCTTAGCAATTGAAATGCAGTTCATGATATAACAGGTAAATATGATTATTGTTTTTAGGTATAGATAAAATATATATTGTAATTAAAAAAAATGAAAAACAGAAAATATCACACTGTCAGAACAGTTCCAATATCTGATAGAAAAAAATCGTAGAAATAGGCAAATCGATACCTCTAACACAAATACTGTACAGGTATTTTAATAAAAGGGTACGGGTAATGGTTTTTAACACTACTTTCAAAAATATTTCAGTTATATCGTGGCGGTCAGTTTTATTGGTGGAGAAAACCGGTTTACCCCCCAAAAAAAACGTCGACCTGCCGCAATTCACTGACAAACTTTATCACATAATGTTGTTTCAAGTACACTTCGTCATGAGCGGGATTTGAACAGAACTGCTTTGCCCGGGGGAGGGGGGACAATGATGCTGTTAATACGACCCTGCGTATATGATGTACCAAATAGACAATTCGCCAAAAGAAAGTGCTTTTGGACAACATCAGGAATCTTGCAAATAAAATAAAACCTAAGATATCTTCTTGCAAATTGTCCTTGTTGATCATTCGAAAGGTAATCCTTTGTATGGCAAACAATTATGTAAATATATTTCACATTTGTTAATTCGCCCACAATGTAGACTGGATCCCTACCGTCACACGACCCCTACCCTTAATTGTACACTTTTACGAGGGAAATGAAAGTGTTCAGCCATAGATGTATATCCCTAGTACCACCTTGTTATATCCTTCCTTCCTTATTAATTGTCATCATCCATTTAGGTTGCGAAAGGTCGGTGGTTTTCTACGGGTCCTCCGGTTTCCTCCACCAATCAAACAGACCACCACGATATAACTGAAATATTGTTGAAAGTGACGTTAACCACCATAAATCTCCATTTACGGACCATCTGCTTGCATGTCTTAAAAAAAAGAAGAACATTTCCATTTTTGCTGGTTCAAATTGACCAAATAACCGATTAATACAGACCCCATAGGTGTAACTGTTTTTTTAAACAAACCCACTAAGGTATTCATGAGCCAATCTAATACGTTAACATCTATACAATAATATACAAGACAAAATTATTATACAAAAGAAATGTCTTGTGGTTTGCTTTAAATTAAGATTGTAGGCTTTGTGTATAGATATTTCAATAATTTAAAACGATCATTATCTGTTATGATGTATATCAAATTACAATTTTAAATTAAACAGTTACAAACATTGCTACTTTGATATGGAAGTCGGAAATGAGGTATGATATTTATTTTGTCTAATAATTTCTATTACTTATTCTAAATAAGATTGTCGTCTTCAGGATTTCAAACAGTTTTAGTGATGGAAAGATTTGTCAATTAAAGATTTATGTCAATTATTCAATTGTTTAATTGTTTCTCTCTTCAAATTAAAAGATACTCCTTGTTTTCATTCTAACGTTTCGGTTACAAACTTTCATCAGTATTGTGTTTAATCAAGCCTGCTACTAACATCTCGGTTACAAGGCTTTTATCAGCCTTGTATTTTAGCAAGCCTGTTACTAAGGTCTCGGCTACAAGGCTGTCATCAGTATTATTGTACCTCATAGATATGAGAGTGTCTGTGATTAGCAAAAAAACGTCACATGTCAGGAAAACACAACTTCATGTATCTCTAGACCGCGTGCTCCGGGGAAATAAATATCATGTATCATGCTGCCGCGTGCTTCCATGGCAACCATCAACATAAACAACTACACAAGTTGAAAAAAAATTTCAAACAAGGCTTTCATCAGTATTGTATTTTATCAAGCCTGTTACTAAGGTTTCGGTCACAAGGGTTTCATCAGTATTATATTTTATCAAGCCTGTTACTAAGGTCTCAGTCACAAGGGTTTCATCAGTATTGTGTTTTATCAAGCCTGTTTCTAAGGTCTTGGTCACAAGGCTTTCATCAGTATTGTATTTTATCAAGCCTGTTACTAAGGTCTCAGTCACAAGGGTTTCATCATTATTGTGTTTTATCAAGCCTGTTTCTAAGGTCTCGGTTACAAGGCCTTCGTCAGTATTGTATTTTATCAAGCCTGTTACTAAGGTCTCGGTTACAAGGCCTTCATCAGTATTGTATTTTATCAAGCCTGTTTCTAAGGTCTCGGTCACAAGGCTTTCATCATTATTGTATTTCATCAAGCCTGTTACTAAGGTCTCGGTCACAAGGCTTTCATCAGTATTGTATTTTTTCAAGCCTGTTACTATTGTCTCGGTCACAAGGCCTTCATCAGTATTGTATTTTATCAAGCCTGTTACTAAGGTCTCGGTCACAAGGCCGTCATCAGTATTGTATTTTAGCAAGCCTGTTACTAAGGTCACGGCTACAAGGCTGTCATCAGTATTATTGTACCTCATAGATATGAGAGTGTCTGTGATTAGCTAAGAAACGTCACATGTCAGTAAAACACAACTTCATGTATCTCTAGACCGCGTGCTTCGGGGAAATAAATATCATGTATCTTGCTGCCGCGTGCCTCCATGGCAACCATCAACATAAACAACTACACAAGTTGAAAACAATTTTCAATTAGTTTTAAACAATGTTTTGTTGTGTGTGTAATTTCGGTATAATAAACAATTTATGGCCCTTGTTGTAGGGGGATATGAAGCTTTGTTTCCCATCAGAAATCATATTTCTCAGGGGCTTCGCCCCAGAGAAATATGATTTCTTCGGGTAAGAAAACTTCTATATCTCTCTACAACAAGGGCCATAAATGTATATTGTATTTTATCAAGCCTGTTACTAAGGTCTCGGTTACAAGGCTTTCATCAGTATTGTATTTTATCAAGCCTGTTACTAAGGTCTCAGTCACAAGGCTTTCATCAGTATTGTATTTTGTCAAGCCTGTTACTAAGGTCTCGGTTACAAGGCTTTCATCAGTATTGTATTTGATCAAGCCTGTTACAAATGTTTCGGTCACAAGGGTTTCATCAGTATTATATTTTATCAAGCCTGTTACTAAGGTTTCAGTCACAAGGGTTTCATCAGTATTGCATTTTATCAAGACTGTTTCTAAGGTCTCGGTCACAAGGCTTTCATCATTATTGTATTTTATCAAGCCTGTTACTAAGGTCTCAGTCACAAGGCTTTCATCATTATTGTGTTTTATCAAGCCTGTTTCTAAGGTCTCGGTTACAAGGCCTTCGTTAGTATTATATTTTATCAAGCCTGTTACTAAGATCTCGGTTACATGGCCTTCATCAGTATTGTATTTTATCTAGCCTGTTACTAAGGTCTCGGTCACAAGGCTTTCATCATTATTGTATTTTATCAAGCCTGTTACTAAGGTCTCGATCACAAGGCTTTCATCATTATTGTATTTTATCAAGCCTGTTACTAAGGTCTCAGTCACAAGGGTTTCATCATTATTGTGTTTTATCAAGCCTGTTTCTAAGGTCTCGGTTACAAGGCCTTCGTTAGTATTATATTTTATCAAGCCTGTTACTAAGATCTCGGTTACAAGGCCTTCATCAGTATTGTATTTTATCAAGTCTGTTACTAAGGTCTCGGTCACAAGGCCTTCATCAGTATTGTATTTTATCAATCTTGTTACTAAGGTCTCGGTCACAAGGCCATCATCAGTATTGTATTTTATCAAGCCTGTTACTAAGTTCTCGGTCACAAGGCCTTTATCAGTGTTGTATTTGATCAAGCCTGTTACTAAGGCCTCGGTCACAAGGCCTTCATCATTATTGTATTTTGTCAAGCCTGTTACTAAGGTCTCGATTACAATGCTTTCATCAGTATTGTATTTTATCAAACCTGTTACTAAGGTCTCAGTCACAAGGCTTTCATCAGTATTGTATTTTTTCAAGCATGTTACTAAGGTCTCAGTCACAAGGCTTTCATCAGTATTGTATTTTATCAAGCCTTCTTCTAAGGTCTCGGTCACAAGGCCTTTATCAGTGTTGTATTTGATCAAGCCTGTTACTAAGGCCTCGGTCACAAGGCCTTCATCATTATTGTATTTTGTCAAGCCTGTTACTAAGGTCTCGATTACAATGCTTTCATCAGTATTGTAATTTATCAAACCTGTTACTAAGGTTTCAGTCACAAGGCTTTCATCAGTATTGTATTTTATCAAGCCTTCTTCTAAGGTCTCGGTTACAAGGCCTTCATCAGTATTGTATTTTATCAAGCCTGTTACTAAGGTCTCGGTCACAAGGCCTTCATCAGTATTTTATTTTATCAAGCCTGTTACTAAGGTCTCGGTCACAAGGCTTTCATCATTATCATATTTTATCAATCCTGTTTCTAAGGTCTCAGTTACAAGGCCTTCATCAGTATTGTATTTTTTCAAGCCTGTTACTAAGGTCTAGGTCACAAGGCCTTCATCAGTATTGTATGTTATCAAGCCTGTTACTAAGGTCTCGGTCACAAGGCTTTCATCATTATTGTATTTCATCAAGCCTATTACTAAAGTCCCGGACACAACGCTTTCATCAGTGTTGTATTTTATCAAGCCTGTTACTAAGGTCTCAGTCACAAGGCTTTCATCATTATTGTATTTTATCAAGCCTGTTACTAAGGTCTCAGTCACAAGGGTTTCATCATTATTGTGTTTTATCAAGCCTGTTTCTAAGGTCTCGGTTACAAGGCCTTCGTTAGTATTATATTTTATCAAGCCTGTTACTAAGATCTCGGTTACAAGGCCTTAATCAGTATTGTATTTTATCTAGCCTGTTACTAAGGTCTCGGTCACAAGGCTTTCATCATTATTGTATTTCATCAAGCCTATTACTAAAGTCCCGGTCACAACGCTTTCATCAGTATTGTATTTTATCAAGTCTGTTACTAAGGTCTCGGTCACAAGGCCTTCATCAGTATTGTATTTTATCAATCTTGTTACTAAGGTCTCGGTCACAAGGCCATCATCAGTATTGTATTTTATCAAGCCTGTTACTAAGTTCTCGGTCACAAGGCCTTTATCAGTGTTGTATTTGATCAAGCCTGTTACTAAGGCCTCGGTCACAAGGCCTTCATCATTATTGTATTTTGTCAAGCCTGTTACTAAGGTCTCGATTACAATGCTTTCATCAGTATTGTATTTTATCAAACCTGTTACTAAGATCTCAGTCACAAGGCTTTCATCAGTATTGTATTTTTTCAAGCATGTTACTAAGGTCTCAGTCACAAGGCTTTCATCAGTATTGTATTTTATCAAGCCTTCTTCTAAGGTCTCGGTCACAAGGCCTTTATCAGTGTTGTATTTGATCAAGCCTGTTACTAAGGCCTCGGTCACAAGGCCTTCATCATTATTGTATTTTGTCAAGCCTGTTACTAAGGTCTCGATTACAATGCTTTCATCAGTATTGTATTTTATCAAACCTGTTACTAAGGTCTCAGTCACAAGGCTTTCATCAGTATTGTATTTTATCAAGCCTTCTTCTAAGGTCTCGGTTACAAGGCCTTCATCAGTATTGTATTTTATCAAGCCTGTTACTAAGGTCTCGGTCACAAGGCCTTCATCAGTATTTTATTTTATCAAGCCTGTTACTAAGGTCTCGGTCACAAGGCTTTCATCATTATTGTATTTTATCAAGCCTGTTTCTAAGGTCTCAGCTACAAGGCCTTCATCAGTATTGTATTTTTTCAAGCCTGTTACTAAGGTCTAGGTCACAAGGCCTTCATCAGTATTGTATGTTATCAAGCCTGTTACTAAGGTCTCGGTCACAAGGCTTTCATCATTATTGTATTTCATCAAGCCTATTACTAAAGTCCCGGACACAACGCTTTCATCAGTATTGTATTTTATCAAGCCTGTTACTAAGGTCTAGGTCACAAGGCCTTCATTAGTATTGTATGTTATCAAGCCTGTTACTAAGGTCTCGGTCACAAGGCTTTCATCATTATTGTATTTCATCAAGCCTATTACTAAAGTCCCGGACACAACGCTTTCATCAGTATTGTATTTTATCAAGCCTGTTACTAAGGTCTCAGTCACAAGGCTTTCATCAGTATTGTATTTTTTCAAGCATGTTACTAAGGTCTCAGTCACAAGGCTTTCATCAGTATTGTATTTTATCAAGCCTTCTTCTAAGGTCTCGGTCACAAGGGTTTCATCAGTATTATATTTTATCAAACCTGTTACTAAGGTCTCGGTCACAAGGGATTCATTAGTATTGTATTTTATCAAGCCTGTTTCTAAGGTCTCGGTCACAAGGCTTTCATCAGTATTGTATTTTATCAAGCCTGTTACTAAGGTCTCAGTCACAAGGCTTTCATCAGTATTGTATTTTATCAAGCCTGTTACTAAGGTTTCGGTCACAAGGGTATCATCCGTATTATATTTTATCAAGCCTGTTTCTAAGGTCTCAGTCACAAGGGTTTCATCAGTATTTTATTTTATCAAGCCTGTTTCTAAGGTCTCGGTCACAAGGCTTTCATCAGTATTGTATTTTATCAAGCCTGTTACTAAGGTCTTAGTCACAAGGGTTTCATCATTATTGTGTTTAATCAAGCCTGTTTCTAAGGTCTCGGTTACAAGGCCTTCGTCAGTATTGTATTTTATCAAGCCTGTTACTAAGGTCTCGGTTACAAGGCCTTCATCAGTATTGTATTTTATCAAGCCTGTTAATAAGGTCTCGGTTACAAGGCTTTCATCAGTATTGTATTTTATCAAGACTGTTACTAAGGTCTCGGTCACAAGGCCTTCATCAGTATAGTATATTATCAAGCCTGTTACTAAGGTCTCGGTCACAAGGCTTTCATCATTATTGTATTTTATCAAGCCTGTTTCTAAGGTCTCAGTTACAAGGCCTTCATCAGTATTGTATTTTGTCAAGCCTGTTACTAAATCTCGGTCACAAGGCCGTCATCAGTATTGTATTTTATCAAGCCTGTTTCTAAGGTCTCGGTTACAAGGCCTTCGTCAGTATTGTATTTTATCAAGCCTGTTACTAAGGTCTCGGTTACAAGACCTTCATTAGTATTGTATTTTATAAAGCCTGTTACTAAGGTCTCGGTCACAAGGCCTTCATCAGTTTTGTATTTTATCAAGCCTGTTACTAAGGTCTCGGTCACAAGGCTTTCATCATTATTGTATTTTAACAAGCCTGTTTCTAAGGTCTCAGTTACAAGGCCTTCATCAGTATTTTTGTTTTCAAGCCTGTTACTAATGTCTCGGTCACAAGGCCTTCATCAGTATTGTATAATTTTATCAAGCCTGTTACTAAGGTCTCGGTCACAAGGCCGTCATCAGTATTGTATTTTAATAAGGCTTTTACTAAGGTCTCGGTCACAAGGCTTTCATCAGTATTGTATTTGATCAAGCTTGTTACTAAGGTCTCGGTCACAAGGCTTTCATCAGTATTGTATTTGATCAAGATTGTTACTAAGGTCTCGGTCACAAGGCTTTCATCAGTATTGTATTTTATTAAGCCTGTTACTAAGCTCGCGGTCACAACGCTTTGATCAGTATTGTATTTTATCAAGTCTGTTACTAAGGTCTCGGTCACAAGGCCATCATCATTATTGCATTTTATCAAGCCTGTTACTAAGGTTTCGGTCACAATGCCTTCATCAGTATTGTATTTTATCAAGCCTGTTACTAAGGTCTCGGTCACAAGGCCATCATCAGTATTGCATTTTATCAAGCCTGTTACTAAAGTCTCGGTCACAAGGCCTTCATCATTATTGTATTTTGTCAAGCCTGTTACTAAAGTCTCGATTACAATGCTTTCATCAGTATTGTATTTTATCAAACCTGTTACTAAGGTCTCAGTCACTAGGCTTTCATCAGTATTGTATTTTATCAAGCCTGTTACTAAGGTCTCAGTCACAAGGCCTTCATCAGTATTGTATTTTATCAAGCCTGTTACTAAGGTTTCTGTCACAAGGGTTTCATCAGTATTATATTTTATCAAGCCTGTTACTAAGGTTTCAGTCACAAGGGATTCATCAGTATTGTATTTTATCAAGCCTGTTTCTGAGGTCTCGGTCACAAGGCTTTCATCATTATTGTATTTTATCAAGCCTGTTACTAAGGTCTCGGTAACAAGGCTTTCATCAGTATTGTATTTTATCAAGCCTGTTACTAAGGTTTCGGTCACAAGGGTTTCATCAGTATTATATTTTATCAAGCCTGTTACTAAGGTCTTAGACACAAGGGTTTCATCAGTATTGTATTTTATCAAGCCTGTTTCTAAGGTCTCGGTCACAAGGCTTTCATCAGTATTGTATTTTATCAAGCCTGTTACTAAGGTCTCAGTCACAAGGGTGTCATCATTATTGTGTTTTATCAAGCCTGTTTCCAAGGTCTCGGTTACAAGGCCTTCGTCAGTATTGTATTTTATCAAGCCTGTTACTAAGGTCTCGGTTACAAGGCTTTCATCAGTTTTGTATTTTATCAAGCCTGTTACTAAGGTCTCGGTTACAAGGCCTTCATCAGTATTGTATTTTATCAAGCCTGTTACTAAGGTCTCGGTCACAAGGCTTTCATCATTATTGTATTTTATCAAGCCAGTTTCTAAGGTCTCAGTTACAAGGCCTCCATCAGTATTGTATTTTTTCAAGCCTGTTACTAAGGTCTCGGTCACAAGGCCTTCATCAGTATTGTATTTTATCAAGCCTGTTTCTAAGGTCTCGGTTACAAGGCCTTCATCAGTATTGTATTTTTTCAAGCCCATTACTAAGGTCTCGGTCACAAGGCCTTCATCAGTATTGTATTTTATCAAGTCTGTTACTAAGGTCTCGGTCACAAGGCCTTCATCAGTATTGTATTTTATCAATCTTGTTACTAAGGTCTCGGTCACAAGGCCATCATCAGTATTGTATTTTATCAAGCCTGTTACTAAGTTCTCGGTCACAAGGCCTTTATCAGTGTTGTATTTGATCAAGCCTGTTACTAAGGCCTCGGTCACAAGGCCTTCATCATTATTGTATTTTGTCAAGCCTGTTACTAAGGTCTCGATTACAATGCTTTCATCAGTATTGTATTTTATCAAACCTGTTACTAAGGTCTCAGTCACAAGGCTTTCATCGGTATTGTATTTTATCAAGCCTTCTTCTAAGGTCTCGGTTACAAGGCCTTCATCAGTATTGTATTTTATCAAGCCTGTTACTAAGGTCTCGGTCACAAGGCCTTCATCAGTATTTTATTTTATCAAGCCTGTTACTAAGGTCTCGGTCACAAGGCTTTCATCATTATTGTATTTTATCAAGCCTGTTTCTAAGGTCTCAGTTACAAGGCCTTCATCAGTATTGTATTTTTTCAAGCCTGTTACTAAGGTCTAGGTCACAAGGCCTTCATCAGTATTGTATGTTATCAAGCCTGTTACTAAGGTCTCGGTCACAAGGCTTTCATCATTATTGTATTTCATCAAGCCTATTACTAAAGTCCCGGTCACAACGCTTTCATCAGTGTTGTATTTTATCAAGCCTGTTACTAAGGTCTCAGTCACAAGGCTTTCATCAGTATTGTATTTTTTCAAGCATGTTACTAAGGTCTCAGTCACAAGGCTTTCATCAGTATTGTATTTTATCAAGCCTTCTTCTAAGGTCTCGGTCACAAGGCCTTTATCAGTGTTGTATTTGATCAAGCCTGTTACTAAGGCCTCGGTCACAAGGCCTTCATCATTATTGTATTTTGTCAAGCCTGTTACTAAGGTCTCGATTACAATGCTTTCATCAGTATTGTATTTTATCAAACCTGTTACTAAGGTCTCAGTCACAAGGCTTTCATCAGTATTGTATTTTATCAAGCCTTCTTCTAAGGTCTCGGTTACAAGGCCTTCATCAGTATTGTATTTTATCAAGCCTGTTACTAAGGTCTCGGTCACAAGGCCTTCATCAGTATTTTATTTTATCAAGCCTGTTACTAAGGTCTCAGTCACAAGGCTTTCATCATTATTGTATTTTATCAAGCCTGTTTCTAAGGTCTCAGTTACAAGGCCTTCATCAGTATTGTATTTTTTCAAGCCTGTTACTAAGGTCTAGGTCACAAGGCCTTCATCAGTATTGTATGTTATCAAGCCTGTTACTAAGGTCTCGGTCACAAGGCTTTCATCATTATTGTATTTCATCAAGCCTATTACTAAAGTCCCGGACACAACGCTTTCATCAGTATTGTATTTTATCAAGCCTGTTACTAAGGTCTCAGTCACAAGGCTTTCATCATTATTGTATTTTATCAAGCCTGTTACTAAGGTCTCAGTCACAAGGGTTTCATCATTATTGTGTTTTATCAAGCCTGTTTCTAAGGTCTCGGTTACAAGGCCTTCGTTAGTATTATATTTTATCAAGCCTGTTACTAAGATCTCGGTTACAAGGCCTTCATCAGTATTGTATTTTATCTAGCCTGTTACTAAGGTCTCGGTCACAAGGCTTTCATCATTATTGTATTTCATCAAGCCTATTACTAAAGTCCCGGTCACAACGCTTTCATCAGTATTGTATTTTATCAAGTCTGTTACTAAGGTCTCGGTCACAAGGCCTTCATCAGTATTGTATTTTATCAATCTTGTTACTAAGGTCTCGGTCACAAGGCCATCATCAGTATTGTATTTTATAAAGCCTGTTACTAAGTTCTCGGTCACAAGGCCTTTATCAGTGTTGTATTTGATCAAGCCTGTTACTAAGGCCTCGGTCACAAGGCCTTCATCTTTATTGTATTTTTTCAAGCCTGTTACTAAGGTCTCGATTACAATGCTTTCATCAGTATTGTATTTTATCAAACCTGTTACTAAGATCTCAGTCACAAGGCCTTCATCAGTATTGTATTTTTTCAAGCATGTTACTAAGGTCTCAGTCACAAGGCTTTCATCAGTATTGTATTTTATCAAGCCTTCTTCTAAGGTCTCGGTCACAAGGCCTTTATCAGTGTTGTATTTTATCAAGCCTGTTACTAAGGCCTCGGTCACAAGGCCTTCATCATTATTGTATTTTGTCAAGCCTGTTACTAAGGTCTCGATTACAATGCTTTCATCAGTATTGTATTTTATCAAACCTGTTACTAAGGTCTCAGTCACAAGGCTTTCATCAGTATTGTATTTTATCAAGCCTTCTTCTAAGGTCTCGGTTACAAGGCCTTCATCAGTATTGTATTTTATCAAGCCTGTTACTAAGATTTCGGTCACAAGGCCTTCATCAGTATTTTATTTTATCAAGCCTGTTACTAAGGTCTCGGTCACAAGGCTTTCATCATTATTGTATTTTATCAAGCCTGTTTCTAAGGTCTCCGTTACAAGGCCTTCATCAGTATTGTATTTTTTCAAGCCTGTTACTAAGGTCTAGGTCACAAGGCCTTCATCAGTATTGTATGTTATCAAGCCTGTTACTAAGGTCTCGGTCACAAGGCTTTCATCATTATTGTATTTCATCAAGCTTATTACTAAAGTCCCGGACACAACGCTTTCATCAGTATTGTATTTTATCAAGCCTGTTACTAAGGTCTAGGTCACAAGGCCTTCATCAGTATTGTATGTTATCAAGCCTGTTACTAAGGTCTCGGTCACAAGGCTTTCTTCATTATTGTATTTCATCAAGCCTATTACTAAAGTCCCGGACACAACGCTTTCATCAGTATTGTATTTTATCAAGCCTGTTACTAAGGTCTCAGTCACAAGGCTTTCATCAGTATTGTATTTTTTCAAGCATGTTGCTAAGGTCTCAGTCACAAGGCTTTCATCAGTATTGTATTTTATCAAGCCTTCTTCTAAGGTCTCGGTCACAAGGGTTTCATCAGTATTATATTTTATCAAACCTGTTACTAAGGTCTCGATCACAAGGGATTCATTAGTATTGTATTTTATCAAGCCTGTTTCTAAGGTCTCGGTCACAAGGCTTTCATCAGTATTGTATTTTATCAAGCCTGTTACTAAGGTCTCAGTCACAAGGCCTTCATCAGTATTGTATTTTATCAAGCCTGTTACTAAGGTTTCTGTCACAAGGGTTTCATCAGTATTATATTTTATCAAGCCTGTTACTAAGGTTTCAGTCACAAGGGATTCATCAGTATTGTATTTTATCAAGCCTGTTTCTGAGGTCTCGGTCACAAGGCTTTCATCATTATTGTATTTTATCAAGCCTGTTACTAAGGTCTCGGTAACAAGGCTTTCATCAGTATTGTATTTTATCAAGCCTGTTACTAAGGTTTCGGTCACAAGGGTTTCATCAGTATTATATTTTATCAAGCCTGTTACTAAGGTCTTAGACACAAGGGTTTCATCAGTATTGTATTTTATCAAGCCTGTTTCTAAGGTCTCGGTCACAAGGCTTTCATCAGTATTGTATTTTATCAAGCCTGTTACTAAGGTCTCAGTCACAAGGGTGTCATCATTATTGTGTTTTATCAAGCCTGTTTCCAAGGTCTCGGTTACAAGGCCTTCGTCAGTATTGTATTTTATCAAGCCTGTTACTAAGGTCTCGGTTACAAGGCTTTCATCAGTTTTGTATTTTATCAAGCCGGTTACTAAGGTCTCGGTTACAAGGCCTTCATCAGTATTGTATTTTATCAAGCCTGTTACTAAGGTCTCGGTCACAAGGCTTTCATCATTATTGTATTTTATCAAGCCTGTTTCTAAGGTCTCAGTTACAAGGCCTCCATCAGTATTGTATTTTATCAAGCCTGTTTCTAAGGTCTCGGTTACAAGGCCTTCATCAGTATTGTATTTTATCAAGCCTGTTACTAAGGTCTCGGTCACAAGGCTTTCATCATTATTGTATTTTATCAAGCCTGTTTCTAAGGTCTCAGTTACAAGGCCTCCATCAGTATTGTATTTTATCAAGCCTGTTTCTAAGGTCTCGGTTACAAGGCCTTCATCAGTATTGTATTTTTTCAAGCCTATTACTAAGGTCTCGGTCACAAGGCCTTCATCAGTATTGTATTTTATCAATCTTGTTACTAAGGTCTCGGTCACAAGGCCATCATCAGTATTGTATTTTATCAAGCCTGTTACTAAGTTCTCGGTCACAAGGCCTTTATCAGTGTTGTATTTGATCAAGCCTGTTACTAAGGCCTCGGTCACAAGGCCTTCATCATTATTGTATTTTGTCAAGCCTGTTACTAAGGTCTCGATTACAATGCTTTCATCAGTATTGTATTTTATCAAACCTGTTTCTAAGGTCTCGGTCACAAGGCTTTCATCATTATTGTATTTTATCAAGCCTGTTTCTAAGGTCTCAGTTACAAGGCCTTCATCAGTATTGTATTTTTTCAAGCCTGTTACTAAGGTCTCGGTCACAAGGCCGTCATCAGTATTGTATTTTATCAAGCCTGTTTCTAAGGTCTCGGTTACAAGGCCTTCATCAGTATTGTATTTTATCAAGCCTGTTACTAAGGTTTCGGTCACAAGGGTTTCATCAGTATTATATTTTATCAAACCTGTTACTAAGGTCTCGGTCACAAGGGATTCATTAGTATTGCATTTTATCAAGCCTGTTTGTTTCTAAGGTCTCGGTCACAAGGCTTTCATCAGTATTGTATTTTATCAAGCCTGTTACTAAGGTCTCAGTCACAAGGCTTTCATCAGTATTGTATTTTATCAAGCCTGTTACTAAGGTTTCGGTCACAAGGGTTTCATCCGTATTATATTTTATCAAGCCTGTTTCTAAGGTCTCAGTCACAAGGGTTTCATCAGTATTTTATTTTATCAAGCCTGTTTCTAAGGTCTCGGTCACAAGGCTTTCATCAGTATTGTATTTTATCAAGCCTGTTACTAAGGTCTTAGTAACAAGGGTTTCATCATTATTGTGTTTAATCAAGCCTGTATCTAAGGTCTCAGTTACAAGGCCTTCGTCAGTATTGTATTTTATCAAGCCTGTTACTAAGGTCTCGGTTACAAGGCCTTCATCAGTATTGTATTTTATCAAGCCTGTTAATAAGGTCTCGGTTACAAGGCTTTCATCAGTATTGTATTTTATCAAGACTGTTACTAAGGTCTCGGTCACAAGGCCTTCATCAGTATAGTATATTATCAAGCCTGTTACTAAGGTCTCGGTCACAAGGCTTTCATCATTATTGTATTTTATCAAGCCTGTTTCTAAGGTCTCAGTTACAAGGCCTTCATCAGTATTGTATTTTTTCAAGCCTGTTACTAAGGTCTCGGTCACAAGGCCGTCATCAGTATTGTATTTTATCAAGCCTGTTTCTAAGGTCTCGGTTACAAGGCCTTCGTCAGTATTGTATTTTATCAAGCCTGTTACTAAGGTCTCGGTTACAAGACCTTCATTAGTATTGTATTTTATAAAGCCTGTTACTAAGGTCTCGGTCACAAGGCCTTCATCAGTATTGTATTTTATCAAGCCTGTTACTAAGGTCTCGGTCACAAGGCTTTCATCAGTATTGTATTTTAATAAGGCTTTTACTAAGGTCTCGGTCACAAGGCTTTCATCAGTATTGTATTTGATCAAGCTTGTTACTAAGGTCTCGGTCACAAGGCTTTCATCAGTATTGTATAATTTTATCAAGCCTGTTACTAAGGTCTCGGTCACAAGGCCGTCATCAGTATTGTATTTTAATAAGGCTTTTACTAAGGTCTCGGTCACAAGGCTTTCATCAGTATTGTATTTGATCAAGATTGTTACTAAGGTCTCGGTCACAAGGCTTTCATCAGTATTGTATTTTATTAAGCCTGTTACTAAGCTCGCGGTCAAAACGCTTTGATCAGTATTGTATTTTATCAAGTCTGTTACTAAGGTCTCGGTCACAAGGCCATCATCATTATTGCATTTTATCAAGCCTGTTACTAAGGTTTCGGTCACAATGCCTTCATCAGTATTGTATTTTATCAAGCCTGTTACTAAGGTCTCGGTCACAAGGCCATCATCAGTATTGCATTTTATCAAGCCTGTTACTAAAGTCTCGGTCACAAGGCCTTCATCATTATTGTATTTTGTCAAGCATGTTACTAAAGTCTCGATTACAATGCTTTCATCAGTATTGTATTTTATCAAACCTGTTACTAAGGTCTCAGTCACTAGGCTTTCATCAGTATTGTATTTTTTCAAGCCTGTTACTAAGGTCTCAGTCACAAGGCCTTCATCAGTATTGTATTTTATCAAGCCTGTTTCTGAGGTCTCGGTCACAAGGCTTTCATCATTATTGTATTTTATCAAGCCTGTTACTAAGGTCTCGGTAACAAGGCTTTCATCAGTATTGTATTTTATCAAGCCTGTTACTAAGGTTTCGGTCACAAGGGTTTCATCAGTATTATATTTTATCAAGCCTGTTACTAAGGTCTTAGACACAAGGGTTTCATCAGTATTGTATTTTATCAAGCCTGTTTCTAAGGTCTCGGTCACAAGGCTTTCATCAGTATTGTATTTTATCAAGCCTGTTACTAAGGTCTCAGTCACAAGGGTGTCATCATTATTGTGTTTTATCAAGCCTGTTTCCAAGGTCTCGGTTACAAGGCCTTCGTCAGTATTGTATTTTATCAAGCCTGTTACTAAGGTCTCGGTTACAAGGCTTTCTTCAGTTTTGTATTTTATCAAGCCTGTTACTAAGGTCTCGGTTACAAGGCCTTCATCAGTATTGTATTTTATCAAGCCTGTTACTAAGGTCTCGGTCACAAGGCTTTCATCATTATTGTATTTTATCAAGCCTGTTTCTAAGGTCTCAGTTACAAGGCCTCCATCAGTATTGTATTTTTTCAAGCCTGTTACTAAGGTCTTGGTCACAAGGCTTTCATCAGTATTGTATTTTATCAAGCCTGTTACTAAGGTCTCGGTCACAAGGCCTTCATCAGTATTGTATTTTATCAAGCCTGTTTCTAAGGTCTCGGTTACAAGGCCTTCATCAGTATTGTATTTTTTCAAGCCTGTTACTAAGGTCTCGGTCACAAGGCCTTCATCAGTATTGTATTTTATCAAGCCTGTTATTAAGGTCTCGGTCACAAGGCTTTCATCATTATTGTATTTTATCAAGCCTGTTACTAAGGTCTTGGTCAGAAGGCCTTCATTAGTATTGTATTTTATCAAGCCTGTTACTAACGTCTCGGTCACAAGGCTTTCATCATTATTGTATTTTATCAAGCCTGTTACTAAGGTCTCGGTAACAAGCCTTTCATCAGTATTGTATTTTATCAAGCCTGTTACTAAGGTTTCGGTCACAAAGGTTTCATCAGTATTATATTTTATCAAGCCTGTTACTAAGGTCTTAGTCACAAGGGTTTCATCAGTATTGTATTTTATCAAGCCTGTTTCTAAGGTCTCGGTCACAAGGCTTTCATCAGTATTGTATTTTATCAAGCCTGTTACTAAGGTCTCAGTCACAAGGGTGTCATCATTATTGTGTTTTATCAAGCCTGTTTCCAAGGTCTCGGTTACAAGGCCTTCATCAGTATTGTATTTTATCAAGCCTGTTACTAAGGTCTCGGTTACAAGGCTTTCATCAGTATTGTATTTTATCAAGCCTGTTTCTAAGGTCTCGGTTACAAGACCTTCATCAGTATTGTATTTTATCAAGCCTGTTACTAAGCTCGCGGTCACAACGCTTTCATCATTATTGTATTTTATCAAGCCTGTTTCTAAGGTCTCAGTTACAAGGCCTCCATCAGTATTGTATTTTTTCAAGCCTGTTACTAAGGTCTTGGTCACAAGGCTTTCATCAGTATTGTATTTTATCAAGCCTGTTACTAAGGTCTCGGTCACAAGGCCGTCATCAGTATTGTATTTTATCAAGCCTGTTTCTAAGGTCTCGGTTACAAGGCCTTCATCAGTATTGTATTTTATCAAGCCTGTTACTAAGGTCTCGGTCACAAGGCCTTCATCAGTATTGTATTTTATCAAGCCTGTTACTAAGGTCTCGGTCACAAGGCTTTCATCATTATTGTATTTTATCAAGCCTGTTACTAAGGTCTTGGTCAGAAGGCCTTCATTAGTATTGTATTTTATCAAGCCTGTTACTAACGTCTCGGTCACAAGACTTTCATCATTATTGTATTTTATCAAGCCTGTTACTAAGGTCTCGGTCACAAGGGTTTCATCATTTTTGTATTTTATCAAGCCTGTTACTAAGATCTCAGTCACAAGGGTTTCATCATTATTGTGTTTTATCAAGCTTGTTTCTAAGGTCTCGGTTACAAGGCCTTCGTCAGTATTATATTTTATCAAGCTTGTTGCTAAGGTCTCGGTTACAAGGCTTTCATCAGTATTGTATTTTATCAAGCCTGTTACTAAGGTCTCGGTTACAAGGCCTTCATCAGTATTGTATTTGATCAAGCCTGTTACTAAGGTCTCGGTCACAAGGCCTTCATCATTATTGTATTTTATCAAGCCTGTTACTAAGGTCTCAGTTACAAGGCCTCCGTCAGTATTGTATTTTTTCAAGCCTGTTACTAAGGTCTTGGTCAGAAGGCCTTCATCAGTATTGTATTTTATCAAGCCTGTTACTAAGGTCTCGGTCACAAGGCCGTCATCAGTATTGTATTTTATCAAGCCTGTTTCTAAGGTCTCGGTTACAAGGCTTTCATCAGTATTGTATTTTATCAAGCCTGTTACTAAGGTCTCGGTCACAAGGCCTTCATCAGTATTGTATTTTATCAAGCATGTTACTAAGGTCTCGGTCACAAGGCTTTCATCATTATTGTATTTTATCAAGCCTGTTTCTAAGGTCTCAGTTACCAGGCCTTCATCATTATTGTATTTTATCAAGCCTGTTACTAAGGTCTCAGTTACAAGACCTTCATCAGTATTGTATTTTTTCAAGCCAGTTACTAAGGTCTCGGTCACAAGGCCTTCATCAGTATTGTATTTTATCAAGCCTGTTACTAAGGTCTCGGTCACAAGGCTTTCATCAGTATTGTATTTTATCAAGCCTGTTTCTAAGGTCTCAGTTACAAGGCTTTCGTCAGTATTGTATTTTATCAAGCCTGTTACCAAGGTCTCGGTTACAAGGCCTTCATCATTATATTATTTTATCAAGCCTGTTACTAAGGTCTCGGTCAGAAGGCCTTCATAAGAATTGTATTTTATCAAGCCTGTTACTAAGGTCTCGGTCACAAGGCTTTCATCATTATTGTATTTTATCAAGCCTGTTTCTAAGGTCTCGGTCACAAGGCCTTCATCAGTATTGTATTTTTTCAAGCCTGTTACTAAGGTCTCGGTCACAAGGCTTTCATCATTATTGTATTTTATCAAGCCTGTTTCTAAGGTCTCAGTTACAAGGCCTTCATCAGTATTGTATTTTATCAAGCCTGTTACTAAGGTCTTGGTCACATGGGTTTCGTCATTATTGTATTTTATCAAGCCTTTTACCAAGGTCTCGGTCACAAGGCTTTCATCAGTATTGTATTTGATCAAGCTTGTTACTAAGGTCTCGGTCACAAGGCTTTCATCAGTATTGTATTTTATCAAGATTGTTACTAAGGTCTCGGTCACAAGGCTTTCATCATTATTGTATTTTATCAAGCCTGTTACTAACGTCTCGGTCACAAGGCTTTCATCATTATTGTATTTGATCAAGCTTGTTACTAAGTTCTCGGTCAAAAGGCTTTCATCAGTATTGTATTTGATCAAGATTGTTACTAAGGTCTTGGTCAGAAGGCCTTCATTAGTATTGTATTTTATCAAGCCTGTTACTAACGTCTCGGTCACAAGACTTTCATCATTATTGTATTTTATCAAGCCTGTTACTAAGGTCTCGGTCACAAGGGTTTCATCATTTTTGTATTTTATCAAGCCTGTTACTAAGATCTCAGTCACAAGGGTTTCATCATTATTGTGTTTTATCAAGCTTGTTTCTAAGGTCTCGGTTACAAGGCCTTCGTCAGTATTATATTTTATCAAGCTTGTTGCTAAGGTCTCGGTTACAAGGCTTTCATCAGTATTGTATTTTATCAAGCCTGTTACTAAGGTCTCGGTTACAAGGCCTTCATCAGTATTGTATTTGATCAAGCCTGTTACTAAGGTCTCGGTCACAAGGCCTTCATCATTATTGTATTTTATCAAGCCTGTTACTAAGGTCTCAGTTACAAGGCCTCCGTCAGTATTGTATTTTTTCAAGCCTGTTACTAAGGTCTTGGTCAGAAGGCCTTCATCAGTATTGTATTTTATCAAGCCTGTTACTAAGGTCTCGGTCACAAGGCCGTCATCAGTATTGTATTTTATCAAGCCTGTTTCTAAGGTCTCGGTTACAAGGCTTTCATCAGTATTGTATTTTATCAAGCCTGTTACTAAGGTCTCGGTCACAAGGCCTTCATCAGTATTGTATTTTATCAAGCATGTTACTAAGGTCTCGGTCACAAGGCTTTCATCATTATTGTATTTTATCAAGCCTGTTTCTAAGGTCTCAGTTACCAGGCCTTCATCATTATTGTATTTTATCAAGCCTGTTACTAAGGTCTCAGTTACAAGACCTTCATCAGTATTGTATTTTTTCAAGCCAGTTACTAAGGTCTCGGTCACAAGGCCTTCATCAGTATTGTATTTTATCAAGCCTGTTACTAAGGTCTCGGTCACAAGGCTTTCATCAGTATTGTATTTTATCAAGCCTGTTTCTAAGGTCTCAGTTACAAGGCTTTCGTCAGTATTGTATTTTATCAAGCCTGTTACCAAGGTCTCGGTTACAAGGCCTTCATCATTATATTATTTTATCAAGCCTGTTACTAAGGTCTCGGTCAGAAGGCCTTCATAAGAATTGTATTTTATCAAGCCTGTTACTAAGGTCTCGGTCACAAGGCTTTCATCATTATTGTATTTTATCAAGCCTGTTTCTAAGGTCTCGGTCACAAGGCCTTCATCAGTATTGTATTTTTTCAAGCCTGTTACTAAGGTCTCGGTCACAAGGCTTTCATCATTATTGTATTTTATCAAGCCTGTTTCTAAGGTCTCAGTTACAAGGCCTTCATCAGTATTGTATTTTATCAAGCCTGTTACTAAGGTCTTGGTCACATGGGTTTCGTCATTATTGTATTTTATCAAGCCTTTTACCAAGGTCTCGGTCACAAGGCTTTCATCAGTATTGTATTTGATCAAGCTTGTTACTAAGGTCTCGGTCACAAGGCTTTCATCAGTATTGTATTTTATCAAGATTGTTACTAAGGTCTCGGTCACAAGGCTTTCATCATTATTGTATTTTATCAAGCCTGTTACTAACGTCTCGGTCACAAGGCTTTCATCATTATTGTATTTGATCAAGCTTGTTACTAAGTTCTCGGTCACAAGGCTTTCATCAGTATTGTATTTGATCAAGATTGTTACTAAGGTCTCGGTCACAAGGCTTTCATCAGTATTGTATTTTATCAAGCCTGTTACTAACGTCTCGGTCACAAGGCTTTCATCAGTATTGTATTTTATCAAGCCTGTTACTAAGGTCTCGGTCACAAGGGTTTCATCAGTATTGTATTTTATCAAGACTGTTACTAAGGTCTCGATCACAAGGATTTCATCAGTATTGTATTTTATCAAGCCTGTTACTAAGGTCTCGGTCACAAGGGTTTCATCATTATTGTATTTTATCAAGCCTGTTTCTAAGGTCTCAGTTACAAGGCTTTCATCATTATTGTATTTGATCAAGCCTGTTACTAAGGTCTCGGTCACCAGGCCTTCATCAGTATTGTATTTTATCAAGCCTGTTACTGAGGTCTCGGTCACAAGGCTTTCATCAGTATTGAATTTTATCAAGCCTGTTACTAAGGTCTCGGTCACAAGGGTTTCATCATTATTGTATTTTATCAAGCCTTTTTCTAAGGTCTCAGTTACAAGGCTTTCATCATTATTGTATTTTATCAAGCCTGTTACTAAGGTCTCGGTCACAAGGGTTTCATCATTATTGTATTTTATCAAGCCTGTTTCTAAGGTGTCAGTTACAAGGCCTTCATCAGTATTGTATTTTATCAAGCCTGTTACTAAGGTCTCGGTCAGAAGGCCTTCATCAGTATTGTATTTTATCAAGCCTGTTACTAACGTCTCGGTCACAAGGCTTTCATCAGTATTGTATTTTATCAAGCCTGTTACTAAGGTCTCGGTCACAAGGGTTTCATCATTATTGTATTTGATCAAGCCTGTTACTAAGGTCTCGGTCACAAGGCTTTCATCAGTATTGTATTTGATCAAGCCTGTTACTAATGTCTCGGTCACAAGGCTTTCATCAGTATTGTATTTTATCAAGCCTGTTACTAAGGTCTCGGTCACAATGCTTTCATCAGTATTGTATTTTATCAAGCCTGTTACTAAGGTCTCGGTCACAAGGGTTTCATCAGTATTGTATTTTATCAAGACTGTTACTAAGGTCTCGGTCACAAGGATTTCATCAGTATTGTATTTGATCAAGCCTGTTACTAAGGTCTCGGTCACAAGGCTTTCATCAGTATTGTATTTTATCAAGTCTGTTACTAAGGTCTCGGTCACAAAGGTTTCATCAGTATTATATTTTATCAAGCCTCTTACTGAGGTCTCAGTCACAAGGGTTTCAATATTATTGTATTTTATCAAGTCTGTTACTAAGGTCTCGGTCACAAGGGTTTCATCAGTATTATATTTTATCAAGCCTCTTACTAAGGTTTCGGTCACAAGGGTTTCATCATTATTGTATTTTATCAAGCCTGTTACTAAGGTCTATTCTTAGTACACCTTACCGCACCGATAGAGAGTTGTTCTGGATAAAAGAATTAGGCACTGCAATGCCTTACGGTTGCAATGATAACATCAAAGGAGTGGGAAATTTGTCAAGTCCTGGATGCAACGAAATCAACGTGATGAGCCTGTTTAATACTATTCCAAGAACTAAACGTAGCCATGGTCATAAAAGAATTCAACATCCTAATGTTAAAAAGTCCTCTAAACCAAGAACGTTACAAGATACTTTTAATGATTTACTTTCTAATATACAGAAACCTCTTGGAATTCATCATATTCGTACAATCTTATTTTCACTACCTGTAAACTACCTCAAAGATCTTAGGGATTTTGGACTTGACAAAGGAGGCGTAGATCCTTTTTCTCCTAAGTACAGATTGTCTAGTATTATATGTGACGTGGCGTCCTTTCGTCTTTTTAAACCAGTTCGATCTGAACCTCTTCATGATAACAACAGAAAATTCCTCCATATTCCGTTTGCTAATAAAGGAATCGATGCTATTAACATCAGCAACATTCTTAATAGAAAAGAGGTCATAAAAGAAATTCCACCATATTTCAAAAATCAATCTGTTCCCATTGTCTCCTATAGCTACACTAACAGCATTGGCCGTAAAATTTTCAACTACAAAGAAGCATTGCAAGATATTAACATAAAAGAGTACATTAAGAACCCTCTGACTTGTGACTGCTCCCAATCTCCTTTTCAATACAACCCATCTGGACATGTAATCACTGGTGATCTGAATATCATTCAACATGAGAGTCTCCGAAAGGTGATTTCTCATGGTCCTAAATTCAGAGAACCTCAACACATCAATTGGAAACATAATTTCAAGATAATTATGGATGCTGTTGAAGATTATGCCAGAAGGTGGATAAAGAGAGAAGTAGACTAAGATCCTGAGTTAGAGTCCTTGTCAGACTGGGTTAGAACAATTAGGTCTCTAGTACAAGGTCGGATTCACAAACTAAAAAATTGTGTTAATAGTCGACCTAAGTCTGTATTTAAAGACCAAGAAGCTGTTAAGTGTCTTTCCTCTCTTCATGACAAATATGTTGTCGTTCCTGCGGACAAGGCTTCCAACAATATCGTGTTTGTATGTAAATCATATTACTTCGAATGTCTAATCAAGGAATTAGGCATAAATAGCAACACCTCTAGTAATACCACATACAAACCAACTTCGTTCGACAAAGATGAAATCCTAGCTAACCACAGATCATTCATGACCTCTTTAAACATTCCCTCTGGTAAAGAGTCTGAGGATTTACCCTATTTATATTGGATACCTAAACTCCATAAGACACCATACAAAGAAAGGTACATAGCGGGATCATCAACTTGTTCGACGAAAGAATTGTCTATTCACCTGACAAAGATTCTGTCTACAGTAAAAGAGGGACAACAGAAATATTGTGAAACTGTTTACTCGCGTAGTGGCATAATTCACATGTGGATTTTGAAAAACTCTAAAGATCTTTTGGATAACCTGAAATCAAGATCTTTCTCTCAGGTATCCTCCATCAAAACTTTTGATTTTTCAACTCTATATACCACCCTACCGCATGACAAATTAAAAACCCGCTTAAAAGAAACAATTCATAAAGCTTTTAGTCATAGAAACTATGGCTCAAAGTTTGTTGTGTTAGGCTACAATTCCACATATTTTTCAAACAAAATTCATAAAGGTAAAACATGCTACTCCGAGGAACAAGTGATCAGTATGCTGGAGTTCCTCATCGATAACATATTTGTCTCCTTTGGAGGGACACTGTTTCAGCAGGTCGTCGGCATACCAATGGGTACGAATTGTGCCCCTCTTCTAGCCGATTTATTTTTATACTCATATGAGTCGGAGTTTCTTCAAAAGCTTGTAAAAGATAAGAAGATTCATGAGGCTAGAGCCTTTAATTTCATATACAGGTATATTGATGACGTTTTATCT
Source organism: Bathymodiolus brooksi (assembly GCA_963680875.1). Classification (NCBI taxonomy): domain Eukaryota; kingdom Metazoa; phylum Mollusca; class Bivalvia; order Mytilida; family Modiolidae; genus Bathymodiolus; species Bathymodiolus brooksi. Next base: position 73,760,898 of record OY804587.1, read on the forward strand.
ATCAATAATTCTAGATTTGCAGAATTTCTTCCATTGATATATCCTCCAGAGCTGGAAGTTAAAGAGACCACCGATACAGCTTCGTCCGCATCATTTTTGGACTTATACCTCGAAATTGACGACAGTGGTCAACTCAGTACTAAAATTTATGATAAGCGGGACGACTTCAATTTTAAAATCATAAATTTTCCAAACATGTGCAGCAATATACCAGCTTCTCCTGCATATGGTGTTTACATCTCGCAATTGATTCGCTATGCAAGGGCCAGTAGCAATTATTCTGATTTCCTGAAACGTCATCTTCATCTGAGAAACAGGCTACTGGACCAGGGCTATAAAAAGATTCGCCTTATTCGATCTCTTAAAAAGTTTATATTCCGATACCAATATCTTGTCGAAATATATTCCGTCTCTGCAGAAACAATTATAAGCGATGCATTTTCATATAGTGAAAATGTATAAAGATAAAGAAGTCCAAAATGTCAAGAATTTTTTTGTCAATGTGTGACGTAAAAGTATTTTTGACATTTACGTCACCGAATATGGTACTGCTTTGACAACTATTTTACCTATTTTGTTCCTGTATTTAAATACTGTTACAGTGACAGCCGGAACCTTTGAACCGTAATGAGAGCGGGAGGTTTGGCGCCTTAAAATCTGATTCAACCCACCATTTCTTTAGAAATGCCTGTACCAAGTCAGGGTCATTACGGTTTTCACAGTTTTCCGGTTGTTGACTGATTTTGTCTGTTTATATAATTATGAGTTTTGACTTTCCCTTTATAAGATTGTTCGGAGTTCGGTAATTTTGTTATTACCTTTATTCACAATGCTTTCATCATTATTGTATTTTATCAAGCCTGTTACTAAGGTCTCGGCCACAAGGGTTTCATCAGTATTGTATTTTATCAAGCCTGTTACATGATGTTACATCTGAGATGTATTGTAAACTGTATACAGTGAATGAAGACAAGAATTTTCTTATTACTTTATATAATTGTTTTCCTAAATTTCCTGTATTTTAGTATTCTATGCAAAATCGGACACTGTTCAATATTTTTCCAATCGTAAATCATGTATTTAACATTTGGAAATAATAATATGATAATTTATTATGATTGATAACAATAAAAACGTTCAATTAAAAACTGTGCATTATTGTTCTTTATGAGGTCAATAGAAACGTAGATATCTAGACAATAAAATAATTTAAATACTTACCTAAATATTCGTTATCTCGTCAATTTCAACTGATTTAAAGTTTATAATATTACTATCTTTTCAATCGTCAATTATATAAAGACAACGTGACATATTTGTTTTATCTGATTGACGTACATTATTATATCTTATATATCTTGTCCAGTAGTACCTTAGCCTTAATTAATTTAAATAAGAAAGACAATATTATCTTTTATAAGTAATTGGCATGCTAAGGTAAATGGTTACCAAGAAGTCTCTGCTAATGTGGTAGTATAAAGCTGATGTGAGGTGCGAGCTTTAACTTTAGCAATTGAAATGCAGTTCATGATATAACAGGTAAATATGATTATTGTTTTTAGGTATAGATAAAATATATATTGTAATAAAGAAAAATGAAAAACAGAAAATACCACACGGTCGGAACAGTTCCAATATCTGATAGAAAAAAATCGTAGAAATAGGCAAATCGATACCTCTAACACAAATACTGTACAGGTATTTTAATAAAAGGGTAAGGGTAATGGTGTTTAACACCACTTTCAACAATATTTCAGCTATATCGTGGCGGTCAGTTTTATTGGTGGAGGACACCGGACTACCCGGATGAAACCGTCGACCTGCCGCAAGTCACTGACAAACTTTATCACATAATGTTATATCAAGTACACCTCATCATGGGCGGTATTTGAACAGAACTTTAGTGGTAATAGGCATTGATTGCACAGAAAGTTCTGAATGCAACTACTATGCGATCACGACCACGACGGCCCCTCATTGTATCATAAGCAACAATCAATCCATTAATCAGTTGGTTCGTGTTCCTCTTATTTTTCTCTGTAGTGTTTAGAAGATCAGTGTTTGTCTTTCTTTTTTTTCGACCAATGTATTCTCTGTCCTTCGTCGATTTACGGCTTCTGATTACACCTTTGGTATCTTCAAACCATGTGACTTTAGATAAGTAGTGCGTACCTTGTTTGATTCTTTGTTGATATATTTCATAGTTTTCTGTACATCAACATACACGATTGCAGATTTCCTTTGCGACAATGGATTTCTCATAGCAAATGTGAAATGTGAGATGTGATGAGAAATCCATTACAAAACATTAAAAATCAGCGATATTATGTTCATATCGCGATAATTTATTGATGACATCTATTTTCGCGTATAAAGGTAAAAAGGGAAACTGTATAAATCAGCGATAAAGCGAACGAGACGGGTTGTTAACTTTGCGTGCATGCAATGCCGTCTATGTTTGTTGTGTACAACATGTTTTTTAATGTTTAAACACTGATTTTGTTGGAAGTACCAATGTAATAAATATATGTTTTATTTAATCGATCATTTACATTGCTATTCCTGTGAGTGGTTGTGTAGATATGGCCTCAGTGCACTGCTTTGCCAGGGGGAGGGGGGGCAACGATGCTGTTAATACGACCGTGTGCATGATGTACCACATAGACAATTCGCCATAAGGAAGTGATTTTGGACAACACCAGGAATCTTGCAAATAAAATAAAACTTAAGATATATTCTTGTAAGTTGTCCTTGTTGATCATTTGAAAGGTGATCATTTGTATGGCAAACAATTATGAAAATAAATTTCACATTTGTTAATCCGTCCACAATGTAGACTGGATCCCTACCGTCACATGATCCCTACCCTTATTTACACACTTTTACGAGGGAAATGAAAGCTTTCAGTCATAGGTTTATATCCCTATTACCACTTTGTTATGTCCTTCACTGGGAATTGTATTCGTTAATGAAGACTAAATATTTCGCTCCTACCCAAATATTCATACTCATATTCATCCAGTGGCAGTCGTTGATTCAGTTATCCCCTTCCTCGTATATTGTTGAACTTGTTCTTGTCTTGAATATAACTGAAATATTGCTTCCCGAACGTTCAACAATAAATCATCATATATCCTTCCTTTCTAATTAACTGTCATCATCCATTTAGGCCGCCAAATGTCAGTGGTTTTCTACGGGTCCTCCGGTTTCCTCCGCTAATAAAACAGACCGCCACGATATAACTGAAATATTGTTGAAAGTGACATTAAACACCATAGACCTCCATTTACGGATCGTCTGCTTGCATGTTATTAAAACAGAAGAAAATGTCCATTTTGTTGGTTCAAATTGACCAAATAACGGAATGATATGAGACGCCATATGTGTAACTGTTTTTTAAACAAACCCACTAAGGTGTTCATGAATCAATGTAACAAGTTAACCTCTATAACATAATGTACAATACAATATCATTAGAAAAAAAAATGTCTTGTGGTTTGTTTTATTTAGGTCGTAGGCTTTGTGTATAGATATTTAAATAATTTAAAATGATCATTATTCGTTATGACGTATATCAAATTACAATTTTAAAGTAAACAGTAACAAACATGGTTACAAGTCGTTCATCAGTATTGTATTTTATGTTAATAAGGTCTCGGTCACAAGGCCTTCATCATTATTGTATTTTATGAAGCCTGTTACTAAGGTCTCGGTTACAGGGCTTTCATCATTATTGTATTTTATCAAGCCTGTTACTAAGGTCTCGGTCATACGGCTTTCATCAGTATTGTATTTCATCAAGCCTGTTACTAAGGTCTCGGTCACAAGGCTTTCATCAGTATTGTATTTTATCAAGCCTGTTACTAAGGTCTCGGTTACAAGGCTTTCATCAGTATTGTATTTCATCAAGCCTGTTACTAAGGTCTCGGTCACAAGGCTTTCATCAGTATTGTATTTTATCAAGCTTATTACTAACGTTTCGGTTACAAGGCCTTCATCATTATTGTATTTTATCAAGCCTGTTACTAAGGTCTTGGTCACAAGGCTTACATCAGTATTGTATTTTGTCAAGCCTGTTACTAAGGTCTCGGTTACAAGGCTTTCATCTGTATTGTATTTTATCAAGCCTGTTACTAAGGTCTCGGTCACAAGGCTTTCATTAGTATTGTATTTCATCAAGCCTGTTACTAAGGTCTCCGTCACAAAACTTTCATCAGTATTGTATTTTATCAAGCCTGTTACTAAGGTCTCGGTCACAAGGCCTTCATCAGTATTGTATTTTATCAAGCCTGTTACTAAGGTCTCGGTCACAAGGCTTTCATTAGTATTGTATTTCATCAAGCCTGTTACTAAGGTCTCGGTCACAAAACTTTCATCAGTATTGTATTTTATCAAGCCTGTTACTAAGGTCTCGGTCACAAGGCCTTCATCAGTATTGTATTTTATCAAGCCTGTTACTAAGGTCTCGGTCACAAGGCTTTCATTAGTATTGTATTTCATCAAGCCTGTAACTAAGGTCTCCGTCACAAAACTTTCATCAGTATTGTATTTTATCAAGCCTGTTACTAAGGTCTCGGTCACAAGGCCTTCATCAGTATTGTATTTTATCAAGCCTGTTACTAACGTCTCGGTCACAAGGCTTTCATCAGTATTGTATTTTATCAAGCCTGTTACTAAGGTCTCGGTCAGAAGGCCTTCATCAGTATTGTATTTTATCAAGCCTGTTACTAAGGTCTCGGTCACAAGGCTTTCATCAGTATTGTATTTTATCAAGCCTGTTACTAAGGTTTCGGTCACAAGGCTGTCATCAGTATTGTATTTTATCAAGCCTGTTAATAAGGTCTCGGTCACAAGGCCTTCATCAGTATTGTATTTTATCAAGCCTGTTACTAAGGTCTCGGCCACAAGGGTTTCATCAGTATTGTATTTTATCAAGCCTGTTACATGATGTTACATCTGAGATGTATTGTAAACTGTATACAGTGAATGAAGACAAGAATTTTCTTGTTACTTTATATAATTGTTTTCCTAAATTTCCTGTATTTTAGTATTCTATGCAAAATCGGACACTGTTCAATATTTTTCCAATCGTAAATCATGTATTTAACATTTGGAAATAATAATATGATAATTTATTATGATTGATAACAATAAAAACGTTCAATTAAAAACTGTGCAATATTGTTCTTTATGAGGACAATAGAAACGTAGTTATCTAGACAATAAAATAATTTAAATACTTATCTAAATATTCGTTATCTCGTCAATTTCAACTGATTTAAAGTTTATAATAATACTATCTTTTCAATCGTCAATTATATAAAGACAACGTGGCATATTTGTTTTATCTGATTGACGTACATTATTATATCTTATATATCTTGTCCAGTAGTACCTTAGCCTTAATTAATTTAAATAAGAAAGACAATATTATCTTTTATAAGTAATTGGCATGCTAAGGTAAATGGTTACCAAGAAGTCTCTGCTAATGTGGTAGTATAAAGCTGATGTGAGGTGTGAGCTTTAACTTTAGCAATTGAAATGCAGTTCATGATATAACAGGTAAATATGATTATTGTTTTTAGGTATAGATAAAATATCTATTGTAATAAAGAAATATGAAAAACAGAAAATACCACAATGTCGGAACAGTTCCAATATCTGATAGAAAAAAATCGTAGAAATAGGAACATCGATACCCCTAACACAAATACTGTACAGGTATTTTAATAAAAGGGTAAGGGTAATGGTGTTTAACACCACTTTCAACAATATTTCAGCTATATCGTGGCGGTCAGTTTTATTGGTGGAGGAAACGGGACTACCCGGATGAAACCGTCGACCTGCCGCAAGTCACTGACAAACTTTATCACATAATGTTGTATCAAGTACACCTCGTCATGAGCGGGATTTGAACAGAACTTTAGTGGTAATAGGCATTGATTGCACAGAAAGTTCTGAATGCAACTACTATGCGATCACGACCACGACGGCTCCTCATTGTATCATAAGCAACAATCAATCCATTAATCAGTTGGTTCTTGTTCCTCTTATTTTTCTCTGTAGTGTTTAGAAGATCAGTGTTTGTCTTTCTTTTTTTTCGACCAATGTATTCTCCGTCCTTCGTCGATTTACGGCTTCTGATTACACCTTTGGTATCTTCAAACCATGTGACTTTAGATAAGTAGTGCGTACCTTGTTTGATTCTTTGTTGATATATTTCATAGTTTTCTGTACATCAACATACACGATTGCAGATTTCTTTTGCGACAATGGATTTCTCATAGCAAATGTGAAATGTGAGATGTGATGAGAAATCCATTACAAAACATTAAAAATCAGCGATATTATGTTCATATCACGATAATTTATTGATGACATCTATTCTCGCGTATAAAGGTAAAAAGGGAAACTGTATAAATCAGCGATAAAGCGAACGAGACGGGTTGTTAACTTTGCGTGCATGCAATGCCGTCTATGTTTGTTGTGTACAACATGTTTTTTAATGTTTAAACACTGATTTTGTTGGAAGTACCAATGCAATAAATATATGTTTTATTTAATCGATCATTTACATTGCTATTCCTGTGAGAGGTTGTGTAGATATGGCCTCAGTGCACTGCTTTGCCAGGGGGAGGGGGGGCAACGATGCTGTTAATACGACCGTGTGCATGATGTACCACATAGACAATTCGCCATAAGGAAGTGATTTTGGACAACACCAGGAATCTTGCAAATAAAATAAAACTTAAGATATATTGTTGTAAGTTGTTCTTGTTGATCATTTGAAAGGTGATCATTTGTATGGCAAACAATTATGAAAATAAATTTCACATTTGTTAATCCGCCCACAATGTAGACTGGATCCCTACCGTCACATGACCCCTACCCTTATTTACACACTTTTACGAGGGAAATGAAAGTTTTCAGTCATAGGTTTATATCCCTATTACCACTTTGTTATGTCCTTCACTGGGAATTGTATTCGTTAATGAAGACTAAATATTTCGCTCCTACCCAAATATTCATACTCATATTCATCCAGTGGCAGTCGTTGTTTCAGTTATCCCCTCCCTCGTATATTGTTTTAACTTGTTCTTGTCTTGAATATAACTGAAATACTGCTCCCCGATATAACTGAAATATTGTTGAAAGTGACTTAACCACCATAAATCTCCATTTACGGACCTTCTGCTTGCATGTCTTAAAAAAAAGAAGAAAATTTCCATTTTTGCTGGTTCGAATTGACCAAATAACCGATTAATACAGATCCCATAGGTGTAACTGTTTTTTTAAAACAAACCCACTAAGGTATTCATGAGCCAATCTAATAAGCTAACCTCTATAAAATAATATACAAAACAAAATTATTACACAAAAGAAATGTCTTGTGGTTTGCTTTAAATTTAGATTGTAGGCTTTGTGTATAGATATTTAAACAATTTAAAACGATCATTATCTGTTATGATGTATATCAAATTACAATTTTTAAGTAAACAGTTACAAACATTGCTACTTTGATATGGAAGTCGGAAATGAGGTAGGAAATTTATTTTGTTTAATAATTTCTATTACTTGTTCTTAATAAGATTGTCGTCTTCAGGATTTCAAACAGTTTTAGTGATGGAAAGATTTGTCAGTTAAAGATTGATGTAAATTATTCAATTGTTTAATTGTTTCTCTCTTCAAATTAAAAGATACTCCTTGTTTTCATTCTAACGTTTCGGTTACAAGACTTTCATCAGTATTGTGTTTTATCAAACCTGCTACTAACGTCTCGGTTACAAGGCTTTCATCAGCCTTGTATTCTATCAAGCCTGTTACTAAGGTCTCGGCTACAAGGCTTTCATCAGTATTATTATACCTCATATCCTGCTGCAGCGTGCCGCCATGTCAACCATCAACATAAACAACTACTCAAGTTGAATAAAATTTTCAATGAGTTTTAAACAATGTTTTGTTGTGTGTCTAATTTCGGTATAATAAACAATTTATGGTCTTTGCTGTAGGGGGATATGAATCTTTGTTTACCCTCAGAAATCATATTTCGGGTAAGAAAACTTCCATATCTCTCTACAACAAGGGCCATAAATGTATATTGTATTTTATCAAGCCTGTTACTAAGGTTTCGGTTACAAGGCTTTCATCAGTATTGTATTTTATCAAGCCTGTTACTAAGGTTTCGGTTACAAAGCTTTCATCAGTATTGTATTTTATCAAGCATGTTACTAAGGTCTCGCTCACAAGGCTTTCATCAGTATTGTATTTTATCAAGCATGTTACTAAGGTTTCGGTTACAAGGGTTTCATCAGTATTGTATTTTATCGAGCCTGTTACTAAGGTTTCGGTTACAAGGCTTTCATCAGAATTGTATTTTATCAAGCCTGTTACTAAGGTTTTCTTATAACTTTTTATAAATTGTTTTCCGAAATTTCCTGTATTTTAGTATTCTGTGCAAAATCAGACACTGTTCAATATTTTTCCAATCGTAAATCATGTATTTAACATTTGGAAATAATAATATGATAATTTATTATGATTGATAACAATAAAAACGTTCAATTAAAAACTGTGCATTATTGTTCTTTATGAGGACAATAGAAACGTAGATATCTAGACAATAAAATAATTTAAATGCTTACCTTAATATTCGTTACCTCGTCAATTTCAACTGACTTAAAGTTTATAATATTACTATCTTTTCAATCGTCAATTATATAAAGACAACGTAACATTTGTTTTATCTGATTGATGTACATTATTATATCTAATATATCTTGTCCAGTAGTACCTTAGCCTTAATTAATTTAAATACGAAAGACAATATTATTTTTTATAAGTAACTGGCATGCTAAGGTAAATGGTTACCAGGAAGTCTCTGTTAATGTCGTACGTAGTATAAAGCTGATGTGACGTGTGAGCTTTAGCTTTAGCAATTGAAATGCAGTTCATGATATAACAGGTAAATATGATTATTGTTTTTAGGTATAGTTAAAATATCTATTATAATAAAGAAAAATGAAAAACAGAAAATATTACACTGTCAGAACAGTTCCAATATCTGGGCCCGGTTGTTCATCTTGTTGTTAAATTAATCATATGGTTATATTTAACCATTGGTTAAAGATTTAACCATGGGTTAGTAAACCAAGGGTTAAAAATGAGTTTTTCAACTTCATTTAACCACTTGGTTAAATAACCATTTGGTTAAAATTTAACCAACCAATAACTGCAGGTTTAATATTTAACCAAGACCAATCTATCCCACAATTCCTTGTTTTATCCTAGCAGCAGATAAATAAAAAAAATATGGCTAACTCAATCCCCCTTTCACAGAACAAAAAAAGGCTGAAGAAATGCAATTTTAGTAGAAAGGAGATTGTCTTAATACAGAGGGAAGTGGGAAAAAATTATACCATCATCAATTCAAAGCATTCAAATATAATCACAAATGAAAAGAAAAAAAGTATGGACTGAGATAACTGAGAAGACCAGCTAACTGGGAGTTGCCATTAGGACCCCAAATGAAATCAAAGAAAAATGGAACAAAAGAAAATGTGGGTAAATGGTTTTATTTTTGAATGAAAATAAAATTTAAAAAAAAAGACATTATAACGCAGAGAATGTTTTTTTTAATTTCTTTTTTGTTTTGTTTTGTTATTATGTTCTTAATAAAGCAATAAAGTTATTAAAATAAAAAAAAAGAGTGAACTCTTACTTGAGGAATATAACTTATATGTCATTGTCTAAAGGTTATTTGTCCTATATTAAGAGTATGTTGTACAAGTTAGTACAGAAGCGTCTATGGACTTCGTCTTAGTTGTTTAATAACATTTAAAGCAATGTTAATAAGACGTGCTTAGTGCATCATAATACACTAAAGGTGTGTTATTTAGGTGACGATAACTTCTTATAACTAATTAAACTACTTTTATTGAAATCATCTTATTGTGTTACAATTTCAAGGACTGTTAATTTTCATTATGTAATTTAGCCTAAGAATATTTTCTTTAGTTTCCAACATCTCATTAAAATTGGGTCCATGCATACACATGTATGTCAAAAGTCTGTTTCTCTCTCTGATTTTAATGTGTGAATTTCTTTTTATTTCAATTAACATGCAAAAAATTTTTCATGAAAAACAATTAAGAAAAAATATAACCTCCTTTTCTGTATGAAATGAATGGTTGGTGTCTCATATGTAAATTATCCAATTTCGCCAAATGATGAGGAATGTCCATGATGTCATAGAGGTACCTCATGCTATTTTTGGAGTTTTTTCCAACGTAATTGTACGAAAAGCGTATTTTCCGATTGACTTAGACTTTTCGCCGATATTGATTTTTGATAACTAATGGTTAAATATTTTAACAGAGCCCCTATGCGTGGTTAAATATTAATCAGTTTAACCATGCTTTAACCAGTAGTTAAATTTAACCATAAGTTTAACAACGTATTGCATGCTATGGTTAAATTTTAACCATAGGTTATCATTTTTAATCATTGGGTAAAATTTAACTACAAGTTGAACAACCAGGTCCTGATAGAAAAAAATCGTAGAAATAGGCAAATTGATACCTTTAACATAAATATTGTACAGGTATCTTAATAAAAGGGTACGGGTAATGGTGTTTAACACTACTTTCAACAACACTTCAGTTACATCTTGGCGGTCAGCTTTATTGGTGGAGGAAACCGGACTACCCGGATAAAACGTAGACCTGCCGCAAGTCATCGACAAACTGTATTACATAATGTTGTATAAAGTACACCTCATCAAGGGCGGTATTTGAACAGAACTTTAGTGGTAATAGGCATTGATTGCACAGGAAGTTGTGAATGCAACTACTATGCGACCACTACCACGATGGCCCCTCATTGTATCATCAGCAACAATCAATCCATTAATCGCTTGGTTCTTGTTGCTCTTATTTTTCTCTGTAGTGTTTAGTAGATCAGTGTTTGTCTTCTTTTTCTCGACCAATGTATTGTCCGTCCTTCTTCTTTTGACCAATGTATTGTCCGTCCTTCTTCTTTTGACCAATGTATTGTCCGTCCATCTTCGATTTACGGCTTCTGATTACCCCTTTGGTATCTTCAAACCATGTGACTTTAGATAAGTAGAGCGTACCTTGTTTGATTCTTTGTTGATATTTTCATAATTTTCTGTACATAAATATACACGATTGCTGATTTCTTTTGCGACAATTGATTTCTCATAGCAAATGTGAAGAAGAAATCCATTACAAACATTGAAAATCAGCGATATTATGCTCATATCACGATAGTTTATTGATGATATATATTATCGCGTATAAAGGTAAAAAGGGAAACTGTACAAATCAGCGATAAAGCTAACGAGACGGGTTGTTCACTTTGCGTGCATGCAATGCCGTCTATGTTTGTTGTGTACAACATGTTTTTAATGTTTAAACACTGATTTTGTTGGAAGTATCAATGCAATAAATATATGTTTTATTTAATCGATCATTTACATTGTTATTCCTGTGAGTGGTTGTGTAAATATGGCCCCAGTACACTGCTTTACCCGGAGGGCAATGATGCTGTTAATACGATCATGCGTGCATGATGTACCAAATAGACAATTCGCCATAAGGAAGTGATTTTGGACAACACCAGGGATCTTGCATATAAAATAAAACTTAAGGTATATTCTTGCAAGTTGTCCTTGTTGATCATTTGAAAGGTGATCCTTTGTATGGCAAACAATTATGTAAATAAATTTCACATTTGTTAATCCGCCCACAATGTAGACTGGATCCTTACCGTCACATGACCCCTACCATTAATTCACACTTTTACGAGGGAAATGAAAGTTTTCAGCCATAGATTTATATCCCGAATACCACTTTGTTATGTACTTCAGTGGGAATTGTATCCGATAATGAAGACTAAATATTTCGCTCCTACCCAAATATTCATACTCATATTCATCTAGTGGCAGTCGTTGTTTCAGTTGTCCTCTCCTTCGTATATTGTTGAACTTGTTCTTGTCTTGAATATAACTGAAATACTGCTCCCCGAACGTTCAACAATAAATCATCATATATCCTTCCTTCCTGATTAACTGTCATCATCCATTTAGGCTGCGACAGGTCTGTGGTTTTCTACGGGTCCTCCGGTTTCCTCTGCCAATAAAACAGACCGCCACGATATAACTGAAATATTGTTGAAAGTGACATTAAACACCATAAACCTCCATTTACGGAGCGTCTGCTTGCATGTTATTAAAAGAGAAGAAAATGTTCATTTTGTTGGTTCAAATTTACCAAATTAACGAATAATACGAGATGCCATAGATGTAAATGTTTTTTAAACAAACCCACTAAGGTGTTCATGAGCCAAAGTAGCAAGTTAACCTCTATATAATAATGTCCAATACAATAGCATTAGAAAAAAGAAATGTTTTGTGGTTTGTTTTAAATTTAGATCGTAGGCATAGATGTTTAAATAATTTAAAATGATAATTATTCGTTATGACGTATATCAAATTACAATTTTAAAGTAAACAATTACAAACATGGTAACAAGTCTTTCATCAGTATTGTATTTTATCAAGCCTGTTACTAAGGTCTCGGTCACAAGGCTTTCATCAGTATTGTATTTTATGAAGCCTGTTACTAAGGTCTCGGTTACAAGGCCTTCATCAGTATTGTATTTTATCAAGTCTGTTACTAAGGTCTCGGTCACAAAGCTTTCATCAGTATTGTATTTTATCAAGCCTGTTACTAAGGTCTCGGTCAGAATACTTTCATCGGTATTGTATTTTATCAAGCTTGTTACTAAGGTCTCCTTCACAAGGCTATCATCAGTATTGTATTTTATCGAAGCTGTTACAAAGGTCTCGGTCACAATGCTTTCATCAGTATTGTATTTTATCTAGCCTGTTACAAAGGTCTCGGTCAAAAGGCTTTCATCAGTATTGTATTTTATATAGCCTGTTACTAAGGTCTCGGTCACAATGCTTTCATCAGTACTGTATGTCATCAAGACTGTTACAAAGGTTTCGGTCACAATGCTTTCATCAGTATTGTATTTCATCAAGCCTGTTACAAAGGTCTCGGTCACAAAGCTTTCATCAGTATTGTATTTTATCAAGGCTGTTACTAAGGTCTCTGTCACAATGCTTTCATCAGTATTGTATTTCATCAAGCCTGTTACTAAGGTCTCGGTCACAATGCTTTCATCAGTATTGTGTTTTATCAAGCCTGTTACTAAGGTCTCGGTCAAAAGGGTTTCATCAGTATTGTATTTTATATAGCCTGTTACTAAGGTCTCGGTCACAATGCTTTCATCAGTATTGTATGTCATCAAGGCTGTTACTAAGGTCTCGGTCACAATGCTTTCATCAGTATTGTATTTCATCAAGCCTGTTACAAAGGTCTCTGTCACAATGCTTTCATCAGTATTGTATTTCATCAAGCCTGTTACTAAGGTCTCGCTCACAATGCTTTCATCAGTATTGTATTTTATCTAGCCTGTTACGAAGGTCTCCGTCACAATGCTTTCATCAGTATTGTATTGTATCTAGCCTGTTACAAAGGTATCCGTCACAAGGCTTTTATCAGTATTGTATTTTATCTAGCCTGTTACTAAGGTCTCGGTCACAAGGCTTTCATCAGTATTGTATTTTATCTAGCCTGTTGCAAAGGTCTCGGTCACAATGCTTTCATCGGTATTGTATTTCATCAAGACTGTTACAAAGGTCTCGGTCAAAATGCTTTCATCAGTATTGTATTTCATCAAGCCTGTTACAAAGGTCTCGGTCACAAGGCTTTCATCAGTATTGTATTGTATCAAGCCTGTTACTAAGGTCTCGGTCACAATGCTTTCATCAGTATTGTATTTCATCAAGCCTGTTACAAAGGTCTCGGTCACAATGCTTTCATCAGTATTGTATTTCATCAAGCCTGTTACTCAGGTCTCGGTCACAAGGCTTTCATCAGTATTGCATTGTATCGAGCCTGTTACTAATGTCTCTGTTACAAGGCTTTCATCAATATTGTATTTCATCAAGCCTGTTACAAAGGTCTCCGCCACAAGACTTTCATCAGTATTGTATTGTATTAAGCCTGTTACTAAGGTCTCGGTTACAAATCTTTCATCAGTATTGTATTTCATCAAGCCTATTACAAAAGTCTCCGTCACAAGACTTTCATCAGTATTGTATTTTATCTAGCCTGTTACTAAGGTCTCGGTCACAAGACTTTCATCAGTATTGCATTGTATCGAGCCTGTTACTAATGTCTCTGTTACAAGGCTTTCATCAATATTGTATTTCATCAAGCCTGTTACAAAGGTCTCCGCCACAAGACTTTCATCAGTATTGTATTGTATTAAGCCTGTTACTAAGGTCTCGGTTACAAATCTTTCATCAGTATTGTATTTCATCAAGCCTATTACAAAAGTCTCCGTCACAAGTCTTTCATCAGTATTGTATTTTATCAAGCCTGTTACTAAGGTCTCGGTCACAAGGCTTTCATCAGTATTGTATTTTATGAAGCCTGTTACTAAGGTCTCGGTTACAAGGCCTTCATCAGTATTGTATTTTATCAAGTCTGTTACTAAGGTCTCGGTCACAAAGCTTTCATCAGTATTGTATTTTATCAAGCCTGTTACTAAGGTCTCGGTCAGAATACTTTCATCGGTATTGTATTTTATCAAGCTTGTTACTAAGGTCTCCTTCACAAGGCTATCATCAGTATTGTATTTTATCGAAGCTGTTACAAAGGTCTCGGTCACAATGCTTTCATCAGTATTGTATTTTATCTAGCCTGTTACAAAGGTCTCGGTCAAAAGGCTTTCATCAGTATTGTATTTTATATAGCCTGTTACTAAGGTCTCGGTCACAATGCTTTCATCAGTACTGTATGTCATCAAGACTGTTACAAAGGTTTCGGTCACAATGCTTTCATCAGTATTGTATTTCATCAAGCCTGTTACAAAGGTCTCGGTCACAAAGCTTTCATCAGTATTGTATTTTATCAAGGCTGTTACTAAGGTCTCTGTCACAATGCTTTCATCAGTATTGTATTTCATCAAGCCTGTTACTAAGGTCTCGGTCACAATGCTTTCATCAGTATTGTGTTTTATCAAGCCTGTTACTAAGGTCTCGGTCAAAAGGGTTTCATCAGTATTGTATTTTATATAGCCTGTTACTAAGGTCTCGGTCACAATGCTTTCATCAGTATTGTATGTCATCAAGGCTGTTACTAAGGTCTCGGTCACAATGCTTTCATCAGTATTGTATTTCATCAAGCCTGTTACAAAGGTCTCTGTCACAATGCTTTCATCAGTATTGTATTTCATCAAGCCTGTTACTAAGGTCTCGCTCACAATGCTTTCATCAGTATTGTATTTTATCTAGCCTGTTACGAAGGTCTCCGTCACAATGCTTTCATCAGTATTGTATTGTATCTAGCCTGTTACAAAGGTATCCGTCACAAGGCTTTTATCAGTATTGTATTTTATCTAGCCTGTTACTAAGGTCTCGGTCACAAGGCTTTCATCAGTATTGTATTTTATCTAGCCTGTTGCAAAGGTCTCGGTCACAATGCTTTCATCGGTATTGTATTTCATCAAGACTGTTACAAAGGTCTCGGTCAAAATGCTTTCATCAGTATTGTATTTCATCAAGCCTGTTACAAAGGTCTCGGTCACAAGGCTTTCATCAGTATTGTATTGTATCAAGCCTGTTACTAAGGTCTCGGTCACAATGCTTTCATCAGTATTGTATTTCATCAAGCCTGTTACAAAGGTCTCGGTCACAATGCTTTCATCAGTATTGTATTTCATCAAGCCTGTTACTCAGGTCTCGGTCACAAGGCTTTCATCAGTATTGCATTGTATCGAGCCTGTTACTAATGTCTCTGTTACAAGGCTTTCATCAATATTGTATTTCATCAAGCCTGTTACAAAGGTCTCCGCCACAAGACTTTCATCAGTATTGTATTGTATTAAGCCTGTTACTAAGGTCTCGGTTACAAATCTTTCATCAGTATTGTATTTCATCAAGCCTATTACAAAAGTCTCCGTCACAAGACTTTCATCAGTATTGTATTTTATCTAGCCTGTTACTAAGGTCTCGGTCACAAGACTTTCATCAGTATTGCATTGTATCGAGCCTGTTACTAATGTCTCTGTTACAAGGCTTTCATCAATATTGTATTTCATCAAGCCTGTTACAAAGGTCTCCGCCACAAGACTTTCATCAGTATTGTATTGTATTAAGCCTGTTACTAAGGTCTCGGTTACAAATCTTTCATCAGTATTGTATTTCATCAAGCCTATTACAAAAGTCTCCGTCACAAGACTTTCATCAGTATTGTATTTTATCTAGCCTGTTACTAAGGTCTCGGTCACAAGACTTTCATCAGTATTGTATTTTATCTAGCCTCTTACTAAGGTTTCGGTCACAAGACTTTAATCAGTATTGCATTTTAGCTGGCCTGTTACTAAGGTCTCGGTCACAAGACTTTCATCAGTATTGTATTTTATCAAGCCTTTTACTAAGGTATCGGTCACAAAGCTTTCATCAGTATTATATTTTAGCTAGCCTGTTACTAAGGTCCCGGTCACAAGACTTTCATCAGTATTGTATTTTATCAAGCCTGTTACTAATGTCTCGGTAACAAGGCCTTCATCAGTATTGTATTTTATCAAGCCTGTTACTAAGGTCTCGGTCACAAGGTTTACATCCGTATTGTATTTTATCAAGCCTGTTACTAAGGTCCCGGTCACAAGACTTTCATCAGTAATGTATTTTATCAAGCCTGTTACTAATGTCTCGGTCACAAGGCCTTCATCAGTATTGTATTTTATCAAGCCTGTTACTAATGTCTCGGTCACAAGGCTTTCATCAGCATTGTATTTTATCTAGCCTGTTACTAAGGTCTCGGTCACAATACTTTCATCAGTATTGTATTTTATCAAGCCTGTTACTAAGGTCTCGGTCACAAGAATTTCATCAGTTTTGTATTTTATCAAGCCTGTTACTAAGGTCCCGGTCACAAGACTTTCATCAGTAATGTATTTTATCAAGCGTGTTACTAATGTCTCGGTCACAAGGCCTTCATCAGTATTGTATTTTATCAAGCCTGTTACTAAGGTCTCGGTCACAAGTCTTTCATCAGTATTGTATTTTATCTAGCCTGTTACTAAGGTCTCGGTCACAAGACTTTCATCAGTATTGTATTTTATCAAGCCTGTTCCTAAGGTCTCGGTCACAAAGCTTTGATCAGTATTGTATTTTATCAAGCCTGTTACTAAAGTCTCGGTCAGAATACTTTCATCAGTATTGTATTTTATCAAGCTTGTTACTAAGGTCTCCGTCACAAGGCTATCATCAGTATTGTATTTTATCGAGGCTGTTGCTAAGGTCTCGGTCACAATGCTTTCATCAGTATTGTATTTTATCTAGCCTGTTACAAAGGTCTCGGTCACAATGCTTTCATCAGTATTGTATTTTATCTAGCCTGTTACTAAGGTCTCGGTCAAAAGGCTTTCATCAGTATTGTATTTTATATAGCCTGTTACTAAGGTCTCGGTCACAATGCTTTCATCAATATTGTATGTCATCAAGGCTGTTACCAAGGTTTCGGTCACAATGCTTTCATCAGTATTGTATTTTATCAAGCCTGTTACAAAGGCCTCGGTCACAATGCTTTCATCAGTATTGTATTTTATCAAGGCTGTTACTAAGGTCTGTGTCACAATGCTTTCATCAATATTGTATTTCATCAAGCCTGTTACTAAGGTCTCGGTCACAATGCTTTCATCAGTATTGTATTTTATCTAGCCTGTTACTAAGGTCTCGGTCAAAAGGCTTTCATCAGTATTGTATTTTAAATAGCCTGTTACTAATGTCTCGGTCACAATGCTTTCATCAGTATTGTATGTCATCAAGGCTGTTACTAAGGTTTCGGTCACAATGCTTTCATCAGTATTGTATTTCATCAAGCATGTTACAAAGGTCTCTGTCACAATGCTTTCATCAGTATTGTATTTCATCAAGCCTGTTACTAAGGTCTCGCTCACAATGCTTTCATCAGTATTGTATTTTATCTAGCCTGTTACTAAGGTCTCCGTCACAATGCTTTCATCAGTATTGTATTTTATCTAGCCTGTTACAAAGGTCTCGGTCACAATGCTTTCATCCGTATTGTATTTTATACAGCCTGTTACAAAGGTCTCGGTCACAAAGCTTTCATCAGTATTGCATTGTATCGAGCCTGTTACTAATGTCTCGGTTACAAGGCTTTCATCAATATTGTATTTCATCAAGCCTGTTACAAAGGTCTCCGCCACAAGACTTTCATCAGTATTGTATTGTATCAAACCTGTTACTAAGGTCTCGGTTACAAGTCTTTCATCAGTATTGTATTTCATCAAGCCTGTTACAAAAGTCTCCGTCACAAGACTTTCATCAGTATTGTGTTTTATCTAGCCTGTTACTAAGGTGTCCGTCACAAGGCCTTCATCAGTATTGTATTTTATCTAGCCTGTTACTAAGGTCTCGGTCACAAGACTTTCATCAGTATTGTATTTTATCTAGCCTCTTACTAAGGTCTCGGTCACAAGACTTTAATCAGTATTGCATTTTAGCTAGCCTGTTACTAAGGTCTCCGTCACAAGACTTTCATCAGTATTGTATTTTATCAAGCCTGTTACTAAGGTCACGGTCACAAAGCTTTCATCAGTATTATATTTTAGCTAGCCTGTTACTAAGGTCCCGGTCACAAGACTTTCATCAGTATTGTATTTTATCAAGCCTGTTACTAATGTCTCGGTCACAAGGCCTTCATCAGTATTGTATTTTATCAAGCCTGTTACTAAGGTCTCGGTCACAAGGCTTTCATCAGCATTGTATTTTATCTAGCCTGTTACTAAGGTCTCGGTCACAATACTTTCATCAGTACTGTATTTTATCAAGCCTGTTACTAAGGTCTCGGTCACAAGAATTTCATCAGTATTGTATTTTATCAAGCCTGTTACTAAGGTCTCGTTAACAAGGTTTTCATCAGTATTGTATTTTATCAAGCCTATTACTAAGGTCTCGGTCACAAGACTTTCATCAGTATTGTATTTTATCAAGCCTGTTACTAAGGTCTCGGTCACAAGGCCTTCATCAGTATTGTATTTTATCAAGCCTGTTACTAAGGTTTCGGTCACAAGGCTTTCATCAGTATTGTATTTTATCAAGTCTGTTACTAAGGTCTCGGTCACAAGGCCTTCATCAGTATTGTATTTTATCAAGCCTGTTACTAAGGTTTCGGTCACAAGTCTTTCATCAGTATTGTATTTTATCTAGCCTGTTACTAAGGTCTCGGTCACAGGACTTTCATCAGTATTGTATTTTATCAAGCCTGTTCCTAAGGTCTCGGTCACATGGCCTTCATCAGTATTGTATTTTATCAAGTCTGTTACTAAGGTCTCGGTCACAAAGCTTTCATCAGTATTGTATTTTATCAAGCCTGTTACTAAGGTCTCGGTCAGAATACTTTCATCAGTATTGTATTTGATCAAGCTTGTTTCTAAGGTCTCCGTCACAAGGCTATCATCAGTATTGTATTTTATCGAGACTGCTACAAAGGTCTCGGTCACAATGCTTTCATCAGTATTGTATTTTATCTAGCCTGTTACTAAGGTCTCGGTCAAAAGGCTTTCATCAGTATTGTATTTTATATAGCCTGTTACTAAGGTCTCGGTCACAATGCTTTCATCAGTATTGTATGTCATCAAGGCTGTTACTAAGGTTTCGGTCACAATGCTTTCATCAGTATTGTATTTTATCAAGCCTGTTACAAAGGTCTCGGTCACAAAGCTTTCATCAGTATTGTATTTTATCAAGGCTGTTACTAAGGTCTCTGTCACAATGCTTTCATCAATATTGTATTTCATCAAGCCTGTTACTAAGGTCTCGGTCACAATGCTTTCATCAGTATTGTATTTTATCTAGCCTGTTACTAAGGTCTCGGTCAAAAGGCTTTCATCAGTATTGTATTTTACATAGCCTGTTACTAATGTCTCGGTTACAATGCTTTCATCAGTATTGTATGTCATCAAGGCTGTTGCTAAGGTTTCGGTCACAATGCTTTCATCAGTATTGTATTTTATCAAGCCTGTTACAAAGGTCTCGGTCACAAAGCTTTCATCAGTATTGTATTTTATCAAGGCTGTTGCTAAGGTCTCTGTCACAATGCTTTCATCAGTATTGTATTTCATCAAGCCTGTTACTAAGATCTCGCCCACAGTGCTTTCATCAGTATTGTATTTTATCTAGCCTGTTACTAAGGTCTCCGTCACAATGCTTTCATCAGTTTTGTATTTTATCTAGCCTGTTACAAAGGTCTCGGTCACAATGCTTTCATCAGTATTGTATTTTATGCAGCCTGTTACAAAGGTCTCGGTCACAAAGCTTTCATCAGTATTGTATTTTATCTAGCCTGTTACTAAGGTCTCGGTCACAAAGCTTTCATTAGTATTGTATTTTATCAAGCCTGTTACTAAGGTCTCGGTAACAATGCTTTCATCAGTATTGTATTTTATCTAGCCTGTTACAAAGGTCTCGGTCACAATGTTTTCATCGGTATTGTATTTTATCTATCCTGTTATTAAGGTCTCGGTCACAAGGCTTTCATCAGTATTGTATTTTATCTAGCCTGTTACTAAGGTCTCGGTCACAAAGCTTTCATCAGTATTGTATTTTATCAAGCCTGTTACTAAGGTCTCGGTCGGAATGCTTTCATCAGTATTGTATTTTATCTAGCCTGTAACTAAGGTCTCGGTCACAAGGCTTTCATCAGTATTGTATTTTATCAAGCCTGTTACTAAGGTCTCGGTCACAATGCTTTCATCAGTATTGTATTTTATCAAGCCT
The DNA here is from genome assembly GCA_963680875.1 of Bathymodiolus brooksi. Taxonomy (NCBI): domain Eukaryota; kingdom Metazoa; phylum Mollusca; class Bivalvia; order Mytilida; family Modiolidae; genus Bathymodiolus; species Bathymodiolus brooksi. The sequence continues at coordinate 73,781,797 of OY804587.1, forward strand.
GTTACAAAGGTATCCGTAACAAGGCTTTTATCAGTATTGTATTTTATCTAGCCTGTTACTAAGGTCTCGGTCACAAGGCTTTCATCAGTATTGTATTTTATCTAGCCTGTTGCAAAGGTCTCGGTCACAATGCTTTCATCGGTATTGTATTTCATCAAGACTGTTACAAAGGTCCCGGTCAAAATGCTTTCATCAGTATTGTATTTCATCAAGCCTGTTACAAAGGTCTCGGTAACAATGCTTTCATCAGTATTGTATTTCATCAAGCCTGTTACTCAGGTCTCGGTCACAAGGCTTTCATCAGTATTGCATTGTATCGAGCCTGTTACTAATGTCTCGCTTACAAGGCTTTCATCATTATTGTATTTCATCAAGCCTGTTACAAAGGTCTCCGCCACAAGACTTTCATCAGTATTGTATTGTATCAAGCCTGTTACTAAATGCAAAATCGAAATAAACTTTTAATAAAATTCTAATAAAAAAATCTCTTTCTACGAAACTGGCGTTGGTAAAATGAACGACATAACAAATCGGCTACACAATTCATTCAACATAAAAGATAATAGCCTCACAGGACGCAATTACGAACGAAATAAAAAGTATGTCCCCTAATTGTTCCTTCAAAACATGAATTAAAAAAATGCTTTTATAAATAGATACCCCGCTAAATTACTCGTGTTTTGAGAGAAAATTATGCATGCGCAGTTGTTGAATGTTGCAGACGACGGGTTTTCATATTTGTAAACAGAAAACGATCGACAATTGCACTTGGAATCTATCGCTAAAATTCATTGAGGTACGCATATTTTGTTATCTTATTCCTGTAATTGGAAAGAATATGATCTCCTGGTTCTATGCATCTGTAGAACACATTGAAATTAAAACAAAAACAGTCAATATAATCCATTGTCCTTACCTTGATCTATCCCAAAATGTCAAAATCCGTGATGTACCTTATTCATTGAAGAGTCCAAGGAATTCCGAATGCAAACTGGCACACATTTATGATATGAATAAAGGAAAGGTTTGTATGTCATGTGTATTATATACAAATAGATATGTGAACGTAAATGAATGAATGCTCTTTCAATTTTAACAGTTGTCATTAAATACACTAGAAAGATTATTATGATGTCGTTCGAAATTGTGTCCAGATCTAGTTCACAGAGTGACTAGAACGGGGTCTTGAAAATCTGTTCTAAGTTAAAACCCGCAACAATGCATTGAATAATATATGGGCTATGATTCAAAAGGAATATTGGTGTTTTATCTGAAATATTAACATGCAATCAGCTTCATCAATTTGGTCAAATTTATTATCAAATGCCACGGTCAATATCATCGAAATTGTTCGTAATTGCGTCCGCGGTGGTGAGGCTAACGTGTACGAATCATCGTATTATTGAAATTTTAGGACTTCAAACAGGTTGCCTGTCTCATATTAAAACCTATGCTGTCATATTTGGTATGCAAATTTCTCATTTGTAGTGCAACAAATCAGACAAATTTAAAATCCAAAAAGTAGATAAAATGGAAGAAAAACGTCAAAGAAATTCCTACCTGTCATTCCGTGTGACGTAGATGTGATCTGAGTTCCAGATAGCATCTGTTGTCCAGATAGCCGGTTGTAGGGTGTGTTGCTTAAAATATACGTTTGTGGTGTAATCAAAACTTTGCTGTCAATGATCAAGTACGTATACGTCATACAAAACCGGAAATATACAGGTGGCACTGTTCAGGGGGATAACATTTGGAACACCGTTCGGGTCATATCTTATCAGTTGTATCTTTATATCAACATTATTTCTGTATTGTGTAACCCCAATGGAACACTTTTTCAAACATGTTTAATTTTACATGTATGGTTGAAATCAATAATCTTAGTGTTTGCAAATATCTTAAATACATTTTTTTCTTTTTCTCCTATAGTTTTTATTAGTAAAAATCCATAATTGACTTTACACACTTATCGAGAACTGGTGTCGTAATACACAAAGTGTCAGAAATAAGGTCATGCACAAACATTTTGTTTTCTCCGTAACTTCTAGGAGTAGAAATAAAGAACTAGTTTTGACAAACGAGCAAAAACAATTTTGTAAAAATTCATTGTTTCTAGGGGACACACGGGAGAAATGTTTCTTACGCTAACGAGAACCGGCAACACCAGGACATGTAATAACAAAATCCACTAGCCTTCGTGTTTACAGTTGTTTTCCTAGTGATGCAATTAAATTACTGATATTTTCCAATTTTATGACATTCTGTATTTAGCCACGTAAACAAGTAAAATGCTCACAAAATCGTAAAATAAATCAGTATGACAGTAACCAGCTTGTGTCAATTTTAGAAAATATGACTTTTTAAGCATAGTTAAAACATATATTCCATTAAGATTTAAATACACTGCAAAACATCGGTAGGACATCGCGCTAAAAATAATTGTGTTATTTAGAGAAAAACAAAAGTAGTACGCCATATTAGAATAAAGAATTATATTCCGGCTTCGTCGGATACATGGATTTATGAATAAGACATACCAGGTAAATCATAATATTTTTTAAAAAAAATCGTTCTTTGGTCCAGAGCTTATACGAACCAGGATGTGTTCCTCAGTATGCTACGATTAACATCCAATTTACTTTAAGATAATTATTGAACTGAATCAGTAAAGTGTTGCGCTAGTTTTTATTTATTTAAAAAATATATTTCATTACTTGTATCTATCATATTGCGATTTGATTTAAATCCACAGATGGAACCGGTTGGGTGAGTTTATATGTAATAAAATGTATTCTTATTTTCGTTAATTAGAAATTTGTTGAAATATAAAAATACATATAATTATATAACCTTAAAGGCATACAGTCGCTCAGATTGATTTTTTTTTTTGTTTATATTAAAAGTTGCCAATATTCGATGTTTTATACTAATAAAATGTTCTGGACAAGAAGCCAGGTTTAAAAAAATAGGTTATAATGTCGTAATTAGTGAAAAGAATTCGAATGTTTGTTGGTGAAATCGCCTTTAACACACCTAATTATAAGACGGCTGTCTTTTCGGAAGTTTAACGAACACTGATAACTGCTATAAATAACCAGAAAGCATGTTGCAGGTAAATATTGGTTAACATTAATATAATTTAAGTATTATATCTATGAAATTGGATCCCGGGGTAATCAGTTAATATTATTTAATGGTATTTAGTAAGAATGACACTTAAAATCGAAAATACGTGATGAAATCAATAAAAACAAACCCAAACTCTGCAAAGGGGCCCGATAAAGGGAAAATTGTAAACAAATTGTATTGCATATTATTGACAACACGAGTTGTCTTGATTATATTTTTTTAGAAAAAAAAACAGACAAGAAGTTCATTACGTGTCTTAGGTCGTAGATGGTCGGTTGAAAGGGAAGTGCTATTTTGCAGGTTGCGGGTTGCAGGTTGGAGGTCACAAATATAAAATGTCGCCTGTGGCCATGCACACTTTAAAATTAATAGTAGTTTATTATTCTTAAACATTGATAAAATGAAAGTTTGGCAATTTCACTTTGCACAATTCTGTATTGTATACATCTAAAAATATGCTTCATACATCTTACAAGAACATTCATGGAACAATAATAGCATTGGGGATATCATTTTTACTGTCGAATTAATATTTAACCATTCATTGTCGATTTGGTGTATAGTTCTTTTGGTATCTTTTGTTTTTGCCTCTTAAGTTTACAAATAATTTCTAGTATAACACTGTAGTGTATAGGTATTTTGTCAATTATCAGTTGTCAGTAGTTAGTTTTGTCAGTCGTCAGTTAATCAGTTCTTTAATCTTTAAATTCAATAATCAGAATTTCAATATATTGCAAAATTATTCTGGAAAGTCATGATAGTGAAGTCAAAGTAATAAAAACTTCAAATTGACCTGGCGATTTCCTGTGTGGACCTAAACTCATTACGCAATATTAGGTACCCTGCTGAGTAAACCGGTGTGAATGTACCTGTCGTTTTCAGAATGAAGATAAAAATAAGTAAATCCCGCATTTCACTTCTTACTTCAGGAATTATTTGCCTTAATTTATTGAAGAATAAAATATTTAAAATTAACATATGGTCTCTCGCTTTTGAAAATACATGAAAAATATAAGAAATATATTTTTCGCATAATATTTTACGTTTCGCTCATCAAAAATGACAAGCCAAAAAAAGGAAAGAAATTAACATTTTTAAATCACTTGCTCGCTCTGGACAACGTTTTCAGCACAAAATCCGAAGAACAAGAAGTAAATCTGGTGTGGCCTAATCTCTTTTTAAATTTTGACTGCCCTTCATCTGTTTATACCGCTCATGATCATAATCTCTTCCGAACTTTGTCTAAATGAATATCAGTGGATATCAAAATTATAGGTCAAGTTTGCTTACGGGGTTCCGAGCTGAAAAAATCATATATTTAGGTTTTGTGTCTTTTGGGGATCACTGAGCAAAGAGGTTTTTTTTCTTTAAACACTACCTTTGTAAACTACAATAAACCGAATATGCTTAAACATATTTTATTAAATAAATAAATAAATAATATATTGTATATAATTGAAATCTTCATATTAGTTACAGTTTAATTATGTCCATTTTATTTTAAACTAGTCAGAATCTGATATATCACTTTCACATGCACACTCTTTAAAGCATTCATAATTTCCATCTGGTGACGGAAACTCTTCCCTTATAGTTTTGACAACGCAGGCTGGTAGGGTCACTCTGTATTTCTTGCCAAGTAGTTGACCTTTTCTGACCCAACAAACAAACTGACGATAAGCCATGAGTCTACTCTGTCGGTTAGTTAACACATCTGGAGCTCTTCCTCTGTGACGTTTGTACCTCAAAAAACTAATATAGCTTGTTTCAAGCACAACTGGGTTGAGACAAACTGTTCTAAAGCTGGTGTAATCGGCAATGTAGTCACTGGGTTCCAATTGACCATCAAACAATGAAAATTCATGGCAGCACAGGCATTCCGACGGCAAAGGTAGTGAAATGCATTTTGAGCATGAGCACCAATTTGTGTCGTTCTGACGTGGGTTGTTCTCAATTTCCCGACGTTGGGCACTCGCTGCCTCTTCCATTTGTCTGAGTTCTTTTTCCGTATATTCTGGTTCAAGGTGGTAACCAAACTCTCTATAGTCGTCGAAATCTACATCACTTGAGGCGCTAGAGTCACTTTCCGTACCTGAGCTCGACATATTTAAGCTGTAGCTAAAACGTTAATTTCAGTGCTTTATATAGAAATGTTCCCAAACAAACAACACGTGTTGAACAAAAGAAAAGTAAAGAAATATTGATTGAATAAAATCATAATCATTTGATTAAATTAAAATAATTAAAACATCTTTTATGAACACCGACTGTTAAAATAATGATTGAGTAAAATCATAATCCTTTGATTAAAATTAAATTAATTAAAGCATCTTTTATGAACACCGACTGTTAAAATAATGATTGAGTAAAATCATAATAATTTTTTTTTATTGTTAAAAAGAAAAATTCATTTCTAAACCATTTTATTTAAAATTAAAATTAAAACATCTTTTATGAACATCGATCGTTAAATATGATGAGACAGCTATATATAGTTAGGCTAATTTGGCGCCTCTCATAATGAAAACTTATAATTTCACGGATGGTGTATACTCTTTTATCATCTAAAACATAAATTGTTCCTGTTATTTCAACATTATATTTATTATAATGTTTTAAGAATATTTTATCTTTAATAGATAATAAACGATCTACCAACTCGTCTTGGAAAGCAAATAGTGTGTATTCAAATTCCCATTTTATTAACCCGGTCACCTTGAATTTTACACCTGTATAATTTTACCCTCCGGCTAGAAAACATCCAAGCGACATCTACATACGGAGATCAAAATAACAGTAAACAGCATGCCGAATAATGATTATAAAAAAGGGATTCAAACAGAATCTAGAAATCAATACACAAGTTACGCGTTGTCAAAATTATCCATTATATTTTCTAGCACATTAGCAGTAAAACAAAATGAACATAATTGTAAACGGGATCCGATATATAGCGAATATAGGTGACTGTTGTAAAACACTCCTTCCGTTGTAATATAAAGGAAATGAAACATTTTGTTCATTTAAAATAGTTGTTTGTCAAAAAGGTACGTAGCTGTTCACTTCAGCATTTAATTTTCCAACGGTTATTAGATTTAAATTACAGTCCTCTGAGCGCTTTAAATGAAGCGAATTTAACATCAGCGACCCAGACTAATATATTATGTACATGTATATGGATTCAGAGTAGTCATAATGTAACATAATTGTTTAAATATATTTGTCCACTTTTCATTTTTTCCATTCTTGCCATCCTTTATTTGTGTGATCAGGTACAACACGCTTGTTTCGAATCATTTCTATTCAGACAACAATTTTTTTTTTAATTTTCGTCTGCCAGACCACGTGATTTTGATGGAATGCTAGGCACTGGACTTCCGGTGTCAATGTACACAACGAAAACTCCAATCGATATGTGGCGTTTTAACGTTCAACTTCATGCTATTTAATTGTTCATATGCCTATTCATTTCCCATTTGTATTGAAAATCAAACAATATACGTCATTGACTTTCTCTACGGAAAACTACCATTACGTGGTCGCCATCATTGTTTCTCATGTGACCCGGATTTGTTTATCTCGCTTCGATAATACTGCCTCTACATTTGTAATAACAACTTTCTGTTTATATTTAGGTATATCTTAAGTTTGTTTGTGAGTTAAGTATAATAAAGTTGTATTGCGCCGAATTCCAGTGTTTCATCTTGCTCTTACCCCCTGGTTGACCTGAATAATTCCAGAGAAATCCATCTAAATGATCCCAGATTACTCGGTCGGAACAAACAATGACCAAAAAGTCATGTAAAATCTTCAATTACATACAGAATCATGACAATGTATACGAGTTGAGCGACAGGTTTTCCCACGGACTGTTGTTTCAGTGAGTTAACAACTATAAAAATCCAACTAAGCATGTTGATCTAATATAAAGCAGATACCATCATCATCGTTATCATCTAATCGAATGTAACTTGTTCTCGCCATGGGATAGCTGACAAATTGCTGATTTATTGTGAATATACAAGACATCTGCTTACATGTCATTAAATAACGATGAATCATTCCACTTTTCTTGTTTGATATGACAATATAATATGTTTAAGTTCAATAAACGTGCACCATAAACGCTACCTATTAATATAAAGACATGACCCCTGCCCCTATTTACCCGCTTTTAGAAGGGAAATTAAATCTTTTGAACCATAGGTTTATATCCCTAGTACCACGTTGTTATATCCTTCCCCATGAATTGTATCCGCTACCGAAGACTAAATATTTCGTACCTACCCAAATATCCATACTTTTCCAGTGGCAGTCATTACTTCAGTTGTTCCCTCCCTACCTCGTATCTTGTTGAACTTGTTCTTGACCTCAATATAACTCAAACACTGCTCCCTGAACGTTCAACAATCAATTATTATATATCCCGCCTTCCTTCCATTTACAGAGCATCTGCTTACATACCATTAAGAAAGACGAAATTTTCCATTTTTGTTGGTTCAAATTGATCGAATAACCGAATAATCCGAGACACTATATGTGTAACTGGTTTTTCAAACAAGTCTATTCAAGTATTGTGGTGTTTTCTAAATGTAGATCGTAGGCTTTGTGCATAGATGTTTAAATAGCTTAAAACTATCATTATCCGTTATGATGTATGTCAAATTACATTTATAAAGTAAACAGTTACAAACATTGTTACTTTGATATGGAGGTCGTCAGATGAGGTATGAGATTTATTTTTTCTTGTAATTTACATCGCTTATTTCTTAGCATACAGAAATAAATCAGATTCTTGTCTTCAACATTTCAAACAGTTATAGTGATGGAAAGATTGGTCGGTTAAAGTTTTTTGTAAATTATTAAATTGTTTCTCTCTTCAAATTATTAGTAAGTCCTTGTTTTCATTCAAACGTTTCGGTCACAAGACTTTCATTAGTATTGTATTTTATCAAGCCTGTTACTTAGGTCTCCGTCACACGGCCTTCATTAGTATTGTATTTTATCAAGTCTGTTTCTAAGGTCTCGGTTACAATGCTTTCATCAGTATTGTATTTTATCAAGCCTGTTTCTAAGGTCTCGGTCACAAGGCTTTCATCAGTATTGTATTTTATCAAGCCTGTTACTAAGGTCTCGGTCACAATGCCTTCATCATTATTGTATTTTATCTAGCCTGTTAATAAGGTCTCGGTCACAAGGCTTTCATCAGTATTGTATTTTATCAAGCCTGTTACTAAGGTCTCGGTCACAAGGCTTTCATCAGTATTGTATTTTATCAAGCATGTTACTAAGGTCTCGGTCACAAGGCTTTCATCAGTATTGTATTTTATCAAGCCTGTTACTAAGGTCTCGGTCAAAAGGCTTTCATCAGTATTGTATTTTATCAATCCTGTTACTAAGGTCTCGGTCACAAGGCTTTCAACAGTATTGTATTGTATCAAGCCTGTTACTAAGGTCTCGGTTACAAGACTTTCATCAGTATTGTATGTTATCTAGCCTGTTACTAAGGTCTCGGTTACAAGGCTTTCATCAGTATTGTATTTTATCAAGCCTGTTACTAAGGTCTCGGTCACAAGGGTTTCATCATTATTGTATTTTATCAAGCCTGTTACTAAGGTCTCGGTCACAAGGCTTTCATCAGTATTGTATTTTATCAAGTCTGTTACTAAGGTCTAGGTCACAAGGGTTTCATAAGTATTGTATTTTATCAAGCCTGTTACTAAGGTCTCGGTCACAATGCCTTCATCATTATTGTATCTTATCTAGCCTGTTAATAAGGTCTCAGTCACAATTCTTTCATCATTATTGTATTTTATCAAGCCTGTTACTAAGGTCTCGGTCACAAGGCTTTCATCAGTATTGTATTTTATCAAGCCTGTTGCTAAGGTCTCGGTCACAAGGCTTTCAACAGTATTGTATTTTATCAAGCCTGATACTAAGGTCTCGGTTACAAGGCTTTTATCAGTATTGTATTTTATCTAGCCTGTTACTAAGGTCTCGGTTACAAGGCTTTCATCAGTATTGTATTTTATCAAGCCTGTTACTAAGGTCTCGGTCACAAGGGTTTCATCATTATTGTATTTTATCAAGCCTGTTACTAAGGTCTCGGTCACAAGGCTTTCATCAGTATTGTATTTTATCAAGCCTGTTACTAAAGTCTAGGTCACAAGGGTTTCATCATTATTGTATTTTATCAAGCCTGTTACTAAGGTCTCAGTCACAAGGGTTTCGTAGGTTCTTGTTTTCATTCAAACGTTTCGGTCACAAGGGTTTCGTCAGTATTGTATTTTATTAAGCCTGTTACTAAGGTCTCGGTCACAAGGGTTTCATCAGTTTTGTATTTTATTAAGCCTGTTACTAAGGTCTCGGTCACAAGGGTTTCATCAGTATTGTATTTTATTAAGCCTGTTACTAAGTTCTCGGTCACAAGGCTTTCATCAGTATTGTATTTTATCAAGCCTGTTACATGATGCTACATCTGAGATATAATGTAAACTGTATACAATGAATGAAGACAAGAATTTTCTTATTACTTTATATAATTTGTTTTCCTAAATTTCCTGTATTTTAGTATTCTATGCAAAATCAGACACTGTTCAATATTTTAGCAATAGTAAATCATGTATTTAACATTTGGAAATAATAATATGATAACTTAGTATGATTGATAAAAATAAAATCGTTCAATTACAAACTGTACATTATGAAGATAATAGAAACGTAGATATCTTGTTATTGCGCACAACTCATTTCTGGAATAATCTTCATTAAGTACGCCTCTATGTTTCTACTTTCTTTATAAAACACAACAAATTTACATCATTTAGCTTTCAAATCGTTTGACTTTATCTAGTTATTACACACGACCCTGTTTCTGGAATAACCTTCATCAGGTACGCTCATTGTCAAAAGATTGGAAAGCTAAATGATGTAAATGTTTTGTGTTTTATGAAGCTAATGAACTACAAGATTAATAAAATCGTGGTTATAAATTAAACAGGATCTATTTAGTTTTCCATGTGAACTTGGGGTAGAGATGAAGGTTGATGATAGCATCTAGTTGGAATTTTATTTATGATTAATTATACTATAACTAATTGACGTGCTTCATTGTCAAAAATATGTCATGAATGACCAAATAGCGCAGTAAGTCACGAATGCACGCAGCGCACGAGTGAGTTACAACGTTATTTAGTTATGAGTGACATATTTTTGATAATGAAACTCGTCAATTAACTATAGTATTTATTATATAGATAAAAAAAAATGCTTCGAATCGAATTGAACATAAAATCGTGTATAATACGTGTGTAGCGTAGGGATATACTATAATGTGTATCGCTTCAAAAAATATGGCGCCACCCACGACAATAAAATAATTAAAATACTTACCTTGAAATATTATTTTGGTTGAATTTGATCAAAATTGATGCGTATGCGAAGCCAAATAACGTCTAATCTTTACTTTTCAAACTGGAAGTCTTCATATGACGTTGACAACGAAATGGCGCGAAATATAGTGAGGGTGAAGTTAAAAACAATAATCTCACTGTGAAATTATCGTTTTTATTTAACTCGGAACATTCTGTAATTCACAGCTATCTATAAAATAAATACATATAAAGTTCAGTTTTGATAACTTCATCAGTTTGAACAATTTAAAAATGTGTAAAATGCAGAAATATTGCTCATATAATCATAAACAACAATTGATCAAGTTACACCATATGGTGATGTCAAATAAACATTATAATTATAACGTAATATTTGTAATTGCACGTCTGTCAAAGTCATACTTTTAAATTTGCACCCCGTGTATAAAAATAATACACAATTTTTCTAACTTCCATTGGGCATCTTATTTGTTGGGTACCAAACATAAAAATCATATAAGTGCTTAGTGGTCGGAAAAGATTGTTTCACGTAATTTAAAGCTTGAAACAATTTATTAAGACTGGCATTTGGTGGACACCTGAAAGGCAAAATATCCATGACATCATCACTAGGATTTTTAACGAGGGTGACACGATGGGTGCCACTTGTGGAGGAGGAACTGTTTACCCTTCCTGAGCACCTGAGTTAACCACTAATTTATACAGGGTTTCCTGTTGCTATATCTTTGGCTTTCTGTGTAGTACTTTGTCGACTATCTTTTTGTTTTCTTGTCCTTTTCTGTTTTCCATTGTACTCTGTCCTTCTTCAAATTATGGTTTCTGATGGTCCCTTTGGTATCTTCAAATTTTCGTTTTTTACATTGGTCAATGTGGTAATCAAAATCAAAATACCCGTCCATGATGCAAATTAGGAGGTGAAATCGACTTGTACAGCAATTGAAATAGTTTGCCTGAATATCGCGATTTTTATAATTGCCTCGTCTAGCAACGGGTAGGCAACGAATATTCATATTTGCGCTCATTTGAAGCATGTCATTCCCTAACCACAGGTGTACCATGTACGTAAGTCAGAATTTAAAGTTGAGTAATTTACACACACTAGGAAATCACATATAGAAGCATTGTATATACTAGCTGTAATATTTCCATAATCTATGGTTCTGTCATGGGGACAGATAAAGTTGATTGTGTTGAATCGAGTTCAGGGCAAACAGTAAATGCCATTTCACGTATGATTAGCTAATGATTTTCTTTATTATGAAAATAGGAATATGAGTGACACAAAGCTTTTTGTAGCTGCCATCGACTTTGGGAGTTCTGGGGCTGGCTATGCATTTTCCTTTGCTTACCAGTTCAAGAATAATCCCATAGATGTACACACGTCCATGTGGAGCAGTGGGACTACCTCAAAAATACCATGTGTACTTCTGTTTGATGAAAGTAAGAAATTTGACTGTTTTGGATTCGACGCTGAAGACAAATATGAAGACCTGTTTAACAATGATGAACACGACAAGTGGTATTACTTCAAAGGTTTTAAGATGCAGTTATATAGTGCAGTAGAAAATGACGAGGTTTGTATTATATAACAATATTGTGGGATAGAACTGATGACCGGAAGCATATGTCATGAATATATAATGATATGATAAATACGGTTATGCAATTTTTTTCGGCCAATCGGATTGCTCGTAGAATGAAAGCAGCTCGCAACATTTTCATTGGATGGTACATAGGGTCAATCGCTTGTGACCCGTAATGGGGTTTCCTCAGATATTCCATGCCGCGCCACATCAGTAAAGGAGAGTGAGTGAGTGATCGGATCTTAATCAGTTTGAAATACAGCTTAATTGAAGCTAAGTAATAATTAAACAGTTTTATGGGAAATGTTGCATACTGTGTAGCCCTCTTTACACATAGAACCAAGGAATATATTGTCATCTCTTTGCGTCGGTAGATTTTTACTCTATTTCTTTTCTTTGGAACATTTAACCAAATGAACCCTCAACATTTTATGTAATTTTCATCATAACTACCAAGTATAAAATTTGATTTTTTCTTTGTAAACCACTTTGATGGAATTAGCATAGTTTGTGTGAATGTTTATTCTAATAATCCTCTACCAGCATTGTTGGAAGATAATAAAACGAGTAATCAGAAACCGTAAATCGAAGAATAAATAATACCATGGCAAAAAAAGCAGAGGACGACGAACCATTGTCCAGTAAACACTACACAGAAAACTAATAATACGACACATAAAGCCTACAGAAAACCAGAGGTGAACTCATGTACAATGAAATGGTAAACCGTTCCTGGTCCACTAGAGACACCCATCCTGTTTATTATCTTATATAGTTTGGGGTTTATTTGTCAATCAGAAACCAAATTTTGAAATAGGACTCCATCAGAAAAACTTTTGAAAGGAATCTTGAATGGATGGTCCTATAGAAAATGTAATTTCCCCTCGTTCAGAAATCCAAGATCGGCGCCAAATCAGAACATTGTTTAATACATTGCGCTTTGAAATACGAATAAGAGTTTTCGTGCAGAAACTACGAACTTGGTTAAAACAGAAATGTACATTTGTTTGCTTTGGTCGGTAATTTAAGATGACAACGTCCCGGGCAACAATTAGCATAAGAGTCTATGGAGAACATCTTTTCATGAAAACATTGCATATTATGTAGGCAGACTTGGGAGGATGCTTACTATCATAGTCCTATGCAAATTAACTTTTTTTTGTGTTGGTTTAAAACAAATTCAACATAGCTCATAACAGAATAGTAGGAAAATATATATCAAAGGTTTCTTCCATAAACTATTGATTAACATGATTGAATTGAAACAAAATACATTTACCAAATACACAATTTACATATTTGTGAGGATAGGAAATCCAATATGGCCGCCAGCACAGCCATTATATATATTTCAATATTACATCGTATCCCACAGAGACCACTAAACATTTTGAATTGTTCTCTATACAGTTACAGTTTTGTCCACATTCCATGCATTTGTGATGTTGATAAGAAATCAAAGATAAGACGGCGGCCACTGGCAATGAAAATATTTCATTCTTATTGAATACAAACTATACACAAATATTCATTGGATAATATATTATGTATAACCGAGTGATCGACGCAAGGTAAGATGAGCATCTCTTTCTATTTTAGGATATTCGAGAAGATTTTGAATTGTATGAAATCGGAGGTAAAACAATGTCTGCCAAAGTTGTATTTGCTGCAGCCATAGGTTATTTAAAGGATCATTTGGTTGGTGAAATTAAAGATAGAAACCTAGGAGCAGTAGAAGATATGATGTATTGGGTTGTATCAGTGCCAGCCATCTGGAACGATTCATGTAAACAATTTATGAGGGAATCTGCTGAAATGGTACTATTTTAAAATCATTTAAATGAGAGAGTCACGGAAAATAAATCACAACTCTTTTGGTCATTCAACTCTCTACCAATCAATAAACACATTTTTAGCACAACCATTATTAGTTACATAAATTATTATTTGGCGTAACAAAACACAGCAAATAATGATATATTCATATATTATTAAAACGCATTATGTCTTCATTAAAAAATGTGGAGGGTTAGAGTTATGCTGTTTAACGCCGCTTTCAGTTACATCGTAGCGGTCATTTTTAATGGTGATAAGAAACCGGAGTATTCGGCGAAAACCACAACCCTGTCGCAAGTCTTTGACAAACGTTATCGCATGATGTTGTATAGAGTACACCTCGCCATATGTGGGATTGGAACTCACAATGTTAGTGGTGATAGGCATCGATTGCACAGGTAGTTATAAATTCAACTACCATACCACCATGATCACGACGGCCCCTCATTAGAAATTAAGACACCAATGACCTAGACATTCCTACACAAGAACAGAAAATAGAAATATCCGAGAACATTGTTAGTACTTATGTTTATTTTTAATCTTCACCTACAGGTTGGAATCAAGGGAGATAATTTTTCCCTTGTGTATGAACCGGAGGCAGCATCAGTTTATGCCAGGCTTCTTCCGGTAGATAGGTTTGTTGGGGAAAATAAGATGGTCGCTCTGAAAACATTTGATATTGGACGAAAGTTTATCGTTTTAGATGCTGGAGGTATATATAGCTAAATCTTATTGAATAAATTAGTAATTAATTATATTGAGGCTGGTCCTAATGAACAATCGAATCTAAATAGAGCCTGAATTTTTCTCGGTTGTAATTTTAATACAAATTTAGTTTAATATAAATATATAAAAAGAATAAGTAAAAGTAAACTTTAAATTTTATTTGCAATTTTAAAGGGTATCTACTTAGTAAATGTTATGTGTAGTTACCTCACGAGACACGTCAACACGTTGCTTTGCTCCTAATATAGAAATATACGTATCCATAAATGTGATTTCAGAGTTGTAAGTTGCTATAAAAGAAACATTCTTGAAACCATCCTCGTGATAGCTTTTTATCTTTATGAGTTTATTGTACAAGTATTTAACTTTGTTCACATCAATAATATTGGGGAAATCCTGCTCCAATTCCAATTTTTACCATGTACTCCGGTTGTTACCATATACTCCAGATTTCACCACATACTCCGGTTTCCATGGTGTACCTCGGTTTTCTCCACTATTAATGGCGACTCATAACATCAATGACATGTTATTGAAACTGGCGTTAAACATCCATGGTAAATCCAATATTATCAGATGTGGTCATCTTTTTTTCTATTTATACACATGATGAAAACGTAGATATCAAATTTAATGTACATGGTGCGTTTCTGTAATAGCCTTCATCAGGTACGCTCAAAGTCGAAATATTTGAAAGCCAAAAAATTAAGTATTTGGGAGCAAACATAAACCAATGTGCCTAAACAGGATATCCACAATCTGCTAAGGTCATCCTTGTCTGAGGGGGTAGAACTTTAGATTTATTCATAATTACATGAGTTAAGCACTGTAATTTCGATACAATACATATATAATAAACCATATCAGTGGTGAAGCACTGAGTACTGAGAGGATGAAACCATTGGGGGCTATAGTCCACCAGCAGTACGTGTAATAGGGCTCACTGTTCCATTATTTCCCTAAAAGAGGTCACCATAACAAACCAAAATAGGACATAGTTTCGGCGCTTATTGGACACGCTCCCTACTTTGCGTGGCAGCCCCTGGTTCTATGGGGGATGTATCAATGCACAACGAACGTCCGTTACAGAAATATGTAACTAACATAAGAAAAATATCATGCTCCATCTAATTTAAAGAACTCTTGCAGCAATTGTGGATGAAAAACACCTTTTTATGAATGGTTTTATGACAACCACTTTCGGCTTGTATTCATTATATCCACGTCTGATAGTGGTAATCACAACGTCGGCCCATAAACTTCGCATTCACCTACTTGTTGAATATCTGAAGAAAGTTTGAAGATACCAAAGGGGCAATCAGAAACAGACAATACAATGGCCAAAAAGTGAAAAAAAAGGACAAGCACTGAATTATAAAACACAACACAGAAAAGTAAAGACCGAGCAACACGAACGCCACTAATATCCGGGGTTAACACAGGTGCACCGGACGGGTAAGCATCTCCTGCTCCACTAGTAGCACCCGTTCTGTTACTCTTGTTTTGACCGTGATATACCTCGATACCGACACGTTGATATTAATTAATTCTCACCATTCTATAAATTCACGCACCACTAAATTTATGTATCACGAAGAATCCATGGGATTGGTTTTCTATTTGATTATTTATTTCAAGCGACTTAAGTATTAAGGTTAGGGTTATTGTGTTTAACACCACCCTCAACAATATTTCAGTTATATCGTGGCGGTTAGTTTTATTGGTGGAGTACACGGAGAAAACGCCGACCTGTCGCATGTCACTGAGAAACTTTATCACATAATGTTGTATCGCGTACACCTCACCATGAGCGGGATTCGAACTCACAATAACAATGTAGATATCAAATTTAGTGCTCACAATGAGTTTCTGGAATAACCTTCATCAGGTACGCTGAAAACCGTGGTGATAGGCACTGATTGGACAGATAGATGTAACTACAACTACTATACGATCACGACCATGACGGCTCCTTCAAGCGAAATACGTTAACTGGGTAGTAATACAGTAATGCAATTTTCTATTTAAATAGGTGGAACTGTAGATATTTCAACTCAAGAAATTTCTACCAATGGCGAGCTAAAAATAATTCACAAGGTTTGTGGTGGTCCATGGGGAGGAGAGTGTGTTAATCGACAATTCATGAAAATTCTTGCAGAATTGATTGGTGTCGGTATTCTCCAAGACTTCAAAAAGTCTAATGGTCACGATCTTCTTCTTTTGACTAGAGATTTTGAGAAAAAAAAGAAGACGTTTAAAATGTCTTCGGATGAACTAAATTCTATCAAATTACCAATTCCATACAGTCTCATTGAAATGATCCAAGCAAAGAAAAAAAGGACATTTGCTGAAGTCATAGCCACTTCAAAATACAATGAACAAATTCGTTTTAAACGTGACAAACTTACGATTAACAGTGAACTATTTATGGAAATGTTCAAAGAACCAATTCAGAACATTATACATGCAATTAGAACGATATTTCAACATGAAAGGTGTTCCAATGTTTCTGCTATCATGATGGTTGGAGGATTCGCGGAGGCAGATGTTTTACAGAACGCTGTACAAAAAGCTTTTTCTGACATTGAAGTGTTCATTCCAGTAGATGGGTCACTCTCTGTTTTAAAAGGAGCTGTTATATATGGTCATAATCCTGATGTTGTGTCTTCGAGGGTTTGTAATCTCACGTATGGCATAGAACTCATCACCATCTTTGATCCTCAGATTCATAGTTGGGAAAAGCACTGTGAGGTTGACGGAGAAGAAATGTGTATTGACATATTTCAAACTTTATTTGCCATTGACGAAGAGGTTAAGGTAGGCGATACTCGGTCCATGGAAATAGCCAAAACTTACCTGACACCAGAAATGCAATACCTTAGAAGTTGTGATTTAAAGGTGCCTATTTTTGTCTGTGACAGGGCAAATCCTTTCTATACAACTGATGAAGGCTGTAGAAATCATGCAACAATAATCGTGAATCCTCCATCGGGACAATTATGGCCAAAAATAGCACAAGGTCGAGTTGAACTTCAACTAACAGGGACAGAAATGGTGGGAACATTCATTTTCGATGACACTGGTGAACGAACAGTCACACGATTTGAATTTCTTCCAGCAAAATCATCAAATAATCCTAACAGAAAGAGGATATTTGATCCTTTTTACTTAGATGTATAATCTTATTGCGATCACAAATTATATTTTCTGGAACATTTATATATAATGTATATATGTATGCACTTTTGATTTGATAAATATATTACATTTAGTGTTACCATAACGGTGTTTTATTTATTTCTTCTTTTACATGCTTGACAGTACTAAGCGACTACTTAGAACTTTCCTTTTACCTGGAACTGTCCATTTACCTAGAACTGTCCGTCTATCTGGAACTGTCCGTCTACCTGCAACTGTCCATCTGCCTGGAACTGTCCGTCTACCTGGAACTGTCCATTTACCTGGAACTGTCCATCTACCTGGGACTGTCCGTCTACCTGGAACTGCTTGTCTACCTGGAACTGTCCGTCTACCTGGAACTGTCCATATACCTGGAATTGTCCGTCTACCTGGAAATGTCCCTCTACCTGGAACTGTCAATCTACCTAGGACTGTCCGTCTACCTGGAACTGTCTGTCTACCTGGAACTGTCCATCTTACCTGGAACTGTCCATCTACATGGAACTGTCCGTCTACCTGGAACTGTCCATCTACCTAGAACTTTCCATATATCTGGAACTGCCCGTCTACCTGGAACTGTCCGTCTACCTGGAACTATCCATCTACCTAGAGCTGTCCGTCTACCTGGAACTGTCCATTTACCTGGAATTGTCCATCTACCTGGAACTGCCTGTCTACCTGGAACTGTCCATCTACCTGGAACTGTCCATCTACCTGGAATTGTCCGTCTACCTGGAACCGTCCATCTACCTAGAACTGCCCGTCTACCTGGAACTGTCCATCTACCTAGAACTGTCCATCTATCTGGAACTGTCCGTCTACCTGGAATTGTCCGTCTACCTGGAACTGTCCATCTAACTAGAACTGTCCATCTACCTGGAACGGTCCATCTACCTAGAACTGACCGTCTACCCGGAACTGTATATTTACCTGGAACTCTCAATCTACCTAGAATTGTCCGTCTACATGGAACTGTCCATCTACCTGAAACTGTCCATCTACCTGGAACTGTCCATCTACCTGGAACTGTCCGTCTACCTGGAACTGTCAATCTACCTGGAACTGTCCGTCTACCTGGAACTGTCCATCTACCTGGAACTGTCCGTCTACCTGGAACTGTCCGTCTACCTGGAACTGTCCATCTACCTGGAACTGTCCATTAACCTGGAACTGTCCGTCTATCTGGAACTGTCCATCTACCTGGAACTGTCCGTCTTCCTGGAACTGTTCGTCTACCTGGAACTGTCCATCTACCTGGAACTGTGTATCTACCTGGAACTGTCCATCTACCTGGAACTGTCCGTCTACCTGGGACTGTCCGTCTACCTAGAACTGTCCGTCTACTTGGAACTGTCCGTCTACCTGCAACTGTCCGTCTACCTAGAACTGTCCATCTACCTGGAATTGTCCGTCTACCTGGAACTGTCCATCTACCTGGAACTGTCCATCTACCTGGAGCTGGTCGTCTACCTAGAACTGTCCATTTACCTGGAATTGCTCGTCTACCTGGAACTGTCCGTCTACCTAGAACAGTCTGTCTACCTGGAACTGTCCGTCTACCTGGAACTGTCCGTCTACCTGGGACTGTCCATTTACCTGGAACTATCCGTCTACCTGGAACTGTCCGTCTACCTAGAACTGTCCATCTACCTGGAACTGTCCATTAACCTGGAACTGTCCGTCTATCTGGAACTGTCCATCTTCCTGGAACTGTCCCTCTTCCTGGAACTGTCCGTCTACCTGGAACTGTCCATCTACATGGAACTGTCCATCTACCTGGAACTGTCCATCTACCTGGAACTGTCCGTCTACCTGGGACTGTCCGTCTACCTGGAACTGTCCGTCTACCTAGAAATGTCCATCTACCTGGAACTGTTCGTCTACCTGGAATTGTCCGTCTACCTGGAATTGTCCATCTACCTGGAACTGTCCATCTACCTGGAACTGGTCGTTTACCTAGAACTGTCCATTTACCTGGAACCGTCCGTCTACCTGGAATTGTCCATCTATCTGGAACTGTTCATCTACCTGGAACTGGTCGTCTACCTGGAACTGTCCATTTACCTGGAATTGTTCGTCTACCTGGAACTCTTCGTCTACCTAGAACAGTCCATCTACCTGGAACTGTCCATCTACTTGGAACTATCCGTCTACCTGGAACTGTCCGTCTACCTGGAACTGTCTGTCTACCTGGAAATGTCCGTCTACCTTGAACTGTCCATTTACCTGGAACTGTCCATCTACCTAGAACTGTCCGTCTACTTGGAAATGTCCATCTATCTGGAACTTTATGTCTACCTAGAACTGTCCATCTACCTGGAACTGTCCGTCTACCTGGAACTGTCCATCTACCTGGAACTGTCCATCTACCTGGAACTGTCCGTCTACCTAGAACTGTCCATCTACCTGGAACTTGCCGTCTACCTGGAACTGTCCATTTACCTGGAACTGTCCGTCTACCTGGAACTGTCCGTCTACCTAGAACTGTCCATCTACCTGGAACTCTCCGTCTACCTAGAACAGTCCATCTACCAGGAACTCTTCGTCTACCTAGAACTGTCCATCTACTTGGAACTGTTCGTCTACCCGGAACTGTCCCTCTGCCTGGAACTGTCCGTCTACCTGGAACTGTCCATCTACCTGGAACTGTCCATCTACCTGGAACTGTCCATCTCTCTGGAACTGTTCGTCTACCTGGAACTGTCCGTCTACCTAAAGCTGTCTGTCTACCTGGAACTGTCCATCTACCTGGAACTGGCCGTTTACCTGGAACTGTCCATTTACCTGGAACTGTCCGTCTACCTGGAACTGTCCGTCTACCTGGAACAGTCCATCTACCTGGAACTCTCCGTCTACCTAGAACTGTCCATCTACCTGGAACTCTCCGTCTATCTAGAACTGTCCATCTACTTGGAACTGTTCGTCTACCTGGAACTGTCCGTCTACTTGGTACTGTCCATCTACCTGGAACTGTCCATCTTCCTGGAACTGTCCATCTATCTGGAACTGTCCGTCTACCTGGAACTGTCCGTCTACATAAAGCTGTCCGTCTACCTAGAACTGTCCATCTACTTGGAACTGTTCGTCTACCTAGAACAGTCTGTCTACCTGGAACTGTCCGTCTACCTGGAACTGTCCGTCTACCTGGGACTGTCCATTTACCTGGAACTATCCGTCTACCTGGAACTGTCCGTCTACCTAGAACTGTCCATCTACCTGGAACTGTCCATTAACCTGGAACTGTCCGTCTATCTGGAACTGTCCATCTTCCTGGAACTGTCCCTCTTCCTGGAACTGTCCGTCTACCTGGAACTGTCCATCTACCTGGAACTGTCCATCTACCTGGAACTGTCCGTCTACCTGGGACTGTCCGTCTACCTGGAACTGTCCGTCTACCTAGAAATGTCCATCTACCTGGAACTGTTCGTCTACCTGGAATTGTCCGTCTACCTGGAATTGTCCATCTACCTGGAACTGTCCATCTACCTGGAACTGGTCGTTTACCTAGAACTGTCCATTTACCTGGAACCGTCCGTCTACCTGGAATTGTCCATCTATCTGGAACTGTTCATCTACCTGGAACTGGTCGTCTACCTGGAACTGTCCATTTACCTGGAATTGTTCGTCTACCTGGAACTCTTCGTCTACCTAGAACAGTCCATCTACCTGGAACTGTCCATCTACTTGGAACTATCCGTCTACCTGGAACTGTCCGTCTACCTGGAACTGTCTGTCTACCTGTAAATGTCCGTCTACCTTGAACTGTCCATTTACCTGGAACTGTCCATCTACCTAGAACTGTCCGTCTACTTGGAAATGTCCATCTATCTGGAACTTTATGTCTACCTAGAACTGTCCATCTACCTGGAACTGTCCGTCTACCTGGAACTGTCCATCTACCTGGAACTGTCCATCTACCTGGAACTGTCCGTCTACCTAGAACTGTCCATCTACCTGGAACTTGCCGTCTACCTGGAACTGTCCATTTACCTGGAACTGTCCGTCTACCTGGAACTGTCCGTCTACCTAGAACTGTCCATCTACCTGGAACTCTCCGTCTACCTAGAACAGTCCATCTACCAGGAACTCTTCGTCTACCTAGAACTGTCCATCTACTTGGAACTGTTCGTCTACCCGGAACTGTCCGTCTACCTGGAACTGTCCGTCTACCTGGAACTGTCCATCTGCCTGGAACTGTCCATCTACCTGGAACTGTCCATCTCTCTGGAACTGTCCGTCTACCTGGAACTGTCCGTCTACCTAAAGCTGTCTGTCTACCTGGAACTGTCCATCTACCTGGAACTGGCCGTCTACCTGGAACTGTCCGTCTACCTGGAACAGTCCATCTACCTGGAACTCTCCGTCTACCTAGAACTGTCCATCTACCTGGAACTCTCCGTCTATCTAGAACTGTCCATCTACTTGGAACTGTCCGTCTACCTGGAACTGTCCGTCTACATAAAGCTGTCCGTCTACCTAGAACTGTCCATCTACTTGGAACTGTTCGTCTACCTAGAACTGTCCGTCTACCTTGAACTGTCCATCTACCTGGAACTATCCGTCTACCTGGAACTGTCCATCTACCTGGAACTGTCTGTCTACCTGGGACTGTCCATCTGCCTGAAGCTGTCCGTCTACCTGGAACTGTCCGTCTACCTAGAACAGTCCATCTACCTGGAAATGTCCATCTACTTGGAACTGTTCGTCTACCTAGAACTGTCCGTCTACCTGGAACTGTCCGTCTACCTGGAACTGTCCATCTACCTGGAACTCTCTGTCTATCTGGAACTGTCCGTCTACCTGGAACTGTCCATTTACCTGGAACTGTCCGTCTACCTGGAACTGTCCGTCTACCTAGAACTATCCATCTACCTGGAACTGTCCATTAACCTGGAACTGTCCGTCTATCTGGAACTGTCCATCTACCTGGAACTGTCCGTCTTCCTGGAACTGTCCGTCTACCTGGAACTGTCCATCTACATGGAACTGTCCATCTACCTGGAACTGTCCATCTACCTGGAACTGTCCGTCTACCTGGGACTGTCCGTCTACCTGGAACTGTCCGTCTACCTGGTATTGTCCGTCTACCTGGAATTTTCCATCTACCTGGAACTGTCCATCTACCTGGAACTGGTCGTTTTCATGGAACTGTCCATTTACCTGGAGCTGTCCGTCTACCTGGAATTGTCCATCTACCTGGAACGGTTCATCTACCTGGAACTGGTCGTCTACCTGGAATTGTCCATTTACCTGGAATTGTTCGTCTACCTGGAACTGTCCGTCTACCTAGAACAGTCCATCTACCTGGAACTGTCCATCTACTTAGAACTATCCGTCTTCCTGGAACTGTCCGTCTACCTGGAACTGTCCGTCTACCTGGAAATGTCCGTCTTCCTAGAACTCTCTATCTACCTGGAACTGTCCATCTACCTAGAACTGTCCGTCTACTTGGAAATGTCCATCTACCTGGAACTGTCCGTCTACCTAGAACTGTCCATCTACCTGGAACTGTCCGTCTACCTGGAACTGTCCGTCTACCTAGAACTGTCCATCTACCTGGAACTGTCCATTTACCTGGAACTGTCCGTCTACCTGGAACTGTCCGTCTACCTAGAACAGTCCATCTACCTGGAACTCTCCGTCTACCTAGAACAGTCCATCTACCTGGAACTCTCCGTCTACCTAGAACTGTCCATCTACTTGGAACTGTTCATCTACCTGGAACTGTCCGTCTACCTGGAACTGTCCATCTACCTGGAACTGTCCATCTACCTGGAACTGTCCATCTCTCTGGAACTGTCCATCTTCCTGGAACTGTCCATCTATCTGGAACTGTCCGTTTACCTGGAACTGTCCGTCTACATAAAGCTGTCCGTCTACATAGAACTGTCCATCTACCTGGAACTGTTCCTCTACCTGGAGCTGTCCGTCTACCTGGAACTGTCCATCTACCTGGAACTCTCTGTCTACCTGGAACTGTCCGTCTACCTGGGACTGTCCATTTACCTGGAACTATCCGTCTACCTGGAACTGTCTGTCTACCTAGAACTGTCCATCTACCTGGAACTGTCCATTAACCTGGAACTGTCCATCTACCTGGAACTGTCCGTCTTCCTTGAACTGTCCGTCTACCTGGAACTGTCCATCTACATGGAACTGTCCATCTACCTGGAACTGTCCATCTACCTGGAACTGTCCGTCTACCTGGGACTGTCCGTCTACCTGGAACTGTCCGTCTACCTAGAAATGTCCTTCTACCTGGAACTGTCCGTCTACCTGGAATTGTCCGTCTACCTGGAATTGTCAATCTACCTGGAACTGTCCATCTACCTGGGACTGGTCGTTTACCTGGAACTGTTCATCTACCTGGAACTGGTCGTCTACGTGGAACTGTCCATTTACCTGGAATTGTTCGTCTACCTGGAACTCTCAGTCTACCTAGAACAGTCCATCTACCTGGAACTGTCCATCTACTTGGAACTATCCGTCTACCTGGAACTGTCCGTCTACCTGGAACTTTCCGTCTACCTGGAAATGTCCGTCTACCTGGAACTGTCCATCTACCTGGAACTGTCCATCTACCTAGAACTATCCGTCTACTTTGAAATGTCCATCTACCTGGAACTGTCCGTCTACCTAGAACTGTCCATCTACCTGGAACTGTCCATCTACCTGGAACTGTCCATCTACCTGGAACTGTCCATCTACCTGGAACTGTCCGTCTACCTAGAACTGTCCATCTACCTGGAACTTGCCGTCTACCTGGAACTGTCCATTTACCTGGAACAGTCCATCTACCTGGAACTCTCCGTCTACCTAGAACAGTCCATCTACCAGGAATTCTCCGTCTACCTAGAACTGTCCATCTACTTGGAACTGTTCGTCTACCTGGAACTGTCCGTCTACCTGGAACTGTCCATCTACCTGGAACTGTCCATCTACCTGGAACTGTCCATCTCTCTGGAACTGTCCGTCTACCTGGAACTGTCCGTCTACCTAAAGCTGTCTGTCTACCTGGAACTGTCCATCTACCAGGAACTGGCCGTCTACCTAGAACAGTCCATTTACCTGGAACTGTCCATCTACTTGGAACTATCCGTCTACCTAGAACTGTCCGTCTACCTGGAACTGTCCGTCTACCTGGAAATGTCGTCTTCCTGGAACTCTCTATCTACCTGGAACTGTCCATCTACCTAGAACTGTCCGTCTACTTGGAAATGTCCATCTACCTGGAACTGTCCGTCTACCTAGAACTGTCCATCTACCTGGAACTGTCCGTCTACCTGGAACTGTCCGTCTACCTAGAACTCTCCATCTACCTGGAACTTGCCGTCTACCTGGAACTGTCCATTTACCTGGAACTGTTCGTCTACCTGGAACTGTCCGTCTACCTAGAACAGTCCATCTACCTGGAACTCTCCGTCTACCTAGAACTGTCCATCTACTTGGAACTGTTCGTCTACCTGGAACTGTCCGTCTACCTGGAACTGTCCATCTACCTGGAACTGTCCATTAACCTGGAACTGTCCGTCTATCTGGAACTGTCCATCTACCTAGAACTGTCCGTCTTCCTGGAACTGTCCGTCTACCTGGAACTGTCCATCTACATGGAACTGTCCATCTACCTGGAACTGTCCATCTACCTGGGACTACTTTAAACATATTTTATTGTTCAAAAAGACAAAAGGATAAGACACAAGTTAAACAACTTAGACAGTCTTCTCCCATTACATATATTTCAAAATACACAATTGAACATAATGATATTTAATTACACAAATTTATAGTAAACGTTTATAGTAAATGAAGGCATGAAGAAAAATATAAACAGTAAAACAAATAAAACCCTCATGGAGCCTCATTGACTATATGATCAACATATAGATAACCTATTGATACATATCGAACAGACCCAAATGCGTACTACGTGGCAATGGACATATTTACTTTCATTCATCTATTGGGATTTAGTTGCTGAAAATAGTCATGGTAAGTAAATATATTTCTATTTATTTTGTAAGATCAAATAGTCTTCAAAGATCATCCAGAGGTTTTATTTTCAATTATGATCATTCGAATAACACGTTAACATTTGTGTCAAAATGGTATACCTGTAAGGGAATTCACCTGGTTGTTTTGTTACAATTATACTGAAAAACGACCAGTATCTTTAATATATCTTTGAATAATTAAAAATATTTCACAATTTGTTTCATCTGATAGAAAATCATTTCCAAATAACAAAGTATCAACATTTATTTCTACCCCGTTCATATTCAGTATTGCCAATGACGATAACATTTTATTTCTATATACAATATAACGATTACAAAATAGCAAATAATGATCCGCATTTTCATTTTGGTATCCACATATACAGTTTGGATTTGAAATTAAATTAGTACTATACAAGTCTTCTTTCAATGAACTACATTTGTTTCTTATCCTCGTGTGTAATACACTAAGATATCTATTACCACATGAAAAGTGTGCGGATTTTTTCACATTTTGAAAATATATCTGACGGATTTTTGACTTAAAATGAGCTAAAATAGGGATTTGTCGGATATTAAGATCCAACGTATTCCACAGCTTAATAGTTGAAGGAAAAAAAAGATTGTTGAAGAAGTGCAAGTCTGTTTACTTGTTGACTTATATTTTGACTGTTACGTAAATAATAATTTGAAGTTTCAGAAACTGTAGGTGGTATTAAATCTGATAAATATTCAGGTGCCAGATTATTATAAATTTTGTAAAATAATGTGAGATTTTTAACTTCTCTCCTTACTTTCAATTTATCCCATCCCGTTTCTTTGTAAATAGATGCTATACTAGCGTAACTGGGAAAACCACAAACAATACGAGCGGCTTCAGTTTGCACTTTTTCTAAACGATTTGAATTGAATTGGCCACAATTAAACCAAACTTCAGACGCATATTCTAAAATTGGCCTTATAAATGTTAAATAAATTTGTTCAAGATAGTTTCGTTTAAGTTTAAATTTAAGTTTTCTTAATACATTTATTTGTTTAGAAGATTTTTCTATAAGTTTATCAATATGTTTGGTCCACTTACAGTCATTACTAAAAATAACACCTAAATGTTTATGCAATTCAACATCTCTTAATGAAGCACCCTCAAAGTCAAAATTGAAATAAAGTTTTGTGTCTCTAGAACTGAAGACCATAATTTCAGTTTTATTTTGATTGAATTTGACTAACCAACGTTTTGACCAATCTTTTAGGTAAGCTAAATCTAAATTTACCATGTCTTGTAAAGAATCTTTGTCATTTGCAATGTGCCCAATCGATGTATCATCTGCAAATAATCTACATAAACCAGTCATACCATCTGCAATGTCATTTATAAATACCAAAAATAATAATGGGCCTAAAACTGACCCTTGAGGCACCCCTGCTTTAAGCTGACCAATGTTTGATAGAGCATCTTTTATCACAACTCTTTGTGTGCGGTTTGATAAGTAACTTTTTAACCAGATAAGCAAATTGTCCCCTATACCATATCTTTCCAATTTGAGTAAAAGCCCTTTTATCCACACAGTGTCGAAAGCTTTACCTATATCGGCAAACGTTACACTTGTAAATTGCTTACTGTCTAAAGCGAGTAAAATTCTATGATATAACTCTACAAGTTGATGGGTAGTAGAGCAACCTGGTAAAAAACCTGACTGAAATTTACACAATAATTTATTTCCCTGTAAATGATTAAAAATATGTTTAAAAACTATTTTTTCTAAAAGTTTACTAACACAGGAAAGCAATGAGACTGGTCTATTATTAGAAGGGAATGATTTGTCTCCTGCTTTGAATAAAGGAATGACATGGGCTAATTTCCAATCTGATGGGAAAATATTTTGATGGAGAGATTTATTAAACAACATGCATAATGGTTTTGAAATTTGAACTTTTACTGCAATAAGCATCTTGTTACTTATGATATCCGGTCCAACAGCTTTATTAGCATCTAAAGTGGAAATCATATCCAAAATATCTTGCTCACTCACTATTATTTGCGAGAGAACATTTTTACACCTAACTTCAAAAGGGGGTAGGTCTTTATTTCTGTCATTTAGATCAGAAACAGAGCAAAAGTGTCTATTCAATATACCAGCTTTTTCGAAACAATCGTAAGATAAATTAATATTATTATCACGATCTCTAAGAGGTGGCATAGTATTCGCAGAACGTTCGTTTTTTATTAACATATGTATCGTTTTCCAATACATCTTGCTATCAGTAGTTTTAAGTTCGTCTAGATTTTCGTTAATATTTGCATAAAATAATTCTTTTGCCTGCTTTTTTAAGTTATTAACTCGATTACGTTGTTGTTTGTACTGTTTTTCGGCAGAAACAGTTTTAGTTCTTAAAAACGCTTTTCGAAGCCTATCTCGTCTTCGAGATTCCCGGCGCAAATTTGAATCAAACCACATTTTGTCATCTGTTCGGATAGTTACTTCCCTTGTTGGTATACATTCTTTGGCTATAGTTAAAAAGGCATCGGTAAAATTTGAGCAAGCATTATTGACATCTAATTCATCGTTTATCAATTTCTCCCAGTTTGTATCAATAATTTTTTGTTTCATTAAAGTATAATCTCCCCTTTTGTAATCCCAAATAGTACGTTGATAAGTTTTCTGATTAGAAAACCCACACTTAAAGGTGACATAAGTTCCATCGTGATCACTGATTTGTCGATCAATTTCTATTGTATCTGAATGGATGACCTGTATTGAATCAGTAATCAAAATAGGATCTAATAGTGAAATATTACCTGTATGTTTATCAAAATGTGTTGGTTTGTCAATTATATTAAAAAGACCGTTGACCACGACAATATCATTTATTGTTGTCGGTAGATTTACCTGGAACTGTCCGTCTACCTGGGACTGTTCGTCTACCTGGAACTGTCCGTCTACCTAGAAATATCCATCTACCTGGAACTGTCCGTCTACCTGGAATTGTCCGTCTACCTGGAATTGTCCATCTACCTGGAACTGCCCATCTACCTGGAACTGGTCGTTTACCTGGAACTGTTCATCTACCTGGAACTGGTCGTCTACCTGGAACTGTCCATTTACCTGGAATTGTTCGTCTACCTGGAACTCTCCGTCTACCTAGAACAGTCCATCTACCTGGAACTGTCCATCTACCTGGAACTCTCCGTCTACCTAGAACTGTCCATCTACCTGGAACTCTCCGTCTATCTAGAACTGTCCATCTACTTGGAACTGTTCGTCTACCTGGAACTGTCCGTCTACTTGGAACTGTCCATCTACCTGGAACTGTCCATCTTCCTGGAACTGTCCATCTATCTGGAACTGTCCGTCTACCTGGAACTGTCCGTCTACATAAAGCTGTCCGTCTACCTAGAACTATCCATCTACTTGGAACTGTTCGTCTACCTAGAACTGTCGTCTGCCTGGAACTGTCCATCTACCTGGAACTAACCGTCTACCTGGAACTGTCCATCTACCTGGAACTGTCTGTCTACCTGGGACTGTCCATCTGCCTGAAACTGTCCGTCTACCTGGAACTGTCCGTCTACCTAGAAAAGTCCATCTACCTGGAAATGTCCATCTACTTGGAACTGTTCGTCTACCTGGAACTGTCCGTCTACCTGGAACTGTCCGTCTACCTGGAACTGTCCATCTACCTGGAACTCTCTGTCTACCTGGAACTGTCCGTCTACCAGGAACTGTCCATTTACCTGGAACTGTCCGTCTACCTGGAACTGTCCGTCTACCTAGAACTGTCCATCTATCTGCAACTGTCCATTAACCTGGAACTGTCCGTCTATCTGGAACTGTCCATCTACCTGGAACTGTCCGTCTTCCTGGAACTGTCTGTCTACCTGGAACTGTCCATCTACATGGAACTGTCCATCTATCTGGAACTGTCCATCTACATGGAACTGTCCGTCTACCTGGGACTGTCCGTCTACCTGGAATTGTCCGTCTACCTGGAATTTTCCATCTACCTGGAACTGTCCATCTACCTGGAACTGGTCGTTTACATGGAACTGTCCATTTACCCGGAACTGTCCCTCTACCTGGAATTGTCCATCTACCTGGAACGGTTCATCTACCTGGAACTGGTCGTCTTTCTGGAACTGTCCATTTACCTGGAATTGTTCGTCTACCTGGAACTGTCCGTCTACCTAGAACAGTCCATCTACCTGGAACTGTCCATCTACTTGGAACTATCCGTCTTCCTGGAACTGTCCGTCTACCTGGAACTGTCCGTCTACCTGGAAATGTCCGTCTTCCTGGAACTCTCTATCTACCTGGAACTGTCCATCTACCTAGAACTGTCCGTCTACTTGGAAATGTCCATCTACCTGGAACTGTCCGTCTACCTAGAACTGTCCATCTACCTGGAACTGTCCGTCTACCTGGAACTGTCCGTCTACCTAGAACTGTCCATCTACCTGGAACTTGCCGTCTACCTGGAACTGTCCATTTACCTGGAACTGTCCGTCTACCTCGAACTGTCCGTCTACCTATAACAGTCCATCTACCTGGAACTCTCCGTCTACCTAGAACAGTCCATCTACCTGGAACTCTCCGTCTACCTAGAACTGTCCATCTACTTGAAACTGTTCATCTACCTGGAACTGTCCGTCTACCTGGAACTGTCCATCTACCTGGAACTGTCCATCTACCTGGAACTGTCCATCTACCTGGAACTGTCCATCTCTCTGGAACTGTCCGTCTACCTGGAACTGTCCGTCTACCTAAAGCTGTCTGTCTACCTGGAACTGTCCATCTACCTGGAACTGTCCGTCTACCTGGAACTGTCCATCTACCTGGAACTGTCCATCTACCTGGAACTGTCCATCTCTCTGGAACTGTCCGTCTACCTGGAACTGTCCGTCTACCTAAAGCTGTCTGTCTACCTGGAACTGTCCGTCTACCTAGAACTGTCCATCTACCTTGAACTTGCCGTCTACCTGGAACTGTCCATTTACCTGGAACTGTCCGTCTACCTGGAACTGTCCGTCTACCTAGAACAGTCCATCTACCTGGAACTCTCCGTTTACCTAGAACAGTCCATCTACCTGGAACTCTCCGTCTACCTAGAACTGTCCATCTACTTGGAACTGTTCGTCTACCTGGAACTGTTCGTCTACCTGGAACTGTCCATCTACCTGGAACTGTCCATCTACCTGGAACTGTCCATCTCTCTGGAACTGTCCGTCTACCTGGAACTGTCCGTTTACCTAAAGCTGTCCGTCTACCTGGAACTGTCCATCTACCTGGAACTGGCCGTTTACCTGGAACTGTCCATTTACCTGGAACTGTCCGTCTACCTGGAACTATCCGTCTACCTAGAACTGTCCATCTACCTGGAACTCTCCGTCTATCTAGAACTGTCCATCTACTTGGAACTGTCCGTCTACCTGGAACTGTCCGTCTACATAAAGCTGTCCGTCTACCTAGAACTGTCCATCTACTTGGAACTGTTCGTCTACCTAGAACTGTCCGTCTACCTTGAACTGTCCATCTACCTGGAACTATCCGTCTACCTGGAACTGTCCATCTACCTGGAACTGTCTGTCTACCTGGGACTGTCCATCTGCCTGAAGCTGTCCGTCTACCTGGAACTGTCCGTCTACCTAGAACAGTCCATCTACCTGGAAATGTCCATCTACTTGGAACTGTTCGTCTACCTAGAACTGTCCGTCTACCTGGAACTGTCCGTCTACCTGGAACTGTCCATCTACCTGGAACTCTCTGTCTATCTGGAACTGTCCGTCTACCTGGAACTGTCCATTTACCTGGAACTGTCCGTCTACCTGGAACTGTCCGTCTACCTAGAACTATCCATCTACCTGGAACTGTCCATTAACCTGGAACTGTCCGTCTATCTGGAACTGTCCATCTACCTGGAACTGTCCGTCTTCCTGGAACTGTCCGTCTACCTGGAACTGTCCATCTACATGGAACTGTCCATCTACCTGGAACTGTCCATCTACCTGGAACTGTCCGTCTACCTGGGACTGTCCGTCTACCTGGAACTGTCCGTCTACCTGGTATTGTCCGTCTACCTGGAATTTTCCATCTACCTGGAACTGTCCATCTACCTGGAACTGGTCGTTTTCATGGAACTGTCCATTTACCTGGAGCTGTCCGTCTACCTGGAATTGTCCATCTACCTGGAACGGTTCATCTACCTGGAACTGGTCGTCTACCTGGAATTGTCCATTTACCTGGTATTGTTCGTCTACCTGGAACTGTCCGTCTACCTAGAACAGTCCATCTACCTGGAACTGTCCATCTACTTAGAACTATCCGTCTTCCTGGAACTGTCCGTCTACCTGGAACTGTCCGTCTACCTGGAAATGTCCGTCTTCCTAGAACTCTCTATCTACCTGGAACTGTCCATCTACCTAGAACTGTCCGTCTACTTGGAAATGTCCATCTACCTGGAACTGTCCGTCTACCTAGAACTGTCCATCTACCTGGAACTGTCCGTCTACCTGGAACTGTCCGTCTACCTAGAACTGTCCATCTACCTGGAACTGTCCATTTACCTGGAACTGTCCGTCTACCTGGAACTGTCCGTCTACCTAGAACAGTCCATCTACCTGGAACTCTCCGTCTACCTAGAACAGTCCATCTACCTGGAACTCTCCGTCTACCTAGAACTGTCCATCTACTTGGAACTGTTCATCTACCTGGAACTGTCCGTCTACCTGGAACTGTCCATCTACCTGGAACTGTCCATCTACCTGGAACTGTCCATCTCTCTGGAACTGTCCATCTTCCTGGAACTGTCCATCTATCTGGAACTGTCCGTTTACCTGGAACTGTCCGTCTACATAAAGCTGTCCGTCTACCTAGAACTGTCCATCTACCTGGAACTGTTCGTCTACCTGGAGCTGTCCGTCTACCTGGAACTGTCCATCTACCTGGAACTCTCTGTCTACCTGGAACTGTCCGTCTACCTGGGACTGTCCATTTACCTGGAACTATCCGTCTACCTGGAACTGTCTGTCTACCTAGAACTGTCCATCTACCTGGAACTGTCCATTAACCTGGAACTGTCCATCTACCTGGAACTGTCCGTCTTCCTTGAACTGTCCGTCTACCTGGAACTGTCCATCTACATGGAACTGTCCATCTACCTGGAACTGTCCATCTACCTGGAACTGTCCGTCTACCTGGGACTGTCCGTCTACCTGGAACTGTCCGTCTACCTAGAAATGTCCTTCTACCTGGAACTGTCCGTCTACCTGGAATTGTCCGTCTACCTGGAATTGTCAATCTACCTGGAACTGTCCATCTACCTGGGACTGGTCGTTTACCTGGAACTGTTCATCTACCTGGAACTGGTCGTCTACGTGGAACTGTCCATTTACCTGGAATTGTTCGTCTACCTGGAACTCTCAGTCTACCTAGAACAGTCCATCTACCTGGAACTGTCCATCTACTTGGAACTATCCGTCTACCTGGAACTGTCCGTCTACCTGGAACTGTCCGTCTACCTGGAAATGTCCGTCTACCTGGAACTGTCCATCTACCTGGAACTGTCCATCTACCTAGAACTGTCCGTCTACTTTGAAATGTCCATCTACCTGGAACTGTCCGTCTACCTAGAACTGTCCATCTACCTGGAACTGTCCATCTACCTGGAACTGTCCATCTACCTGGAACTGTCCATCTACCTGGAACTGTCCGTCTACCTAGAACTGTCCATCTACCTGGAACTTGCCGTCTACCTGGAACTGTCCATTTACCTGGAACAGTCCATCTACCTGGAACTCTCCGTCTACCTAGAACAGTCCATCTACCAGGAATTCTCCGTCTACCTAGAACTGTCCATCTACTTGGAACTGTTCGTCTACCTGGAACTGTCCGTCTACCTGGAACTGTCCATCTACCTGGAACTGTCCATCTACCTGGAACTGTCCATCTCTCTGGAACTGTCCGTCTACCTGGAACTGTCCGTCTACCTAAAGCTGTCTGTCTACCTGGAACTGTCCATCTACCAGGAACTGGCCGTCTACCTAGAACAGTCCATTTACCTGGAACTGTCCATCTACTTGGAACTATCCGTCTACCTAGAACTGTCCGTCTACCTGGAACTGTCCGTCTACCTGGAAATGTCGTCTTCCTGGAACTCTCTATCTACCTGGAACTGTCCATCTACCTAGAACTGTCCGTCTACTTGGAAATGTCCATCTACCTGGAACTGTCCGTCTACCTAGAACTGTCCATCTACCTGGAACTGTCCGTCTACCTGGAACTGTCCGTCTACCTAGAACTCTCCATCTACCTGGAACTTGCCGTCTACCTGGAACTGTCCATTTACCTGGAACTGTTCGTCTACCTGGAACTGTCCGTCTACCTAGAACAGTCCATCTACCTGGAACTCTCCGTCTACCTAGAACTGTCCATCTACTTGGAACTGTTCGTCTACCTGGAACTGTCCGTCTACCTGGAACTGTCCATCTACCTGGAACTGTCCATTAACCTGGAACTGTCCGTCTATCTGGAACTGTCCATCTACCTAGAACTGTCCGTCTTCCTGGAACTGTCCGTCTACCTGGAACTGTCCATCTACATGGAACTGTCCATCTACCTGGAACTGTCCATCTACCTGGGACTACTTTAAACATATTTTATTGTTCAAAAAGACAAAAGGATAAGACACAAGTTAAACAACTTAGACAGTCTTCTCCCATTACATATATTTCAAAATACACAATTGAACATAATGATATTTAATTACACAAATTTATAGTAAACGTTTATAGTAAATGAAGGCATGAAGAAAAATATAAACAGTAAAACAAATAAAACCCTCATGGAGCCTCATTGACTATATGATCAACATATAGATAACCTATTGATACATATCGAACAGACCCAAATGCGTACTACGTGGCAATGGACATATTTACTTTCATTCATCTATTGGGATTTAGTTGCTGAAAATAGTCATGGTAAGTAAATATATTTCTATTTATTTTGTAAGATCAAATAGTCTTCAAAGATCATCCAGAGGTTTTATTTTCAATTATGATCATTCGAATAACACGTTAACATTTGTGTCAAAATGGTATACCTGTAAGGGAATTCACCTGGTTGTTTTGTTACAATTATACTGAAAAACGACCAGTATCTTTAATATATCTTTGAATAATTAAAAATATTTCACAATTTGTTTCATCTGATAGAAAATCATTTCCAAATAACAAAGTATCAACATTTATTTCTACCCCGTTCATATTCAGTATTGCCAATGACGATAACATTTTATTTCTATATACAATATAACGATTACAAAATAGCAAATAATGATCCGCATTTTCATTTTGGTATCCACATATACAGTTTGGATTTGAAATTAAATTAGTACTATACAAGTCTTCTTTCAATGAACTACATTTGTTTCTTATCCTCGTGTGTAATACACTAAGATATCTATTACCACATGAAAAGTGTGCGGATTTTTTCACATTTTGAAAATATATCTGACGGATTTTTGACTTAAAATGAGCTAAAATAGGGATTTGTCGGATATTAAGATCCAACGTATTCCACAGCTTAATAGTTGAAGGAAAAAAAAGATTGTTGAAGAAGTGCAAGTCTGTTTACTTGTTGACTTATATTTTGACTGTTACGTAAATAATAATTTGAAGTTTCAGAAACTGTAGGTGGTATTAAATCTGATAAATATTCAGGTGCCAGATTATTATAAATTTTGTAAAATAATGTGAGATTTTTAACTTCTCTCCTTACTTTCAATTTATCCCATCCCGTTTCTTTGTAAATAGATGCTATACTAGCGTAACTGGGAAAACCACAAACAATACGAGCGGCTTCAGTTTGCACTTTTTCTAAACGATTTGAATTGAATTGGCCACAATTAAACCAAACTTCAGACGCATATTCTAAAATTGGCCTTATAAATGTTAAATAAATTTGTTCAAGATAGTTTCGTTTAAGTTTAAATTTAAGTTTTCTTAATACATTTATTTGTTTAGAAGATTTTTCTATAAGTTTATCAATATGTTTGGTCCACTTACAGTCATTACTAAAAATAACACCTAAATGTTTATGCAATTCAACATCTCTTAATGAAGCACCCTCAAAGTCAAAATTGAAATAAAGTTTTGTGTCTCTAGAACTGAAGACCATAATTTCAGTTTTATTTTGATTGAATTTGACTAACCAACGTTTTGACCAATCTTTTAGGTAAGCTAAATCTAAATTTACCATGTCTTGTAAAGAATCTTTGTCATTTGCAATGTGCCCAATCGATGTATCATCTGCAAATAATCTACATAAACCAGTCATACCATCTGCAATGTCATTTATAAATACCAAAAATAATAATGGGCCTAAAACTGACCCTTGAGGCACCCCTGCTTTAAGCTGACCAATGTTTGATAGAGCATCTTTTATCACAACTCTTTGTGTGCGGTTTGATAAGTAACTTTTTAACCAGATAAGCAAATTGTCCCCTATACCATATCTTTCCAATTTGAGTAAAAGCCCTTTTATCCACACAGTGTCGAAAGCTTTACCTATATCGGCAAACGTTACACTTGTAAATTGCTTACTGTCTAAAGCGAGTAAAATTCTATGATATAACTCTACAAGTTGATGGGTAGTAGAGCAACCTGGTAAAAAACCTGACTGAAATTTACACAATAATTTATTTCCCTGTAAATGATTAAAAATATGTTTAAAAACTATTTTTTCTAAAAGTTTACTAACACAGGAAAGCAATGAGACTGGTCTATTATTAGAAGGGAATGATTTGTCTCCTGCTTTGAATAAAGGAATGACATGGGCTAATTTCCAATCTGATGGGAAAATATTTTGATGGAGAGATTTATTAAACAACATGCATAATGGTTTTGAAATTTGAACTTTTACTGCAATAAGCATCTTGTTACTTATGATATCCGGTCCAACAGCTTTATTAGCATCTAAAGTGGAAATCATATCCAAAATATCTTGCTCACTCACTATTATTTGCGAGAGAACATTTTTACACCTAACTTCAAAAGGGGGTAGGTCTTTATTTCTGTCATTTAGATCAGAAACAGAGCAAAAGTGTCTATTCAATATACCAGCTTTTTCGAAACAATCGTAAGATAAATTAATATTATTATCACGATCTCTAAGAGGTGGCATAGTATTCGCAGAACGTTCGTTTTTTATTAACATATGTATCGTTTTCCAATACATCTTGCTATCAGTAGTTTTAAGTTCGTCTAGATTTTCGTTAATATTTGCATAAAATAATTCTTTTGCCTGCTTTTTTAAGTTATTAACTCGATTACGTTGTTGTTTGTACTGTTTTTCGGCAGAAACAGTTTTAGTTCTTAAAAACGCTTTTCGAAGCCTATCTCGTCTTCGAGATTCCCGGCGCAAATTTGAATCAAACCACATTTTGTCATCTGTTCGGATAGTTACTTCCCTTGTTGGTATACATTCTTTGGCTATAGTTAAAAAGGCATCGGTAAAATTTGAGCAAGCATTATTGACATCTAATTCATCGTTTATCAATTTCTCCCAGTTTGTATCAATAATTTTTTGTTTCATTAAAGTATAATCTCCCCTTTTGTAATCCCAAATAGTACGTTGATAAGTTTTCTGATTAGAAAACCCACACTTAAAGGTGACATAAGTTCCATCGTGATCACTGATTTGTCGATCAATTTCTATTGTATCTGAATGGATGACCTGTATTGAATCAGTAATCAAAATAGGATCTAATAGTGAAATATTACCTGTATGTTTATCAAAATGTGTTGGTTTGTCAATTATATTAAAAAGACCGTTGACCACGACAATATCATTTATTGTTGTCGGTAGATTTACCTGGAACTGTCCGTCTACCTGGGACTGTTCGTCTACCTGGAACTGTCCGTCTACCTAGAAATATCCATCTACCTGGAACTGTCCGTCTACCTGGAATTGTCCGTCTACCTGGAATTGTCCATCTACCTGGAACTGCCCATCTACCTGGAACTGGTCGTTTACCTGGAACTGTTCATCTACCTGGAACTGGTCGTCTACCTGGAACTGTCCATTTACCTGGAATTGTTCGTCTACCTGGAACTCTCCGTCTACCTAGAACAGTCCATCTACCTGGAACTGTCCATCTACCTGGAACTCTCCGTCTACCTAGAACTGTCCATCTACCTGGAACTCTCCGTCTATCTAGAACTGTCCATCTACTTGGAACTGTTCGTCTACCTGGAACTGTCCGTCTACTTGGAACTGTCCATCTACCTGGAACTGTCCATCTTCCTGGAACTGTCCATCTATCTGGAACTGTCCGTCTACCTGGAACTGTCCGTCTACATAAAGCTGTCCGTCTACCTAGAACTATCCATCTACTTGGAACTGTTCGTCTACCTAGAACTGTCGTCTGCCTGGAACTGTCCATCTACCTGGAACTAACCGTCTACCTGGAACTGTCCATCTACCTGGAACTGTCTGTCTACCTGGGACTGTCCATCTGCCTGAAACTGTCCGTCTACCTGGAACTGTCCGTCTACCTAGAAAAGTCCATCTACCTGGAAATGTCCATCTACTTGGAACTGTTCGTCTACCTGGAACTGTCCGTCTACCTGGAACTGTCCGTCTACCTGGAACTGTCCATCTACCTGGAACTCTCTGTCTACCTGGAACTGTCCGTCTACCAGGAACTGTCCATTTACCTGGAACTGTCCGTCTACCTGGAACTGTCCGTCTACCTAGAACTGTCCATCTATCTGCAACTGTCCATTAACCTGGAACTGTCCGTCTATCTGGAACTGTCCATCTACCTGGAACTGTCCGTCTTCCTGGAACTGTCTGTCTACCTGGAACTGTCCATCTACATGGAACTGTCCATCTATCTGGAACTGTCCATCTACATGGAACTGTCCGTCTACCTGGGACTGTCCGTCTACCTGGAATTGTCCGTCTACCTGGAATTTTCCATCTACCTGGAACTGTCCATCTACCTGGAACTGGTCGTTTACATGGAACTGTCCATTTACCCGGAACTGTCCCTCTACCTGGAATTGTCCATCTACCTGGAACGGTTCATCTACCTGGAACTGGTCGTCTTTCTGGAACTGTCCATTTACCTGGAATTGTTCGTCTACCTGGAACTGTCCGTCTACCTAGAACAGTCCATCTACCTGGAACTGTCCATCTACTTGGAACTATCCGTCTTCCTGGAACTGTCCGTCTACCTGGAACTGTCCGTCTACCTGGAAATGTCCGTCTTCCTGGAACTCTCTATCTACCTGGAACTGTCCATCTACCTAGAACTGTCCGTCTACTTGGAAATGTCCATCTACCTGGAACTGTCCGTCTACCTAGAACTGTCCATCTACCTGGAACTGTCCGTCTACCTGGAACTGTCCGTCTACCTAGAACTGTCCATCTACCTGGAACTTGCCGTCTACCTGGAACTGTCCATTTACCTGGAACTGTCCGTCTACCTGGAACTGTCCGTCTACCTATAACAGTCCATCTACCTGGAACTCTCCGTCTACCTAGAACAGTCCATCTACCTGGAACTCTCCGTCTACCTAGAACTGTCCATCTACTTGAAACTGTTCATCTACCTGGAACTGTCCGTCTACCTGGAACTGTCCATCTACCTGGAACTGTCCATCTACCTGGAACTGTCCATCTACCTGGAACTGTCCATCTCTCTGGAACTGTCCGTCTACCTGGAACTGTCCGTCTACCTAAAGCTGTCTGTCTACCTGGAACTGTCCATCTACCTGGAACTGTCCGTCTACCTGGAACTGTCCATCTACCTGGAACTGTCCATCTACCTGGAACTGTCCATCTCTCTGGAACTGTCCGTCTACCTGGAACTGTCCGTCTACCTAAAGCTGTCTGTCTACCTGGAACTGTCCGTCTACCTAGAACTGTCCATCTACCTTGAACTTGCCGTCTACCTGGAACTGTCCATTTACCTGGAACTGTCCGTCTACCTGGAACTGTCCGTCTACCTAGAACAGTCCATCTACCTGGAACTCTCCGTTTACCTAGAACAGTCCATCTACCTGGAACTCTCCGTCTACCTAGAACTGTCCATCTACTTGGAACTGTTCGTCTACCTGGAACTGTTCGTCTACCTGGAACTGTCCATCTACCTGGAACTGTCCATCTACCTGGAACTGTCCATCTCTCTGGAACTGTCCGTCTACCTGGAACTGTCCGTTTACCTAAAGCTGTCCGTCTACCTGGAACTGTCCATCTACCTGGAACTGGCCGTTTACCTGGAACTGTCCATTTACCTGGAACTGTCCGTCTACCTGGAACTGTCCGTCTACCTAGAACAGTCCATCTACCTGGAACTCTCCGTCTACCTAGAACAGTCCATCTACCTGGAACTCTCCGTCTACCTAGAACTGTCCATCTACTTGGAACTGTTCGTCTACCTGGAACTGTCCGTCTACCTGGAACTGTCCATCTTCCTGGAACTGTCCATCTATCTGGAACTGTCTGTCTACCTGGAACTGTCCGTCTAAATAAAGCTGTCCATCTACCTAGAACTGTCCATCTACTTGGAACTGTTCGTCTACCTGGAACTGTTCGTCTACCTGGAACTGTCCATCTACCTGGAACCATCCGTCTACCTGGAACTGTCCATCTACCTGGAACTGTCTGTGTTCCTGGGACTGTCCATCTACCTGAAACTGTCCGTCTACCTGGAACTGTCCGTCTACCTAGAACAGTCCATCTACCTGGAACTCTCCGTCTACCTAGAACAGTCCATCTACCTGGAACTGTCCATCTACCTGGAACTCTATGTCTACCTGGAACTGTCCGTCTACCTGGAACTGTCCAGTTACCTGGAACTGTCCGTCTACCTGGAACTGTCCGTCTACCTAGAACTGTCCATCTACCTGGAACTGTCCATTAACCTGGAACTGTCCCTCTATCTGGAACTGTCCGTCTACTTGGAAATGTCCATCTACCTGGAACTGTCCGTCTACCTAGAACTGTCCATCTACCTGGAACTGTCCGTCTACCTGGAACTGTCCGTCTACCTAGAACTGTCCATCTACCTGGAACTTGCCGTCTACCTGGAACTGTCCATTTACCTGGAACTGTCCGTCTACCTGGAACTGTCCGTCTACCTATAACAGTCCATCTACCTGGAACTCTCCGTCTACCTAGAACAGTCCATCTACCTGGAACTCTCCGTCTACCTAGAACTGTCCATCTACTTGAAACTGTTCATCTACCTGGAACTGTCCGTCTACCTGGAACTGTCCATCTACCTGGAACTGTCCATCTACCTGGAACTGTCCATCTACCTGGAACTGTCCATCTCTCTGGAACTGTCCGTCTACCTGGAACTGTCCGTCTACCTAAAGCTGTCTGTCTACCTGGAACTGTCCATCTACCTGGAACTGTCCGTCTACCTGGAACTGTCCATCTACCTGGAACTGTCCATCTACCTGGAACTGTCCATCTCTCTGGAACTGTCCGTCTACCTGGAACTGTCCGTCTACCTAAAGCTGTCTGTCTACCTGGAACTGTCCGTCTACCTAGAACTGTCCATCTACCTTGAACTTGCCGTCTACCTGGAACTGTCCATTTACCTGGAACTGTCCGTCTACCTGGAACTGTCCGTCTACCTAGAACAGTCCATCTACCTGGAACTCTCCGTTTACCTAGAACAGTCCATCTACCTGGAACTCTCCGTCTACCTAGAACTGTCCATCTACTTGGAACTGTTCGTCTACCTGGAACTGTTCGTCTACCTGGAACTGTCCATCTACCTGGAACTGTCCATCTACCTGGAACTGTCCATCTCTCTGGAACTGTCCGTCTACCTGGAACTGTCCGTTTACCTAAAGCTGTCCGTCTACCTGGAACTGTCCATCTACCTGGAACTGGCCGTTTACCTGGAACTGTCCATTTACCTGGAACTGTCCGTCTACCTGGAACTGTCCGTCTACCTAGAACAGTCCATCTACCTGGAACTCTCCGTCTACCTAGAACAGTCCATCTACCTGGAACTCTCCGTCTACCTAGAACTGTCCATCTACTTGGAACTGTTCGTCTACCTGGAACTGTCCGTCTACCTGGAACTGTCCATCTTCCTGGAACTGTCCATCTATCTGGAACTGTCTGTCTACCTGGAACTGTCCGTCTAAATAAAGCTGTCCATCTACCTAGAACTGTCCATCTACTTGGAACTGTTCGTCTACCTGGAACTGTTCGTCTACCTGGAACTGTCCATCTACCTGGAACCATCCGTCTACCTGGAACTGTCCATCTACCTGGAACTGTCTGTGTTCCTGGGACTGTCCATCTACCTGAAACTGTCCGTCTACCTGGAACTGTCCGTCTACCTAGAACAGTCCATCTACCTGGAACTCTCCGTCTACCTAGAACAGTCCATCTACCTGGAACTGTCCATCTACCTGGAACTCTATGTCTACCTGGAACTGTCCGTCTACCTGGAACTGTCCAGTTACCTGGAACTGTCCGTCTACCTGGAACTGTCCGTCTACCTAGAACTGTCCATCTACCTGGAACTGTCCATTAACCTGGAACTGTCCCTCTATCTGGAACTGTCCATCTACCTGGAACTGTCCGTCTACCTGGAACTCTCCATCTACCTGGAACTGTCCATCTACCTGGAACTGTCCGTCTACCTGGAACTGTCCGTCTACCTGGAACTCTCCATCTACCTGGAACTGTCCATCTACCTGGAACTGTCCGTCTACCTAGAACTGTCCATCTACCTGGAACTTGTCGTCTACCTGAAAAACTGTCCAATTACCTGGAACTGTCCGTCTTCCTGGAACTGTCCGTCTACCTAGAACAGTCCATCTACCTGGAACTCTCCGTCTACCTAGAACAGTCCATCTACCTGGAACTCTCCGTCTACCTAGAACTGTCCATCTACTTGGAACTGTTCGTCTACCTGGAACTGTCCGTCTACCTGGAACTGTCCATCTACCTGGAACTGTCCATCTCTCTGGAACTGTCCGTCTACCTGGAACTGTCCGTCTACCTAAAGCTGTCTGTCTACCTGGAACTGTCCATCTACCTGGAACTGTCCATCTACCTAGAACTGTCCATCTACTTGGAACTGTTCGTCTACCTGGAACTGTTCGTCTACCTGGAACTGTCCATCTACCTGGAACCATCCGTCTACCTGGAACTGTCCATCTACCTGGAACTGTCTGTCTTCCTGGGACTGTCCATCTACCTGAAACTGTCCGTCTACCTGGAACCATCCGTCTACCTGGAACTGTCCATCTACCTGGAACTGTCTGTCTTCCTGGGACTGTCCATCTACCTGAAACTGTCCGTCTACCTGGAACTGTCCGTCTACCTAGAACAGTCCATCTACCTGGAACTCTCCGTCTACCTAGAACAGTCCATCTACCTGGAACTGTCCATCTACCTGGAACTCTATGTCTACCTGGAACTGTCCGTCTACCTGGAACTGTCCAGTTACCTGGAACTGTCCGTCTACCTGGAACTGTCCGTCTACCTAGAACTGTCCATCTACCTGGAACTGTCCATTAACCTGGAACTGTCCCTCTATCTGGAACTGTCCATCTACCTGGAACTGTCCGTCTACCTGGAACTCTCCATCTACCTGGAACTGTCCATCTACCTGGAACTGTCCGTCTACCTGGAACTGTCCGTCTACCTGGAACTCTCCATCTACCTGGAACTGTCCATCTACCTGGAACTGTCCGTCTACCTAGAACTGTCCATCTACCTGGAACTTGTCGTCTACCTGGAACTGTCCAATTACCTGGAACTGTCCGTCTTCCTGGAACTGTCCGTCTACCTAGAACAGTCCATCTACCTGGAACTCTCCGTCTACCTAGAACAGTCCATCTACCTGGAACTCTCCGTCTACCTAGAACTGTCCATCTACTTGGAACTGTTCGTCTACCTGGAACTGTCCGTCTACCTGGAACTGTCCATCTACCTGGAACTGTCCATCTCTCTGGAACTGTCC
Source organism: Bathymodiolus brooksi (assembly GCA_963680875.1). Taxonomy (NCBI): domain Eukaryota; kingdom Metazoa; phylum Mollusca; class Bivalvia; order Mytilida; family Modiolidae; genus Bathymodiolus; species Bathymodiolus brooksi. Next base: position 73,825,642 of record OY804587.1, read on the forward strand.
GTCTACCTGGAACTGTCCGTCTACCTAAAGCTGTCTGTCTACCTGGAACTGTCCATCTACCTGGAACTGTCCATCTACCTGGAACTGTCCATCTATCTGGAACTGTCCGTCTACCTGGAACTTTCCGTCTACCTAAAGCTGTCCGTCTACCTGGAACTGTCCGTCTACCTGGAACTGTCCATCTACATGGAACTGTCTGTCTAGATTCCATAAAAAGAAAGTACATGAATCTTATTCTTGTAAAACCATAATATTAGTGAAACAAGAGAAAACACATACTAGTATACAGAATAGATTGAAGATACCAAAGGTGGGTCCGAAGTCGTAAATCGACGAATGACAGACAATATAATGGTCAAAAGAAAAAATACTACAGAACAAATAATGATATACAAAACACATCAACGTATAAAAAGGTTTATTACAATGAAAAAAACTATTGGAAGCTAAAAGAATAGAAATATAACACAAATTTATATTTTACTAAACCGTAGAGCTCTTTAGGGTGGAAATGTAGAACAACATTTCCTGCGACATTTGCTAAAACTTTGTTGAAAGAATTGACCATAAAGAATGTTCGTTCTATATTACGAATAACCGCGCGGTCACCTAAAATATGCTGTATTGTATAAAAAGAGTCGCATAAAATACATTCCGGTCTTTGTTCTTCAGTTTGTTCTTCAGTTAAAATAAAACTATATATCTACGAAGTGTTTGAAGATACCAAAGGGGTAATCAGAATCCGTATATCGAAGAAGAACAGACAACACAATGGCCAAAAGAAAAAGTACAAAAGGACAAACAACGAAGTGATGACTTCAACTTTACCAAAAGGAACCCTTGGTTCAGTAGCGTCCTTGTTAGCAGCAACCCTCTATCAAGGAAATCCTGATAGGAACCACAAGCTCTGGAATGTCATATCATCTGAGAGATATATACTCCATATGCAGGTGCTGCTGGAATGTTGCTACATATAAATGGAAAGTTCACAATAGGAAAATTTAAATCATCTCTTTTGTCGTAAGGTTTCGTTCTTAACCGACCCTAAGTGTCGATTTCGAGGTGTAGGTCAAGATATGAAGCAGCCCTATCTGTATCTGTGGTATCCTTTATTTCAAGCTCAATTTGATAGATGCGATCAACAAAATCACCAAACCTAGAATTATTTAGTGAAAGGACATCATCTATATAGCGGAACGTGAAATTAAAGGATCGGGCTAGTTTTTTTTCGTTTTTCTTGAGAAGCCCCTGTATGAAGTCTGCCTCATACAAATAAAGGAACAAGTCGGCGAGAAGAGGAGCACAGTTTGTACCCATAGGTATGCCGACTGTCTGTTGAAAAACACGTCCACCAAACATAACAAATATGTTGTCAATCAAAAACTCGAGCATGCTGAAGATATCCGTTTCAGAGAACTTTTTGGTAGAATCAGAGTGGTGTTCTACCAAATAAGATCTATCTCGTCTTAGCACAAGGTATTTGTTTCTACGTTGGCCATTCATTTTTAAGAAACACAGATGTACCAACTCCTTTAATTTGTCCTTCAGCTTAGAGTGAGGAATAGCCGTGTAAAGGGTAGAAAGGCCAAATGTTTTAATGCTATTGCAGGAGGAGAGGGACCTAGATTGTATCTTTAGAGCTCTTCAGAATCCACATCTGATTCACACCACCCCTCGAGTAGCTAGTGTCACAGTAACTCTGAAGCCCGGTTTTGACCGCCGATAGAATACACGTTAATAATTTGGAAAGAGGTTTCGTGGAGCATTTGGCAGACCCAGCAATATAGCGCTGTTTGAAAGGACACTTGTGTAATTTAGGAGTGATGGTAGATCCAGTTCTTCATCAATGGTTGAAATTCCAAAGGAACATAAAACAAACCTATTATTGTCCAGGATTTCCTCTTTCGTAAGTATCGTCGGGGTATATGTAGGGTTGCCCAGTGAATTGTCAATACCTAATTCCTTTATCAAGCAGTCTATGTAATGTGATTTACACACGAAAACAATATTGTTAGGGGCCTTGTCGGCGGAGACAATATCACATTTGTCATGAATGAGAGACAGGTGTTTAGCAACATTTGGGCCTTTAAAGATTGATGTAGACCGAGTGTTCATAAAACTCAGCGAGGACTTTGATCCCGAGATTCACTGTTTGGAAAAGCAATGTGAGGTTGACGGAGAACTATTGTGTACAGATATATTTGAAACTTTATTTACCATTGACGAAGAAGTTAAGGTAGGCGATACTCGGTCCATAGAATGATACAAGACTTACCTGACACCAGAAATGCAATACCTTAGAAGTCGTGATATGGAGGTGTCTATTTTTTGTCTGCGACAGGGCAGATCCTTTCTATACAAGTGATGAAGGCTGTAGACACCATGGAACAATAATCGTAAATCCTCCATCGGAACAATGGCCAGAAATAACAGATGGACGAGTTGAACTTCATATAGCAGGCACGCAAATGGTGGGAACATACATGTGCAATGACATTGGTGAACGAACGACCGTAAGATTTGAATTTCTTCCAGCAAAGAGGATATTTGATCCTTTTTATTTAGTTCTATAATTCTAGTGGGATCACAAATTATATTTTCTGAAACTTTTATATATAATATATACATGTACTTTTGATTTCATGAATATACGATATTTAGTATTAACAAACTAGTGTTGAAATTTATTCCAATGATTGACAGTGATGAGCGACTTCATCCAGCTGTGTAGGATATTAATATTGATTGCCCATCAAACCAATTTAAACCCGCCACTTTTTATTGAGTTTTCTGTATCAAACCAGGAAAGTGAGCCGTCATGTATTTGTGTGTTAGACGTATCGATTATTTTGATTTTTGTTTTTGGATTTTTGTTCCGACAGTGTGGTATTTTTTTTTATCTGCTTTCCATATTAATGCGTAAACAATCCCTAATCATAATTTTATATTGTTTATCTAAGGTTTTGTTTTTGTAATAAATCGTTCTGAGGGTGGGGTTTTATTATAATATTTTTGAAAGATTTATAACTTGAAAGAGGTCGAAATTCCACTTAGAGGCCTTCCCTTCGCTGGTATCTAAATCTGAGCAGCTTTAAGCATGGCAAAGAACAGTAAAGACACCGGTTACCGGGTACCGGTTAGGACGTCGGTTGGTTTACCAAGGTCCTCCACTATTCGGAACACTGTAGCTTTAGGTTTATGTGTTCCTTTGAACTTCCTGCTACATGTAACTACAAAATTATTTAACCATGTAATGTCGAACATTTAGCTTTTGTTGGTTCTGCTTCTGCCTTCGCAACATGTGGTTCTATATCACCGTTACATTGGCACTTTTTACTCTATTTATATATTGTAGTTTATATCAGATGTCTCAGTGTGAACCGCCTTCTTAAGAATTTGTTGAACCCAATAAACAAAGAAATGTTTTATATTCGGCTGAACATGTGAAATAGAACATAAAAAAGAATTACAGAAGCTAAATTCTTCCATAAATGGCCGTTTTCGGGTTGAGAAGACCGAGTTGAGTCGAGCTCACGTGCACTCGTATCTACTCGTTGTGACATCCAATCAGAACGCCTCTAACAACAACAAAATCGTTTAAATATATATCCTAAGCGGGAGTGTCACATTATATACCCTGTCTGATAGCTGAATAACAGATATATTACGGATTTAACCATTGGTTTTTTTTCAAATACAGACTTCAACCGTATTAAATATGTTTGTGTCTTTTATTTTCATTTTTTCGTATATCTAGATGTCCTTTCTGGCCCCTTGGATAAAGTAGTCGGTTAATTTAGTTGAAAAAGATTTTTCTATCTTACCCCGACTCCAGGGTAAGACAAGCTACACGCCGTTTTTCCAGCAAAATTGTTTTCCATCGTTGAATCAAATTGTCGATTTATAGTGTCTTGCATTGGCAGTATTTTAAATGTATTTCACAATAAAATACAATGTATTTTATAAATATATTATAAATGCTACTACAACAGCGATAAATGCCTGTAAAAAAGTTGTTTTACGTAGGTCAAAGGGAGGTATTTTTTTTTATTTACGTTATATTTACCTAACAAGTGAGAGCACTCTATATTGTCTGAACGTAAACAAATATTGACACGACAGAAAGAGATGAGAAAAAGAGGCAAACATCGTAAAAGGTGCAAGATTTTGTTATTGTAGAATCTAGCATAAGTTTGTTCACTTTATTATTTTGAACATCTTTAAAGTTGTAAAATGAAAATCTTGTTTTATTTTATTACGTGTCATTTTGGTCCTGTGATACGGTTCGCAAATTAATGCGTCAAACTACACAAAAAGTAAACAAACATTGACATGGTAGAAAGGGGTGATAAAAAGAGTCAAACACCGTAAATGGTGCAAGATAGTAAAATCTGTGACACCCTCGGGTAAGATTTAAATCGTATCGGATTCGAACAAGCCTCGTCCGATATGATTTGAATCTTACCCTCGGGTGTCACAGATTTTACTATCTTGCACCTCTCCCGGTGTTAGACCCTATCTTTCCGTACCTTTGACGTCATTCTTCAATGACGTCAAAATATGTGTCACGTCCTATTTCATATATGGGATGTCTCATGAAGGAAAATACTGTACTTTCAATAAAATATTAATGAGAAAAGCTCAAATATCAGTAGAAAGCTACTTAGTTTATTAGTCGATATCACAAAGGTCAATTTTATGTGATGTGTATTTCAATGCGCTCAATGATATTGATCTGATAATTTATGCAAATTAGCTACTGATCAATGGCAGGGGTCTCTAGGAATTCGCGATAGTGAAAGTTGTTGGTTTACGGAAGAAATAGGTACTTACATGCGTTGTTGGGAAAGACATAACATTTCTATCACTCTTGGAAGATCACCCGGTCTTTCCCAAGAACGTATGTAAGAGCCTATTAACCTTTAATCTCATAATCAAGTATCTTGACGATGTTCTGTCTATTAATAATCCAAACTTTGATAAGTGGATTCCATTAAGATAACACAAAGAACGTGAGATAAAAGAAACAATAGAAACAGTTTTACTCATTTCATGTAATTTAATACTTATTTTCAAACGTGTGCAAAAAAAAGAAATTATCTACATAAATGAGAAAAGATTCATTGCCATTTCAGAAATTACTTCCACCTTGGAACAAGACGAGTTTGAAGATACCAACAAAGGGGTAATCAGAATCCATACATCGAAGAAGAACAGACAACACAATGGCCAAAGAAAAAGTACAAAAGAACAAACAACGATCTACAAAGCATACATATAAAACTAAAGATCGAGTAACACGAACCACACTAAAAACCGGTAGTGAACTCAGGTGCTCCGGAAGGATAAGCAGTTCCTGCTACACTAGTGTTAATCTATTTACAAACCCGGTGATAAGTCATGAATGAGGAAAAGACCCGGAAGTGCTTACGACAAGCGGAACATATCCGTGGTCATTTGTTACACAGATATTGCATTACGGTCAACAAAGGTCATGGTAGCGACCGTAAAACTTTCGAAGTGATGAAGACTTGTTTGAGTAGCTATTGTATCAGCAGCTGTCACTAGTACTAAAAATACCTTTTAATAGAAATGACTGTGTCAGTAAAGAGAACAGTCATGTATATGTGTGTTAGGGACATAAATTTTACCTTTGTTTCTATGATTTGTCAATTGGTTTTTTTAGAATTTTCCGATCGTGTTTTTATTTTTTGTTTTTCATGTTACTCATTAGGATTTAAGTAAGCGAATGTTCACCCGTTGAGTCTGATCTAAGTGTAGAAGTAAATAAACGATGCAGTTATAAAAGGGTGAACAAATACTCCAACAATCCTCTTTATAAGCTGCTGGTCATTAGAGGTTCTGTTACAAGTATGGTACTTTAGGAAGAGTGTGACGATACCAAAAAGGTGAAAAGGACAAACAACGATCTACAAAATATTACATAGAAAACTAAAGATCGAGCAACACGAACCCCACTAAAAACCGGGGGTGAACTCAGGTGCTGCGGAAGTTCCTGCTCCACATGTGACACTCATCATCAGTTATATATCCACGGGGTTTGCATGTTCTACTTGAGGTAACTATGGCTACATCCCGTTCAAAGAAGGGAATTCAGTGTAAGCGGTGGAGATGCTATGTCCAATTATATTTCGTATAATGTTGAGAGATCCTACGGTTGAACGGCACTCTCTAATTTTGACCATCAATGTAATGGTATATAGCCATAATACTTACCAAGATGAGACGTTACCTATACATTATACGGTTGAAATAATCTTACCAATATCTTAATCACTGTTACCGACAACATAAATATCATAAACAGTAATACAACTGTGGGGCTCACATTGGTTCAAACAGACAGATCACATATGTCAAGGCGTACGTAATCTGTAAGATTAGAAAATGACTTTACCGGGTGCAAGCTTGAAGGATAACACGAATACCTTTATAACTATAGCTACTGAATATCGTGTCGATTCAAATAATGTAAGTTGTAAAATTCGGTTTCCTAGAATATATTCGTGCTCCATTTTTACAAAACGGTTATTCGTCAAACACATCGCGAACAAAATTATTTTTCATTATAACAAAGAATTATACTTCTGGAGTGGGTGGGTGGGTGGGTGGGTGGGTGGGTGGGTGGGTGGGTGAGTGAGTGAGTGAGTGAGTGAGTGAGTGAGTGAGTGAGTGAGTGAGTGAGTGAGTGAGTGAGTGAGTGAGTGAGTGAGTGAGTGAGTGGGTGGGTGGGTGGGTGGGTGGGTGGGTGGGTGGGTGGGACCACCGTGACTGTGATTGTACGTTAGTTGGATTTACCTCTAAGTATGTAATCAGTTTGTATCACCGCTGAATTGTGGGTACGAATCACATCCGTGGCAAAATGCATTCGATATAACAAAAATGTCAGTGACTTCAGTCAGCTCGGTGGTTTCAAATAAACCAGACCGCCGCGATATAACTGAACATTTGTTGAAACATGCATACCCAATGAACATGTTAACATCATCAGTTCAGACATAACTAATGTTAGGTCCTTTCGCATTGCATTAAAATCCATATGAACAATACAACAATAATGGAATTAACGAAGAACAAAATGTTTTCGAAACTATGATACCATAATATATGTATATTGATTGAATGATTAGTTATTTGTTGTTTAACCTTCATATTTCAACTCTATTCATGACAGGGAATAGTTTACAAACAGTAGATCATTTAGGTATTGGGTAGCACTGGGGTTGGGACGGGTCTGTGGGTGAACGTTTTTAATTACTACACGAGAGAAGTGATTAGACGAATAATTTTGCAATAGAATGGGCCACTATCGGTAAGATTCCTGACATTCTATAAATAAGGATAATATCAAAATTACCGAACTCCGAACAATCTTACAAAGGGAAAGTCAAAACTCATAAGTATATAAACAGACAAAATCAGTCAACAACCGGAAAACTGTGAAAACCGTAATGACCCTGACTTGGTACAGGCCTTTCTAAAGAAATGGTGGGTTGAATCAGATTTTAAAGCGCCAAACCTCCCCCTTTCATTACGGCTCAAAGTTTCCGGCTGTCACTATAACAGTATTTATAACAATACTTGAACAAAACAGGTAAAACAGTTGTCAATATGCCATTTTCTAGGGAGGAGTTATGTATTTAATTCGTCCAACAAAACCAGCCGACGCTCAAATCGGAATGTTGTGTGCTGCATCGTCGGCATGGTGGTGTATCTTGCAACGTTTACAAAACATTACACAGAAAACTAAAGATCGAGCAACACGAACCCCACCCCCCGTAATGTTATTCTTGTTACAAACCCGGTGATAAGTCATGAATGAGGAAAGGGTCGGATTGTTATCACGACAATAGAAGGCTTCGTGTTCTCTCTTTTCTGATTAGAAAATCTAAACGGTTGGCTCGATGTATACTTCATAACTGTCAATCATTTAAATAACATTCAAGACTAATTTGTTTGGAATAATGTAATATACTCATTAAATTAAACGTACATACATGTGTATACATTATATATTAATGTTTTATAGACTCTAATACGTGATCCCACTAAGATTATATAGCTAAATAAAACGGATCAAATATCCTATTTCTGTGAGGATTGGTCAATGATTTTGCTGGAAGAAATTCAAATCTTACGGCTGTTCGTTCACCAGTGTCATTGAAAACGAATGTTCCCACCATTTCCGTCCCTGCTATTTGAAGTTCAACTTGTCCATTTACTATTTCTGGCCATAGTTGTCCCGATGGAGGATACACGAGTAGTTTTGCATGGTGTCTACAGCCTTCATCAGTTATATAGAAAGGATCTGCTATGTCGCTGACATAAAAATTAATCTCTGCAGCAGAATCTCTAAGTTCTTGCATTTCAGGAGTCTGGTACGTCTTACTTACAGGTATGGACCGAATATCTCCTATTTTAACTTCTTCGTCAATAGTATATAATTTGCTAAATATGTCTTCACACATTAGCTCTCCGTCAGAAGTACACTGTTTATCAAAACTGTGAATCTCAGGATCAAAGGGTTCCAGCAGTTTTATGCCATACGTGAAATTACAAACTCTCGAAGACACAATATCAGGATTATGACCATAAATAACCGCTCCTTTTAAAACAGAGAGTGACCCATCTACTGGAATGAACACTTCAATGTCAGAAAAAGCTTTTTGTACAGCGTTCTGTAAAACATCTGCCTCAGAAAATCCTCCAACCATCATGATAGCAGAAACATTGGAACACCTTTCATGTTGAAATATCGTTCTAATTTCATGGATAATGTTCTGAATTGGTTCTTTGAACATGTCCATAAATAGTTCACTGTTAATCGTAAGTTTTTCACGTTTAAAATGAAGTTGTTCATTGTATTTTGATGTTGCTATGACTTCAGCAAATGTCATTTTTTTCTCTGCTTCGACTATTTCAATGAGACTGTATGGAATTGGTAATTTGATAGAGTTTAGTTCATCAGAAGAAATTTTAAACGTCTTCTTTTTTTCTTACAAAATCTCTGGTCAAAAGAAGAAGGTCGTGACCATTAGACTTTTCGAAGTCTTGGAGAATACCGACACCAAACAATTCCACAAGCATTTTCATGAATTGTCGATTAACACACTCTCCTCCCCATGGACCACCACAAACCTTTTGGATTATGTTTAGCTCGCCGTTGGAAGAAATTGCTTGAGTTGAAATATCTACAGTTCCACCTATCAAAATATAAAATTGTATTACTGTATTACTACCTAGTTAACGTATTTCTCTAAGTCGCTTGAAGGTGCCGTCGTGGTTGTGATCGTATAGTAGTTGGATTTACAACTACCTGTGCAATCAACATACCTGATGAAAGTTATTTCAGAAACGCACTGTGAGCACTACATTTGATATCGATGTTATTATTGTGAGTTCGAATCCCACTCATGGCGAGGTGTACGCGATACAACAGTATGTGATAAAGTTTCTCAGTGACATGCGACAGGTCGGAGGTTTTCTCCGTGTACTCCACCAATAAAACTGACCGCCACGATATAACTGAAATATTGTTGAGGGCGGCATTAAACACAATAACCCTAACCTTATTACTTAAATCGCTTGAAATAAATAATCAAATAGAAAGCCCATCCCATGGATTCTTCGTGATGCTCCTACATAAATTTAGTGGTGTATGAATTCATAGAATGTGGGAACAAGTTATTCTCAACGTCGGTATCGAGGTATATCACGGTGAAAACAAGAGTAACAGGTCGGGTGCTACTAGTGGAGCAGGAGCTGCTTACCCTTCCGGTGCACTTGTGTTTACCCCGGATTTTAGTGGCGTTCGTTTTTTTCTTTTGGTCATTGTATTTTCTGTTTCTCATTGCCCCTTTGGTATCTTCAAACTTTCTTCAGATATTCAACAAGTAGGTAAATGGTGGTACTATGAGAAGTTTATGGGCCAACGTTGTGACTAACAGACGTGGATATAGCGGATGCAAGCCGAAAGTGGTTGCCAAGAAACGGATCATCTAAAACCATTCATAAACAGGTGTTTCTCATCCAGAATTGCTTCAATAGTTCTTTAAGTTAGATGGAGCATGGTATTTTTCTTATGTTAGCTACATATTTACGTAACGGGCGTTCGTTGTGTAGTGATACATCCCCATAGAACCAGGGGCTGCCATGCAAAGAGGGGAGCGTGTCCATTAAGCACCAAAACTATGTCCTATTTTCGTTAGTTACGGTGACCTCTTTTAGTGAAATAATGGAACAGTGATCCCTATTAAATGTACTGCTGGTGGATTATAGTCCCCGATGGTTTCATCCTCTCAGTGGTCAGTGCTTCACCACTGATATGGTTTAATATATATGTATTGTATCGCAATTATGCAATTATGATTAAATCTAAGGTTCTACCCCTCAGACAAGGATGACCTTAGCAGATTTTGGATCTCCTGTTTAAGCCCATTGGTTTATTTTTGCTTTTGCTCCCAAATACTTAATTTTTTGGCTTTCAAATATTTCGACTTCGAGCGTACCTGATGAAGGCTATTACAGAAACGCACCATGTACATTAAATTTGATATCTACGTTTTCATCATGTGTATATATAGAAAAAAAGATGACCACATCTGATAATATTGGATTTACCATGGATGTTTAACGCCAGTTTCAATAACATTTCATAGATATTATGAGTCACCTTTAATAGTGGAGAAAACCGGGGTACACCATGAAAACCGGAGTATACGGAGTAATCTGGAGTATCTGGTAACAACCGGAGTATGTGGTGAAATCTGGAGTATCTGAAGAAAACCGAAGTACTCGGTGACAACCGGAGTACATGGTAAAACTTGGAATTCGAAAAATTGTATCAAATGATTGATTGTCTACTGTCATGTGAGCAAGAATTCACCAATAATACTGATGTGAATAAAGTTAAATACTAGTACAATAAACTCATAAGGATGAAAAGCTATCACGAGTATAGTTTGTATTCAATAAGAATGAAATATTTTCATTGGCAATGGTCGCCGTCTTATCTTTGATTTCTTATCAACATCACAAATGCATGGAATGTGGACAAACCGATAACTGTATAGAGAACAATTCAAAATGCTTAGTGGTCTCTGTGGGATACGATGTAATATTGAAATACAATGTATATATAATGCCTGTGCTGGCAGCCATATTTGAACCCCTATCCTCACAAAAGTGTAAATTGTGTATTTTGTAAATGTATTTTGTTTTCATTCAATCATGTTAGTCGATAGCTTATGGAAGAAGCCTTTCATAGATAATCTCCTACTATTCTGTTATGAGCTATGTTGAATTTATTTTAAATCAACGCAAAAGGGAGAGATCTCATACTATTCACATTTGCAGAATTTCAGCTACACGTATATTCATGATCAAATAAGTTTAGAAACAAACCATTTTGTAAGTAACAAGTTACCGATTTACCTATGCACGACTGTGTAGATTGTAACAAGGTGGACGGACTAGTCTGTATGTAATGAAATTCGTGCATTGCAGTGTGTCTCCAATGACCACTACTAACTAACTGAAAACATACTGAACAATAATATAGTATCCATCACTTATATCAACCATTGTTTTCATTTCATCGACCTTTTAATGAAAATCTAATACCGACGTCATAAATTATATTTATAATGTAATAGCATTGTAACAAAAGTAGACCGCTACGAACCCAAACTTCCGGTCATCAGTTCTATCCTACAATATTGTTATATTATACAAACCTCGTCATTTTCTACTGCTCTATATAACTGCATCTTAAAACCTTTGAAGTAATACCACTTGTCGTGTTCATCATTGTTAAACAGGTCTTCATATTTGTCTTCAGCGTCGAATCCAAGACAGTCAAATTTCTTACTTTCATCAAACAGAAGTACACATGGTATTTTTGAGGTAGTCCCACTGCTCCACATGGACGTGTGTACATCTATAGGATTAGTTTTGAACTGGTAAGCAAAGTAAAATGTATTGCCAGCCCCAGAACTCACAAAGTCGATGGCAGCTACAAGAAGCTTTGTGTCACTCATATTCCTATTTTTCATAACAAAAAAATCATTAGCTAGTCATATGTGAAATGACATTGACTCTTTTCCCTGAACTCGGTTCAACACCATCAACTTTGTCTGTCCTCATGACAAATCCATAGATTATGGAAATATTACAGCTAGCATATACAACGCTTCTATATGAGATTTCCTAGTGTGTGTAAATTACTCAACTTTAACTTCTGGTTTTTACGCACATGGATACACCTTCAAATGAGCGCAAATATGAATATTCGCTGCCTACCCATTGCTAGACGAGGCAATTCAAAAAATCGTCTTATTCTGGCAAACTCTTTCACTTGCTGTGTAGGTCGAGTTCGCCTCCCAATTTGCATCATGGACGGGTATTTTGATTTTGATTGCCACCTTGACAAATGAAATGCTTTGTAATTGATAGTCTTGTACAAAAGAAAACTGGAGATACCAAAGGAGTCAACAGAAGACGTAATTTGAAGGACAAACAATAAAATGGTAAAAATGAAAAGAACTAAAAGACAACCAATAGACGACAAAATACTACACAGAAAGCCAAAGATTTAGCAACAGGGACTCCATTATAAATTAGTAGTAAACTCAGGTACTCAGGAAGAGTAAGCAGTTCCTCCTCCACAAGTGATACCCTTCGTGTTGTTCTCGTTACAAATCCGAGTGATGTCATGAATATATTGCCTTTACACATTTTTAAATTCCTCAAATGAAGTTACCAAAGCTGAACTTCACATGTATTTATCATAAATAATATTCATCAACCTCCATCCCTACCTCAAGTTCAAATGGTAAACTAGATATATTCTAATTTATAAACATCGATGTTGGTCATCTTAGAGTTGTAATCCAAATAAAATACATTAACTCCATAAAGCACAACACTATTACATCATTTGTCTTTCCAGTCTTTTGTCAATGACCGTACTTAATGAAGGTTATTCCAGAAATGAGTCGTGCGCAATAACTAACTATTTACGTTTCTACTTTCTTCAGAAGACACAATACTTTTATATAATTTGCATTTCGAATCTTTTGACAATAAGCTTACCTAATGAAGGTTATTCCAGAAACGAGTCGTGAGCAATAACTAGATATCGACGCTTTTGATTTTTTCATAAAACACAACACTTTTACATTATCTTGCTTTCCAAACTTTTAACAATGACCGTTCTTAATGAAGGTTATTCCAGAAATGAGTCGTGCACAATAACTAGATATCTACGTTTCTATTTTCTTCACAAGACACAATACTTTTACATCATTTGGGTTTCCAATCGTTTGAGTTTTAACGTACCTGATGAAAGTTATCCCAGAAACGAGTCACGGTCACTAAATTAGATATCAATCATAATACATTATCATATTATTTGCAACTGTTAAATACATCATTTAAGATTGGACAGTTTCTGATAATGCATAAATACTAAAACACGGGAACTGTAGGAAAACAATTATATAAAGTTATAAGAAATTTCTTGTCTTCATTCACTGTATACAGTTTACATTATATCTCAGATGTAGCGTCATGTAACAGGCTTGATGAAATACAATACTGATGAAAGCCTTGTGACCGAGACCTTAGTAACAGGCCTGATAAAATACAATACTGATGAAGGCCTTGTGACCGAGACCGTAGTAACAGGCTTGATAAAATACAATAATAATGAACGCCTTGTAGCCGAGACCTTAGTAACAGGCTTGATAAAATACAATACGGATGAAGGCTTTGTGACCGAGACCTTAGTAACAGGCTTGATAAAATACAATACTGACGAAGGCCTTGTGACCGAGACCTTAGTAACAGACTTGATAAAATACAATACGGATGAAGGCCTTGTAACCGAGACCTTAGTAACAGACTTGATAAAATACAATACTGACGAAGGCCTTGTGACCGAGACCTTAGTAACAGACTTGATAAAATACAATACTGATGAAAGCCTTGTGACAGAGACCTTAGTAACAGGCTTGATAAAATACAATACCGATGAAACCCTTGTGACCGAGACCTTAGTAACATACTTGATAAAATACAATACTGATGAAACCCTTGTGACCGAGACCTTAGTAACAGACTTGATAAAATACAATACTGACGAAACCCTTGTGACCGAGACCTTAGTAACAGACTTGATAAAATACAATACTGATGAAAGCCTTGTGACCGAGACCTTAGTAACAGGCTTGATAAAATACAATACCGATGAAACCGTTGTGACCGAGACCTTAGTAACAGGCTTGATAAAATACAACACTGATGAAGGCCTTGTAACCGAGACCATAGTAACAGGCTTGATAAAATACAATACTGACGAAACCCTTGTGACCGAGACCTTAGTAACAGACTTGATAAAATACAATACTGATAAAGGCCTTGTGACCGAGACCTTAGTAACAGGCTTGATAAAATACAATACCGATGAAACCCTTGTGACCGAGACCTTAGTAACAGACTTGATAAAATACAATACTGATGAAAGCCTTGTGACCGAGACCTTAGTAACAGGCTCGATAAAATACAATAGCGATGAAACCGTTGTGACCGAGACCTTAGTAACAGACTTGATAAAATACAATACTGATGAGGCCTTGTAACCGAGACCATAGTAACAGACTTGATAAAATACAATACTGACGAAGGGCTTGTGACCGAGACCTTAGTAACAGACTGGATAAAATACAAAACTGATGAAACCATTGTGACCGAGACCTTAGTAACAGACTTGATAAAATACAATACTGACGAAACCCTTGTGACCGAGACCTTAGTAACAGACTTGATAAAAATAAATCTCATACCTCATTTGCCGACTTCCATATCAAAGTAACAATGTTTGTAACTGTTTACTTTAAAAATGTAATTTGACATACATCATAACAGATACTGATCGTTTTAAGTTATTTAAACATCTATTCACAAAGCCGACGATCTAAATTTAGAAAACACCACAACACTTTAATTGCCTTGTTTGAAAAATTAGTAATACATATAGTATCTCGGAATATTCTGTTATTCGATCAATTTGAACAAAATAAAAATGGAAAATTCGTCTTTCTCAATGGTATGTAAGCAGATGCTGTGTAAATGGAAGGAAGGCAGGATATATAATAATTGATTGTTGAACGTTCAAGGAGCAGTGTTTGAGTTATATTGAGGACAATAACGAGGTAGGGATGGGACAACTGGAGCAATGACTGCCACTGGAACAGTATGGATATTTGGGTAGGGACGATATATTTAGTTTTCTGTAGTAGATACTGTTTACATTAAAAATGTAATTTGATATACATCATAAGGGATAATGATCGTTTTAAATTATCTATGCATCTATGCACAAGGTCTACGATCTTAATTTAGAACAAACCACAAGACATATCTTTTGTATAATGATTTTGTATTGTACATTATTATAAAGAGGTTAACTATATATCTAGTCATGAAGACCTTAGTAGGTTTGTTAAAAACAGCTACACCTATGGTATATCATGATTATTCGGTTATTTGGTCAATTTGAGAGAGAAAAAATAGATTTTTTTTCTTTTTTAATGGCATGCAAGCAAATGCTCCGTAAATGGAGTTCTCTGGTATCTAACGCCACTTTCAACAATATTTCAGTTATATCGTGGCGATCAGTTTTATTGGTGGAGGGAACCAGAGGATCCGTAGAAAACAACCTAAATGGATGATGACAATTAATCATGAAGGAAAGATATATGATGAATGATTGTTGAACGTTCAGGGAGCAGTGCTTGAGTTATATTGAGGACAATAACAAGTTCAACAATATAGGAGGGAGGGGTGGGATAACTGGAGCAATGATTGCCACTGGATAAGTATGGATATTTGGGTAGGGACGACATATTTAGTCTTCATTAGCGGATACAATTCATGGGGAAGGATATAACAACGTGGTACTAGGGATATAAACCTATGACTGAAAGCTTTCATTTCCCTCGTAAAAACGGGTAAATAAGGGCAGGGGTCATGTCTTTATATTAATAGGATGCGCTTATGGTGCACGCTTATTGAACTTCAACATATTTTATTGTCATATCAAACAAGAAAATTGGAATGATTCATCGTTATTTAATGGCATATAAGCAAATGTCTTGTAAATTCACAATTAAATCAGTCATTTGTCAGCTATTCCATGACGAGAACAAGTTACAATTGATTAGATGATGACGACGATGATGATGTCTGTTTTATATTAGATTAACAAGCTTAGTTGGATTTTTATAGTTGTTAGCTCACTGAAACAACAGTCCGCGGAAAGACACTCGTATACACTGACATGATTCTGCATGTAATTTAAGATTTAACATGACCTTTCGGCCATTGTTTGTACCGGCAGAGTAATCTGGGAGCATTCAAATGGATGTCCTCGGAATTATTCAGGTCAACCGGTAGGGAAAATTAAGACGAAACACTGACAAACGACGCAAGACAACATTGTTGTATTTAACTCACAAACAAACTTAAGATACACCTAATAGAAACAGACAGTTGTTATTACAAATGTAGAGGCAAAATTAATGAAGCGAGGTAAGCAAATCCGAGTTCCATGAGAAACAAAGATGGCGACCACGTAATGATAGTTTTCCATAGAGAAATTCAATGACGTATATTATTTGATTTTCAATAATAAAAAAAAAGAGAAATGAATGGACATATGAAAAAATAAACACCATATTTTGAGAAATTCGTTCCCCTGAATATGAATTGAATATAATAATTTGAAGAATGTCAAAATAAACTATTTTAAGGAAGGATGCTAAGAAACTTCATAGCTGAATTACCTAAAGTAGTTGGTGTTAACTATCTTATTTACCTCTTGTTCTTATGACGAGTTGTTCATTTGAACCATCCCATACAACCTACAACCTCCCTCACAGGCGTTGTAGCCATAGAGCAGGGAGACTATGATATGTGTCTGCATCTTTGGATTCCTTAAGGCACGGGGGGGGGGGAAGAGAAACGCTTCATAACTAGGATAACCCACAATACAAATATTAAACCATAACTAAAATCTCGAATCAATATGGAGGCCTTCCTATTACATTAAATGCTAAGTTCGACAACTTACAATTTAAAACAAATTATTGACATATTATTCAACGACCAATCAACACTCGAGTAAAATATTTTGATAACATTATAAATAAATATTTTTGGTTTTAATGACCTTCTTTGAAAATGTCACTCGTGAAATTGTCATGTTTTCCTGTCTAGAAATATTGTCATTTCACCTACATTTACAGTTTAAAATAAGAATATACTAAAATGTCCAAGTATCATTAATCCACCTACACAAATACATATCACATGACATTAGTGTTTACAATACGCTTGTTTCGAATCATGTCAATTCCGCTCATGTTCCGTCTTTTTCATGTATTGACGTTTGACATGTTAGGCAGACAATTTCCGGTGTTTTCGTTATTACCATGACAACGTAAACATAGCAGATAGTCGTAGATCATAGGTAATTGCTATATGGAGACAATACTGATGTTCGATACCCCACTGTCTGTCTGATAACAGAAATATATCAAGAAAAATCGTTTTCCTTTCATAATTCTGATTCATGTACATGTACAATGAGAGCAGTAAATAAACAAAGACAACAAATTTAATTTTAAAGAAGTAACTGTTTGTCCATTGAAGTCTTTGATACAAATAAAAAAATGTAATTGTTATCAGCCTTTTCCAGAAAATGTTAAGAATTCTTTAAGTTGAGAAAGGCTAAAGCGCCACATATCGATTGGAGTTTTCGTTTTGTACACTGACACTGGAAGTCCAGTGCCTAACATTCCATCAAAATCACGTGGTCTGGCCGACGAAAATAAATAAAACTTTTGACGGAATAGAAATGATTCGAAACAAGCGTATTGTATCTGATCACACAAATAACCACAAATAATGGATGACAAGAATGGACAAAATGAAAGGTGGACAAATAATGAGGTAAATAAACAAATATGTTACATTATGACTACTGAATCCATATACATAATATATTAGTAATCTAAAACAAAAGTGAATATGAATAATACGCTACATGTATATTTAAAAGAAAGTCAATATAATCCCTTTATTATTTAAATGATATGCATGAATGAGTGTTAATTATATTGTCGTGCAATATAAATAAGAAGTAGATTAAAACTGCTACGAGATGTAATGTATTCAATTGAAATGAAGGGTGTTGGCCGTGTCATATTCACTATCGCATGGTGCATGTAGTTAAATTTACACCAATTCATGCTGTGAGTAGACTATTTCCACTTAAGTTGGGAGTTCGCATGCCTACGACAAGGTGTGCTCAATACAGAAGAAATATGATAAAGATGATTACTGACATGTAACGGGTAGATGGTCTTTTCCTATACTCCGGATCCGATCGGAGATATGCACTAGGTAGATGGTCTCCACCGAGTTCTCTGGTCAGTGACATGCTACAGGTAAATGATCTCTATCTATAGGTATATGCTGGTCATCCGTTCAGTAACATGTGATGGGTATGATGTATGCACAGCAACGTGTACCACGGTCACTGACATGCGACAGGTAGATGATGTATACCTGATACTCCGATCAGTGACATGTGACAGGAAGATGGTATGCAGCGCACCCAGTACTGCGGATCAGTGTATTGCGACAGGTAGATGATTTCCACCGGATGCTCCTGTAAGTGACATACGACAAATAGATGGTCTCCGCTGGGTACTCCGATCAGTGACATATGACAGGTATATGGTATAAACAGATACTTTGATAAGTGACATATGTCAGGTAGGTGGTGTTCATCTGCTACTCCGGTAAGTGAAATATTGTTGAAAGTGACATTAACCACCATAAATCTCCATTTACGTACCATCGGCATGCATGTCTAAAAAAAAAAGAAGAAAATTTCCATTTTTGCTGGTTCAAATTGACCAAATAACCGATTAATACAGACCCCATAGGTGTAGCTGGTTTTTTTAAACAAACCCACTAAGGTGTTCATGAGCCAATCTAATAAGTTAACCTCTATAAAATAATATACAAGACATAATTATTACACAAAAGAAATGTCTTGTGGTTTGCTTTAAAGTTAGAGTGTAGGCTTTGTGTATAGATGCTTAAATAATATAAAACGATCATTATCCGTTATGATGTATATCAAATTACAATTTAAAGTAAACAGTTACAAACATTGTTAGAAGACTTTCATCAGTATTGTATTTTATCAAACCTATTACTAAGGTATCGGTTACAAGGCTTTCATCAGCATTGTATTTTATCAAGACTGTTACTAAGGTCTCGGTTACAAGGCCTTCATCATTATTGTATTTTATCAAGCCTGTTACTAAGGTCTCGGTCACAAGGTTTTCATCAGTAGTGTATTTTATCGAGCCTGTTACTAAGGTCTCGGTCACAAGGCCTTCATCATTATTGTATTCTACCAAGCCTGTTACTAAGGTCTCGGTCACAAGGCCTTCATCAGTATTGTATTTTACCAAGCCTGTTACTAAGGCCTCGGTCACAAGGCCTTCATCATTATTGTATTTTATCAAGCCTGTTACTAAGGTCTCGGTCACAAGGTTTTCATCAGTATTATATTTTATCAAGCGTGTTGCTAAGGTCTCTGTCACAAGGCCTTCATCATTATTGTATTTTACCAAGCCTGTTACTAAGGTTAAATACTGTTACAGTGACAGCCGGAACCTTTGAACCGTAATGAGAGCGGGAGGTTTGGCGCCTTAAAATCTGATTCAACCCACCATTTCTTTAGAAATGCCTGTACCAAGTCAGGGTCATTACGGTTTTCACAGTTTTCCGGTTGTTGACTGATTTTGTCTGTTTATATAATTATGAGTTTTGACTTTCCCTTTGTAAGATTGTTCGGAGTTCGGTAATTTTGTTATTACCTTTATTGTATTTTATCAAGCCTGTTACTCAGTTCTCGGTCATAAAGCTTTCATCAGTATTGTATTTTATCAAGCCTGTTATTAAGGTCTCGGTCACCAGGCTTTCATCAGCATTGTATTTTATCAAGCCTGTTTCTAAGGTCTCGGTCACAAGGCTTTCATCAGTATTGTATTTTATCAAGCCTGTCACAAAGGTCTCGGTCACAAAGCTTTCATCAGAATTGTATTTTATCAAGCCTGTCACAAAGGTCTCGGTCACAAGGTTTTCATCAGTATTGTATTTTATCAAGACTGTTACAAAGGTCTCGGTCACAACGCTTTCATCAGTATTGTATTTTATCAAGCCTGTTACTCAGGTCTCGGTCACAAGGCTTACATCAGTATTGTATTTTATCAAGCCTGTTACTAAGGTCTCGGTCACAAGGCTTTGTCAGTATTGTATTTTATCAAGCCTCTTACTAAGGTCTCGGTCACAAGGCTTTCATTAGTTTTGCATTTTATCAAGCCTGTTACTAAGGTCTCCGTCACAAGGCTTTCATCAGTATTGTATTTTATCAAGTCTGTTATTAAGGTCTCGGCCACAAATCTTTCATCAGTATTATATTTAATAAAGAATGTAACTAATTTCTCGGTCACAAAGCTTTCATCAGTATTGTATTTTATCAAGCCTGTCACTAAGGTCTCGGTCACAAAGCTTTCATCAGTATTGTATTTTATCAAGCCTGTTACTAAGGTCTCAGTCACAAGGCTTTCATCAGTATTGTATTTTATCAAGCCTGTTACTAATGTCTCAGTCACAAGGCTTTCATCAGTATTGTATTTTATAAAGCCTGTTACTAAGGTCTTGGTCACAAAGCTTTCATCAGTATTGTATTTTATCAAGCCTGTTACTAAGGTCACGGTCACAATGCCTTCATCATTATTGTATTTTATCAAGCCTGTTACTAAGGTCTCAGTCACAAGGCTTTCATCAGTATTGTATTTTATCAAGCCTGTTACTAAGGTCTCGGTCACAAGTCTTTCATCTGTATTGTATTTTATCAAGTCTGTTACTAAGGTCTCGGTCACAAGGCTTTCATCAGTATTGTATTTTATCAAGCCTGTTTCTAAGGTCTCGGTCACAAAGCTTTCATCAGTATTGTATTTTATCAAGCCTGTTACTAAGGTCTCGGTCACAAAGCTTTCATCAGTATTGTATTTTATCAAGCCTGTTACTCAGGTCTCGGTCACAAGGCTTTCATCAGTATTGTATTTTATCAAGCCTGTTACTAAGGTCTCGGTCACAAGGCTTTCGTCAGCATTGTATTTTATCAAGTCAATTACTAATGTCTCGGTCATAAGGCTTTCATCAGTATTGCATTTTATCAAGCCTGTTACTAAGGTCTCTGTCAGAAGGCTTTCATCAGTATTGTATTTTATCAAGTCTGTTATTAAGGTCTCGGCCACAAAGCTTTCATCAGTATTATATTTTATCAAGCCTGTTACCAATGTCTCGGTCACAAAGCTTTCATCAGTATTGTATTTTATCAAGCCTGTCACAAAGGTCTCGGTCACAAAGCTTTCATCAGTATTGTATTTTATCAAGCCTGTTACTAAGGTCTCGGTCACAAGGCTTTCATCATTATTTCATCAAGCCTGTTACATGACGCTACATCATAGATATAATGTAAACTGTATACAATGAATGAAATCCAGAATTTTTTTATAACTTTATATTATTTGTTTTCCTAAATTTCCTGTATTTTAGTATTCTATGCAAAATCAGACACTGTTCAATATTTTTCCAATCGTAAATCATGTATTTAACATTTGGAAATAATAATTTATTATGAATGATAACAATAAAAACATTCAATTAAAAACTGTGCATTATTGTTCTTTATGAGGACAATAGAAACGTAGATATCTAGACAATGAAATAATTTAAATGCTTACCTTAATATTCGTTATCTCGTCAATTTCAACTGATTTAAAGTTTATAATATTACTATCTTTTCAATCGTCAATTATATAAAGACAACGTGAAATATTTGTTTTATCTGATTGATGTACATTATTATATCTAATATATCTTGTCCAGTGGTACCTTAGCCTTAATTAATTTAAATAAGAAAGACAATATTATCTTTTATAAGTAATTGTCATGCTAAGGTAAATGGTTACCAGGAAGTCTCTGCTACTGTGGTAGTATAAAGCTGATGTGACGTGAGATGTGAGCTTTAGTCTTAGCAATTGAAATGCAGTTCATAATATAACAGGTAAATATGATTATTGTTTTTAGGCATAGATAAGGGTAATGGTGTTTAACACCACTTTCAACAATATTTCAGCTATATCGTGGTGGTCAGTTTTATTAGTGGAGAAAACCGGAGTACCCGGATAAAACCGTCTTCCTGCCGCAAGTCACTGACAAACTTTATTACATAATGTTGTATCAAGTACACCTCGTCATAAGCAGGATTTGAACAGAACTTTAGTGGTAATAGGCATTGATTGAACAGGAAGTTGTGAATGCAACTACTATGCGATCACTACCACGACTGCCCCTATTGTATCATAAGCAACAATCTATCCATTAATCAGTTGGTTCGTTTTGCTCTTTTTATTCACTGTAGTGTTTTGTAGATCAGTGTTTGTCTTTTTTCTTTTGACCAATGTATTGTCCGTCCTTCTTCGATTTACGGCTTCTGATTACTCCTTTGATATTTTCAAACCTTGTGACTTTAGATAAGTAGTGCGTACCTTGTTTGATTCTTTGTTGATATTTTAATAGCTTTCTGTACATAAATATAGACGATTTCTGATTTCTTTTGCGACAATAGATTTCTCATAGCAAATGTGAAATGTGATATATGATGAGAAATCCATTACAAAACATTAAAAATCAGCGATATTATGTTCATATCACGATAGTTGATTAATAATATCTATTATCACGTATAAAGATCAAAGGCAAACTGTATAAATCAGCGATAAAGCTAACCAGATGGGTTGTGAACTTCGGGTGCCTGCAATGCCGACTGTGTTTGTTGTGTACAACATGTTTTTAATGTTTAAACACTGATTTTGTTGGAAGTATCAATGCAATAAATACATGTTTTATTTAATCGATCATTTACATTGTTATTCCTGTGAGTGGTTGTGTAAATATGGCCACAGTGCACTGCTTTGCCCGGGGGAGGTGGACAATGAAGCTGTTAATACAACCCTGCGTGGATGATGTACCAAATAGACAATTCGCCATAAGAAAGTGATTTTGGACAACATCAGGAATCTTGCAAATAAAATAAAACCTAAGATATCTTCTTGCAAGTTGTCCTTGTTGATCATTTGAAAGGTAATCCTTTGTATGGCAAACAAGTGTGTAAATACATTTCACATTTGTTAATTCGCCCACAATGTAGACAGGATCCCTACCGTCACACGACCCCTACCCTTAATTGTACACTTTTACGAGGGAAATGAAAGTATCCAGCCATAGATGTATATCCCTAGTACCACCTTGTTATATCTTTCCTTCCTGATTAATTGTCAGTATCCATTTAGGTTGCGAATGGTCGATGGTTTTCTACGGGTCCTCCGGTTTCCTCCACCAATAAAACAGACCACCACGATATAACTGAAATATTGTTGAAAGTGACATTAACCACCATAAATCTCCATTTACGGACCTTCTGCTTGCATGTCTTAAAAAAAAAGAAGAACATTTCCATTTTTGCTGGTTCAAATTGACCAAATAACCGATTAATACAGACCCCATAGGTGTAACTGTTTTCTTAAACAAACCCACTAAGGTGTTCATGACCCAATCCAATAAGTTAACCTCTATAAAATAATATACAAGACATAATTATTACACAAAAGAAATGTCTTGTGGTTTGCTTTAAATTTAGATTGTAGGCTTTGTGTATAGATATTTAAACAATTTAAAACGATCATTATCTGTTATGATGTATATCAAATTACAATTTTAAAGTAAACAGTTACAAACATTGCTACTTTGATATGGAAGTCGGAAATGGGGTATGAGAATTATTTTGTCTAATCATTTCTATTACTTATTCTTAATAAGATTGTCGTCTTCAGGATTTCAAACAGTTTTAGTGATGGAAAGATTTGTCAGTTAAAGATTTATGTAAATTATTCAATTGTTTAATTGTTTCTCTCTTCAAATTAAAAGATACTCCTTGTTTTCATTCTAACGTTTCGGTTACAAGACTTTCATCAGCATTGTGTTTTATCAAGCCTGCTACTAACGTCTCGGTCACAACGCTTTCATCAGTATTGTATTTTATCAAGCCTGTTACTAAGGTCACGGTCACAATGCCTTCATCAGTATTGTATTTTATCAAGCCTGTTACTAAGGTCTCGGTCACAAGTCTTTCATCAGTATTGTATTTTATCAAGCCTGTTACTAAGGTCTCGGTCACAAGTCTTACATCAGTATTGTATTTTATCAAGCCTGTTACTGAGGTCTCGGTCACAAAGCTTTCATCAGTATTGTATTTTATCAAGCCTGTTACTAAGGTCTCGGTCACAAGGGTTTCATCAGTATTGTATTTTATCAAGCCTGTTACTAAGGTCTCTATCACAAAGCTTTCATCAATATTGTATTTTATCAAGCCTGTTACTAAGGTCTCGGTCATAAAGCTTTCATCAGTATTGTATTTTATCAAGCCTGTTACTAAGGTCTCCGTCACAATGCCTTCATCATTATTGTATTTTATCAAGCCTGTTACTAAGGTCTCGGTCACAAGGGTTTCATCAGTATTGTATTTTACCAAGCATGTTACTAAGGTCTCGGCACAAGGGTTTCATCATTATTGTATTTTATCAAGCCTGTTACTAAGGTCTCGGTCACAAGGGTTTCATCAGTATTGTATTTTATCAAGCATGTTACTAAGGTCTCGGACACAAGTCTTTCATCAGTATTGTATTTTATCAAGCCTGTTACTAAGGTCTCGGTCACAAGTCTTACATCATTATTGTATTTTATCAAGCCTGTTACTAAGGTCTCGGTCACAAGTCTTTCATCAGTATTGTATTTTATCAAGCCTGTTACTAAGGTCTCGGTCACAAGTCTTTCATCAGTATTGTATTTTATCAAGCCTGTTACTAAGGTCTCGGTCACAAGTCTTACATCATTATTGTATTTTATCAAGCCTGTTACTAAGGTCTCGGTCACAAGTCTTTCATCAGTATTGTATTTTATCAAGCCTGTTACTAAGGTCTCGGTCACAAGTCTTACATCAGTATTGTATTTTATCAAGCCTGTTACTGAGGTCTCGGTCACAAAGCTTTCATCAGTATTGTATTTTATCAAGCCTGTTACTAAGGTCTCGGTCACAAGGGTTTCATCAGTATTGTATTTTATCAAGCCTGTTACTAAGGTCTCTATCACAAAGCTTTCATCAATATTGTATTTTATCAAGCCTGTTACTAAGGTCTCGGTCATAAAGCTTTCATCAGTATTGTATTTTATCAAGCCTGTTACTAAGGTCTCCGTCACAATGCCTTCATCATTATTGTATTTTATCAAGCCTGTTACTAAGGTCTCGGTCACAAGGGTTTCATCAGTATTGTATTTTACCAAGCATGTTACTAAGGTCTCGGCACAAGGGTTTCATCATTATTGTATTTTATCAAGCCTGTTACTAAGGTCTCGGTCACAAGGGTTTCATCAGTATTGTATTTTATCAAGCATGTTACTAAGGTCTCGGTCACAAGGCTTTCATCATTATTGTATTTCATCAAGCCTGTTACATGACGCTACATCATAGATATAATGTAAACTGTATACAATGAATGAAATCCAGAATTTTTTTATAACTTTATATTATTTGTTTTCCTAAGTTTCCTGTATTTTAGTATTCTATGCAAAATCAGACACTGTTCAATATTTTTCCAATCGTAAATCATGTATTTAACATTTGGAAATAATAATTTATTATGAATGATAACAATAAAAACATTCAATTAAAAACTGTGCATTGTTGTTCTTTATGAGGACAATAGAGGCGTAGATATCTAGACAATAAAATAATTTAAATGCTTACCTTAATATTCGTTATCTCGTCAATTTCAACTGATTTAAAGTTTATAATATTACTATCTTTTCAATCGTCAATTATATAAAGACAACGTGAAATATTTGTTTTATCTGATTGATGTACATTATTATATCTAATATATCTTGTCCAGTGGTACCTTAGCCTTAATTAATTTAAATAAGAAAGACAATATTATCTTTTATAAGTAATTGTCATGCTAAGGTAAATGGTTACCAGGAAGTCTCTGCTACTGTGGTAGTATAAAGCTGATGTGACGTGAGATGTGAGCTTTAGTCTTAGCAATTGAAATGCAGTTCATGATATAACAGGTAAATATGATTATTGTTTTTAGGCATAGATAAGGGTAATGGTGTTTAACACCACTTTCAACAATATTTCAGCTATATCGTGGTGGTCAGTTTTATTAGTGGAGAAAACCGGAGTACCCGGATAAAACCGTCTTCCTGCCGCAAGTCACTGACAAACTTTATTACATAATGTTGTATCAAGTACACCTCGTCATAAGCAGGATTTGAACAGAACTTTAGTGGTAATAGGCATTGATTGCACAGGAAGTTGTGAATGCAACTACTATGCGATCACTACCACGACTGCCCCTATTGTATCATAAGCAACAATCTATCCATTAATCAGTTGGTTCGTTTTGCTCTTTTTATTCACTGTAGTGTTTTGTAGATCAGTGTTTGTCTTTTTTCTTTTCACCAATGTATTGTCCGTCCTTCTTCGATTTACGGCTTCTGATTACTCCTTTGATATTTTCAAACCTTGTGACTTTAGATAAGTAGTGCGTACCTTGTTTGATTCTTTGTTGATATTTTAATAGCTTTCTGTACATAAATATACACGATTTCTGATTTCTTTTGCGACAATAGATTTCTCATAGCAAATGTGAAATGTGATATATGATGAGAAATCCATTACAAAACATTAAAAATCAGAGATATTATGTTCATATCACGATAGTTGATTAATAATATCTATTATCACGTATAAAGATCAAAGGCAAACTGTATAAATCAGCGATAAAGCTAACCAGATGGGTTGTGAACTTCGGGTGCCTGCAATGCCGACTGTGTTTGTTGTGTACAACATGTTTTTAATGTTTAAACACTGATTTTGTTGGAAGTATCAATGCAATAAATACATGTTTTATTTAATCGATCATTTACATTGTTATTCCTGTGAGTGGTTGTGTAAATATGGCCACAGTGCACTGCTTTGCCCGGGGGAGGTGGGCAATGAAGCTGTTAATACAACCCTGCGTGGATGATGTACCAAATAGACAATTCGCCATAAGAAAGTGATTTTGGACAACATCAGGAATCTTGCAAATAAAATAAAACCTAAGATATCTTCTTGCAAGTTGTCCTTGTTGATCATTTGAAAGGTAATCCTTTGTATGGCAAACAAGTGTGTAAATAAATTTCACATTTGTTAATTCGCCCACAATGTAGACAGGATCCCTACCGTCACACGACCCCTACCCTTAATTGTACACTTTTACGAGGGAAATGAAAGTTTCCAGCCATAGATGTATATCCCTAGTACCACCTTGTTATATCTTTCCTTCCTGATTAATTGTCAGTATCCATTTAGGTTGCGAATGGTCGATGGTTTTCTACGGGTCCTCCGGTTTCCTCCACCAATAAAACAGACCACCACGATATAACTGAAATATTGTTGAAAGTGACATTAACCACCATAAATCTCCATTTACGGACCTTCTGCTTGCATGTCTTAAAAAAAAAGAAGAACATTTCCATTTTTGCTGGTTCAAATTGACCAAATAACCGATTAATACAGACCCCATAGGTGTAACTGTTTTCTTAAACAAACCCACTAAGGTGTTCATGACCCAATCCAATAAGTTAACCTCTATAAAATAATATACAAGACATAATTATTACACAAAAGAAATGTCTTGTGGTTTGCTTTAAATTTAGATTGTAGGCTTTGTGTATAGATATTTAAACAATTTAAAACGATCATTATCTGTTATGATGTATATCAAATTACAATTTTAAAGTAAACAGTTACAAACATTGCTACTTTGATATGGAAGTCGGAAATGGGGTATGAGAATTATTTTGTCTAATCATTTCTATTACTTATTCTTAATAAGATTGTCGTCTTCAGGATTTCAAACAGTTTTAGTGATGGAAAGATTTGTCAGTTAAAGATTTATGTAAATTATTCAATTGTTTAATTGTTTCTCTCTTCAAATTAAAAGATACTCCTTGTTTTCATTCTAACGTTTCGGTTACAAGACTTTCATCAGCATTGTGTTTTATCAAGCCTGCTACTAACGTCTCGGTCACAACGCTTTCATCAGTATTGTATTTTATCAAGCCTGTTACTAAGGTCACGGTCACAATGCCTTCATCAGTATTGTATTTTATCAAGCCTGTTACTAAGGTCTCGGTCACAAGTCTTTCATCAGTATTGTATTTTATCAAGCCTGTTACTAAGGTCTCGGTCACAAGTCTTACATCAGTATTGTATTTTATCAAGCCTGTTACTGAGGTCTCGGTCACAAAGCTTTCATCAGTATTGTATTTTATCAAGCCTGTTACTAAGGTCTCGGTCACAAGGGTTTCATCAGTATTGTATTTTATCAAGCCTGTTACTAAGGTCTCTATCACAAAGCTTTCATCAATATTGTATTTTATCAAGCCTGTTACTAAGGTCTCGGTCATAAAGCTTTCATCAGTATTGTATTTTATCAAGCCTGTTACTAAGGTCTCCGTCACAATGCCTTCATCATTATTGTATTTTATCAAGCCTGTTACTAAGGTCTCGGTCACAAGGGTTTCATCAGTATTGTATTTTACCAAGCATGTTACTAAGGTCTCGGCACAAGGGTTTCATCATTATTGTATTTTATCAAGCCTGTTACTAAGGTCTCGGTCACAAGGGGTTCATCAGTATTGTATTTTATCAAGCATGTTACTAAGGTCTCGGTCACAAGGCTTTCATCATTATTGTATTTCATCAAGCCTGTTACATGACGCTACATCATAGATATAATGTAAACTGTATACAATGAATGAAATCCAGAATTTTTTTATAACTTTATATTATTTGTTTTCCTAAATTTCCTGTATTTTAGTATTCTATGCAAAATCAGACACTGTTCAATATTTTTCCAATCGTAAATCATGTATTTAACATTTGGAAATAATAATTTATTATGAATGATAACAATAAAAACATTCAATTAAAAACTGTGCATTGTTGTTCTTTATGAGGACATTAGAGGCGTAGATATCTAGACAATAAAATAATTTAAATGCTTACCTTAATATTCGTTATCTCGTCAATTTCAACTAATTTAAAGTTTATAATATTACTATCTTTTCAATCGTCAATTATATAAAGACAACGTGAAATATTTGTTTTATCTGATTGATGTACATTATTATATCTTGTCCAGTGGTACCTTAGCCTTAATTAATTTAAATAAGAAAGACAATATTATCTTTTATAAGTAATTGTCATGCTAAGGTAAATGGTTACCAGGAAGTCTCTGCTACTGTGGTAGTATAAAGCTGATGTGACGTGAGATGTGAGCTTTAGTCTTAGCAATTGAAATGCAGTTCATGATATAACAGGTAAATATGATTATTGTTTTTAGGCATAGATAAGGGTAATGGTGTTTAACACCACTTTCAACAATATTTCAGCTATATCGTGGTGGTCAGTTTTATTAGTGGAGAAAACCGGAGTACCCGGATAAAACCGTCTTCCTGCCGCAAGTCACTGACAAACTTTATTACATAATGTTGTATCAAGTACACCTCGTCATAAGCAGGATTTGAACAGAACTTTAGTGGTAATAGGCATTGATTGAACAGGAAGTTGTGAATGCAACTACTATGCGATCACTACCACGACTGCCCCTATTGTATCATAAGCAACAATCTATCCATTAATCAGTTGGTTCGTTTTGCTCTTTTTATTCACTGTAGTGTTTTGTAGATCAGTGTTTGTCTTTTTTCTTTTGACCAATGTATTGTCCGTCCTTCTTCGATTTACTCCTTCTGATTACCCCTTTGGTATCTTCAAACCATGTGACTTTAGATAAGTAGTGCGTACCTTGTTTGATTTTTGTTGATATTTTAATAGTTTTCTCTACATAAATATACACGATTGCTGATTTCTTTTGCGACAATGGATTTCTCATAGCAAATGTGAAATGTGAGATGTGATGAGAAATCCATTACAAAACATTAAAAATCAGCGATATTATGTTCATATTACGATAGTTGATTGATAATATCTATTATCACGTATAAAGATCAAAGGGAAACTGTATAAATCAGCGATAAAGCGAACAAGACGGGTTGTTAACTTTGCGTGTAGGCAAGGCCGTCTATGTTTGTTGTGTAGAACATGTTTTTTTAATGTTTGAACACTGATTTTGTTGGAAGTATCAATGCAATAGACATATGTTTTATTTAATCGATCATTTACATTGTTATTCCTGTGAGTGGTTGTGTAGATATGGCCCCAATGCACTGCTTTGCCCCCCGGGGGGAGGGGGGGCAATGATGCTATTAATACGACCCTGCGTGCATCATGTGCCAAATAGACAATCGCCATAAGAAAGTGATTTTGGACAACATCAGGAATCTTCCAAATAGAATAAATCCTAAGATATCTTCTTGCAAGTTGTCCTTGTTGATCATTTGAAAGGTAATCCTTTGTATGGCAAACAATTATCAAAATAAATTTCACATTTGTTAATCCGCCCACAATGTAGACTGGATCCCTACCGTCATATGACTCCTACCCTTAATTGTACACTTTTACGAGGGAAATGAAAGTTTGCAGCCATAGATGTATATCCCTTGTACCAACTTGTCATATCCTTCCTTTCTGAATAATTGTCATCATCCATTTAGGTTCCGAAAGGTCGGTGGTTTTCTACGGGTCCTCCGATTTCCTCCACCAATAAAACAGACCGCCACGATATAACTGAAATATTGTTGAATATGACATTAAACACCATAAATCTCCATTTACGGACCATCTGCATGCATGCCATTAAAAAAGAAGAAAATTTCCATTTTTGCTGGTTCAAATTGACCAAATAACCGATTAATACAGACCCCATAGGTGTAACTGTTTTTTTAAACAAACCCACTAAGGTATTCATGAGCCAATCTAATAAGTTAACCTCTATAAAATAATATACAAGACAAAATTATTACACAAAAGAAATGTCTTATGGTTTGCTTTACATTAAGATTGCAGGCTTTGTGGATAGATATTTAAATATTTTAAAACGATCATTATCAAAATTTATCAAGCCTGCTACTAACGTCTCGTTCACAAGACTTTCATCAGTATTGTATTTTATCAAGCCTGTTACTAAGGTCTCGGTCACAAGGCTTTCATCAGTATTGTATTTTATCAAACCTGTTACTAAGGTCTCGGTTACAAGGCTTTCATCAGTATTATTATACCTCATAGATATGAGAGTGTCTGTCATTAAAAAAAACGTCACATATCAGGAAAACACAACTTCATGTATCTCTAGACCGCGTGCTCCGGGGAAATAAATAACATGTATTCCGCTGCCGCGTGCCTCCATGGCAAACATCAAAATAAAAAACTACACTAATTGAATAAAACTTTCAATTAGTTTTAAACAATGTTTTGTTGTGTGTGTAATTTCGGTACAATAAACAATTTATGGCCCTTCTTGTAGGGGGATATCAAGCTTTGTTTACCATCAGAAGTCAGAAGAAATATGACTTCTTCGGGTAAAAAAATTCCATATCTCTCTACAACAAGGGCAATAAATGTATATTGTACTTTATCAAGCCTGTTACTAAGGTTTCGGTTACAAGGCTTTCATCAGTATTGTATTTTATCAAACCTGTTACTAAGGTCTCGGTTACAAGGCATTCATCAGTGTTGTATTTTATCAAGTCTGTTACTAACGTCTCGGTCACAAGACTTTCATCAGTATTGTATTTCATCAAGCCTGTTACTAAGATCTCGGTCACAAGGCTTTTATCAGTATTGTATTTTATCAAGCTTGTTACTAAGGTCTCGGTCACAAGGCTTTTATCAGTATTGTATTTTATCAAGTTTGTTACTAAGGTCTCGTTTACAAGGCCTTCATCATTATTGTATTTTATCAAGCCTGTTACTAGGGTCTCGGTCACAAATCCTTCATCATTATTGTATTTTATCAAGCCTGTTACTAAGGTCTCGGTCACAAGGCCTTCATCAGTATTGTATTTTATCAAGCCTGTTACAAAGGTCTCGGTCACAAGGCCTTCATCAGTATTGTATTTTATCAAGCCTGTTGCTAAGATCTGTCACAAGGCTTTCATCAGTATTGTATTTTATCAAGCCTGTTACTTAGATCTCAGTCACAAGGCCTTCATCATTATTGTGTTTTATCAAGCCTGTTACTAAGGTCTCGGTCACAAGGCCTTCATCATTATTGTATTTTATCAAGCCTGTTACTAAGGTCTCGGTCACAAGGCCTTCATCATTATTGTATTTTATCAAGCCTGTTACTAAGTTCTCGCTTACAAGGCCTTCATCAGTATCGTATTTTATCAAGCCTGTTACTAAGGTCTTGGTCACAAGGCTTTCATCAGTATTGTATTTTATCAAGCCTGTTACTAAGGTCTTGGTCACACGGGTTTCATCAGGTCTCGGTCACAAGGCTTTCATCAGTATTGTATTTTATCAAGCCTGTTACCAGGTTCTCGGTCACAAGGCTGTTATCAGTATTGTATTTTATCAAGCCTGCTACTAGGGTCTTGGTCTCAATGCTTTCATCAGTATTGTATTTTATCAAGCCTGTTACTTAGGTCTCGGTCACAAGGCTTTCGTCAGTATTGTATTTTATCAAGCCTGTTACTAAGGTGTCGGTCACAAGGCTTTCATCAGTATTGTATTTTATCAAGCCTGTTACTAAGGTCTCGGTCACAAAGCTTTCATCAGTATTGTATTTTTTCAAGCTTGTTACTAAGCTCTCGGTCACAAGGCTTTCATCATTATTTTATTTTATCAAGCATGTTACAAAGGTCTCGGTCACAAGGCCTTCATCTGTTTTGCATTTTATCAAGCCTGTTACTAAGGTCTCGGTCACAAGGCCTTCATCATTATTGTATTTTATCAAGCATGTTACTAGGGTCTCGGTCACAAGGCCTTCATCAGTATTGTATTTTATCAAGCCTGTTACTAAGGTCTCAGTCACAAGGCCTTCATCATTATTGCATTTCATCAAGCCTGTTACTAAGGTCTCGGTCACAAGGCCTTCATCAGTATTGTATTTTATCAAGCCTGTTACTAACGTCTCGGTCACAAGGCTTTCATCAGTATTATATTTTAACAAGACTGTTACTAAGGTCTCAGTTATAAGGCGTTCATCATTATTGTATGTTATCAAGCCTGTTACTAAGTCTCGGTCACAAGGGTTTCATCATTAATGTATTTTATCAAGCCTGTTACTAACATCTCGGTCACAAGGCCTTCATCATTATTGTATTTTATCAAGCATGTTACTAAGATCTCAGTCACAAGGCCGTCATCATTATTGTATTTTATCAAGCCTGTTACAAAGGTCTCGGTCACAAGGCCTTCATCATTATTGTATTTCATCAAGCCTGTTACTAGGGTCTCGGTCACAAGGCCTTCGTCATTATTGTATTTTATCAAGCCTGTTACTAAGGTCTCGGTCACAAGGCCTTCATCAGTATTGTATTTTATCAAGCCTGTTACTAAGATATCGGTCACAAGGCTTTCATCAGTATTGTATTTTATCAAGCCTGTTACTATGATCTCAGTCACAAGTCCTTCATCATTATTGTATTTTATCAAGCCTGTTACTACGGTCTTGGTCACAAGGCCTTCATCAGTATTGTATTTTATCAAGCCTGTTACAAAGGTCTCGGTCACAAGGCCTTCATCAGTATTGTATTTTATCAAGCCTTTTGCTAAGATCTGTCACAAGGCTTTCATCAGTATTGTATTTTATCAAGTCTGTTACTAAGGTCTCGGACACAAGGCCTTCATCAGTATTGTATTTTATCAAGCATGTTACTAAGGTCTCGGTCACAAGGCCTTCATTATTATTGTATTTTATCAAGCCTGTTACTAAGGTCTCCGTCACAAGGCTGTCATCAGTATTGTATTTTATCAAGCCTGTTACAAAGGTCTCGGTCACAAGGCTTTCATCAGTATTGTATTTCATCAAGCCTTTTACTAGGCTCTCGGTCACAAGGCTTTCGTCGGTATTGAATTTTATCAAGCCTCTTACTAAGGTCTCGGTCACAAGGCTTTCATCAGTATTGTATTTTATCAAGCCTGTTACTAAGGTCTCGGTTACAAGGTTTTCATCAGTATTGTATTTTATCAAGCCTGTTACTAAGGTCTCGGTTACAAGGCTTTTATCAGTATTGTATTTTATCAAGCCTGTTACTATTACATTATATAATTGTTTTCCTATATTTCCTGTATTTTAGTATTTTATGCAAAATCAGACACTGTCCAATATTATAGCAATAGTAAATCATGTATTTAACATTTGGAAATAATAATATGATAATGTATTATGATTGATAAAAATAAAATCGTTCAATTGCAAACTGTACATTATTGTTCTTTATGAAGACAATAGAAACGTAGATATCTAGTTATTGCGCACGACCCATTTCTGGAATAACCTTCATTAAGTACCCTCATTGTTAAAAGACTGGAACGCCAAATGATCTAAAGGTTTTGTGTTTTAGGAAGTTAATGTATCTTATTTAGATTAGAACTATAAGACGAATAAAATCGTGGTTATAAATTAAACAGGATCTATTTAGTTTTCCATGTGAACTTGAGGTAGAGATGGAGGTTGATGATAGCATCTAGTTGGAATATTATTCATGATTAAATACATATAAAGTTCAGTTTTGATAACTTCATTTGAACAATTTAAAAATGTGTAAAATGCAGAAATATTGCTCATATAACCATAAACAACAACTGATCAAGTTGCACCATATGGTGATGTCAAATAAACATCATAATTATAACGTAATGTTTGGTTTCACGTGTGTTAGCTACATACATTTAAATTTGGATTCCATGTATGATAATAATACACAACTTCTCTAACTTCCATTTGGGCATCTTATTTGTTGGGTACCAAACAGAAAAAGCATATAAGTGCTTAGTGGTCGGAAAAGATTGTTTCACGTAATATAAAGCTTGAAACTATTTATTAAGACTGGCATTTGGTGGACACCTGAAAGACAAAATATCCATGACATCATCACTCGGATTTTTAACGAGAGTAACACGATGGGTGCCACTTGTGGAGGAGGAACTGTTTACCCTTCCTGAGCACCTGAGTTAACCACTAATTTATACAGGGTTTCCTGTTGCTAAATCTTTGGCTTTCTGTGTAGTACTTTGTCGACTATTTTTTTGTCTTCTTGTCCTTTTCTGTTTTCCATTGTACTCTGTCCTTCTTCAAATTATGGCTTCTGATTGTCCCTTTGGTGTCTTCAAATTTTCGTTTTTTACATTGGTCAATGTGGTAATCAAAATCAAAATACACGTCCATGATGCAAATTAGGAGGTGAACTCGACTTGTACAGCAATTGAAATAGTTTGCCTGAATATCGCGATTTTTATAATTGCCTCGTCTAGCAACGGGTAGGCAACGAATATTCATATTTGCGTTCATTTGAAGGATGTCATTCCCTAACCACAGGTGTACCATGTACGTAAGTCAGAATTTAAAGTTGAGTAATTTACACACACTAGGAAATCACATATAGAAGCATTGTAACATACTAGCTGTAATATTTCCATAATCTATGGTTCTGTCATGGGGACAGATAAAGTTGATTGTGTTGAATCGAGTTCAGGGCAAACAGTAAATGCCATTTCAAGTATGATTAGCTAATGATTTTCTTTATTATGAATATAGGAATATGAGTGACACAAAGCTTTTTGTAGCTGCCATCGACTTTGGGAGTTCTGGGGCTGGCTATGCATTTTCCTTTGCTTACCAGTTCAAGAATAATCCCATAGATGTACACACGTCCATGTGGAGCAGTGGGACTACCTCAAAAATACCATGTGTACTTCTGTTTGATGAAAGTAAGAAATTTGACTGTTTTGGATTCGACGCTGAAGACAAATATGAAGACCTGTTTAACAATGATGAACACGACAAGTGGTATTACTTCAAAGGTTTTAAGATGCAGTTATATAGTGCAGTAGAAAATGACATGGTTTGTATTATATAATAATTTAAAAAGATAAAACTAATGGTCCGTAGCGGGTTACTTTTGTCACAATGTTACTACATTATAAATACACTCTATGATGTCGATATTAGATTTTCATTAAAAGGTCAATGAAGTGAAAACATTGGTTGACAACGTGGTGGATATTATAATATTTTTCGGTATGTTTTCAGTTAGTTAGTAGAGGTCATTGGAGACACACTGCAATGCATGAATTTCATTACATACAGACTAGTCCGTCCACCTTGTTACAATCTACACTGTCGTGCATAGGTAAATCGTTAACTTGTTTCAAAACTTGTTTGAGCATGAATATACTTGTAGCTGAAATTCTGCAAATCTGATTAATATCCGATCTCTCACTTCATCCCCTTTACTGATAGGTCATGGTGTGTGAGTGACTGTATGTCATGAATATACATTTTATGTGTACATTGTATAATGATATAACTACGGTTATAACATTTTTCGGCCAATCGGAGTGCTCGTAGAATGAAAGCAGTTCGCAACATTGTCATTGGATGGTACATAGGGTCAATCGCTTGTGACCTGTAATGGGGTTTCCTCAGATATTCCATGCCGCGCCACATCAGTAAAGGAGAGTGAGTGAGTGATCGGATCTTAATCAGTTTGAAATACAGCTTAATTGAAGCTAAGTAATAATCAAACAGTCATATGGGAAATACTACATAGAACCAAAGAATATATTGTCATCTCTTTGCGTCGGTAGATTTTTACTCTATTTCTTTTCTTTGGAACATTTAACCAAATGAACCCTCAACATTTTATGTAATTTTCATTATAACTACCAAGTATAAAATTTGATTTTTTCTTTGTAAACCACTTTGATGGAATTAGCATAGTTTGTGTGAATGTTTATTCTAATAATCCTCTACAAGCATTGTTGGAAGATAACAAAACGAGTAATCAGAAACCGTAAATCGAAGAATAAATAATACCATGGCAAAAAAAGCAGACGACGACGAACCAGAAAACATTACACAGAAAACTAATCGTGTTTACTATCTTATGGGGTTTATTTATTTGTCAATCAGAAATCAAATTTTGAAATAGGACTCCATCAGAAAAACCTTTTGAAAGGAATCTTGAATGGAAGGTCCTATAGAACATGTAATTTTCCCTCGTTCAGAAATCCAGGATCGGCGACAAATCAGAACATTGTTCAATACATTGCGCTTTGAAATACGAATAAGAGTTTTCGTGCAGAAACTACGAACTTGGTTAAACAGAAATGTACATTTGTTTGCTTTGGTCGGTAATTTAAGATGACAACGTCCCGGGCAAAAATTAGCATAAGAGTCTATGGAGAACATATTTTCATGAAAACATTGCATATTATGTAGGCAGACTTGGGAGGATGCTTACTATCATAGTCCTATGCAAATCAACTTTTTTGTGTTGGTTTAAAACAAATTCAACATAGCTCATAACAGAATAGTATGAAAATATCTATGAAAGGTTTCTTCCATAAACTATTGATTAACATGATTGAATTGAAACAAAATACATTTACCAAATACACAATTGACACAGTTGTGAGGATAGGAAATCCAATATGGCTGCCAGCAAAGCCATTATATATATTTCAATATTACATTGTATCCCACAGAGACCACTAAACATTTTGAATTGTTCTCTATACAGTTACAGTTTTGTCCACATTCCATGCATTTGTGATGTTGATAAGAAATCAAAGATAAGACGGCGACCACTGGCAATGAAAATATCTCATTTTTATTTAATACAAACTATACACAAATATTCATTGGATAATATATTATGTATAACCCAGTGAGCGACACAAGGTAAGATGAGCATCTCTTTCTATTTTAGGATATTCGAAAAGATTTTGAATTGTATGAAATCGGAGGTAAAACAATGTCTGCCAAAGTTGTATTTGCTGCAGCCATAGGTTATTTAAAGGATCATTTGGTTGGTGAAATTAAAGATAGAAACCTAGGAGCAGTAGAAGATATGATGTATTGGGTTTTATCAGTGCCAGCCATCTGGAACGATTCATGTAAACAATTTATGAGGGAATCTGCTGAAATGGTACTATTTTAAAATCATTCAAATGAGAGAGTCACGGAAAATAAATCACAACTCTTTTGGTCATTCAACTCTCTACCAACCAATAAACACATCTTTAGCACAACCATTATTGGTTACATAAATTATTATTGGCTATTATTTGGCGTTACAAAACACAGCAAATAATGATATATTCATATATTATTAGAATTCATTATGTCTTCATTAAAAAATGTGGAGTGTTAGAGTTATGCTGTTTAACGCCACTTTCAGTTACATCGTAGCGGTCATTTTTAATGGTGATAAGAAACCGGAGTATTGGACGAAAACCACAACTCTGTCGCAAGTCTTTGACACACGTTATCGCATGCTGTTGTATAGAGTACACCTCGCCATATGTGGGATTGGAACTCACAATTTTAGTGGTGATAGGCATCGATTGCACAGGTAGTTATAAATTATACTACCATACCACCATGACCACGACGGCCCCTCATTAAAAATTAAGACACCAATGACCTAGACATTCCTACACAAGAACAGAAAATAGAAATATCCGAGAACATTGTAAGTACTTGTTTATTTTTAATTTTCACCTACAGGTTGGAATCAAGGGAGATAAATTTTCCCTTGTGTATGAACCGGAGGCAGCGTCAGTTTATGCCAGGCTTCTTCCGGTAGATAAGTTTGTTGGGGAAAATAAGATGGTCGCTCTGAAAACATTTGATATTGGACGAAAGTTTATCGTTTTAGATGCTGGAGGTATATATAGCTAAATCTGATTGAATAAATTAATAATTAATTATATTGAGGTTGGTCCTAATGAACAATTGAATCTAAATAGAGCCTGAATTTTTCTCGGTTGTAATTTTAATACAAAGTTTTTTTTATTTAGTTTAATATAAAAATATAAAAAGAATAAGTAAAAGTGAACTTTAAATTTTATTTGCAGTTTTAAATGGTGACTACTTAGGAAATGTTATGTGTAGTTTTTCTAAACATGATTCATCAGTAAAATAAAGGAAATCCATTACCTCACCAGACACGTCAACACGTTGCTTTGCTCCTAATATAGAAATATACGTATCCATAAATGTGATTTCAGAGTTGTAAGTTGCTATAAAAGAAACTTTCTTGAAACCATCCTCGTAATAGCTTTTTATCTTTATGAGTTTATTGCACAAGTATTTAACTTTGTTCACATCAATAATATTGGGGAAATCCTGCTCCAATTCCAATTTTTACCATGTACTCCGGTTGTTACCAGATACTCCAGATTTCTCCACATACTCCGGTTTTCATGGTGTACCCTGGTTTTCTCCACTATTAAAGGTGACTCATAGAATCAATGAAATGTTATTGAAACTGGCGTTAAACACCTATGGTAAATCCAATATTATCATATGTGGTCATCTTTTTTTCTATTTATACACATGATGAAAACGTAGATATCAAATGTAATGCCCATCGCGCGTTTCTGTAATAGCCTTCACCAGGTATGCTCAAAGTCGAAATATTTGAAAGCCAAAAAATGTAAGTATTTGGGAGCAAACATATTAACCAATGTGCCTAAACAGGATATCCACAATCTGCTATGGTAATCCTTGTCTGAGGGGGTAGAACCTTAGATTTAGTCATAATTAAATGAGCTATGCACTGTAATTTCGATACAATAAATATATAATAAACCATATCAGTGGTGAAACACTGATTACTGAGAGGATGAAACCATCGGGGACTATAGTCCACCAGCAGTACGCTTAATAGGGCTCACCGTTCCATTATTTCACTGAAAGAGGTCACTATAACTAACCAAAATAGGACATAGTTTCGGCGCTTATTGGACACGCTCCCTTCTTTGCATGGCAGCCCCTGGTTCTATGGGGATGTATCAATGCAAAACGAACGTCCGTTGCAGAAATGTGTAACTAACATAAGAAAAATATCATGCTCCATCTAATTTAAAGAACTCTTGTAGCAATTCTGGATGAAAAACACCTTTTTATGAATGGTTTTATGATCCGTTTCTTGGCAACCATTTTCGGCGTGTATCCATTATATCCACGTCTGATAGTAGTAATCACAACGTTGGCCCATAAACTTCTCATAGTATCACCATTTACCTACTTGTTGAATATCTGAAGAAAATTTGAAGTTACCAAAGGGGCAATCAGAAACACACAATACAATGACCAAAAAAGAAAAAAAAAAGGCAAGCACTGAATTATAAAACACAACACAGAAAAGTAAAGACTGAGCAACAGGAACGCCACTAATATCCGGGGTGAACACAAATGCACCGGAAGAGTTAGCATCTCCTGCTCCACTAGTAGCACCCGTTCTGTTACTCTTGTTTTCACCGTGATATACCTCGATACCGACACGTTGATATTGATTAATTCCCACCATTCTATAAATTCCCACACCAATAAATTTATGTATCACGAAGAATTCATGGGATTGGTTTTCTATTTGATTATTTATTTCAAGCGACTTAAGTATTAGGGTTAGGGTTATGGTGTTTAACACGACCCTCAACAAAATTTCAGTTGTATCGTGGCGGTCAGTTTTATTGGTGGAGTACACGGAGAAAACCTCCGACCTGTCGCATGTCACTGAGAAACTTTATCACATAATGTTGTATCGCGTACACCTCGCCATGAGCGGGATTCGAACTCACAATAACAATGTAAATATCAAATTTAGTGCTCACAATGAGTTTCTGGAATAATCTTCATTCGGTACGCTGAAAACCGAAAGGTTAGTGGTGATAGGCACTGATTGGACAGGTAAATGTAACTACAACTACTATACGATCACGACCATGACGGCTCCTTCAAGCGAAATACGTTAACTGGGTAGTAATACATTAATACAATTTTATATTTTAATAGGTGGAACTGTAGATATTTCAACTCAAGAAATTTCTACCAACGGCGAGCTAAAAATAATTCACAAGATTGGTGGTGGTCCATGGGGAGGAGAGTGTGTTAATCGACAATTCATGAAAATTCTTGTAGAATTGTTTGGTGTTGATATTCTCCAAGACTTCAAAAAGTCTAATGGTCACGACCTTCTTCTTTTAACCAGAGATTTTGAGAAAAAAAAGAAGACGTTTAAAATTTCTTCAGATGAACTAAATTCTATCAAATTACCAATTCCATACAGTCTCATTGAAATGATCCAAGCAAAGAAAAAAAAGACATTTGCTGAAGTCATAGCCACTTCAAAATACAATGAACAACTTCGTTTTAAACGTGACAAACTTACGATTAACAGTGTACTATTTATGAACATGTTCAAAGAACCAATTCAGAACATAATACATGCAATTAGAACGATAAAACAACATCAAAGGTGTTCCGATGTTTCTGCTATCATGATGGTTGGAGGATTCGCGGAGGCAGATGTTTTACAGAATGTTGTACGAAAAGCTTTTTCTGACATTGAAGTGTTCATTCCAGTAGATGGGTCACTCTCTGTTTTAAAAGGAGCGGTTATATATGGTCATAATCCCGATGTTGTGTCTTCGAGGGTTTGTAATTTCACGTATGGCATAGATGTCATGGCGCACTTTGATCCTGAGATTCACAGTTTGGAAAAGCAGTCTGAGGTTGATGGCGAACTAATGTGTACGGACATATTTGATACTTTATTTACCATTGACGAAGAAGTTAAGGTAGGCGATACTCGGTCCATAGAAGTATACAAGAGTTATCGGACACCAGAAAT
This sequence comes from Bathymodiolus brooksi, assembly GCA_963680875.1. NCBI lineage: Eukaryota > Metazoa > Mollusca > Bivalvia > Mytilida > Modiolidae > Bathymodiolus > Bathymodiolus brooksi. The sequence continues at coordinate 73,867,750 of OY804587.1, forward strand.
ACAATATCGTAGAAGTCGTGATCTGGAGGTGGATATTTATGTCTGTGACAGGGCAGATCCTTTCTATTCAACTGATGAAGGCTGTAGACACCATGCGACAATAGTCGTGAATCCTCCATCGGGACAATGGCCAAAAATAACACATGGACGAGTTGAACTTCAAATAACAGGGACGGAAATGGTGGGAACATACATTTTCAAAGGCACTGGTGAACGAACAGCTGTAAGATTTGAATTTCTTCCAGCAAAATCATCAAAAACTTCTAACAGGAAGAGGATATTTGATCCTTTTTATTTAGATCTATAAGTCTGATGGGATCACAAATTATATTTTCTGAACCATTTATATATAATACATACATGTACTTTTGATTTCATGAATATAAGACAGTTAGTATTTACAAACTAGTGTTGGAATTTATTCAAATCATTCGCAGTAAAGACCGACTTCATCCAGCTGTGATGGAAATTAATATTGATCGCCCATAAAACTAATTCAGCGGCGCCATATTTTATGGAATTGTCTATGCCAATCCATGAAAAGGAGCCGTCAAGTATTTGTGTGTTAGAAGTATCCATTTTGCTTCTTTTTACGATTTTTGTTTGAATTTTGGAACAGTTTCGACAGTGTGGTACTTTTGTTCTTCCTATTAATGCGTAAGCAATTCCTAGTCACAATTTTATGTTGGTGATTAAAGGTTTTGTTTTGGTAATAAACGGTTCTAATGGTATGGCTTTTATTATTATATTTGTTAACAACTTGAAAGATGTCAAAATTTCACTTAATATTTTGAGGCCTTCTCCTCGCTGGTATCTAAATCTGATTAGCTTTAAGCATGGCAAGGAATAGTAAAGACAAGGTACCGGTTAGGACGTCGGTTGTTTTATCAAGGTCCTCCGCTATTCGGAACACTGTAGCTTTAGGATTATATGTTCCTCTGAACATCCTGCTAGATGTATCTTCAAAAATATTTAATCATGTCAAGTCGAACATTTAGCCTTTGTTGGTGCTGCTGCTACTTTTGCAACACGTGGTTCTATATCACCGTGTACATTGGCACTTTTTATGCATTTATATATTTAAGGATTGATCGCAATTTTTGTTCGGTTCTTGAAGAAATAACCTCAATCAGGTTGTACACACCGTGTAACTCTCGTAGAAGGTTACGCAAGGGTGTGTACAACCTGAATGAGGTTATTTCGAATGAACCGAACAAATAATTTCAATCAATCCTTATAAATTAATTCAAACTTTTTTTGCTATGATATTGAAAAATATATTTATTTTTTCAAAATAAGGTAAATAATCGGAAATAAATTTAGCTAACCCCAAAGGGGTTACACTAATGTCCTGAAAATTGACCTGGAATGTCCTGAAAATGTCCTGAAAAGTACATAAAGGCTTATATCTCTTTTATTATCAAATGGATTGAGTTCAAATTTGAAAATCTTAAATACATTAGCATCTATATAACGAACATTTAAAAAAAAATAAAAATAAAAAATTTTAAGTGGAAATAATTTGACCTGAAAATTGTCATGAAATGTCATGAAAAGTACATTAAGGCCTATATTTTTTTTTTTTTATTAACCAATGGATTGAGTTCAAATTTGAAAATGTTAAATACATTAGCATATATTTAACGAATAATAAAATAGAAATTAAAAAAAAAAAAAATTTAGGTGGAAATAATTTGACCTGAAAATTGTCATGAAATGTCCTGAAAAGTACATTAAGGCCTATATCTTTCTTTCTTTTTTTTTTTATATAATTAACCAATGGATTGAGTTCAACTTTGAAAATGTTAAATACATTAGCTTAATTTATTTAAGAACATTTAAAAAAATATATGATTTTTTTTTTTTTTTAGGTGGAAATAATTTGACCTCAAAATTGTCCTGAAATGTCCTGAAAAGTACATTAAGGCTTATATCTTTTTTATTTTCCAATGAATTGAGTGCAAATTTGGAAATGTTTTATACCTTAGCATATATTTAAAGAATATTAAAAAAAATATATAAAAAAAACTATTTTTTAGGTGGAAATAATTTGACCTGAAAAAGGAAACAGACTTACCTAATGAAGTTTGGAAAAATATATCCCAATAAAAATATAACTTAAAAGATAGCTAGAGAACATAAAAATGAACAGAACAGAAGAATAGAAAGGCCAAAAAAATGATGGAAAGAAAAAATGGACTTATGAAAGATTTTAAAACCATACCCCTCTTAAATTGGCTAGTAATTACTGTCAACACATATTCACGTGTTTGTTTATTGGTCTCTTTTTTAAATTTGATTTTACCTTAATTAGACTGGCATCGCTAGACACAGTGACAGGTGGGCTGGGCAGTTTTTATTTTTAGTGAATGGTTACAATTACATTAATAAATAAACATAATACATTTATAAGTCATAAAAAATCAATGCACAAACATATAAAACATGTGAAAATATAATAAAAACTTTTTTTTACTTAATTTCACATGTAAAAACGACACAAGTTCAGTAAAAATACATAAAACAGAAAATTAAAAATTCTAAACATCAACATCTCATTCATTTAAAAATGATACAATTGAAATATCAATACATGTATCAGAATCAACAGTCACGATGTTCATCACAAAACCAATCCCCTGAAACCCCTGAACAACTCTGGTATACCCATTTACTGCACTTAACTCTACCTCGTTTTGCCTCACATCCAACCATATTCTGGAACACATCAGGTTTACCACAATAACAAATAGATTCAATTTTCCTTGTATATACATGTACATGTACTTTGACAACCTCAGTGTTTGATGATGTAGATTGTGGAAATGGGGAGAAATGGCCCTCCTGTGTGGTGTATTTGTACCGATGGTGGATCTTGTCGCTGAAATCTCCCAAACTGCTCTGTCCAACACTGTGTATGCTCATCAAAATATGGTACAAGTCCTGTAGGCTGAAACCCTGATATAGCGGTATGCGGAAACTGTTTGGCGATCATTTTCATACATGTATTGATGATTTCAGAACATAACCATGAATTGTTCTCCAACATGAGCTTGTATTCACAGTTTAAGCCTGCAACCCAAGGTGTACTGTTGGTTTTTTTGTGTGTCTGTACCTACCTTACGTTTTTTCACTGGAAGTAGGAAAGGACTTTCACGAGGCACTGGTGATATAATATGTACTTTATCTTCATCATCAGTGAATCGCAGTTTTTTCCCTGTTTTTGGTGTTGTATATATTTAACGAATATCTAAAAAAAAAAATTAAAAAATTTTTTAGGTGGAAATAATTTGACCTGAAAATTGTCATGAAATGTCCTGAAATGTACATAAAGGCCTATATCTTTTTTTTTTATTATCCAATGGGTTGAGTTCAAATTTGAAAATGTTAAATACATTAACATATATTTAACGAATATATAAAAAAGAATTGAAAAAAAGAATTTTAGGTAGAAATAATTTGACCTGAAAATTGTCATGAAATTTTCAGGCCAAATTATTTCCACCTAAACACATTTTTTTTATATATTTTTTTAAATATTCTTTAAATATATGCTAATGTATTTAACATTTTCAAATTTGAACTCAATCCATTGGTTAATAAAAAAAAAAATGATATAGGCCTTAATGTACTTTTCAGGACATTTTCAGGACATTTCATGTCAATTTTCAGGTCAAATTATTTCCACCTAAATTTACTTTTTTTAACTTTTTTTAAATATTCGTTAAACATATGCTAATGTATTTAACATTTTCAAAGTTGAACTCAATCCATTGGTTAATCCAAAAAAAATGATATAGGCCTTAATGTACTTTTCAGGACATTTCATGACAATTTTCAGGTCAAATTATTTCCACCTAAAATTACATTTTTTTTTTTTTTTTTTTTTTTTAAATATTCGTTAAACATATGCTAATGTATTTAACATTTTCAAATTTGAACTCAATCCATTGGATAATAAAAAAATATATAGGTCTTTATGTACTTTTCAGGACATTTTCAGGACATTTCATGACAATTTTCAGGTCAAATTATTTCCACCTAAAAATATTTTTGTTTATTTGTTTTTAAATATTCGTTGAATATATGCTAGTGTATTTAACATTTTCAAATTTGAACTCAATCCATTGGATAATAAAAAAAGAAATAGGCCATTATGTACTTTTCAGGACATTTCATGACAATTTTCAGGTCAAATTATTTCCACCTAAAATTATCTTCGTTACATATATGCTAATGTATTTAAGATTTTCAAATGTGAACTCAATCCATTGGATAATAAAAAAGATATAGTCCTTTATGTACTTTTCAGGACATTTTCAGGACATTTCATGACAATTGTCAGGCCAAATTATTTCCACTTAAAATTATCTTCGTTACATATATGCTAATGTATTTAAGATTTTCAAATTTGAACTCAATCCATTGGATAATAAAAAAGATATAAGCCTTTATGTACTTTTCAGGACATTTTCAGGACATTTCAGGTCAATTTTCAGGACATTAGTGTAACCCACCCCAAAGGTGCCTCATTTAAAGAAAATCACCGGATGACAACGGCACGCGACGCCTTAAGAACGACGTCTATTTTAAGATTCAGTACATATACAAATAACCTCAACTTTTTAAACCAATCAAAACACGTATAAAATTACATGTGACTCTAAAATTAATTTATTGTAGTTTGTATCACATGTCTCAATGTGACCCGCATTCTTAGATCTTTATATTGTTTGATAAGAACAGCTGTCAATCCAAAGGGGTAATTAAAATCCGTAAATCGAAGTAGTACAGACAACACAATTGCTAAAAGAAAACGGATAAATGGACAAACAATCATCCACCAATCACTACTCAGAAAACTAAAGATCGTGCATAACGAGTCCCGCTAAAAACCGGGGTGAACCCGGCAGCTCCGGAAAGGTAAGCAATTATTGTTCCACTAGTGACACCCGGTGATATGTCATGAATGAGGAAAGGACCATGAGGTGCTTATGATAATTAGAACATATTCGTGCTCATTTGTGACGCAGATAATCAGTAAATTTACTTATATTTGTTCGTTAAATGTTGGTCGACTGGTTTTAAGTTCGCCATCCAAAAAGTATTTCTGTGTTGGTAGTTTAGCCCGATAAAGAAGGAAAGGTTTTATGTTCGGGTGAACATGTGAAATAGAAGGTATATTGACGATGTTCTGTTTATTAATAATCCAAACTTTGCTAAGTGGATTCCATTAAGATACCACAAACAGGCCCACTGAGAGGGGGTCATCCGATGGGGGGGGGGGGGGGGGCGCCTCGGTGCCCATGAGTTATAATTAATGGTCCAGACAAATAAACAAGTAGATGGCAATGGAGCAACTGCAGGATTATCAGAGATTGTATTACCACAGGTAAAAAGATGACATAATGGTATAATGATATTTCACGGAAAGTATTCACTAATCTTATTTCTATGATTATGGTGTTTAACGCCACTTTCAAACAATATTTCAGCTATGTCGTGGCGGTTAGTTTAATTGTTTTGAGGAAACCGGAGTACCAAGAGTACACAACCTACCTTTCGCAAGTCACTGACAAACGTTATCACATAATGTTGTATCAAGTACTCCTCGCCACGACCGGGATTGGAACTCACAACCTCAGTGGTGATAAGCACTAATTGCACAGGTAGTTTCAAAGAGAAAAAGATCCTTAATGAAATACTGTTTGTATTATGCTACGATATATAAAAAATTTTGTTTTATAGAAACTTTACAAATAAAAATGACGCTATGGGAAAGCGGACGCAAGCCACCGTGATATAGGAAATACTGACCGAAGCTACTTTTAAGCAAACGATTTATATTTTCTCATTTCTGTGACATGAAATCTTAGTTCTCATATTCAAAATATGCGAAGGTTAGACATTCAAAATTCGTACTTTATTACAAAAAAATTAAGTAAATCGTAGATTATTTTTCTTCATGTCGACCTGCAAATCGCCGCGATTGGGAAAAGAAGAACAGTGATAATATTTGCTATATTGATCGTTTTAAATAAAACAAATTATAATAAAGTACAGAAAATGATTTTTAAATCCAGATTTCATATAAGTAACCTTAAAACTATGTAAAACGTAGATTATGGCTTCTTCTCTTCATGTCGATCTGCAAATCTCCGCGATTAGGAAAAGAAGAACAGTGATAATATTTGCTATAATATATCGTTTTAAATAAAAAAAATTGTAATAAAGTACAGAAAATGATTATTAAATCCAGATTTTCATATAAATAACACTTAAAACTATGTAATAGTAGATTATGGCTTCTTTTCTTCATGTCGACCTGCAAATCGCAGCGATTGAGAAAAGAAGAACAGTGATAATATTAGCTAAACTATATCATTTTTATTATTTTATTTCTATTGTCAAAGTGATGATTAAATACATAATTCTACTATATATGTGTAAGCCATAATATTGTCCTGTGAAAATGTGTCCGATTGTATCTTTTTCAAATGAAAAATCAAATGAAAAATCCACAACAGACCAAAAGAAGTCACATCTGCGCTTTATTCCGTCCTCGGACTTTATCATAGAATACAATTGTAGCATAGGACATTAAAACGACATAAATAGCAGAACCACATTATCGCCATGGTGTCTGGCCACAATAGTTAACCCCGGAATGCCGGAATAATATTCATACGTTTACCGATTTCACTTCCTTACTTATACACCAGAAAAACAAAAATATCAGAAAAGAAGAACAATGATAATATTTGCTAAAAACGTAATTTTTAGAATTAAAATTATTTTTTGTTAAATAAAAACCTACCATAATGAAATTTAGATAACATCCACTAGCAGGTGACATGAACCGGAAACAAACAAAAAACTGATGACCTCTACCCTAACTTGGCGCAAGCGCACCATATTCCTTCATCACTTTTCCAATCCAAAGCAGACTAAAAAGGGAGATGAAGGGGAGAGGGTGGGACCTCTAATTTATTATAGTAGGTATTTATCTAACAAAAAATAATTTAATTCTAAAAATTACGTTTTTATAACAATAAATATGCTACCATAATAAAATTTAGATAACAGAATTTATCGTAGCGCTGAACCCCCTAAAAGTATTAAAGGAAAAGGCCAGTCAGTTGAACAATTGTTATAATTCAATACATTGTAATTTTTTATTTGTAAATAACTAATTATTAAACAAAAAACACCTTTATTAACATTAATATGCCCAATTAAAATTATGAATATTTGGAATGTCCTGTCGTAGTGTAAGCGGCCATGACACCTCTTCATGTGACGTCACACAGTCCGTTCCTATTATTTGAATAAATAATCTATCTGACTCTTCCCAACAACGTGCCCTTTTGGTTATGTTTTAATATCAGATCAACTGCAATACAATGTTTACAATTGTATATCGTCCTATTTTTTTCTTAATATTCCCATCCCTTGTTACATTTTCATAAAACAAATGAGTTTATTTATGTAGTTGGGGGGGGGGGGGGGGGGGGGGGGGGTATCTACGTATAATTTCCTGTTTTACGGGAATGTCCGTAGGTTAAATAACTGTCAGTTTTAACTTATTTTTTTTTGTGGCCAATGCTATCGTACTTTCCCGTGTTTTTCGTGGTCACTGGTCGATGAGTTGACAAGGGTAGTCCTGACCGGTAATTACAAAAACAAAATTCTCACACTTTCCCTTTTCGTGCTTTAGTGTAATAAAATGCTTGACATGAAGCCATAATGATATTGTAAATATCAAATGATAAATATACGACGTTATTTTACGATTTACATAATTTTTAATGATAAAATTGCACCTGATCAATGCTGATATATTATACCATACCGATTTTACAACGTCACGTAGTTCTAATGGTAAAACCCTAAATGCTCGCTTACTCGCAAAGGTTATAACGGGATGCCATTACACGTAATGGAGCAGCCGCCGAGATTTTTTGCGCTCGCTTACAGAGTTTCTGACGCCTGCATTTATCAATAATAAGACATAACCTTTCCTTTTGTCCATTATTATAACAAGTTTGTATCACCTACCAGTATTTTAGAATGTAATTCCCACAAAATAAAAATCCATGTTTACTTTGATTTTGAATTTCGTCATTTCCGGCCTCACTATTTGATGTCGATACCATATTTGGCGATTTGAGGCGTGAATGTTTAGATCAGCCGTTTACTACGTGTAGTAAGAAATACCATATTTAGAAAAGCTCCGCCTTCCGTAGTTTCCGGTTATGGCAAACGATCGATAAATTTGAACAAGGCTGTTGCTACCTTTGAAAAGCATATATTTCTCAGCCAAACCGATTTAACAAGGACTGGGATCATCAATAATAGTTATTATGAAATGTTTGAAGCGTAAATAGTGAGTTTTTATGTTTCAACTGCAACTTTTTTTTTGCTCCATTGTGACGAATGGGACCGCGTTGTAGCTCTGCCGAGACACAAGTTTGTCACAGGAGCTACATTATTGCAGCTAGACGTCATGGGCAGGATAAATCCGAGAATGGATTATGCCTTTTGTCTCCTCCACATTGAAGAGTTTTGAAAAATGGCGATCCCCATTATTTGGTGCTACAGGCAACTTCAATCACCAAATTCTACCTTACGGTATACTATTTTTAACATTCATTAGCACAAATGTCTTTTATTTACTGTCATTTAAATTTTCACGCTAACTTGTTAAGACCATGGCCTTTTCCTTTAACTAGTAGGAGGAAAAAATACTGTTTGCGCTGAAACTAAAGGTCCCAAAGAATAGAGGTTTTCAGTATGTTGTGGCATGGAACAAAGGTTTAGAATAATAGAAAGTATTATCCGATCTCCACAATCCTGCAGATAAAATTTCGGTCAAAGAGGCAGAATTAAATATACTCCCAAGACGAGACTATTTTCCTAACTTCATGGGCTTTAACCTGGTTTCTTGGTAAAGTAATTCCCGCAGACTTATATGCCAACATGACAGTACTGCAAATCTATGAAGAAATGGCCTTTGCAGTAATGTCATTTTGTCCCTGTTTAATAGGAACAAAAAGCCTGTTTGAATCTTTAGACCTGACTCCAAAAGCTGTGTCCAAATACTTTAATAACGTACGAACTGGACATAAATTTGTTGGACCTAAATTGGGTAATGCTGGAATAACAATTATCCCAGAACCCTTTTCTGATAGCTGGTTTTTAGCTAAAAAAAAAGCTGGGTCAGTCAGAAAGGTAATTGAGGACTTCTCTGCCGCAAAACCAATACAGGACTCAGAAACAGAAAGAGCATGAAGTTCACTTCTTCTGCGACCTGTAGCCAAAGCTAAAAGAAAACAGCATTTATAAGTCAAAAACGTAAAAGAAATAAGGTCTAAAGGTTCAAACGGTGAAAGCTGTAAAGCTTTTAGAACAATTCCTAAGTCCCAAGCGGGTACCAAACGTCTCTGTTTCCGACGTTCAATACAAAAGTGTTTTAATATGAGTGATAAAAACGCATCACTACCAAAATCAGGACCGCCTGAGAGATGGAATTGTCCTTGCAATAGCTGACCTGTAACACTTAATGGTAGAAGGTGTATAACCTTTGTCTTCAAAAAGGTACAGCAAAAATTCAGCTAGTTGCTGAGCAGTGATATTGAGAGGATCAATTTGTTTAGACAGACATCAAGAACAAAAGATTGACCATTTTGAGTCATATATTGCCCCTGTTGACTGTCTAACTGCTCCAGAGATATGATTGGTTGCTTTTTCAGAAAAGCCTCTCTGTCTGATAGACGTCCTGACAGCAACCATGCGTGCAGATGGAGTTTCTCCAGGCCTTGATGAAGCTTCTTTCCCTTCAATTGGGACAAAAGGTTCCCTCTCAAGGGAAGACGAAGCGGTTTTTCACACGATAATAGTAGGAGATCCGGGAACCAAGATTGTCTTGGCCAAGCCGGAGCAATAAGAATGGTCTTGCAACCATCCTCTCTTATCTTGTGTAAAATCCTGTGGAGAAGACGAAATGGTGGGAAGATGTAATTGAACATCGGTTTCCAGGAGATGGTCATTGCATCCACTGCCCAAGCTTTCTGGTCTGGGACTGAAGAGACAAATGTCTCCAGTGTGTAATTCAAACTGGTGGCAAACAGTTCTATCAGAAAGCGATCCCATATCAGAGTGATTGCTTGAAAATTTACTGGATGCAACTCCCATTCCGTATTCACTGGAACATGGAATCGAGATAATGCATCCGCTATTAGATTCTGATTGCCTGGGACATGTCTCACTGTCAACACTGTCTGGAGAGTGTCGCATAGCAACATAATTTCTCTGCAAAGAAGATACAGAGAAAAGGAGTGAGTTCCCCCTTGATTCTGAAGATAAACCACCACTATCGTATTGTCTGTGGCTATCAACAGAGACTGTCTTTGAATCACTTCTTGGAAGTGTCTCAATGGCAATAGAACTGCCCTCATTTCCAGAAGATTTATGTGTTCTTCTAAATGACAATCTTCCCACACCCCTGACACTGTTCTCCCTTCTAGGAAGGTACCCCATCCTGTTAGGGAGGCGTCTGTGCAAAGAGTCTGTGTGGATTCTGGTGGGTCCAGAAGTACACCTGTCAAAAGGTTGGACCTCTGTAACCACCACTGAAGATGAGGCAGTAGTCTGGGAAGAACAGGAATACAAGCCTCCCACATTTGAGTAACTGGATGCCAGAACTCCCTCAGGTACCACTGAATTGGGCATATATGTAGACGCCCAGAGGAATAACATCCATCAGAGAAATCAGAAAACCTAACGATACTGACGATACCTGAAAATATTTGTTCACCAGAAATTGTAGGGCTACAATGTTTTCCTCTGGGGGAAAAACTAGCCCCAGGTCTGTCTGATAATGCTCCCCTAGAAAATGAAGTCTTGGCTGGGTACTAGCTCCGACTTCTTCCATGAAATTAGGAAACCCAGTTTGAGGAGCAACCCTATCACAAAATGGGTATGATCTCTCAGAAGAAATTGGTACATATTTTTCAACAGGGAATCGTCCAAATAGGAATGGATGAAAATTGCCTGGCTGTGTAAATGTGCTACCACTGCCTGGAAAATGCTGGTAAATACTAGAGGGGCTATAGATAGGCCAAAAGGCATCGGCTTGAAAGCGTATACCCTGTCTTCCCAAACAAATCTCAGGAACTTGCGGAACTTGGGGGAAATAGGAATATGGAAATAGGCGTCTGTCAAATCGAGAGACGTGGTCGACATACCTAAATGAATTAAACCCCTGATAGATCTGTTGGTCTCCATTAGATGCTGATTCAGGACGGAGAGGTCTATCACAGGTCCCATTTCCCCATTTTTCTTTGGTACAAGAAAAAGGCGGAATAGAAACCTGGAGTAAGAGGAGGGTTCACTAATTCTACAGCACCTTTCTGCAGATGAGTGTGAACCTCTTCTTGAAGCAAGAGATTCCTGTCTGGGTCCCCCGTCACTGACTTGTTCATAGGAACTGATGACAATGGAGGTCGACTTTGGAACTGACGTTCCAGACCCCCGCAGTACTGAAAGAACACACTTGTCTGAATTGATCAGTTGCCACTGATTCAGGAAGTGGACTAATCTGTCTCCCACTGGAATATGAGGAAAAGGAGTTGGAAAAAACTCCTCTTCCTCGGTAGGTTGTACTGACGGAGGAGGTGGACCATCACTTACTATACTTTTTCCCCTGTACCACTTTGGCTTTTTTACCTGTGGTAGAGGAGGAATTTCTAGTAGCTGATCTCCTGCGATACCCTGAAGGTTTTCCCAAGCCCTTCTTCATAGAGCCAGTTTCTGAATGGGACTGAGAAGTAGTGACTCTTCTCTGCCCATTAGAAACTTGGACATCTACCTTCACGGTCTGTGGTGTTTTACTAACTTCTTCTTGAAGTTTTCCCAATGGAAGACCAAATAATTTGTCCTTCACTAGAGGGGAAACCAACAGAGTCTCCTTAAGAGGCTAAGGAATGGGTGATTTATCCAACATCTCTTGTCTCTTAGACAGGATAAAGTTGGATAAGGTACCCATCAGAAGGAGTTGTGAAACACCAACGCTTTGGTCCACCTGTAGAAGGAGAGACTTGAGTTCATCAAACTCATTCCCTTTGTCCTTAAGGAAAGAACCAGCAGCAGCCATAAAATGCTCTGTTGTACCAAGGACACTAGACATAAGTCGAAGATTACTCTCTGACTTAGCCCAGGTGAACTGGTTTAAAACAAATCCCTCTACAGGTTTTGTCCCCAATATGGCAGAGTATGTCTTATCACAGGACGGATACTTTTTCCCCAGAGAAGAATCATGAATAGCGAAATCCATGGATCTAATCTATGAAGAGGGGAAAGTGGCCGGACCAAAACCATTGTACTTATTCCCAGTACCCTTGCTAGTATGAAAATCTTAAATCGATTCATTCATGAAATCAAGGGCTGACTTAGTATGTCCCGATTCTGGGAAGAACTTATACTCTTTAGGTTTGCCCTTCACCAAGCCTGAGCACGACATAAAATCAGAGGGAGCAAGTACTTTCGGAGGTGGGGAAGACATGGGAACTTCAGAGAGTTCACGCCGAATGGTGTAAACTCTATGTCTGAGCGCTTCCCGATATTCCACCGCTGGTGGATTCTCATCCTCTCCTTGAATGGATGATCCATCATCCAAAGATGGAGGCGGACCACCCAAAGCACATGAAGGTTGGGGTCTTCTGCTAGAAACAGGAGAGCAAATTTCATCGTGGGATAAAAAATTAACCTTCGTCGGAATCCATATTATCAACACCTTCACTGGCTTCAGCATTGATAATAGGGGAAATGTCTTTCTTCTCGAGCAAAGAAAGACGGTTACCCAGTTCCAGGTATTGGGCCTTGGTAATAGCCTGGAACTGGTTAACAGAATTTGTTAACGCCTTTGTGTCTTCACTAATTAAAGAGTCTAAAGGAGTCCCTTGGCCATACCTACCCGTACTAGGTCCATGCCAAAAAGGTGGCAAACTATACGGATCAAAAGATGGTATAGTTTGATTTGGTGGGTACAAATAATTAGTGGGCCACCTAGATCTATAAAATGCATTGCTCCTTATACCTGAAGGAGCCATGGAGGAGGTATGAATAGTGGTATCAATAGGCCTACTAAAGGTGTGCGTAGTCTTGGCCCGAGGACGAGTCAGCCTAAATTGAGACCAGATAAATTATTGGGGCCAATGACGGAGCTCTGTCGATTGGAAACAGAAGGTGTAAAAACCTGTCTGGAACCATCCACACTTTCATTTATTGCCGGAGCAACAGATATAGGAAATTGTGGATTTTCTTCCAAACCCCTATCCCAAAATTCATCCGAGTTGGTAGCTGACCGCCGGAGAGAAAAGCCAAGTCCTTGTTCTTCTCTATTTTCCATAATAATTCAATAAGTATCTTATATTACCTGTGTATAATACTTCTATTAAAAAAACTGTTTAGTTTCACAAATGTAGAAAAATTTATAATTTTTTCCTCTAATATCACGTCACACGTGCTGCATGCAGTAGTGGAACTGGAAACGTGATGAAGGAATATGGTGCGCTTGCGCCAAGTTAGGGTAGAGATCATCAGTTTTTGTTTGTTTCCGGTTCATGTCAGCTGCTAGTGGATGTTATCTAAATTTTATTATGGTAGCGTATTTATTGTTATAAAAATATATCGTTTTAAATTAAAAAAAAAACTGTAATAAAGAATGTAGAAGAAAATGATTATTAAATCTAAGTTTTCATGTAAATAACACTTAACACTATGTAAAACGTAGATTATAGCTTCTTTTCTTCATGTCGATCTGCAAATCGCCGCGATTGGGAAGACTAGAGGCTCAGCCCACTGAGCCTGTATCGCTCACCTGACAATAGAATGATACTGAAGCAAATTTCAAAGGGAGATAATCATTACCTTAAAAAACAGCAGCCATCTTGAATGGAGGGTGGGGCTGTCGGACACAATTTTGAAAGGGACACACCCAGGGACCATCTATGCCACGTTTGGACCTTACATAGATGCTTCCTGTCAAGTTTGGCTCCATTTGACCAAGCATTTTCAGAGGAGAAGATTGTTTTAACATTAGCCAATCAGAAACAAGAATTGCCCTTGGCGGCCATATTTGTTGGCGGAATGGTACGAAATGAAGAAACTTTATAGAGGACCTTACATAGATGCTTTCTGCCAAGTTTGGTTCCATTTGGCCCAGTTGTTTCAGAGGAGTAGATTAAAATATGAAAAAGTTAACGGACGGACGACGGACGCCAAGTGATGGCAATACCTCACATGACCCTTTGGGTCAGGTGAACTAAAAAGAAGTGATATTTGCTAAACTATATCGTTTTTCGTAAAAAGATATTATATTTTTGTAGTCAAAATGATTATTAAATGGGAGTACATTGATACCGTTCTTAAGATCAATATTTTTTCTACAATCTTCCATAGTTAATTAACCTTGAATATTTATATATACATCCATAAATGGGATAAATATTTATTGTTTTTAAATTAGCCTTTCGCCTCGACATCTTAGATTGAAGTGAAGTGATGACACGATCAAAACAATAGATATCTACGCTTCCCATTCTGAGAATTTTACAGCTGAAAGTTCCAGTCTCAGTGTATTTAGAATCATAGGAAAGTCATTTATATATTAATTCATTGTGGTCAGTTGTCATATTTATTCGTTAAGTATTGCAAATTCAATACATACTAATGAGAACTATGTGTCAATGCGCAGTAATAAATGAGTGGCACGTGAACCACACGTCATACATCATGAGTTACCGTTCTTGAAGGCGATTGTACCAATAGCCTGTACGTGCTAACTGCGTTAGTCACGGCTAATAATTGTATTTCTGCTACTGGTTGTCAAGATGATTACTAAAAGGTTCACCATAACAGCCAAAGTTAAATGTTAGAACCTGAAGTCTTAAACCATATGGACCTGGTGAATTCAATGGTACAAGGGAAAATCTTCATTTAAACGAATTTCCAAGCTACATGTAAATGACATTACATTTTTCCATTCCTGGTTATTAATATTGAAAATACTATTTTATAGATTTTTCATTGTATGCTTCATGCATGTAAAAGACAAAGCAGATATATTGAACAAGCAGTACGAATCAGTCTTCACTAAAGAAGATATAACCAACATACCAAAACCAGCAGGTACATCTTACCCATCAATGCCGAACATCAAAGTCAAAGAAGAAGGAGTTAAAAAGTTATTACAGAAGACAAATCCGAACAAAGCTTGTGGTCCAGATTTAATAACATCATGAATCTTAAAGGACCTATCATCAGAGTTAACACCATTCATGACATTAATTTTCAAAAAAACAATCGATGAAGGAGAAGTACAAAGTGATTGGAAATATGCCAATGTTACAGCTTTATTTAAGAAGGGCGACAGATTTAAGGCCAGCAATTACCGTCCAGTATCTTTAACATGCCTTTGCTGTAAATTACAAGAACATTTACTCACCATCAACATATTAAAGCATCTAGAAAAATACAACATACTTACTGACTGTCAACATGGGTTCCGTGCCAGGAGAACTTGTGAGACCCAACTTCTAACACTAACACACCATCTAGCATCATCTTTAGATAGCGGCATACAACAGGATCTAGTAATATTAGATTTCTCGAAAGCTTTTGATAAAATCCCACACCAACGGTTATTAAAGAAACTAGCTCATTATGATGTACAACATACAAATGGATAGAAGCTTTCCTTAGCAACAGGACACAACAAGTATTAGTATATGGAGCAACATCGGATAGAGCTAATGTAGTGAGTGGTGTACCCCAAGGAACAGTACTGGGACCACTATTATTTTTAATATTCATAAATGACCTACCTGACTGCGTAACAGGCACTGGCTACGATTACCTGGATTAGGTAATAATAGCGAAAAATTAGGATTACCTGAGAGACTAAGTGCCGGAATACAATTCCGGATCAGGAACCTATTTCACGGGAAAATATCGGGTAATCGTAATTTTATTTGTTAGAGTTACCTGGTCTTATTATTACCCGGAAGTTCTAGGGAGAATTGAAAGAATTATTATTATTATATATCAATTTGTAATTGATAATACATTTTAAATCAATACATCAAAAAGATATGAAATATACTTCGTAAATATATTTACAAAGATGGAATTACATAAGAAATTATCAAGTTACTTTCCTTTGTTATAGCGCTGTCTGCATAGCCAGTACGTGGATTTTGATGGCGCTTTGAGGCCAACACATTTAAGATGGTTCCACTCTAAACATCCATCGCAAACTATGGATGCATAAAGATGAACATCAATTTTACAGACTGAACAGTTCCATTCGGCTGTTTCTTTTGTTTTACTAAATTAGTTTTTTTTTTAGACATTTCCATCCATCAATCGTGAATTTTGTTTTAATTCTGTTTATGTTATTGTTGTCATCTAAAATCTTTGTTGGCAAGTCTACAACCAGATCGTTGTTTGTAATTGTTTGCTTTGTCTTCGTTGACTCAATTTTGCAATTACTCCTTCTGTACATTTGTATAAATTTTTCATCTTGGTAATATTTAAGTTGACTCTCAAATTCCTTAAATGAATTAAACTTTTGTCCAACTTCAAAATTGAAGGACTGGACTCCCTCATTCGCGTCCATTTTAAGATTCCCGAATGAACTACATGTCTTGATAACATACACGGTGAACTCTTTTCAGCGCCTTTGACCATATTTTTACACAAACAAATATAGACAAATTAATTTCAGAATGAAAGTTTATGATAAAATTTGTACCTATAAAAATAAATCAACAACAACAATAAATAAGATTTAATATTTTTTATTTACATACAACTATTCCGGGTAATAATAAGACAAGATAATTCTAACAAATAAAATTACGATTACCCGATTTTTTCCCGTGAAATATGTTCCTGAACCGGAATTGTAATCATGTGTCCTATAGTAGTTTTTCTCCCTAGCCATTTCTCCCCCGGAAAAATGACTATATCATTGAACATAGCCAGTTTCCCCCCCAGTTTTCGACAGGGGGGAAAGTGGCTATATAGTAGAATTTCCCCCCGGAAAAATGGCTATATAGGAAGGGAGCCCGATATTCCAAGTTGGAAAATCGACGAAACCCTGAGCTAGGGAAGGTGCCTTCGCGTTTTAATTTCGTCTTTCAAAACCCAAAGGCAAAGTCTAACATACTATAGTCACTCTAGTTAATCTTATTTCAGTCCGTGACAAATATGCACATTTAGGTACTAATTTCCTAACTGCATAGATTTTGGTATAGTTTTCAGGGGTCTTATTGCATATATTCGGGTACAGGGTACATATATATGCATATCCCGTCAAATTTTGTTCAATTACACAACGCTTTTTCATTGCGTTACAAAGGGATTGAAAAATTTCACAATGCGAACCTCTTCGAAAACACCATATTTGCAAGTATCGTCAACTACGATCGGTCAATAATCAAATGCATTATTCAATCCATCTCATACCAAAAATGTAAAAGAATATAACGGATTGAAAAAAAAGTATAGCGAAAACATCTTTCGTCAAAAAATATAGTTTCATCAATGATGCATATCTTGACACATACGAAAAATTCTTTTCTGAATACTTCTAATTCTCATATTATATGCATATATATATATATATATTATTTGGAAATCAACTCCTTTACACCGGGGTAATAGTGGCTGCGTCCATTAGATACAAAGTTATATTTACAAATGACACATAGTATAAAAGCGAAAATATGTAGAATAAAATGTTCATAGTGTGAAATTAGTATTTCAATATAAGTATATTATTAAATTGGCAATACATAAAAAGTCATCATATACATAAAACTAAAACAATCTACATAATGTATAAAACATGTCTTAAAGTTGAATACAAACATACATGATGAATAAAACAAGTGATATCTATAAAAATAATAGAAAAAAGAAAAAACGAGTTAAGTCATAAAACATTTGATTGCGCTAAAATGATATTTCTTTCATGGTATTACTTCTTTAAAGGATTTCTTCCAATTACATCTAAATACATGCTTTCAATTTCATTTATATAAAAACCACTATCTCCAATTAACAATTTATTTTTTATATAATTAGGTAGGTCCACAAAATCAAGTTCCACAGTGTTAAACGAGATATCATTTAAAAGAGGCCTTCTTATTTTTTCTAATGCATGACATAACAAGAGGAAATGACATAAATCTTCTACTACATTACAGTCACATAGAGAGCATTTGCTACTGTTTTTTAAACTCATTTTGTTTAACAAATTATTTAAGCACAGCGAATTGGTTCGACAAAGAAGTTTAAGTCTAGATCCCTCAAAATCTCTCATATCTTCGAGATAGGGTTGCTTCCCTTTGTGTCTATAGAATGTAATATAGTCACGGAGAGAACTTTTACTCATGATTTCATTTCTTAGTTTTGTGGAGGAGAACTGACCCATAAAAGCATTAAACCTTTCTTTGTTAAAGTCGTTAACATGATACAAATAGTCAAGTCCTACTGATTCAAATACGGTTTGCAAAGCAGGTAAGTAAGTCCCAAGCATGAGCGGAAAGAGCGTGCATCTCATCAAAAACTATCTTACAGTCTTTTATTTGGTAAGTTATTTATATAAGAAAAATATGAGGCTCTCTGTCTATTCAAAAAATCATTGATAGGTTCCCACCCAAGCTCGATAAGAAGAGCCGCTTTAGACATATTCACCTTTGTTTTCATTATGATCTTCGCCGCTCGAAATTGTATGCTACTTAACAAATCTTCGTTTTCTTTAGAGGATGTGAGCCAAGCTCCACAACAATGTGAAATTGATTATCGGAGAACTGAATTCCATAACGCGTCTCCGAACTCAACACGATTAAGATTGCCGTGTTCAGCAAGAATACGGGACATGAATTTAATTTTGTTATCCATATTATCTTTGATATACGTTTGGACATGATAGTTTCAGAGTTCTTGTTACATATGCTCCCATATATTTATATTCGTTTGTTTGGTGGATACAGTTATCACCTAATTTCCATACTTTTTCTTTGTCAATCCGTCTAGATATTTCCTAAGTGCATATTCCATAGGCATACCCTTAAAGTCCCAAAAACCCACCTGTGGAAATTATATTTTGCATAAGGGTCATAAGGTGTTGTTTTGCCAGGTGAGCGATTCAGGCTCCTGGGAGCATCTAGTTTATATTTACATCTAAAGATATAATTTTCAGAAATTGCGTTAAGTGAAGTTCTAGTCACTCACTCACCAGACTTGGGGTCAATTACTTTCAAATGTAATCGATTACATTACAATTACTTTGCAATTTTCATGATCAGTGGCGGATTTAGAGGGGGCGTGCGGGGCGTGCGCCCCCCTAAAATTCGCAAAGCATATGTTATGCAACATTAATTAAGCAGTTCAATAAATAACTTTTTCATGAATGGTTAACTCGTGACCTGTAGTAAAATATTCTTACACATTGTAAATACACGTTGGATGTGTTCGCTGATTCATATATGTATTCGCCGTCAGTAGTTCAAAGATTATTCCATTATGATTGGTTCCGAGGTACCAGACATCAACTATTTTCTCACGCTAATTAAACATTATTTCTGCAGTCAATTTTACAACTACATGTACACGTGCTATTTAGAAATTATAAAATGGACGAAAATTCAAGGCCAAGAAAACAAGCAAGATTTGATACATTTCTGATTCCTCGACGAGACGAGAAAAGTCAAAGGTAAACTAAAAAGTAAATTCAATCAATACTTCGAATAATTAATTTAACAATTGATCTCATTTATAAAACATACAACGAAAACTTATAACGAGAGAATCAGATGATGAAACTGAGACAGTGTGGAGAAACTTGAGTGTCCCATGAAAATGGTCACTTCTCTTTAAATAATGGTTCAAATAGTTCTTGCATTCGAAATTCTCCAATTTCATATGAAAAAAAATATATAAGTTTGATTTGTATACAAATACCCGAAAATGTTGCCTTTTACTTTTCAAGTAAAGATCAGTAAAAATACGCGTTGGTATATTGTACTTTAAAATACAAAAGTAACATATTAATAAAATAAAAAAAAATTGGCGGCAATTTATTTGTAACAATCTCTGCATCTGCCCGAGGTATCTGCACAAGAAAGTGTGAACAAATCCTTTGTCCGGGTACGTTTATATTATTTATATCTACCAATGGATGTCTGTACAATTTTTTTACACATTTTTAACAAAAAATTATGACTACAATTTATTTGTAATAAATTAATATCTACAACTGCACATGAAAGTGTGAAAATAATCTCGACAAAATGGTTTATGCATATCTCACACCTGATTTCCGTAAACATATTTCTCGAGAACTTTGATACATTTTTTTTGTTTGATCTTTTAGTGTAATTAGGTTTTTACGCCTGTTGCTCAAACACTTGATGTCCGTCCGTCCGTCCGTCTGTAAGATTTCTGCAATCCGCAACTCCCCTGACTGTAACCACGCAATTGATTGACGTTAAACTATATAATGTACTTGAAATACATTGTAGTTGTCCACAATGGTTTTTAGATTTTTCATTGAAGGCCGGGTGGAGGGGGTAGGAGGATGATTCTCAAACCCGCAACTCCTAAATCAGGGGAGGATCCAGGGGAGGGCGCACCCGGCGCGCTCCCCCTAAAATTGGAAAAGATATGATTTTTTGGCGTAAAATGGTGATTTTTCACACGAAATACCCCAAAAATGTTCGCGCCTCCCTCCGCTCGGGGCAATTTTTTAAAGTGCGCCCCCCCCCCCCCCCCCTAACTTGAAATCCTGGATCCGCCCCTGATGATTACATTACATTACGATTACATCAATTTTCAATTGTAATCGATTAGATTACAATCACTTTGTAAATGTAATCGATTACATTACTGATTACATGTAATGTCATGACAACCAATACATTAGTGTTTTATGTTATTTTGTCTCGTGTGCATCTGTCCAATATCTCTTATATGTTTTAATTTATTTCTTAATCAGAACTATGAATTACAATTCAGTTGTAATGTGATCATTACATGCAATAACAAACGGTACATTATAAATTATAAACAGCAATTCTCATTTTCCTATTATTCATAAAATATGTCTTCTCTTATATATAACCAATATTGATTCCATCTTATACTATTAGTACATTTGCACATTTTAATAATATATATCAAATAATTTCAAACATCCTGTGACAGTCTATTGGGGATAATAAACTAGCAGTTAATTACCTGATAAAATTTGTAATTAAGGTATTATTTATGACACCAAATTATGTAACAATCACCATTACTAAATTTCACACCATTTGAATGTTTGTCCTTGATATATAATTCAGAAGACAAAAAAACAAAAATCATTCTGATTCTAAAAACTTGCTTAAAAATGTACATAATTTCTCAATCTAAATATGAAAACTAAATCCTTAATTTATGTAAATAGGTTTAATAAAATATCCATTACAAGTTGCATAGTAACCCACAAGTAATGAAAACATTATCATATAATCCTATATTAAAAGGAAAATCAGCACCAAAATAAAAAGCAGAAATATCACATATATCTGAATATCCTATTAGATTATTCTTTAAAAAAAAATCCAAAATTTTACAAATATTACAACTTGCTATTTATCAGTTAATTTGTAATATACATGTATGTACGAGCATTATAAATAAATGTTTCTGAAAATTATAATTTACATTTTGCTTTTTATATAATATCTTTATTGAAATTTACATCTCTTTTTAATCTTGTATAAGAAATCTTCATGAGATACCTATGTTTTGGTTTATATAAAATATTTCTTTATCTTATGCGAATCATGAGGACATGGTGATAGTCTTTCATAGAAGCAATTTCATATATGAAATCTTGAAAGTTGTGTCAGTTAATTTAAAATTTTAGAGCTTGTTGTGTTTTACACAAGCCGACAAACTGTTTTCACTGAATTTTTGAAACCCTAAAGAAATTGAAATTGAGATATTATTTGTTTGGATATCAAGTCTTTGAAGTCATAATTTATACTTAATATTTTTTGTAGCTGTGATAGTTTTGATTGCAATTAAGCATATAATAATATCTACATTATTTGTTTAATCATGACGAAAATTCATTTACATAAATCATACATTAAATATCTAAGGAGATCTATGTTTCAGTTAAGACAAAATAAGTCCAAATGATGAAAAGTAATCTAAATGTAATCAGAAAGTAACCATGATTACAGGGTCAATTACATTACATTACATGTAATCTAAAAAATGTCCGATTACAGATTACATTCGATTACATGAACAATGTAATCGATTACAACCGATTACGATTACAAATTACGATTACCCCATGTCTGTCACTCACTCACTCAATGATAAAAGAGGAAACAATTTTCGGTGAGAATTAAGATTGCATTATTAGACTGAAATATTCCATTTTCCATCAAATATAGAAAATCAATATACCCGGTAATTGTACATACGTTAATTTGTAAGATTTCTGTTAGTTGATAAATCTAAAGATATAATTGTACATACGTTATTTTTTTTTTAAATTGCGTTAGTCTCACTCACTCACTCACCCACTCACTCACTCACTCACTCACTCACTCACTCAAATCCAGATTTATCAATAACAAATAATTTGGGTCCTATCATCAAAATGGCGGCACCCTACAATGATCAGTATGTCCATCCGTCCGTCCGTCCGTCTGTGTCATTTCATCTATATTATATTATAACATCAAATCACTGAAAAAAAACCACTCAAGAATTTAAATTATGAATAACAAATATCATCAAATTGAATGACAATGAACGGTTATTGTGAATATACTTACAAGTAAATTTACATTTCTAAATAAGGTGTCAATCTTTTACATAAACATGTATTAAGCTTATTTGTACATGTATGCTTTGCTGATATTGTAAATGTAGACTTGTTAATTGCAAATAAAGCGAATATTATCTTTCGTCATGTGATAAAAGCCAAACCCATTCCATAATGTGATTTCCTTGTGCAAGTTATTATATTGCATGTAAATTGAACATATTTCTGGGTGTCATCTCTCACCGTTGACTGTACACCAAGGTAGAACAATACAAATATTTGTCGACCTCTGACAAACCTGCTTTGAACTTTCATATCTTGCCTAATAGTTTGTATATTATTATAACGTTGGGCGCAGTTTATAGACAAAAGCAACATCTTCACTTCTGCTTCTTTTCGTCACAAATTATTGGAGGTCAAAATATTGCATGAACTTATTTGGAAGAAAAATTGAAAATTCAATTGATTGATTTGATTTTTGGTGTTTTAACGCCACTTTCAACAATATTTCAGCAATATCATGGCGACCAGTTTTAGTGGTGGAGGAAGCCGGAGTACCCAGAGAGAACCTCCGACCATAGGCAAGCAACTGGTAAGCTTTATCACTTGCGGCTGCGAGTCGAGTGCACCATTTTTTGTAATTTACAAAGCTGGGCGCGAACCCACGCTGTATTGGTGATATGCTTGTATGAGTTGTTAGATCCAACGACCTAACTCATTGAGCAAAATTAGGTAGTGTAAATATTTTTCTTGCAATCTGAAGGGCTAGTAGAAAGCTTAAAACAGTGTCTCAGAATTTTAATACAGAGCCTGTTTTTTCAATGAAGTTATTTCGAATTTTAAGGTAAAGTAACAAATTACGTGAATAACTTCAAACGTGATTTATTTTTACACAAGACCATGTTTAAAAATAATGTGCCATAAATAGGCCTGCATGGTCGGCTCTGGAACATTGGATTCCTTGGTGAACGTTTATATAATTTTCAGGAAAGGAACTGGTGGTGACTTGGTTTAAATCATTTTTAGCCCTTAAAAGGGCTGTTGTAGCACCAAAAAAGGACTGTTCAATATTTTTTTAGTTCGCCTCAACGACGTTGAGAAAATTTATTGGAGTATCCTCGGCGTCCATGTGCGCGTCAGCGTCAGCGTTTCCGTCCACGATCATATCTCAGCAACTATAAGTTGTATGATCATGTTAACTTGAATGTAGATGCATCTGGGATGGTAGGTCAGCGTTCAGGCAAAAGTAGGTCACTTTGACCCACATTTGGCGCTTCAATTACTTGCGAAACGTGGTGGGGTATCATATAATGTCCCATTAGATGCCCTATTTTTTGCTTTTGGGAAACCCCATTCAAAGTCATTTGGATCATCCATGTACAAGCTACTTGGCTAGTAAACCCATCGACAATCATAGTCGACCAAAAGTGGCACTGGCAAGTGGTAGTAAAATTTAACAGAGCAACTACTATGTAGTCATTCTTTCGGGGGGAAATCCTACTATATATCCATTCTTCCGGGAGGGGGGGTGGGGAATTCCACTATATAGCCATTTTTCCGGGGGGGAAATCCTACTATATAGTGATTTTTCCGTGGGGGAAAACTGGCTATGGGGAAAAAATGGCTCTGTAACGCTCCTATAGTAGTTTTCCCCCCTAGCCATTTTTCCGGGGGGGACTGACCGGGGGAAAAATGACTCTATAACACCGGTACTTAGTCTTTCAGGTAATCCTAATTTTTCGTTATTATTACCCAATCCAGGTAAATCCGGGTAATCGTAGCCAGCGCCTAACATCTAACACTCGACTCTTTGCTGACGATGCCATCGTGTATAAAGAAATCAAAAGCCAAAGCGATACCCTAGATCTTCAAAAAGATCTAATTGCATTAGAAGAATGGAAGAAAACATGGGGTATGTCTTTCCATCCAGACAAATGTAACATCATGCGAGTAACAAGATCCAAGAACCCGATATTATTCAACTACCATCTGAAAGGACACCAACTAGTAGCAGCAGACACTACACAATATTTAGACGTTGATCTAAGTCATGATCTATCTTGGAGCCATTACATTGACAGAACAACAAAGAAAGCTATAAACAGCATGCTTGGATTTCTGAAAAGAAACCAACCAGGAGACAAAATATGTTGCATACTTCAGTCTGGTACGCCAAAACCTTGAATACTGTGCATCAATATGGAACCCCCACCACAAACAGTCTATACAGAAATTAGAAATGACACAACGAAGAGCTGCAAGATACACCACAAACAATTATACCACAACCAGTAGTGTCAATGAGATGTTGCAACAACTAAAGTGGGAAACTCTAGAATCTAGAAGAACCAAGATTCAACTAACTATGTTCTACAAAATTGTCAATAACTTGGTGGTTATTCCAGCTGATCACTATCTTATACCATCTAAGACCAGGACTAGAACCATATTTTTATAGGGACGGACCATTTAACTTCCAGGGGGGGGGGGGGGGGGGTATGGGTTTTTTCTAAAATGTTGCTGAAAAAAATATTCTGATTTTGGTGGAGGAAACAAAAAATAATCTGATTCAGAGTTTTTGTCATATAACCTAATGTTAAATTCTGGAAAAAAATTAGATATTCTAACTCGTGTTTTCCGAAAAAAAAATTCTGAACGAAATAAAAAACCATAACCCCCCCACCCCCTCCCTTGCAAGTTAAATGGTCGGTCCCTTACTATATCACACTAGGAGAGAAACTCTGAAGTTCAGTTTCTTCCCCAGAACTATACCTACCTGGAATATGCTACCAGCAACAGTTGCTGAGGCCCCCGATTTGGTATCCTTCAAGCGGGGGTTGGCTTCTCTTCAGTTCTAAATCTCACAGGGCCCAAAATGCTAGTAAGTCCTAATGAAGATTAGAGCTGTGCCGGTGTTACATACTCATTTTTCCCCCAACTAGTATATACTAGTTTCTCCCCCGGAAAGATCAGTATATACTCATTTTCCCCCCCTGAAAGATCAATATATACTCATCTTTCCCCCTGATTTTTAGGGGGGAAATCTGAGTATATACTGAAGTTTCCCCCTCATACTCAATTCTCCCCCTTTGCACTGATAGACTATACAAGGGCAATAACTCCTATAAGGGGTCGACCCTATGGAGACTTTTGTAGAGCTTTTGATGCTGAAGAAGGAAGATCACCTCTATTTTTCTCTATATGTAATACTTTTTGAAATATTAGCCAATGACTGCAGTTTGACCCCTATGTTCTATTTTTAGCCATGACGCCCATGTATTTTCATCGACGGATATATAATTCACAAACTATAGTCTACACACCCTAAGGATCATTCATACCAAGTTTGGTTAAATTATGTTCAGTGGTTCTCAAGAAGAATATCAAAATGTAAAAAGTTAACGGACGGACGACGGACGGACGGAAGGACGACGAACGCAATGTGAAGGACGGGGGGGGGGGGGGGGATTCCGACCACCGGAACCCCCCTGGATTCGCCAATGGTTATCTACTAATTTATTCTTAAGAATTTCAACTGTTTACAGTACACCGAGACACAACATAATTAGTTTTAAACTAAACAAACTATTTTGTGGTAGCTTGTTTTGTAATCGATCATTTTAAATAAAGATCAGTAACTATAGAATGGCAGTGTCCATCAATGACGCATAACTATGAATGATACAATTATTAGTTCTACTGTCAGAGTGTGGATTTGTTTTACCGAACATAATTATACCAATTTATCATATTATGTTCATTTCAAATGATGAGCTAAACGGTAACAGTATTCTCTTAATTAAACTACTACTATGAGGGGGGAAGGACTCTTTTCAGGACTCCGGGATGGTGTTTTTTTAAGCTCGAGAATTCGGGATTGACCATTTCGGGGTTCGGGATAGAAATTTTATTATATTCGGGACTTCTGGATTTCAAGTTTTTTAGTTCGGGACTAAGGGGATTTCAAGTTTTTTAGTTCGGGGTTTCGGGGTCAGACCCCCCTCCTAACCCCCTCTACTATATCAGCACAACTATTTTTTGCTTCGTTTCATGATCAAATTATTATAAAATTGAGCCATCTTGATAAATGCGTTTGTCTCCATCTTTTTTGATTGATCTACCGAAAGTGGTAGCACTATAATACCATATTCACACGTATTGCGGATTGAAACTGAATCATTAAATCGAATTTAAATCCGTTATAATTGTCGTATCGGATTTGAAATCAGTTAGCGTTCGCATATGGTCAACCAATGCGTAATTGTTCGTCTGCATTGAATTTATCTGTGGTTTGCATATTCACTAGAAATTGTACTGAGGGATCTGGTGTTTGTTTAGATCGGATGAGGGATTTTTTCCGATTCGTCTACAAATGGTCATCAGGAGACATTGGAAACATTGTTAGTTTTTCAATAATCTTTTTTCAAGAAACACTGAAGCGATGGTATGGAAACGTGATTTGTATGTTCATTTTAAGGTCCTTGACAGGTCTTGTTACTTTTTGAGCCCATCGGAAATTCAAAATCGTTGCCAGCGGAGGTCAAAGTTTGCTTTGAAACCATATGTAAAGCAACATTGTCATGGTCTACTTGGAAAACACTGAACAGAATTTAACCACACTTGGCAGAGGTGTTCACTATTATGTCCTACGCAAGTGTTGTTACTTTTCATGCCGATTCGTTAAAAAATGAATGAAAGAAGAATGTGTCTGAGGACACGGAGTTCTCCGCTTTCAGCTAAGTGGGCCTAACTTCCAAGCCGTATATGGGATCTGGCTGCAATTGACCCTGACCTGCATATTATGGTTGTAAATATTGTCTTGAAATTTCAGAGTCCTTTACAGGTGATAATGGTTTTTATGCCGATCGGAAATTCAAAATGGTCGACAGCGAAGGTCAAAATTGCTTTGAAAACCTATGAATTACATTTTCGTAATCTCATTGAGAACCACTGAACATAATTTAACCAATTAAACTTTGAGGGTGTTCACTATGAGGTACTACACAAGTGTTGTTTCTTTGGTGCAGATCGATAGGAGACTTTGAACATTCTGATTAATCGATTTTCAAGAACCACTGAAGGCATTGTCGGGGGAAATTTATTAAAGTAGTCGTCCTCCTCACTACCTTTCTCATCCTTCCTCTCCATCCTCTTCCTCACTGCCTCTCTCTCTCCTTCTTCTCCATCCTCCTCCTCACTGCCTCTCTCCCTCCTTCCTTCCCATCCTCCTCCTCACTACCTCTCTCCCTCCTTCCTCTTCTCTACTTCTCTCCCTCCTTGCTCTCCTCTTCTTACTACCTCTCTCCCTTCTCCCTCTCCCTCCTACTCACTGCCTCTCTCCCTCCTTCATCTCAATCCTCCTCCTCACTACTTCTCCTCCCTCATTCCTCTCCATCCACTTCCTCACTACCTATCTCCGTCCTTCCTCTCAGTCATCCTCACTACCTCTCTCCCTCCTTCTGCCTCTTCTCTACTTATCTCCCTCCTTGCTCTACTCTTCTTACTACCTCTCTCCCTTCTTCCTCTCCCTCCTACTCACTGCCTCTCTCCCTTCTTCCTCTCCCTCCTACTCACTGCCTCTCTCCCTCCTTCCTCTCAATCCTCCTCCTCACTACTTCTCCTCCCTCATTCCTCTCCATCCACTTCCTCATTACCTATCTCCCTCTTTCCTCTCAGTCATCCTCACTACCTCTCTCCCTCCTTCCTCTTCTCTACTTATCTCCCTCCTTGCTCTCCTCTTCTTACTACCTCTCTCCCTTCTTCCTCTCATTCCTACTCACTGCCTCTCTCCCTCCTTTCTCTCAATCCTCCTCCTCACTACTTCTCCTCCCTCATTCCTCTCCATCCACTTCATCACTATCTCTCTCCCTCCTTCCTCTGAGTCATCCTCTCCCCCTCCTTCCTCTCAATCCTCCTCCTCACTACCTCTCTCTCCTTCTTCTCCATCCTTCTCACTACCTCTCTCCCTACTTCCTCTGGCATCCTCCTCACTACCGCTATCCTTCCTTCCTCTCAATCCTCCTCACTACTTCTCTCCCTCATTCCTATCCATCCTCCTTACTACCTCTCTCCCTCCTCCTTACTACCTCTCTCCCTCCTTCCTCTGTCATCCTCACTACCTCTCTCCCTCCTTCCTCTCAGTCATCCTCACTACCTCTCTCCTTCCTTCCTCCCAGTCATCCTCACCACCTCTCCATCCTTCATTCCTTTCAATCCGCCACCTCATTACCTCTCTTCTCTTTCCTGTAATATTATCATCCACCTCATTACCTCTGTCTTTCTTCCGTCTCCATCCTCCTTATTAACTCTTCCTAATTACCTTCTCCGTATACTTTTCTCCTCCGTCGTCATCATCATCCTCCTTATTACCTCCTCCTCACTACTTCCCTCCTCCTCGTTTACCTTTGTCACTTCGTCCTTTCTATCCTCTTCCTTCAAATCTCCTCTTCAATACCTGTTTCACTACTTCCTCATCATTATCCTTCTCACTATCTCCATCCTTTTCCATATTGACTCACTCCCTAATTCCTCCCCGTCATCCTCCTTATTGTATACCTCTAGTATCTCTCCCTCCTCTCCATCGTCTTTTTACCATTCTCCCTCCGTCCTCTCTATCCTTCTCTTTATATTCCTTCCTTCCTGCCCTCTTCCTCATACCTGTCAGCTGTGCTTTCCAGCACTTAGCAAACTTGAGTTTTTCTCACTTGCACTAAGGAAGATCGCTTTATCACTCAAGTGTTTTTCCCATCCTTTCCTCCTACCTCCTTATCCGTTCTCACTCCATGTTCATGCTTGCCTTAGTTATTACTATTATCATTGTTGATACCCTCTTTCGTCCACATTTAACTATTATGTCTTCCACCATATACATGAATATAAGTGTACACAAGAAAAACCCTATTAAAAAAGGAGAGGGGAAAAACTAGTATGAGGGGAAAAATGAGTATGGGTTAATACATACTTGGATTTCCGGGGGGAAAATTCAGTATATACTCATTTTTCCGGGGGGGAAACTGAGTATATACTCATTTTTCCGGGGAGAAAAATGAGTATGTAACACCGGTTGGGTGTATGTCCAGGAGCCGCTACGGTAGCCGGATTGGTCTAATCAGAAGAACAGAAATCAATTTGGGATCTTTTGATTCTTTATTTCTTTTCAATCTTTTTCTTGTCGTTGATTGTATTACATATTCTCTTCACAGTTCATTCTTCAACTCTTTTCCGCCACCGCCGCGCAATAGTTTTTCCGGAACGTAACGTTCTGCAAAGACAGAGTTAACGTTCTGTACCTAGTAGATGTAGATGTAAAATTTTACAGATCTAAATCTACCTAATAACACTGATGTTGGGCAACAAATATGGCAGCATTTCTACTGTTTGTTCTGGAGAAACTTTTCATTAACGTTTCCTTTCTAGGCCCTTCACATGGAGAATCAACTTAGTTTGTTTAGTTCTGAATCTTGATTGATTGATTGTTGTTTAATATCATCTGAGGAGTATTTCAGGTATATTCATGATAAGAACAAGTTAACAAACAATAATAGATGGTGCAAGTAAAATAATGGCCATAAAGATGGACATGGGTACCACAGGAAGAGGATATAATGAACATGATCTGAACATTTTGAGCCACGTGATTAAAATTATGTGTGTTGAATATTTTTTATTATCATTTTTGATGATACACTAACATGTAATGACATACACAATGGGGTCACATCAAGGTTCATATTTTTAAAGGACCAATCCATGATGAACTGAGAGATGGTGTCTTGTCGATTTATTTACTATCTTGTATATGATTGAATGGTCATGCAAAGATGAAAGTTTACCTGATGTGACCCCATACAGATGTCATGTAAAGATGAAAGTTAACCTGATGTGACCCCATACAGATGTCATGTAAAGATGAAAGTTAACCTGATGTGACCCCATACAGATGTCATGTAAAGATGAAAGTTAACCTGATGTGACCCCATACAGATGTCATGTAAAGATGAAAGTTGACCT
Organism: Bathymodiolus brooksi; assembly: GCA_963680875.1. Classification (NCBI taxonomy): domain Eukaryota; kingdom Metazoa; phylum Mollusca; class Bivalvia; order Mytilida; family Modiolidae; genus Bathymodiolus; species Bathymodiolus brooksi. The sequence goes on from OY804587.1 coordinate 73,898,660, forward strand.
GATGTGACCCCATACAGATGTCATGTAAAGATGAAAGTTAACCTGATGTGACCCCATACAGATGTCATGTAAAGATGAAAGTTAACCTGATGTGACCCCATACAGATGTCATGTAAAGATGAAAGTTAACCTGATGTGACCCCATACAGATGTCATGTAAAGATGAAAGTTGACCTGATGTGACCCCATACAGATGTCATGTAAAGATGAAAGTTAACCTGATGTGACCCCATACAGATGTCATGTAAAGATGAAAGTTGACCTGATGTGACCCCATACAGATGTCATGTAAAGATGAAAGTTGACCTGATGTGACCCCATACAGATGTCATGTAAAGATGAAAGTTAACCTGATGTGACCCCATACAGATGTCATGTAAAGATGAAAGTTGACCTGATGTGACCCCATACAGATGTCATGTAAAGATGAAAGTTGACCTGATGTGACCCCATACAGATGTCATGTAAAGATGAAAGTTGACCTGATGTGACCCCATACAGATGTCATGTAAAGATGAAAGATGACCTGATATGACCCCATACAGATGTCATAAGATATTAGTGTATCCCTGTAATAAAATTAAAGAAAAAAGATATAAGAAACATCTAATCTTAACTCAACTGCTGCAAGTTGCATTTTATGTGCAAGAATTCTACCATTCTACAAAGATATTCTGTAAAGTCAGTCCTGTGACTGTACCATGAAGAATGCCAATGCAAGCACAGGTTTTTTACTTTGACAAGAGTAACATAACGGGTGTTACAACTGGAGCAGAACCTGCTTACCCTTCCTGAGGTCACCCACGTTTTTTTGGAGTATGTGTTGCTTAATCTATAGTTATTTGTGTAGTGTTTTGTAGATCTATCATTGTTTTTTGTTGTTATCCCTTATCTTTTGGTCATTGTATTGTCTCCCCTTTGATTTATCAGCAGCGACATTGACGTTGATGTGAGTTGAACTGTTTGGGTATATGGACTAAACTAAGAAACAGTAATATGGTTTATATATTTAATAGACATAACAAAAACATTAGACAAAACAACAAAACAGAAAAAACAATACAATTGATCATGCTTCAGAAATTGTCTATCACCGTTACACATATCATCAAGGTAAATAAAGAGCATCATAGTCTCACACTGTCATGTTTTCCATTTATATGGTTGGTCCTGAACCCCTACCACATAAGAATAAAACCATGTGTTCTGGCAACAGACATCATAACACCAGCAGTGTATCTGAGATGTTAAACACCATGAATTGGCAAACTCTACAAAAATGCCGACTAAGAACTAGGCTCATAATGTTTCACAAAGTAATAAATGAAAATATCGCTATCCCTACACAAAATATATTACTTCAGAGCCAGTCTACGACAAGATCTTCCCGGAAAGTCTCCAACAGACAAATCCAATGCAATAAAAACAGTTATAAATTTTCTTTCTTTTGTCAAACCATTAAAGACTGGAACAAATTATCCCCCGACATAACCAAAAACACCACTACAGAATCCTTCAAAGGTGCACTCACTCACGATGTGCTCCTTGATACTTATCCACACAGAATAAATAAACAGAAATAATGTTTTTATCTTAATAAATGTAAAAATAAAAAATAAAAAATGGTAAAATCCAAAATTAAAAGAAAAATTGTAAAAACTGATAATATCTAACTAAAAAAATAATAATAATAACAATTATATCAAACTAATTTACTATCTTCCGAAATTTTTTATAAATTTGAAAACATTTTACCAGGCATGCGCCGGAAAGTAAACATTAGTACGTTGATGGTTTTCCGTAACCAAAGAAGAAGAAGAAGAGGTCAGCATCTTGTGTACGTTTTATCTCATATAATACTTATGTCTAATAGAAATCAACTCTTTAGAATGTGATGTCTCTTAAAGACAAAGCTCATTTATTTTTAACTTTTCAAAGTTAAACAAATTGTGATAGCTTGACTTTCAAATAAAATTAAAAAAAACATCAAATTTGTAAAGATTAATAACAATTTTAAGACAGAATTTGAGATACTGTGGGCAAGCTTACATATATCATTAAAAATAACTAGAAGTCCCGTTGTTTTAATCTCCTTTTCATTTGGCCCGAGAAACCCTATGAATGATAAAAATAACTTATTTGACCTTGACATTAATTTATTAAAAAAATATGAATGCACTAGTTCTCCCCAAGACAAAAATGTATGACAAACAAAATAAATTATTTGACCTTGCCATCAAAGGTGAAGGTCACAGTGACCTCATTCTTATCAGTGAAACTCCATCATGTCTTAATGCATATACATACAATATATGAAAGCTGTATGATAAAAAAATAATAAAAACAAATATTTGACCTTTGTCAAAGGCCAAGGTCACAGTGACTTCATTCTTATAGGTGATGCTCAGCCATGTCCAAATACTTATCTAAACAATTTATAGTCACTTTTATAGTACAAGTAAACTATTCATACTTGAGAAAGTTTTATGATTGTAAGGCAATAAATAAACTTTAAATAAAGGCCCATCATTAACATTTGTTAAAATCTAAAATGCTGCTAACAACTAAAATTACCCTCACATGAAGTTCTTATGCCAAAAATATTTTGATGTGAATCAAGTGTAGAAATTTTTTCAAACAACATACATATGATCTTTTTTTTCTATATCTTAACTACATCATGGTATTATATATAATACTGAACAATTATCATTTGAAAATTCAAGTAAAAATATAACATTTAGATTGGAGCATTTGCACAATGTTAATTTTGATGCAGTAGCTAAATATGAGCAACATGCACTGAGGTTAAATTTTAACATGAATTATACAATTCTAATTGAAATTTAACCAGAGTACAGTGGATATGTATGGTTAAATGCTACTTCTTAATACGAAGGGGCCTCTGTGTTCCAGTGGTTAAGGTTGTTGACTTCCGGAACCTTTAACGTGTAATCCTGGTCAATTAAGAAAATCAAAAACAGACGTTTTTTAATAAACTATACGTTAATATCTTAAATAAAATCTAAATATTTGTCTTTTAAATTATATTCCTCAAAAATATGCACTGTATGTTGCATTTAACTTTAAATTTGTTAAGTGGACATAATTAACGAAACATGTTAGTGACATTTTTTAAACTAAAAGCATTAAATCTTTTTTAACTGCAAACCTACATACCGGTAACATCATAAATAAAATAATACAGCCATACTGTGAAATACATGTATTATAAATAAATAACCAACTAAAATGTACCGGGGTTATGTTATTCAATATATATATACAAAAACTTGATTGCAGAATAAAACTTGTACAATCAAATTAGAATTAGATCTCCGCTCTTGCTATATTTGTTTTTGCTTGGCCGAGAGCAAATGCGGAGATCTAATTTTAAGTAGATTGAAACTTATAAAAAATATATACATCATGTTCAAATTGAACCAGAAACACTGCAAAATAAAAGACAACACAATAACTAAATTTTTTATAAAATTTCATCAAATTAAAAAGTCACCAGTATAACTACAGGATTATGAATGAGTAATCACCATGAGCAGTCTTTGCGCTAACCTGCTTGCCCAAAGCCCAGGACAGGTAAAACTGGATTCGGACAAGTGAAAATTATGTAAGAATTTGTTTGAATAAATATAATTTTTTTTCCAAATTTGGCTTTCGGGCAAGTAGGTGATAAAAATTAAGGCAAAGACTGTATGAGATTACCATTGAATTTTAATAAGAAAAAATATATATATTCAAAGAAATGGAGGTAGCTTATGGAACAAATGTTTGATCTACAAAAATTTGATCTCCATGTTCTTTTTGTAATCAAAATGTCAATACTGTTTGGAAAGCCATTCAGTTTAGACTATTTATTAAGTGTTATAATCAAAAGGTAAGGAGAGCTGTGGATGTCATTTATTCTGAGGGCAACAATAATAAAAAATCATGACAAGGTTTCAGTACCCTTCAGTTTTTATATAATATACAATAAAACATGCATATAAACTGAACCTTGAATAAACCGAACTTTAAATAAAACACCAATGTTGTAAATGTTTGTTAATTTAACCAGTATAAACCAAATACCTGTCTGTATCAAACAAAAAAGTTTGGTCCCAAGGAGGTTCAGTTTAGACAGGTTTGACTATATATCCTCATAACATGAACAATCATTATATACTGGCACTATAACAATTCAGAAGTTAAATATAACCACTGAAAAAAATATTGATTCAGAAATATTTCAGCTCTGCTAAACTTATAAATTCTTTTAATGCATTGGGTAGCATCATTTGACTCAATTTTTCCAAAAACTTTGGCTTAAGTAGATTACGGATACAAATCCTACACTGCTGTTGGAGGTACAATGGTCTCACGTCGAAATCATAACTTTCAGCTGTATGATAATACTGGTTTATCGTGTATGTTTGGTAGATAGCTTCCATGGTGAACTTGGCTCCGGCTAAAATCAACATCTTAGTAGACTCTAAGTTATTTTGTATCAGCGCTTGTATGAGAGGGGACACACTGGTCCCGTTCACCCATCCTGTCAAATTTACATCACAATTGTGATGAAGAAGAACCTTCACACCAGATGTATTCTTTTTAAGTACTCCATGCAAAAGTGGGGTTTTATACATGTAATCTTGTGCATCAATATTGGCACCAGACTCAATCAATAACGAAACCATTTGATGGTTTCCCCTAATAATGGCTGCATGTAATGGAGTCTGTCGCCTTTTACTTGAGGAACAGTTAACCACAGCGCCAGCTTCAATCAATACATTTAGTACATTATTATTGGGTGAGAACATGGTTGCCCATAATATGGGTGTAAATCCCCCCCAAACTTCAGCATTTGGGTTGGCACCATTTTGTAACAAAAGGTTAACAACATCAAGGTTGCCATAGCGACTAGCCCAACATAATGCTGAATCTAGAGCAACCTGATCACATCTAATGTCTAATATAGATTTAACCAAAGAGTTGTCTCCACTTTGTATAGCCAATATCAAGTCTGCATGATGGTCTAAGTTGTGCATATTTAATCTAGCTGTCTCAAATCGTCTCTAAACCAATGCATTCCTTTTCAAGAAAAATTGTCCTTTCTGAAAAAGAAGATAAGATAGAAATTTTAGTGTATATGAAATACCCACTGTAGACTTCAGGAATAACTATTGTATTGGGAGAGTCGCAAATGCAGAAAGTTAGCAGAAACACACATATATTTTTAACCTAAATTTCATTTTTTTTAATAGGCAAGTACCATTAGGTAGCTACATTGTATAAGTACATCATACTATATGTACTATGTAGATAAACTTTTTTTTCAAATATCAGAGAAAAAAAACTCAATACTAAAAACTGGCTTCAATTAGAAAAAAAAGCCAAAATATTTTTATGTATGTCCCAATGTGTCCAAATAGGGTTAGGGTTATGGTGCTTAACGACACTTTCAACAATATTTTAGCTATATCGTGAATGTTAGTTTTATTGGTGGAGGAAACCGGAGTACCCAGAGAAAAACACTGACCTGCTGCAAATAACTGACAAAATTTATCACAAAAAGTTGTATGAAGTACACCTCGCCATAAGTGAGATTTAAACTCACAACTATAGTGTTGATAGGTACTGATTACACTGGTAGTTGTAAATCCAACTACAATACGATCACGACCATGATGTCCTATTTTGTCCAAATACATCCAGTATAACTGTATATAGAATAGTTTGACCAAAAAAAAATGTACCTCAATACACTTCTCAATCTCTTCCTTTTTGTCCAGATGTTTATTCTTGTCAAATTCAGATCTAATTCTTTTAAAGTAATATCCTTTATCAGTATAATGCAGAGTTCTACCTTTCCTCAGTAAAGTACGATATAGCCCTAGGACTTGCTTGTACTGGTTCATTTTATCTGAAATATACAATATGTAGATTTTAACAATAATTTACACACCCCCATGGTGTTTCCTACCAGTTTTTACCAGATTGAGAATACCTGATTCTTAAAAAAAAGCTTATAATCCTGCGGTAGCTTCCATCTTGAAATTTACATCAAAAAGCATCAAAAACACAAACCTTTTGGAGACCCATCCAAGAAACATGTTGACCGAGTTTGGTTTCAACTGACAAAGTGCATTCAGAGAACAAGATTAAACTGTGAAAAAATAACAGACATCCTCATCTTTGTTGTTTAATGCCAAAACCACAAGTTTTCAGCTACTTCATAGCAAGAACAAGTTACTTTTCAATGAGATGATGATGAGGTCCGTTTTGTTCTGGACCAACACGCTAAGTTCGATTTTATTAGAGCTAGTACACTGAAACAACAGTCTGTGGAAAGACATGTCACTCCACTCAGACGGTATCAGGACATCTCGGGACCTGGACATCTCGGTACTGAACATATGCGACATCTCGGTACTCGGTACTGGAAATTTCGGTACTGAATAATAAAAATAATTTGATTGAATTTAAAAACTTTTTTAACATGTAGACGTTGTTTATACATATTTTTATGTGTTTTTTTTTAATCATCTTTAATTAAATGGACATCAAAGAGACAATTCATTAATATTTGTAAATAACTTTTGTTTTGATAGCTAAGTCCCTTTATCAATAATATTAAATCACAGATTAACTTAATGGGATGATTATTTTCATTTCTGTTTTGATTTCCCTGGAATTATCAAAAACACATATCGATCCACTTTTGGGTCATATATTAAAGAACTACTAGTACCAAAATATTGACAATTAATAAGTACCAAACAATTGTGGTCAGTACCAAATATTGTCTCATCCAAGTCCCAAACTGTCCAGGTCAGTACCGAAATGTCCAGTACCGATATGTCCAAATCAGTACCGAAATGTCCAGGTACCGAGATGTCTAGGATTCACTCAGACACATTATTCTGATTCCGAGCAAACAAGTCTTTGCTCATTTCTTCTTGTTGCATGTTTAGCAGAGAAGCAACAAATACTAATTTAATATGTATTAATTAGATTTGGCCCTACTGGGGCTCGAACCCACAGTTTACCCCACTCAAGACGAGCATGTACATGTAGTTAAGAATGAGAATGATAAGGAAGTATCTTAACTGACAGATATAAGTTGAATTTTGTTTTTTTTTGTAAATGAAATGGTACCAAGTCTATTTATAGCAGAAGAAACTGATTTTACAGATTATGAAGAGTGTAATTATGCATTTCTCCATTACCATTTAATAGGATCTTTATCCATGATTACAAAATTTATACTTCTACAAAACATAATTATAAACAAATATCATATCATGACATATGAAACTTTCCTTCAGAAACATCTTTATATCATTTTCCAAGTTGACATGGATATTAATTTACCATAGGCTCCATAGCGCAAATAATGATATAAATCTGGATTTATGTGTCAAAAGTCAAAACAGGATGTTTACAACTGCTAATTAGACCTACGTAATTACCAACAGCTGACCAGCTGGGGATTATGAGTATATGCTGTATTCGAAGTGGGGACCAGTAAAAATAATATAAATTAAGTACCGCGAAACCGATCTTGTCGAACCAAAGCTAGTAGTTACCATATTTCGATTTATAACGTAACAACTTATTGGCTTATGTCACGCTTCCCGTAGATTTTTGGTATGAAATACTTTAATAATCTTATGAAGTGTGTTGTTGTTTTTACCTGAAAGAAAAAATGGCGTATCCTAATATCGATAGGGGAGATAATTTCAACTCATTCGTCCCCAAAAAATGTCGTACCTGATATATCTCGGCCCAAAAAATGTCGACACTAATCACCAAGTTCGAAGATACTGTGTCTGTGAAGTATATATTTTTTCAAATATTTTTTTTCTCTCAAAAATTGCAGACTGTTAGAAATGTAGAAAAATGAAATATTTTATGAAGCCTCAAGATGACCTTTGATTGTATATAGTTGATAAAATTCGAGATTTTTTTAATGGAAAAAAATGTTTAATTTAAAAAAAAAAATATACAGACATAAACTTACAAAAAAAATCATAGATTTAATTAGTTTTTCATTGCTAGCATTTTATTCTCACTTCTGTAAGTTGCCATTTTTTAAAGACGTACCTGAACGTCATTTGAACAATTTCATAATATGACACTTTTGGCTTTCCATACTTTTTATTTTTGGACAGGGATTCCACTATGTTCTATTTTTAGAATATATTAGTGTAGATGCAGACGATCAAGAGTGACAGTTCAGTGGATTCTAATTAAGTTTTCATGAGGAAAATCAACGTTTTTCGGTCAAATCAAAATGGTATTAGTGAAAACATGGTTTTTCTAGTCTAGGATGAATAAAATAAGTTACTCACCTCTCTAAAAGATATTTTCTCGATTTTTGTTTACTTGTGGTAGACGTCAACACTAGGTCGTTCTATACCGAAAAGTTCCGGGTGATGACGTCACCAGTATCCGAATGCGACACTAAAAATACTGACCTATCGAAGTTAGGTTCTTATCAAATTTCGGATACTGCACAATAGTACTATTCATCTACTCATTATCTAGGCTAATGGAGGAATAAAGAAATTTACCTAAAGAAAAATGTAAACTGTAAATAATTTACAGTTTACTCTATTGATAAACTATATAATTATGCAGATGACAATACATTGTCACACTCAGGGCCAGATTTAAACGGATTAGTTAAATCTCTGGAAAAGGAAAGTGCAATTTTAATAGATTGGTTCGCTAATAACAAATAAGGGTAATAACAAAATTACCGAACTCCGAGCAATCTTACAATGGGAAAGTCAAAACTCATAAGTATATAAACAGACAAAATCAGTCAACAACCGGAAAACTGTGAAAACCGTAATGACCCTGACTTGGTACAGGCATTTCTAAAGAAATGGTGGGTCGAATCAGATTTTAAAGCGCCAAACCTCCCCCTTTCATTACGGCTCAAAGTTTCCGGCTGTCACTATAACAGTATTTATAACAATTCTTGAACAAAACAGGTAAAACAGTTTTCATAACAGCACTAAACTCAGTGAAGTGAATGTCAAAAACATTTTTACGTCACACATTGATAAAAAAATATGTTTGACATTTCATTGTTGACCACTTATCTTTATACATTTTCACTATATGAAAATCCATTGTTTATAATCTTTTCTGCAGAGACGGAATATATTTCGACAAGATCTTGGTATCGGAATATAAACTTTTTAAGAGATCGAATAAGGCGAATCTTTTTATAGCCCTGGTTCAGTAGCCTGTTTCTCAGATGAAGATGACGTTTCAGGGAATCAGAATAATTGCTACTGGCCCTTGCATAACGAATCAATTGCGAGATGTAAACACCATATGCAGGAGAAGCTGGTATATTGCTGCACATATTTTGAAAATTTATGATTTTAAGATTGAAGTCGTCCCGTTTATCATATATTTTAGTACTGATTTGACCACTGTCGTCAAATTCGAGGTATAAGTCCAAAAATGATGCGGACGAAGCGGTATCTGTGGTCTCTTTAACTTCCAGCTCTGGAGGATATATCAATGGAAGAAATTCTGCAAATCTAGAATTATTGATAGATAAAACGTCATCAATATACCTGTATGTGAAATTAAAGGCTCTAGCCTCATGAATCTTCTTATCTTTTACAAGCTTTTGAAGAAACTCCGACTCGTATGATTATAAAAATAAATCGGCTAGAAGAGGGGCACAATTCGTACCCATTGGTATGCCGACGACCTGCTGAAACAGTATCCCTCCAAAGGAGACAAATATGTTATCGATGAGGAACTCCAGCATACTGATCACTTGTTCCTCGGAGTAGCATGTTTTACCTTTTTGAATTTTGTTTGAAAAATATGTGGAATTGTAGCCTAACACAACACATTTTGAGCCATAGTTTCTATGACTGAAAGCTTTGTGAATTGTTTCTTTTAAGCGGGTTTTTAATTTGTCATGCGGTAGGGTGGTATATAGAGTTGAAAAATCAAAAGTTTTGATGGAGGATACCTGAGAAAAAGATCTTGATTTAAGGTTAACCAAAAGATCTTTAGAGTTTTTCAAAATCCACATGTGATTTATGCCACTACGCGAGTAAACAGTTTCACACTATTTCTGTTGTCCCCTCTTTGAAAATGAAATGAAAATGAAAGCTAATCTGGACAAATTTCAGGTTATTGTCATTCGGAATAAATCAAAAAATGAGAATATAAAATTTAATTTTGATGGGAATGAAATTCTGTGTGAAAATGAGGCCCGTAAAGAGCTCCTAGGGGTGACAATAGATTGTCAACTGAAGTTTAATACACGTATCTCTGAAATTTGTTAAAAAAAAAAAAAAAAAAAAAAAAAAAACCTTCAAGGCTGTTAAATGTACTAAAAAGAATTGGAAAACATTTATCTAAATTGGGAAGGCTAACTATTTATCACTCTTATATTATGTCTAATTTCAATTATTGTCCTGTGATGTCTAATTTCAATTATTGTCCTGTGGTTTGGCATTTTTTTTGGGAAAGTAATACTAAAAAAATGGAAAAGATACAAGAACGTGCATTGAAGTTTATCTATGAGGATTTTAATAGTGATTATGATACTCTTTTGTTAAAGTCTGATTTACCCTCTCTCAAAATAAGACGTCTACGAATGATGGGCAAAGAGATTTTCAAAAATCCTTCACAAACAGTCACCGGCTTATCTCAATGACATTGTTAGTTTTAAGCATATATCTTACTCTTTTAGACGGCAACAAACAGTAGAAATTCCACAGGTGAGAACAACAAATTTTGGTCTGCATTCATTAAGGTATGCTGGAGCTACACTCTGGAATGAGTTGCCTGACGCGATCCGTGCGCAGACGAACCTAAACCAGTTTAAAAGTCTGATCAATATAACTGGAATGGCAACTCATGCAGATGTGGATCCTGCAGATCTTATTATTTTCATGTTTCATTTTATGTTGAGTGCTTTCAGATTTGTTTAGCTTTCAGTCTTGCTTTATTTATTTTTATTTTTGCTTTGTATGTGCTTATTAGTCAAAATTTTTTTATTGCTTATATGTTGCATGCAATTTTGCTTTCCTTGTGCTATGCTTATATATGTATGTGCATCTTGCTAATGCTTCAACTGTTGTCTTATATGTTATATGTTATGCATTGTGTATTTATATGTTTTTAAATGTATGTGTTGTTACTGTTTTTATGTCGGCAAAAAGCTCTACAGAGCTTATGTTTGTAATCTTACACTGTAAACCCGACTTAAAATAACGTTTTCTATTCTATTCTATTCTATATAGAAAATCAAACGTTTATATTATAATATGATTTTGTACCAGTCAGTATTTTTTTTTCATTTAGAAGAAGCAGTCAGTAAGCCTCGTATGATTCCGTATGGAGGTACGGAATCAACCGAAGCTGATGAGTGTAGAAATAGGGGTCATTCTGATTATAACAGAAATTAAGTGAGACTAAGCAACCAAGCGGAACTAAAAATGACAACACAGATCAGACTTCTTAAGTCAAATATCTTTGAAATATTAGCAAATCAATTTTATTAATGGTCTTTGCCGACCTTGTTTGGTGTTTCCAGCGACCGCGAATTAATAACGCATTGCAAGGATTTATAAAGTCTTACTATATAAATCCTTGCGCATTATCAGCTAATGCCTCAAATGAACATTTCTATCAATTATGATTTTAATCACTACAATGGTTCTTGATATAAAATCTGCATGATTAGATTGAGAGATGAGATGAACGCAAAGTTATGAGAAAATGCTTGTTTGTTTGTTTTCGTTCTTATTTTTTCCCCCGTGTCATATTGATCTATAAATTACTTGATACAATAAAATATTTGATTCACTATTTACATTATTTTTTTTTAATATGAGACGGGATAGTGTATCTACCTTTGATCGGGATCAGATTATTTATTTTAACAAGCACCTCAACGTCTTTGTTTATAAATGGCGACGAAGATTTAGGACACCGGAACACTCGTTCTTTTTGTTCTATTTCCCCACTTTTTGACAACTAACTACTCTGTAAATTACACGTAAAACACACACAATGTCAGGTGAGATTATATAAGATGCATTGTAAATTAAATTGCAAATTGCACTTTGTTTCATGCAGAAAATACCCTTTATTTTCAATTTTAAAAACAGACGTGTATGCACAAGTTTGCACGAAACGGCGGTACGGTACATTGTATATCAGAAGTATTTGGACACTTGATTAAATGTTCAAATATAATATAACAGTCGATTTGAAAAGCTCTGTAGAGCTTGTGTTTTATGTATGTTGTGATATGTATCGACTCTAAATAAAACTTTAATTATTATTATTTATTTACAGTAGAATAAACTAATTAATACAAACCAAAAACATATCAGAAGCTCTCTCAACACAAAAACCTGACGGGTAATTAAATTATATCTTCATCGTGATTTGAGTATGCAGATTCAGATTCTTGCACTTGATGGGGCCTTTAAAATTGTTTGTATGATGAAAAACAGATTGAGAATGACAGTGCTCAAATGTGCCTATATAATGTGATTAGAGAATCTTTTTTTTTAGAACTGATTATTAAATTGTTGTTTTTTTGTGATTTTGCGTCTGCCCGTAGGAGCCAATCAAAATTTGGTACTAGTAATTTTGAATATATTATCAAAGATTCTTACATTGTACTGATGTTTGTGAAACTTTTAAAGTAATATTACACCACAATATTATGAAATTTTTGGATTGAATATTTTTACTTAATTTAACTAAAATCAACTGCATAACATTAAAAATCTGCTCAAAAGCAGAATTTATCAGCAAATCGCAAAATATTTTCAGCAGATAATTCTGTTCTCCACAACAGTAATGCAAATGATATGCACGTGACCCAAGATTTGAACTCTTTCAGGGAGATTGAGTAACGGGTGTGTTTGATTTGTGTTTAAATTATCTCCCTTTTGGAAACCTGGCTGTCAAAAGTAGACATTTATTTTTATGTTGATATGTTTTATTGATATATTTTGTAATGATAAGGCTATTTATAATATAGTTATCGTATTTAAGCATTGACAAACTTCTGCAAATAAAATTTGTTAAGAAATTTGCAGAATCAAAATAATAACCATACCATTGTCTAGGTAACAAATGTTTTATATAATGCTTAATATTTACATTTTCAACTCATTCAAGGAACCATTGGCTATTAACCATATGGCCTACTTAGTATAACTTTGATGTTTGAAATATAAAAAAAGCAACCACCAAGCGAGACATATCCAAACACGCTCCTGTTACAGAAAGTGATTGAATTAGTTGACGATGGATACAAAATGAGATTTAGACATATCCAGGTTTGTTCCACTAGGATTCGAGCTTATGGCAATAGGAATTAAGGTTAATAAGTTTTCAATACTTTATATAGTCAACAAAAGGCATGATATAACAGAACATAAAAATCAACAATTGTAAAGGCTTCAAATGAATACTGCACAAAAAAATAGATGCAAAAACAGCTGTAAAATACCAATATCAAAAATAACCTAGGTAGCACTGAGGTTCGAATGTAAAAAATTAACCCCGAAAAACATGAGGTGGTGAGCAGCTAACAAAAAGTTTATATTTTAAAGCATTCTGGGGTTAAAGCTAATATAAATTTAAAGCCGAAAATTAACAAAATTTAGTCTCCCATTTTAAGCTATCCCAAAAACAAATAGATTGGGTACTACTCCTATGGAAGCAGGATCAAAAGGTATACTAAGTAGGCCATACTGTTAATAGCCAATGGTTCCTTGAACAAGTTGAAAATGTAAATATTAAACATTATATAAAACATTCGTCGCCTTGACAGTGGTATGCTTATTATTTTAATTCTGCATATTTCTTAGAAATTTTATTTGAAGAAGGTTGTCAATGTTTAAATACGATAAATATATTACAAATAGCTTTATCATTACAAAATATATCAATAAAACATATCAACATAAAAATAAATGTTTACTTTTGACAGCCAGGTTTCAAAAAGGGAGATAATTGAAATGCAAATGGAACACACCCGTTTATCTTTTCTTGATCGGCAATCATCGGACCAAAACTTTTCTTCACGAGGTATAATGATCGGCAATCATCGGAACAAAACAACCGAAAGTTAATTAGTCTCCACAACAATGGCGACGGCGGCAAACATGCACACGGATTTGCAGATTTCTAGTTGTTGGGAACATATTTCGACTTAAAACATGCATGAGTAGCTTAGTTAAGAAACCGCCGTATTCCAAATGGAATTTTCAAGGGAAAATGTTTTTCACCCAACATTTTTTCTGTCATTTAAAGTAATATTACACCAGTTTGTGGTGTAATATTACTTTAAATGACATAAAAAAATGTCAAAATGTCCATGGTTTTCTTAGGGGGAGGGAACCTTCTCCTAGAATCCACATATAAATTGTAGATCCAAATAAATTAAGCTGACTCACATTATATTGATATTTCATTTCTATTTCAGAAGATCCAAAGATTCACATTGATCTGTTTAATTTTGAAGACCCTGTGTACGAAGACAGTAAATATGTATTGACAAGTCCAAGATCTCTTGAAGCATGTGCTAAAGTTGGAGTCAAGGTAAATCATATACAGTACAAACAAGGTGTTACTCTTGATAATTACCCTGGCTGGTAATTTTTCACAGTACAATATATACTACTGTGAATGTGGGTGAAACATCAACAAATTACAGGGGCCGTCTTGGTCGTGACCGTATGGGAGTTGGATGTACAACTACCTATGCAATCAATGCCTATCACCACTGATGTTGTGAGTTCGAATCTCGATCAGGGCGAGGTGTACAACATAATGCAATAAAGTTTGTCAGTGACTTGCGACAGGTCAGTGGTTTTCTCCGGTTTCCTCCACCAATAAAACTGACCGCCACGATATAACTGAAATATTGTTGAAATTGGCGTTAAACACCATCAAACAAAAACCAACAAATTACATCCTGTATATTGTATAGAAATACATTGACAGGGTCATAAATATAGTTGTCAAGTCTAAAAAAAACACCAGAAATCATAGTGGTAACATGATGATTCACTGATATCAGACGACAGTGTTCTCTAACAGAAATAGTAATAAAGCTGTTGTTTGCAGCTATTGTTGGGTAATCTTTGTATAAATATGATCAAAACATTTGATCATTTGGTACCTCATATTGGGACCAAGTAAATGTGCTTTTCCAAATATTTATAACCTTTGGATTGTGTGCAACCTTATTTAACCATATCTTTTTATAACCAATGCAAATTCAACTTTCACTCAAATCATTAAATTAATAAATTTAAGTAAGTTAAAATAGGGTAGAATATCCTAAGTGGGAATGCTCCATAAATTACTGTAGGAAACACCAGAACAAAACAAACATTTCCCTGACATTGATGACAACACCACATGTGTTTCCTTCCCTGAGACTATAATATCCCCTCAGACTGCTGACGACTATCTCTTCTGAAAATACGATTTTGAATAAAAGTTTGATTCTTCATTTGTATAATTATGCAAGTTGAAAGTTTTAAAATCATTTGAAATGAAATCTTCAATCTAGTAGTTGAAATTTACTTGCCAACGGACAACTAAGGTTTGGAAATCTTCTTTCCCCTGACCAATATCCACTTGCCACAGGTGATGGGAAATGGGAATCCTAGAACACTGTGCTACCCAAAATATGAATCACTTCCGTGGTAGACAGTATTTTCAGCATGCCCATTCACGTACTACAGTACGTGTTTCACGTAGAATAAAAATCATGCGTGCACGTAGAGAAACCGTTGCGAGCACTGTATAAAAAAATACCTTTTATTTACAATTCAAAGTACGTATAATAGAGTTGTTCTGATTAGTTAATTTCGATAATATTATCCAATCAGAGCGATCCTTGCATATTTTAAGTGAGATGATATGATTTATAGACCGTGTCTGTCCCAATGTCCGTCACGAAAATATTACTTTGTGGTCGTCCAGTTGACGATTGAAATTTATTCACTCCCAGTTTCCACTGCCAATGGCATTAAATTCCGTTTTCAGTTTTATTAAAATGTCAGACAGAGACTTGAAATTTGTTTATTTATTCTGTCAGACCGACATGTTCCTATTTGTAATCGAAACTCCTATACGTATTAATGTAAACATCCTTTTAGTAGGAACGAGCACCTGCAAAACGTGGAACATTAAAACTGAAATATATTACTGAGCACAGAAATAAGTTGACTTCCACACTCCCCAAGTATCAAAGATTGTTTGTGTTTAACTAAATATGTTTTGAGATGCTTTTATATTGAAGATGACAACAAATTCATATTCTTAACTGAAATTAAAAATGTAGGTAAACCGGAAACTGACATTGATGTATAATATTCGGAACGTGATCGGACCATTAGATACGGATTGTTAGCCATATCTGCCTTATGTTTTTAGATAAAATTATGTATACAGAAAAACATTTAATTGAGTTGTTTAATGATCATGACTATATATAGGTAATCTTGCATTCAGTTCTGTATAAAAAACAAAATTTGACAGGTTATATACAATATTACAAAAAAATGGTGGGACAGGAAAAAAAAAAGTTTTCGCCAACTCAGAGTTACTCTGCGTAACATTTACAAAAACAGCATGGTGCACGACCTTGCGTGGAGAAAATGCAGTTAATTTTCTTTGTACCCCCAAATGAAGAGCTAGAGGGTACATTGCACCCCCAAAAATTTGGATGTACCCCCAAAAATGAAGGTAAAAGGGTACATGTACCCCCAGATGAAAAAACCTGTGGGCATGCTGTATTTTATACAACTTGATATGATTGACAGTTACAAAGTGACTACAAACATAAACATTACAATAGCAGTATCAATTAATGCTAACTTCATCAGTGGTGTAATGGTTAGCGTGCTCGTCTCGAGTGCGGTAGATCGTGGGTTAGCATGCTCGTCTCGAGTGCAGTAGATCGTGGGTTCGAGCCCCGATCGGGTCAAACCAAAGACTATAATATTGGTATTCGTTGCTTCTCTGCTAAGCACACAGCATTAAGTAGAGAGAGCATAGTCTGGTTGGCTTGGAATCAGGATAATGTGTCCTAGTAAGGTGACCTGTCTATCCGCAGACTGTTGTTTCAGTGAGCTAGCACTATAAAAATCCAACTAAGCATGTCGATCTAGTACAAAGTGGACCTCATCATCATTTCATAGAAAATTTACTTGTTCTCACCATGATATAGCTGAAATATTGCTGAATTGGTGTTAAACAACAATCACTCACTCACTCAATTAATGCTCATAGTTAATTATATACATCACATGTACTAATTCTACCATAATTACTTTCAGCCTGTTGATGTTCTGTATAAACCACTAGCAGATTTCCAAGAAGAACTTCTTCCTCAAGACATCCCTCTGAGAACCATATACAATATTTATGATGAACATGAGCAAGAAAGACAGCGTAAGTTCACTCAAAATGGCAGTTGTACTTGTAACAAATACAATTCATTGTGACTATTGTGACCTTTAAACATAACTGTGAAATATCAGTCTTAATTTCTATATACCGTTAGAATACCGGCAGTTTTCAAGGTAGAGGATGATTTTTTTTTGGTAACGTCATAAATGTGTTTGACTTCACACTGACCGATAATTTTCAGAATCAGAGAGAGTTCATTGATGCCAACAATATCAATTGGTGAGATCATAGAAAAAATGTCAAAATTAACAATAATTAGTATTTATAAACAATGTTATTGTACAATTACACGATTTATTGTCAGCAATGTTTCATTCATTTTTAAAACCATTTTAACTGCAGGGTTGCTTAAACTTTGTAAAGAGGAAAGAAAGTGTTTGGTAGAAGGAGAAGGTACCAGTAAGAAGACTAACAGGAGAAAACCAGGTCTAAATACTGGTACTAAAAAGACAACAGCAGCAAATAGAATGTCAAGAACTCCAAACAGAACCAGAATAACTAGGTCACAATCTGGTAAGAGGCTCAACTCTATGTGTGGTTAAATTTTCCCTGAATAACTAGATCACAATCTGGTAAGAGGCTCAACTCTATGTGTGGTTAAATTCTCCCTTACCAGCTCATCTAAATTTAAATGATATTCTTTCTAATTCCATTGATTAAGAATTCAATGTTTGATTGTTTGTTTGATGGTTTTTAATGCCACTTTCAACAATATTTCAGTTATATCATGGCGGTCAGTTTTATTGGTGGAGGAAACCGGAGGACCCGGAAAAAACCACCGACCTGTCGCAAGTCACTGACAAACTTTATCACATAATGTTGTATCACGTACACCTCACCCTGATGGAGATTCCAACTCACAACATCAGTGATGTCAAATTTTTTTTTAAAATAAAAATGAAACCAAAAAATATATATTGATTTTCAATTTTACAGATTTAAGCATTTCTCTATATATTAAAACCTTTAGTAAAGCTGTCAAAAGAGTTGAAATATTGAAATCGACAGTAAAAATATAGATTTGATGACCACGTTATCATTTCACTATTGAGTATTCCGCTGCAGCTCTCCGAGATATACATTATATAAATGGTAAAAAATACAGCTTGCTTAAAGTAATATGAAAGGCAAATATTGTGGAATTTTTGGATTAAATATTTTCACTTAATATGTCACTTAATTTTAACTAAAATCAACTGCATAACATTAAAAATCCGCTCAAAAGCAGATTTTAAGAGCAAATCACAAAATATTTGACAGCAGATAATTCTGTCTTCCCAGACAATAATGCAAATGATGTGCACGTGACCCAAGATTTGAACTCTTTTGGAGAGATTATCGCTCATGCACACTGTTCAGTTGATGAAAAAAATGTCGGATGCAAGTAAACAGAAACCTGGACCGAAGCAAAAACTTAACGATTCCACTAGAAAGCGGAACAAGCGTGAGGCAAATGCAAAGCTTTCTAGTTGTTGGGAACATATTTCGACTTGAAGCATGCATGAATAGCTTAGTAAAGGTACCGCCGTATTCCAAATTGAATTTTCAGAGGAAAATTTTCTTCACCCAAAACTGGTGTAATCTTCCTTTTATATTTATAGCTAATTGTTACATTTTGCAAATTTCAATTTACAGAAGAAGATTTAAAGAAGACAAAAAGCAGTTTACAGAGAACAAGAACGGCTTGGGCTACATCTGTTGGTCATAAGAGGGTCACTAATGATGAATTAAACAACAGGTAATGTCATCTAGCAAGTAACAGCTGGAATTAAAAAACAAAGCCTGGAATACTTTTAATCTATGGAATAACATTTTTTAAACAAATACTACATTCTCACAACAGTTTCAAAAGCCAATCGAAAAACTGTAGAAACAGGCAAAGTCAATACCCCTAAATTATGACTATTTGAACGTTGCCATTTTTCATCACCATTTTCAGTAGACATTACCAGTATCTAATTTGTGTAATGCAGAGTGATCCCCCCTCTTATAAGACTACCCTTCTGCAATGAAGAGTGTGACCTTTGGTGGGAGGGATCTTAAAGAGTTACAAATGCAAATCTTTGAAACTTTGCAGAATGTCCATCCGTCTGTCACTCCTTTGATTTCCACTCACTAACTGAAAGTTCCCATTAAGCAAATCATTTGAAATTTATACTCAATGTCAGAAGTCATAAAAGGAAGGCCAAGTTTGATTTCAGACTGACCACTTTTTTCTTTCTGGAGTTATGTCCCTGTATTATTTTCCTGGAAGCAGAGGCATCCGTGTCCAATGGACACATTCTTCCATTTTATGTTATGATTTTATAATTTTATTACAGAGTAAAAGAACTCCACGAGGAAAGTTTGAAATTGAGAGAAGAGCTATTATCAAGAAAAGACAAAAGAAATGTACCAAGGTATGAAAATGTTGATTAAAACAGATTTATTAATTTTATCCAAACTACTACCGGTAGTATTTTATTATTTCTTCTTCTGTTCTCTGGAATATTTTTTCCCATCCATTAATCAGCCAGTATATAATTATTAAGCTGGAATGATTTTCAGCAGTTTTTCTCTGAAAATTGTTTTCCAAAAGTTGCTGGACATGGTCAGAACAGGTAAAAAATTACCATTTTGAAAGGGGGTGTAGATGGTTTCAGCTATTTTCTATTGATTTTCAGTTATTTTATTTTCTATCCAGAATCATCCCAGATTAAGAAAGGATATGGATGTAAATGAACATGAGAGACTATCCAACATTACACTTAGAGACTGTAAATGAACATGAGAGACTATCCAACATTACACTTAGAGACTGTAAATGAACATGAGAGACTATCCAACATTACACTTAGAGATTGTAAATGAACATGAGAGACTATCCAACATTACACTTAGAGACTGTAAATGAACATGAGAGACTATCCAACATTACACTTAGAGACTGTAAATGAACATGAGAGACTATCCAACATTACACTTAGAGACTGTAAATGAACATGAGAGACTATCCAACATTACACTTAGAGACTGTAAATGAACATGAGAGACTATCCAACATTACACTTAGAGACTGTAAATGAACATGAGAGACTATCCAACATTACACTTAGAGACTGTAAATGAACATGAGAGACTATCCAACATTACACTTAGAGACTGTAAATGAACATGAGAGACTATCCAACATTACACATAAAGACTGTAAATGAACATAGAGACTATCCAACATTATACTTAGAGACTGTAAATGAACATGAGAGACTATCCAACATTACACTTAGAGACTGTAAATGAACATGAGAGACTATCCAACATTACACTTAGAGACTGTAAATGAACATGAGAGACTATCCAACATTACACTTAGAGACTGTAAATGAACATGAGAGACTATCCAACATTACACTAAGAGACTGTAAATGAACATGAGAGACTATCCAACATTACACTTAGAGACTAAATTAACATGAGAGATTCTCCAACATTACACTTAGAGACTGTAAATGAACATGAGAGACTATCCAACATTACACATAAAGACTGTAAATGAACATAGAGACTATCCAACATTATACTTAGAGACTGTAAATGAACATGAGAGACTATCCAACATTACACTTAGAGACTGTAAATGAACATGAGAGACTATCCAACATTACACTTAGAGACTGTAAATGAACATGAGAGACTATCCAACATTACACTTAGAGACTGTAAATGAACATGAGAGACTATCCAACATTACACTTAGAGACTGTAAATGAACATGAGAGACTATCCAACATTACACTTAGAGACTGTAAATGAACATGAGAGACTATCCAACATTACACTAAGAGACTGTAAATGAACATGAGAGACTATCCAACATTACACTTAGAGACTAAATTAACATGAGAGATTCTCCAACATTACACTTAGAGACTGTAAATGAACATGAGAGACTATCCAACATTACACATAAAGACTGTAAATGAACATAGAGACTATCCAACATTATACTTAGAGACTGTAAATGAACATGAGAGACTATCCAACATTACACTTAGAGACTGTAAATGAACATGAGAGACTATCCAACATTACACTTAGAGACTGTAAATGAACATGAGAGACTATCCAACATTACATTTAGAGACTGTAAATGAACATGAGAGACTATCCAACATTACACTTAGAGACTGTAAATGAACATGAGACTATCCATCATTACACTTAAAAACTGTAAATGAACATGAGAGACTATCCAACATTACACTTACAGACTGTAAATGAACATGAGAGACTATCCAACATTACACTTAGAGACTGTAAATGAACATTAGAGACTATCCAACATTACACTTAGTGACTGTAATTGAACATGAGAGACTATCCAACATTACACTTAGAGACTGTAAATGAACATTAGAGACTATCCAACATTACACTTAGAGACTGTAAATGAACATGAGAGACTATCCAACATTACACTTAGAGACTGTAAATGAACATGAGAGACTATCCAACATTACACTTAGAGATTGTAAATGAACATGAGAGACTATCCAACATTACACTTAGAGACTGTAAATGAACATGAGAGACTATCCAACATTACACTTAGAGATTGTAAATGAACATGAGAGACTATCCAACATTACACTTAGAGACTGTAAATGAACATGAGAGACTATCCAACATTACACTTAGAGACTGTAAATGAACATGAGAGACTATCCAGCATTACACTTAGAGATTGTAAATGAACATGAGAGACTATCCAACATTACACTTAGAGACTGTAAATGAACATGAGAGACTATCCAACATTACACTTAGAGACTGTAAATGAACATGAGAGACTATCCAACATTATACTTAGAGACTGTAAATGAACATGAGAGACTATACAACATTACACTTAGAGACTGTAAATGAACATGAGAGACTATCCAACATTACACTTAGAGACTGTAAATGAACATGAGAGACTATCCAACATTACACTTAGAGACTGTAAATGAACATCTCTTTTATTTCTGCTGTACATTTCAGTCACAGTAGGATGACTGGTCTTCAATAATGACCATAACTCATACCCTTAAATGTGTATGAAATGACACCGAGCATGCACCATGATGGGGTAGTGAAATTGCATACATGTACCAAATCTGTATTAGAGTTTATTTGATTTTATTTCAGTCCTAAACCACATTCTAAATCAGCTCCTATTAGAAGGGCAAGAAGTACATCGAGTTTAATGTCAACAGGAAGTTCATGTTTACTGAATAGAAGTGTAATTGACAGTGCTCAACCATTATCTAATGCAAGACTAAGGAAGACCCTGAATAAATCTATAAATACCAGCCAAGTGGTTGTTACTCCAAGGGTAGGTAACTCTATGCTGAAGAAAACGTTAAAGAAGTCTGTAGATATTAGACAGGTGGTTTTTATTCCAAGAGTAATATGATTGTACACAGAAGAAAGCAATGAATAAATTAGGAGATAACTGTATTGTATTTTAAGCTTTGCGGACATAAATTGTCGGTTTTATAATCGCAAATTGAGTTTACCTAGTGGCGCGTCTAAAAATCACACAAATTAAAACTCTGCATATTGACGGATGTGTGAGTGACTGATGTTTTATGCCAATGAGAAATTTTTCAGCTATGTTGTGGTGAGAATCAGTTACATTTGATTGAGATGATGATGATGTACGCATTGTTCAAGTTGGAATTTTCTAGTGCTAGCTCAATGAAACAGTCTACAGGGTTAAAATGTCACTCCACTCGGACACTTTATCCCAATTCCAAGCCAGCCAGTCTTTGCTCATACTCCTGAATGCTTCATGTTAATCACAGAAGAAGCAAATACTATAAAGACTAAACTACTTCAACATTTAAGAAATATATATATGGAGAAATTTTCCTAAAATAAAAAAAATTATATAAATGATATACATGTGGTTCTCTCCGGGCACTCCGGCTTCTTCCACCACTAAAACTGGTCGCCATGATATAGCTGAAATATTGCTGAAAGTGGCGTTAAGCACCAAAAATCAAATCAAATCAATCATGTATTAGGCTTTTACACATATTTTATATTTAATATGTTATATGTTCAATTTTTGAACAGGTTATACGATATAACTTACCTAGTTTGGGGTAGTTTACACTTAATAACCTGTTCAAAAATTGAACATATTCCTTATAATATAATTTTTACAACAAAATTAAATGATTCCTCAATTTTAATTACGATTATTTCATGGGACTATTTGAATTTGTCGTTGGCGAATGAATATGTTGGGGATATCACAATACCAACCTACATTATCAGGTATAACCAATGTTGTTCCAGGCAGATCAGCCAATCAGATTGCAGTATTCACATCAAATTAAAATATTACTTAATATTGAAGGATCAGAAGATTCTAGAATTAATGATGACCAAAGGTGAACAGGAAAGAGCATTGAACCGTGACAAATTTGTCGCTGATCTAACTTGGGAACACCAAAGAAAATTAGAGGAGGAGTCTAAAGTTCAGTCAGAGATGAAAAGACGGAGGCTACTAGCTGAGGAAAACAGAATAAAGATGTTGAAGAAAGTGAGAATAGTTACTATTAAATTTATTTGTCAATCATTTGTAAATTTTCCTTAATTTATTTCCATTTACACAAGATAATATCTATCATCAAGCAACAAGTGTGCTATACAATCAAACCTGTATATAAAGGGCACTCATGGGAACCTGAAAATGTGCCCTTTATGAGCATTTGTCCTTTATATACAGGTTAAAATTATATGCAGTATTCATTGTTGGGAAAATGAGACTGCCCTTTACAGTTAGTGATTTGTTATCTTGAGGTGCCCTTTACAGTTAGTGATTTATTATATTGAGGTGCCCTTTACAGTTAGTGATTTGTTATATTGAGGTGCCCTTTACAGTTAAAGATTATTATATTGAGGTGCCCTTTACAGTTAATGATTTATTATATTGAGGTGCCCTTTACAGTTAGTGATTTGTTATATTGAGGTGCCCTTTACAGTTAGTGATTTGTTATATTGAGGTGCCCTTTACAGTTAATGATTTATTATATTGAGGTGCCCTTTACAGTTAGTGATTTGTTATATTGAGGTGCCCTTTACAGTTAGTGATTTATTATATTGAGGTGCCCTTTACAGTTAGTGATTTGTTATATTGAGGTGCCCTTTACAGTTAGTGATTTGTTATATTGAGGTGCCCTTTACATTTAGTGATTTGTTATATTGAGGTGCCCTTTACAGTTAGTGATTTGTTATATTGAGGTGCCCTTTACATTTAGTGATTTATTATATTGAGGTGCCCTTTACAGTTAGTGATTTGTTATATTGAGGTGCCCTTTACAGTTAGTGATTTGTTATCTTGAGGTGCCCTTTACAGTTAGTGATTTGTTATATTGAGGTGCCCTTTACATTTAGTGATTTGTTATCTTGAGGTGCCCTTTACAGTTAAAGATTGTTATATTGAGGTGCCCTTTACAGTTAGTGATTTGTTATATTGAGGTGCCCTTTACAGTTAGTGATTTGTTATATTGAGGTGCCCTTTACAGTTAGTGATTTGTTATATTGAGGTGCCCTTTACAGTTAGTGATTTATTATATTGAGGTGCCCTTTACAGTTAGTGATTTGTTATATTGAGGTGCCCTTTACAGTTAGTGATTTGTTATATTGAGGTGCCCTTTACATTTAGTGATTTGTTATATTGAGGTGCCCTTTACAGTTAGTGATTTGTTATATTGAGGTGCCCTTTACATTTAGTGATTTATTATATTGAGGTGCCCTTTACAGTTAGTGATTTGTTATATTGAGGTGCCCTTTACAGTTAGTGATTTGTTATCTTGAGGTGCCCTTTACAGTTAGTGATTTGTTATATTGAGGTGCCCTTTACATTTAGTGATTTGTTATCTTGAGGTGCCCTTTACAGTTAAAGATTGTTATATTGAGGTGCCCTTTACAGTTAGTGATTTGTTATATTGAGGTGCCCTTTACAGTTAGTGATTTGTTATATTGAGGTGCCCTTTACAGTTAGTGATTTGTTATATTGAGGTGCCCTTTACAGTTAGTGATTTATTATATTGAGGTGCCCTCTAGCGCATGCCTGGAACAGGAAGTTGACAAGATTTTGGTTTGATCAAAAAAGTTGAAATTTGTTTGATATACTGAACATTTAGAAGCAATACTTTGTAGACATCTTGTATTGACACTACCACACATATTCTCTTTCATTGTAATCATAGAAAAAACCTAAATCCAATATTTGTAATATTTTTCAAACTGAAAATTATCGCCGCCAAATCTGATAACCGGAAGTAAACAAATCTTACAATTCTATCAAAACAACAAGGCCAAATCGAGACAGTTACCTTGTACCCTTGTGTCGCCCAAGGGACGAAGATCTAATTGTAAGTCTATCTGTATTAACTACCTGCTATTTTCCATTCTATTACTACTGTCTCATACACCATGAACACGATAAAAACAGTACTCACAACCATCATTCTCTTACTATTTTTGGCAAATTGTGTCCAGTTAGATTTTATTGTCAACTGCAAAACTGTAGGTCAAAATAAAAACATCAAAGAAAATAAAGAGGCACCAGATAAGTCTTGGTCAGTAACAATTGCAAACCAAGACACGTACAAGTCAAGCATCTCCACAACATCCATGATGGTGCTGACAAGAAAAACCAAAACTATCAAATATGATAGACTGGTATTGACATACCTATGTAGCATTCTCCTAACAAATTCATATGCACCTGAGCCAAACCCTGGTCTACCTAAATACCCCTGTGGATCCTGTAACAAAGCTTGCACTTGGAAACAAAAAGCGGTATGTTGTGACAGTTGTGATCAGTGGTACCACATAAATTGCCAAGGTATCGACGAGAAAATGTATAAAATACTAGATAAAAGCAATCTCTCATGGAATTGTATAAACTGTGGTATGCCAAACTTCTCCACAACTTTTTTCAATAGTACCATACCTGAATTATCGAATACCTACTCAGAATTAGAAATAAGCAATGATTCTGAAAATGAAAGCACTGATAATATTGGATTACCAACATACACATCATCACCAATCCAGATAAATCAAACACAGTCATCATCGACAACCAAGAAAAAGCAAGGTAAAAATAAAAAGGACTCCCACACGTCAAAAAAATCTGAACCACTAAGAGTGCTTACAATAAATTTTCAGTCGATAAAGAACAAAAAACCTGAAGTAGAACTTATCATTGAATCTTGTAAACCCAGCATAATATTTGGTACCGAGACATGGCTCTCAAATGACATCTCTCCATATGAATACATCCCATCCTCTAAATACAACATTTATACAAAAAACAGAAAGGATGGCTATGGGGGAGTATTACTGGCTATCTCAAACCAGCTGACATCCACACAAATCACAAAAGCAGGTACCGATTTAGACCTTGAAACAAACTGCGAAAATGTGTGGGCAAAAATATCATATGAAGGCAACAAATCACTTTACCTTTGCACATACTATCGACCACCATCCGATAAAGGTGAATCATTAGAACAACTTGGTATCTCACTGAATAGAGTCTTATGTAAGAAAACAAACTCTAACATCTGGGTAAGTGGCGATTTCAACCTTGGCCACATAGACTGGAATACACCAGCAGTCATACCTAACAAACCTGAAGCTTCACTACACCAACAACTCCTC
Source organism: Bathymodiolus brooksi (assembly GCA_963680875.1). Lineage (NCBI taxonomy): Eukaryota > Metazoa > Mollusca > Bivalvia > Mytilida > Modiolidae > Bathymodiolus > Bathymodiolus brooksi. Next base: position 73,925,867 of record OY804587.1, read on the forward strand.
GATATATTACATGACAACAACCTAACACAAGTCATAAACAAGAACACCCGAAAAGACACAACACTAGATCTGCTGTGCATGACAAACCCATCATTTGTAAATAGAGTAGAAACATTACCACCAATCGGTGCGAGTGATCATGATATAGTATACAGTGAAATAAACCTAGCCCTGCCGCAAAATAAACAACAAGCTCACAAAGTGTTAAACTACAAAAAGGCACAATGGGATCAAATAGAAAAAGACCTCACTGAAACTTACAAACAACTAAAAAAAGATCAGGATAAAATGAGTCTAGACGAATTATGGAACATCTTCAAAACCAATGTCCAAGAGACTATCCATAAGTATATTCCAACAAAAAGCATTGGCAACAAATCAAGATTACCTTGGGTAAATAACCAACTAAAAAAGTTAATTAACAAGAAAAACAAGTTATATAAAAAGAAAAAATGTAATCCCAAGTATAAAGAACAATATCAGAAAACTAAAGCCAAGCTCCAGAACGAAATGAGAAACTCATACTGGCGATATATAGAAAACATGATTTTTGATATTGAAATAAATGAACCAGATCAACCAAGCTTCAAAAATACACCCAAAAAACTTTATTCTTACATAAAAAGCCAGAAAAATGAAAACATCGGCATAGCTCCCCTACGAAGTGAAGGTACCCTACACTCACATCCATCTGAGAAAGCAAATATACTAAACAAACAGTTTCAGTCTGCTTTTACATCTGAAGCAAACACTAACATTCCAGATAAAGGTCCTAGTACTCATCCCACAATGGAACCCATAAAAATCTCTAGGGATGGTGTTTATAAACTCATCAAAAACATAAACCCTAGTAAAGCTACTGGTCCTGACACCATCGCAGGCAGAGTACTGAAAGAAAATATTGATATATGTACAGACATCCTCACATTATTATTCACCAAATCATTGGAAACAGGCAAAGTACCATCTGACTGGAACCACGCAAATGTCACGCCTGTTCTCAAAAAAGGAGATAAACACAACCCAGGCAACTACAGACCTATATCCATAACATGCATAGCTTGCAAATTACTCGAACATATTTTTGCCAGCAACATGATGCAACATCTAGAAACCAACAACATACTTTATGAATTACAGCATGGATTTAGGGCAAAACGATCATGTGAGTCACAAATAATTTCTTTAATACATGATTTATCACAAAACAATGACAAAAATATACAAACAGATTTGATAATAATGGACTTCGCAAAAGCTTTCGACAAGGTACCACACAAAAGACTGCTGTACAAAATGAAATACTTTGGCATATCAGAACAAATCATAAACTGGGTTAAATCTTTTCTCTCAAACAGAACTCAAACAGTACTTTTAGAAAATATGACATCATCAAAAATACCAGTCACATCCGGTGTCCCACAAGGTACAGTTCTGGGACCAATACTTTTTCTAATCTACATTAACGACCTCCCTGAATACATCAAACATAGCCGTATCCGACTTTTTGCAGATGACAGTATGATCTATCGACAAATCAAATCACAAAGCAACTGCCTCAAGCTCCAAGAAGATCTCGAAGCTGCCATAAAATGGGAACAAGACTGGCTCATGTCATTTCACCCAGACAAGTGTAACATCATGAATATAACAACCAAGAGAAATCCAATCCACTTTTACTATAACATGCATGGCCATATATTAGAATCTGTTCAACACGCAAAATATCTAGGTGTCACAATCTCAACAGACCTAAAATGGAACACCCACATCCAACAAACTGCCGCCAAAGCAAACAAATCATTATGTTTTATCAGAAGAAATCTAAAAGTACAATCACAAACGATAAAAGAACGAGCATATCAAACCCTAATAAGACCCAAATTAGAATACTGCTGCACTGTTTGGGATCCTCACACAAACGAAAACATCAACTCGCTAGAAAAGGTACAGCGACGGGCAGCCAGGTATACATGCAACAGACATCATAACACCAGCAGTGTGTCTGAGATGTTAAACACCATGAATTGGCAAACTCTACAAGAATGCCGACTAAGAACTAGGCTCATAATGTTTCACAAAGTAATAAATGAAAATATCGCTATCCCTACACAAAATATATTACTTCAGAGCCAGTCTACGACAAGATCTTCCCGAAAAGACTCCTACAGACAAATCCAATGCAACAAAGACAGTTATAAATTTTCTTTCTTTTGTCAAACCATTAAAGACTGGAACAAATTATCCCCTGACATAACCAAAAACACCACTACAGAATCCTTCAAGGGTGCACTCACTCACAATGTGCTCCTTGATACTTATCCACACAGAATAAAATAAACAGAAATCATGTTTTTATCTTAATAAATGAAAAATAAAAAATAAAAAAATTGTAAAAATCCTAAATTAAAAGAAAAATTGTAAAAACTGATAATATAAAACTAAAAAATAAAATAAAAATTATATCAAATAAATTATCTATGTTCTGAAATTTTTTATAAATTTGAAAACATTTTACCAGGCATGCGCCGGAAAGTAAACATCAGTACGTTGATGGTTTTCCGTAACCAAAGAAGAAGAAGAAGAAGAAGATAGGTACTTTATTACCTCCATCTTACTTGAGGGTGAAAGAACACAAACAAAAAATAAGCATACATGTAGTAAGTACAAAAAGTACACAAAAAGTACACACAATGTAAAAATACAAACAATAACTGACAACAAAGTACAAAAAGTACACACAATGTAAAAATACAAACAATAACTGACAACAAAGTACAAAAAGTACACACAATGTAAAAATACAAACAATAACTGACAACAATGTAGCACAATATTCATATCAATCATACACAAAATGTAGAATACCAATAAACAACCATGATACAAATATTCATATCAATCATATACATAATGTGACTGAGTAGAATACCAATAAACAGCCATGATACAAATATTTTGATTTATTATCAATCAGTAGATGACCTGGTTTCCTGTCAGAATTCATGCCCTTTCATTATTAATCTATAATTTTAGATAGAATCAGAAAGAAGAAGAGAACGGAGGGAAAAGGCTGTACTAGAAAGAAAAGAAAAATCATTACATCAAACTATGCAGAAATGGGAAACGTTGTCCAAAACACAACAAAAACAAAAGGTTGGTTTTAATATAAATGTTTGATATTTGGAAGTCGAAAAGATTTGATCAAATTTATATTTATATATTTAGTTGACATGCTTTATTTTCTGCATGATATTAAACATATACTTTGTTTATGTATTGTCTTAATTTGAGAAATTATACAAATTTGGTTGCCATAGAAGCATAATATTGCATGAAAATTTAAAAATTATACAAAATTCTACAAAGCATAATACTGCATGAACATTTATACATATGCATATGTAGGTATGATAAAATTATACAAAAATAATTAAAATATTAAAAAAAATATTATAGGCCATTGATTAAAAATATAAAACTTTGTGTATGATTAGGAACTTCAAATGATGGAAAGAAAAGATAAGGAACAATTAAAGAGAAGACTACAGGTATTGTTTTTCTGTGTGGAAAAAGTTATCTCCCTTACACAAGAGACTAACCTATTATGGGGGTCATTTTCATCATGCATTCTGACAGGAGTAAAGTGGGTCATAGAAGAGGGAAAACTTGACATGCAATTAGAAATTATGGTGAACCGGAAAACAAATTTTCCGAAGTATTTATTATTGTTTAATGTCCACCGAGCAGTATTTCGGCTATATACAGGACGAGAACAAGTTCAATAATACATAAAAATCGTTTTCAGGGATGTACTCTATCACATCCTCCCTTTTGCTGTTGCCATTTCTTACCTTTCACTCTATATTAATTCGGTACCAATAAAGCTTTATTATGTCCATGACTAATTAACACTGAAGTTTATTTTACCTGTTTGTTATCCCCTCGCCAACGAAGTTGCGATGGGATATAGTAACGCTACTGTCCTTTCTTCCGTCCGTCCGTCCGTCCGTCCGTAACATCCTTGTGAACACTCTAGAATCAACATCCTTCAATGGATTTTGACCAAACTTGGTACACACTTAGTCCTTAGGAGAGTCTGGAACCCTGTTGATTTTCAAGGTCAAGGTCACAGGATCTAATTTTTACCTTGTGAACACTAGAATCAACATCCTTCAATGGATTTTGACCAAACTTTTTACATACTTAGATCTTACGATAGTTTGGAACCCTATTAATTTTCAAGGTCAAAGGTCAAGGTCACAGGGTCTAATTTTTACCTTGTGAACACTAGAATCAACATCCTTCAATGGATTTTGGTCAAACTTGGTACATACTTTGTCCTTAAGAGAATCTGGAACCCTATTGATTTTCAAGGTCATAGGTCAAGGTCACCAGATAAAAATTTTAGGCGAGGGGATATGCCACACTTTGCATTGCCCTTGTTTTACTTAAATCATATGATTGCAGAACAAAGCATGTTATGTTGTATGCTGTAGCCATTTACTATTAACTTTATATTTATTATCCCCTCGCCAACGAAGTTGCGAAGGGATATAGTAATGCTACCGTCCATCCGTCCGTCCTTCCGTAACATCCTTGTGAACTCTCTAGAATCAACATCCTTCAATGGATTTTGACCAAACTTAGTACATACTTAGTCCTTAAGAGGATTTGGAACCTATTGATTTTCAAGGTCAATGGTCAAGGTCACAGGGTCTAATTTTTACCCTGTAACATCCTTGTGAACACTCTAGAATCAACATCCTTCAATGGATTTTGACCAGACTTGGTACATACTTAGTCCTTAAGAGAATCTGGAACCCTGTTGATTTTCAAGGTCAAAGGTCAAGGTCACAGGGTCTAATTTTTATCCTGTATTATCCTTGTGAACACTCTAGAATCAACATCCTTCAATGGATTTTGACCAAACTTGGTACATACTTAGTCCTTAGGAGAATCTGAAACCCTATTGATTTTCAAGGTCAAAGGGCAATTTTTTAGGCGAGGGTATATAGCTGTTTTGCATGTAAACATATTTTTATTGACCTTTATGGAACACTTGTTATTTGGAGGATGAAATCAGGGATCTGAATTTTTACAATTTCCAAACATTTCTGGATTACCTCCCTTAATCTGTTTCATTATTAAATATTTAGGGCTATATCCATTTAGAACATTTATGGTACTCAGTGAAAACATGCTGAAAATAGGGTAAATACCCATAATAGCAACTAAATTTTTGTCCTGCTACATTTTTAGCTCACCTTGGTTGATTTCTAAAAAATCTTCTCCTCTGAAACCTAGTGGCCAAATGAACCGAAATTTGGTAGGCAGAATCTATGGAAGGTTTTATATAAAGTTTCCTCAAAACAGAATGAAAAGTGAGTGACACAGGCTCAGCCCACTGAGCCTCTAGTTTTATGAATTTTATTTAGGTACTCACCTAGTATAATAGTGATTTCAAAGTGACTTCCTTTGGTGCCATGTATGTTCCAATAGAACAGTCCTTAATGGTTTGGAAAGGGGGGATAAAAAAATAAGATGTTTAATGTTTTAACCATAAAATTGTTAAGATAGGATTTCAAGAAATTAAAGCTTATTAAGCTTATACATTATGTTTATTTCAAGACAAGGAACAAAAAAATAAAAGAAAGAGATGAAACAGAAATGAACGAGCTTGTAACACAACATCAAAATTATGAAATGAAATCTGTAGCCCAAAGGAAACATGACCGTTTGTTGAGAGATAGCTTAGTAAGTTTTATATAGTGGTATGCATGTTTGCTCTCTGTAATAATAGGTCGTTAATTATTTATATACGATATGCATTTTGGTCAATATTTGTATTATCTTAACTTGTGGGGTGAGATATATATTTTATATTGCATGACTTTTGGGGTTTATCAAATATCTGTGTGTTGTAGAATATAGAAAAATTAAAGTTTGTAAATGAAACACAGTAATACTTAATCACAAATAATGAAGGAGATCGCATATCACAGAAAAAAAATTTAATAACAAGTTATACTGATTATTTTTTAATAATAATATACAAAACATTACACAGAAAACTAAAGATCAAGCAACACAAACCCCTCTAAAAACTGGAGGTGCTCCGGAAGGGTAAGAAATTCCTGCTCCACGAGTTGCTCTTGTTACAAACCCATGGTAAGTTATGAAAGTGATCAAAAAGATTAATGCATAAAAGAAAAAAGTAAGTAGGTTTCGTTCATGTATTTATCATTTTTATATATTTACCTTTTAAGCGTAACTTTCCAAATACATTCACATATATATTACATATTTTAGCCATCCCACAACATATTTATTTTCATCAAAAGTACAATCGCTGTTCAAGATTAAAAAAAAACGCACCTATTTCTATGTACTGTTATACCATTTCCGTTATAACCCAGAGCTCCAGATAAGCTGCGTATTTGCGTTTTTTACGCTATGAAAACGAGTAAAAACGCATGTATTATTAGATTAGAGTGTACATTTATGCATACATATTGCTGTGTAAGCAAACATTCCAAATGCGGAGCGTACTTGTACGCTATTGACGATAATACATCGTGTACATAAACAATACATTTTTGACTTTGAGAAATTCCCTGTAATTACTTCTCTTTATACTTTGAGAAAGAGAAAGTTTATACATCCGAGGTGTACCGAATGTTTGCCTTTCTAAGCATCGATGTCAAAAGAGATCTGATTGGATGTTTAGGATAAATCATTCAATCACGGTCAATATTACAAATAAATGCGGTTTAGTTAAGAACTAAAACGAAAGTGAATTTGGGAACACGTTATTCGTTGAAAATGAGCAAGAACATGAATAAGCGCGCTACGAAAAATTATATACTTTTATAAAAGTTCCTGACAGTTTCATCTGTGTCTAGTGACAGTATAGTTAAAGGAATCATTGATGACATTATCAACACGGCTGTGAAAACTGCCGAAGTCGACGAGCAAAAAACAAATTATTTACAACATTTTATTAATAAACATGACACAATCGTGTCAAATTAAACAGAGATATACATTTCACTTGCATCCTGTGTTTATTGAATAACACTTGTGTCCAACATAATTTTAAAAGTGTACATGTAAGCAATCTTTTCTGAAGTAGAGAGTACAACAGTGCAAAGGATATATGCAAATACGCATCATTTTCAAAAGTAGGGGGTAATTACCCTTTGGACTTGAAAATTATCTGGAGCTCTGTAACCCAGCTTTCATTTCAATGATAGAAATGGAATTATTTTGTGGCATTTCTAATAACATTTGATTGATTGATTAATTGGTTATTGCTTAACGTCCAGCGTCAAATATTACATGCATATTCAGGAAGACAAAAAATTCAATATTATCAACAAACTAAATAGAAATGAAGTAGGAATGCGACAACCTGGTAACAACTTTAGACTGCCTCTAGAAAAGTGTAGAGAGCTGGATGGGGACGGTAAATTTAATCTTCTGTAGTGGCTACGATTTGCCTACTCTTTTTCGAAATCTTAAGAACTAGGTCTTTTACATGCAGGGAGCATGGCATTAACTTAACATGTTACTCACTATGGTCTTCAGTCAGGCTTTCTGTATTTTAACCATGACAACCTCCCTTTCGAGAGGACACCCCCTATACACCACCTGGGAATTTGCTGGGCAACTCTGTAGGTCAAGCCCTGGGAACTGTTGCCAATACCCAGAATATTTTTGGGTATTGGCGAAATTACGTTTGTAATAACTAAGCAGTTAAGATCCAAGAAATCAAAGTTGATTATCCATCATAGACATTGTAGTAAATTGTGTATTGTTGCATGTATATGTCAGAACAATATAAAATACAAACAAATTACATAAAGTTACAACATAAAATTCAAAATTGAGTTTCTGTTCATTTATAGATAAAGATGCTAAACAACAGAAAAGAAAGAGATCAGTTTGAAAGTCAACATGAAACTGTGGAAAAGCAATCAAGGTTAGTTTCCAATGAAATTTCAATATTAAACTTAAAACAAATGTTCTGAAGTTTTCTGTAAACTATTTTGACTACTACTCTATGTATCAATCGTCCAAATAACGTAATTGATATAAACCGTAATATTTACTTCATGCAGACAATAAAACCATAGTCAGTAGTCCCCCTTATAAGGCCACTGCTGCCAAAGGTCAAATTCCTTGAAAAAAAAAGAACTGGGTGAATATATGGTTAGTTGTACTTTTGTTTATATTTTTCTAAACACGAATTTGGTGAAATAATAGTTATTAAAGGATCGTTAAATTTGTTGTAAATTTGTTATATGTCAGTTATTTTATTATGATAAATGATTTAATTGAACAAACTTGTGATTTTCTAGTGATAATTTAAAGGGAGCAGTAAGAAATATGAATATGAAAATGACCGAATCAGAGAGGAAATATCAAGAGCTCTTACATCAGAGAGATTTACAAATGAATCTTAACAAGTAAGTCAGACAGGAAATATCAAGAGCTCTTACATCAGAGAGATTTACAAATGAATCTTAACAAGTAAGTCAGACAGGAAATATCAAAAGCTCTTACATCAGAGAGATTTACAAATGAATCTTAACAAGTAAGTCAGACAGGAAATATCAAAAGCTCTTACATCAGAGAGATTTACAAATGAATCTTAACAAGTAAGTCAGACAGGAAATATCAAGAGCTCTTACATCAGAGAGATTTACAAATGAATCTTAACAAGTAAGTCAAACAGGAAATATCAAAAGCTCTTACATCAGAGAGATTTACAAATGAATCTTAACAAGTAAGTCAGACAGGAAATATCAAAAGCTCTTACATCAGAGAGATTTACAAATGAATCTTAACAAGTAAGTCAGACAGGAAATATCAAAAGCTCTTACATCAGAGAGATTTACAAATGAATCTTAACAAGTAAGTCAGACAGGAAATATCAAGAGCTCTTACATCAGAGAGATTTACAAATGAATCTTAACAAGTAAGTCAGACAGGAAATATCAAGAGCTCTTACATCAGAGAGATTTACAAATGAATCTTAACAAGTAAGTCAGACAGGAAATATCAAGAGCTCTTACATCAGAGAGATTTACAAATGAATCTTAACAAGTAAGTCAGACAGGAAATATCAAAAGCTCTTACATCAGAGAGATTTACAAATGAATCTTAACAAGTAAGTCAGACAGGAAATATCAAAAGCTCTTACATCAGAGAGATTTACAAATGAATCTTAACAAGTAAGTCAGACAGGAAATATCAAAAGCTCTTACATCAGAGAGATTTACAAATGAATCTTAACAAGTAAGTCAGACAGGAAATATCAAGAGCTCTTACATCAGAGAGATTTACAAATGAATCTTAACAAGTAAGTCATTTAGGTGGTTATAAGGGCAATGGTTATGGTGTTTAATGCCACTTTCAACAATATTTCATTTATATCGTGGTGGTCAGTTTTTTTGGTGGAGAAAACTGGAGTACCTGGAGAAAACTACTGACCTACCGCCAGTCACTGACAAAATCTATCACATAATGTTGTATACCTCGCCATGATCAGGATTCAAACTCACAACTTTAGTGGTGATTGCACAGGTAGTTGTGAATCTAACTACCATACAATGATGACCATGACTGCCATTTTTTTTCCAAGTCAATATTAACATGTAAAGAAAGCTTCTTCTCAGAAACAATTAACATTATTGAATCTAAATTGTATAGTAATGATCATTGGATGGTCCATTATAAAGTTTACATTTGTTATGCCATTGTTGCTAGACGCAGGGGGCATTAAGTTTTACCCATGTCCTCCATCCATTTATCTCACAATTGTTTTCCGCTCAATAACATAAGTTCCCCTAAAGCAAATCATTTGAAATTCATGCACAAAATCAGGCACCATAAAAGGAAGACCAAGTTCAATTCTGACTTTACAATTTTTTCTGTTCTGGAGTTATGCCTCTTGATTTTCTGAAAAAATCCTTTTGACTTAAGCTGGAAGCGGGGGCATCCAGATCATATAGACACATTTTTATTATAAAAATGAAGATAGCCACACCCACACCACAAAGATTAACATAGGACTCTTATAGGAAACTATTTTTAGAATCTCTGTCTCTGAAACTACAGAAAAATTTGTAGAATGTTCTTTCTTAGATGGTCATCTATAAAATAAAATAAAAATCCATGATTGTCTTGAACAAAGTTTTTTTTTTTTCCCATGTTGATAAGATATTGGAATATAGTGACCACTGCAGAAAAAGTTTAAAGTGACCTAATTGGGAAAAGTTTAAAAAAAACATTCTAAGAAAATGCATACCTGACTGAACACACTAGTAAGATTTTTTGGGGAAAAACATTTTGTCTTCTGTCTGACCAAAATAAAATTGTTTGTTATGCTTCAATGTACCCCATTTTTCCCTATATACTGATAGACTGTAATTTTTTTTAAATTTTATATTATATCGATGCAGTTACCAAAAAAATTGGTCCATGCAAGAATTCCCAGCACCTCCCACCTCCCTGCTGTTACAATTCTAGAGAAAGGTAAATTTGTGTCACAGTCATGATTCACAAAAAATAAAAATTTAAGATTATTTAAAAACACAGAAAATGCAATGGATCATTGTAATTTATGTATCATGATATACTATACAAGAGGGTTTTATCACAGGTTATACATATTAAAAATACCCAAATCACACATCAGAAAAAGAAAATAACCTCTGACTATTTTGACATAACCCTTTATAAATAGTCATATATTCATGTGTCATGCAACTTGGAGGAAAAAATTACAAATAGTAATTAATTCATGTTTAATGATGCAACTTGGAGGAAAAAAATGACCTGAGTTATGTCCCTTAGACAAACAATTTTATTTCTCATTTTTAGCAATTTTTACATTTTTGCATGATTTAAAAGAACAATGGTAATGATATATTATGAGTAAACATATTATTAATAAATGAATATGAAACTTTATCCAAAAATATTCATTTAGCAATTGTTGTAGCAAGATATACCTATTAATTATACCAAATGAATAATAATCATTATAAATAACTACTCAATATGTTGATCAAGACATTTTTATGAGATGAAGAACAGCAATAAAAGCTGAAATTTCCTAGAGTCTGCTTCTCTTAACTTGGAGAAGTCAAGATTAGAAGTCAAAAAAGAGATGGAGTAAATTAATTATAAAAATCTTATGTCATTCCCTTTTAAATGAAGTTATGTTTATCATACAACCAAAATATTTTGTGTACATATTATATTATGGCTCTACAGAAATGCCAATCACAAATTAATGATTTGCTGGTCTGTAAGTGGAGTGCCAAAAGTGTACAACATTAAGGGATGAGTGGTATTTAAAAAAAATGAAAACCAAATTTGAATTCTTGATGACTTTAGTCCGGTCATTGTATTGTGCATGTCATTTGACATCATCATCATCCAGAATCTACCACTCGCATTTATAGACATAATGATAAAGATGGTATGATCCACTGCCATGCTTTCTGACTGATAACACATCTGATAGAACTTAAGAGCATCATTTAGTGGCCTTTTGAGGCCCCACTTCCATGCATAAGCAATAGTTCTGGAATCCTGCTGATGATGTCAAGCAATTTGAACAATAAGATGGACGGACTAAAATCTTCAAGAATTCACAGATTCCCTGCCTGTGTTTTTCATTTAGATTTGACCTAGGCTAGCTAGTTCTTATGGTTTCTAGGGTTAAAGGGGCTAAATCTTAGAATAGTAAAGGTAGACAAATGGTTAATAAAAACTTGATTGTCTTAAACTATTATTAAGATAGTAACTGTTTTGGGGACATTTCTGTCTGGTATTAGTAGAGATCATAAGACTTTGAAGTTAGCTGCATAAAATTTTGTTTTTACCCTCCCTGGTATAATAGTAAATATATGGATTTGGGTCATTTCTTGTGATGATTGTTACTGGACCCCATGATTCAGACCACAGCATGATATAGGATTAATCATCTTCACATTTTCAAATTGATCAAATGTTTTAAAAGAGTGAAAGACTTTGGCCCAATCAAGCAATGATAGCTGTAGTATTCAAATGTTAGAGGAAATGCAAGCATAAAAAATATTAAATAAAACTCCTAAATAGACTTGATAGTAAAACTAATGTGATGAAAAACAATAAAAACAACCAGTTTAGTAAAATGACATGAATTATGTCCCTTTGATAAAAATTAGTTTTTTGTTTGTTTTTGCCAAATTTTTACAAAGATAAATAGATAGCCAAATAATTTAGTAATTATAAACACATAATGGTTAAAAATTTATAAATGTTGAATTTGATTTAAAATTGTTCAATGTGAAATTTTAATAGTAAGATATCTGTTATGGTTTTAACTGATGAAAAGTTATTCATTGAAATTATATATACAATACGTCAATAGGTTGACAGCTGTTGGTTAGTTGAAGAACAGCAATTAAAGCTGAACTTTGGAGAGGTTTAATTGATCATTTGCTCATTGTACATTTCATGTGGTTAAAGGCAAATAATACTCTCATATGTTTGTAATAATATCTTTGATTGGTTTCATTGGAAACACTGTAATATTAGATTTGATCTGAGAATGAAATCTTATTTGTTATTTATAGAGTAGAAAGAGAAAAGAAACAAGCCATTGTGAGAACTTCTCAACATAAAATGGAGGAAGAGCAGGAAAATTGGAGAGAAAATGTAGTCAATAGAAGAAAAATGGTAGGTTTAAGATGTCTTGTATCAGTACCATTATTATTGAGCTGGAGATTTTTTTTCTTTTTTCAAATTTAAGTAGAAAATCAATGCCATATTGAGTTGAAAAATATTGAATTACTTAAAAGTAAATGAAGAATTTAATATCAGCATGTGACAGGTCAGTGGTTTTCTCTGGGTACTCCACCAATGAAACTGACCACCACAACATAACTGAAATATTGTTGAAAGTGGTGTTTAACACCATAATCCTAACACTAACCCTTGATTTATAAGTATGGTAAACAAAGTCAAAAGTCAAAGAATTTAATAAGGAAAATAAAAATGTCAGGAACTTTATGTCACTTGATCTCAACACAAGCTATTTAATTAGTAGTGCACATGCCACTGTAAATTATGTAATTATGGTTCACAAGAAAAAGCTAACCCTTCAATATAGGAATGTCTGGTTAAGAAACTGGTTGATGTAACTTGTTCAAAATGTAAAGTCACAAAAGATATCCTTGTAGAAAAATTTCCGTATTTAAAACTGTTCTATTTTTATGGGAAAGGAGTTGTTTATTTATTTGTTGAATGTGACCTTTTATTTGACTCTACATTGGAGAACCCAAAATAAGGGAGATAATCCATTACTGATGATATAAATTTTAAAAATATTGAAAGAGAAATGAAAAATTGTTTTTCCCCAACAAAGATCCCATTAAGATACTTATATATAATTCTATTTGTTTTGTGTATCTTTAGTTGATGCATTCTGTAATGGTAAGTATTTCCCTACATCATACTGAACATATTCTGTCCTAAATGTTGACCTGCAAGTTTTGTTAAAAAACATAATACTAATGTATGCACTGAAATCATATTCATTCAAGTATAAATATTTGTGTAATAAGATATTTCATTGGACGACAGTATTTACTTTAACTTTTCACTATGTAACAAATCGCTGTCAGTTTTTAACATGTTTTTCATAAAAGTTCATTTTAACTTTTGAAAAGCATCCTACTTCCCCCATTCATTTTGTACTATCATTTTGAGATCTTGAGTTCATTTATTTCTTCACTTTGTCAAGTTCTACTTGCGTCTTTAAAACTGGACCGCATCTGTGGTGTAATGGTTAGCATGCTCACCTCGAATGCAGTAGATCGTATCTATCGGGTCTAACCAAAGACTATAAAATTAGTGTTTGTTGCTTCTCCGATAAGCATGCAGCATTAAGGAGAAAGAACAAAGACTGGTTGGCTCTGAATCAGAATTATGTGTCTGAATGGGGCAACATGTCTATCCACGGACTGTTATTTCAGTGAGCTAGCACTAAAAAATCCAACTCAGCGTGTTGGTCTAGTACAAAGTGGATCTCCTTATCATCTCATTGAAAATTAACTTGTTCTCATCATGATATAGCTGAAAAATTTGTGAGTTTGTGTTAAACAACAATCACTCACTTACTTACTCCTTCAAACTTGGAATCAGGAAATAATGTGTAACAAGTGGAACAACATGTCTACATTTAGACTGATAATGTGTAACAAGTGGAACAACATGTCTACATTTAGACTGATAATGTGTAACAAGTGGAACAACATGTCTACATTTAGACTGATAATGTGTAACAAGTGGAACAACATGTCTACATTTAGACTGATAATGTGTAACAAGTGGAACAACATGTCTACATTTAGACTGATAATGTGTAACAAGTGGAACAACATGTCTACATTTAGACTGATAATGTGTAACAAGTGGAACAACATGTCTACATTTAGACTGATAATGTGTAACAAGTGGAACAACATGTCTACATTTGGACTGATAATGTGTAACAAGTGGAACAACATGTCTACATTTGGACTGATAATGTGTAACAAGTGGAACAACATGTCTACATTTGGACTGATAATGTGTAACAAGTGGAACAACATGTCTACATTTAGACTGATAATGTGTAACAAGTGGAACAACATGTCTACATTTAGACTGATAATGTGTAACAAGTGGAACAACATGTCTACATTTAGACTGATAATGTGTAACAAGTGGAACAACATGTCTACATTTAGACTGATAATGTGTAACAAGTGGAACAACATGTCTACATTTAGACTGATAATGTGTAACAAGTGGAACAACATGTCTACATTTAGACTGATAATGTGTAACAAGTGGAACAACATGTCTACATTTAGACTGATAATGTGTAACAAGTGGAACAACATGTCTACATTTGGACTGATAATGTGTAACAAGTGGAACAACATGTCTACATTTGGACTGATAATGTGTAACAAGTGGAACAACATGTCTACATTTGGACTGATAATGTGTAACAAGTGGAACAACATGTCTACATTTGGACTGATAATGTGTAACAAGTGGAACAACATGTCTACATTTAGACTGATAATGTGTAACAAGTGGAACAACATGTCTACATTTAGACTGATAATGTGTAACAAGTGGAACAACATGTCTACATTTAGACTGATAATGTGTAACAAGTGGAACAACATGTCTACATTTAGACTGATAATGTGTAACAAGTGGAACAACATGTCTACATTTAGACTGATAATGTGTAACAAGTGGAACAACATGTCTACATTTAGACTGATAATGTGTAACAAGTGGAACAACATGTCTACATTTAGACTGATAATGTGTAACAAGTGGAACAACATGTCTACATTTAGACTGATAATGTGTAACAAGTGGAACAACATGTCTACATTTAGACTGATAATGTGTAACAAGTGGAACAACATGTCTACATTTAGACTGATAATGTGTAACAAGTGGAACAACATGTCTACATTTAGACTGATAATGTGTAACAAGTGGAACAACATGTCTACATTTAGACTGATAATGTGTAACAAGTGGAACAACATGTCTACATTTAGACTGATAATGTGTAACAAGTGGAACAACATGTCTACATTTGGACTGATAATGTGTAACAAGTGGAACAACATGTCTACATTTAGACTGATAATGTGTAACAAGTGGAACAACATGTCTACATTTAGACTGATAATGTGTAACAAGTGGAACAACATGTCTACATTTAGACTGATAATGTGTAACAAGTGGAACAACATGTCTACATTTAGACTGATAATGTGTAACAAGTGGAACAACATGTCTACATTTGGACTGATAATGTGTAACAAGTGGAACAACATGTCTACATTTAGACTGATAATGTGTAACAAGTGGAACAACATGTCTACATTTAGACTGATAATGTGTAACAAGTGGAACAACATGTCTACATTTGGACTGATAATGTGTAACAAGTGGAACAACATGTCTACATTTGGACTGATAATGTGTAACAAGTGGAACAACATGTCTACATTTAGACTGATAATGTGTAACAAGTGGAACAACATGTCTACATTTGGACTGATAATGTGTAACAAGTGGAACAACATGTCTACATTTGGACTGATAATGTGTAACAAGTGGAACAACATGTCTACATTTAGACTGATAATGTGTAACAAGTGGAACAACATGTCTACATTTGGACTGATAATGTGTAACAAGTGGAACAACATGTCTACATTTGGACTGATAATGTGTAACAAGTGGAACAACATGTCTACATTTGGACTGATAATGTGTAACAAGTGGAACAACATGTCTACATTTGGACTGATAATGTGTAACAAGTGGAACAACATGTCTACATTTGGACTGATAATGTGTAACAAGTGGAACAACATGTCTACATTTAGACTGATAATGTGTAACAAGTGGAACAACATGTCTACATTTGGACTGATAATGTGTAACAAGTGGAACAACATGTCTACATTTAGACTGATAATGTGTAACAAGTGGAACAACATGTCTACATTTAGACTGATAATGTGTAACAAGTGGAACAACATGTCTACATTTGGACTGATAATGTGTAACAAGTGGAACAACATGTCTACATTTAGACTGATAATGTGTAACAAGTGGAACAACATGTCTACATTTGAACTGATAATGTGTAACAAGTGGAACAACATGTCTACATTTAGACTGATAATGTGTAACAAGTGGAACAACATGTCTACATTTAGACTGATAATGTGTAACAAGTGGAACAACATGTCTACATTTGGACTGATAATGTGTAACAAGTGGAACAACATGTCTACATTTAGACTGATAATGTGTAACAAGTGGAACAACATGTCTACATTTAGACTGATAATGTGTAACAAGTGGAACAACATGTCTACATTTAGACTGATAATGTGTAACAAGTGGAACAACATGTCTACATTTAGACTGATAATGTGTAACAAGTGGAACAACATGTCTACATTTAGACTGATAATGTGTAACAAGTGGAACAACATGTCTACATTTAGACTGATAATGTGTAACAAGTGGAACAACATGTCTACATTTAGACTGATAATGTGTAACAAGTGGAACAACATGTCTACATTTAGACTGATAATGTGTAACAAGTGGAACAACATGTCTACATTTGGACTGATAATGTGTAACAAGTGGAACAACATGTCTACATTTGGACTGATAATGTGTAACAAGTGGAACAACATGTCTACATTTAGACTGATAATGTGTAACAAGTGGAACAACATGTCTACATTTGGACTGATAATGTGTAACAAGTGGAACAACATGTCTACATTTAGACTGATAATGTGTAACAAGTGGAACAACATGTCTACATTTAGACTGATAATGTGTAACAAGTGGAACAACATGTCTACATTTGGACTGATAATGTGTAACAAGTGGAACAACATGTCTACATTTAGACTGATAATGTGTAACAAGTGGAACAACATGTCTACATTTAGACTGATAATGTGTAACAAGTGGAACAACATGTCTACATTTAGACTGATAATGTGTAACAAGTGGAACAACATGTCTCCATTTAGACTGATAATGTGTAACAAGTGGAACAACATGTCTACATTTAGACTGATAATGTGTAACAAGTGGAACAACATGTCTACATTTAGACTGATAATGTGTAACAAGTGGAACAACATGTCTACATTTAGACTGATAATGTGTAACAAGTGGAACAACATGTCTACATTTGGACTGATAATGTGTAACAAGTGGAACAACATGTCTACATTTGGACTGATAATGTGTAACAAGTGGAACAACATGTCTACATTTAGACTGATAATGTGTAACAAGTGGAACAACATGTCTACATTTGGACTGATAATGTGTAACAAGTGGAACAACATGTCTACATTTAGACTGATAATGTGTAACAAGTGGAACAACATGTCTACATTTGGACTGATAATGTGTAACAAGTGGAACAACATGTCTACATTTGGACTGATAATGTGTAACAAGTGGAACAACATGTTTACATTTGGACTGATAATGTGTAACAAGTGGAACAACATGTCTACATTTAGACTGATAATGTGTAACAAGTGGAACAACATGTCTACATTTAGACTGATAATGTGTAACAAGTGGAACAACATGTCTACATTTAGACTGATAATGTGTAACAAGTGGAACAACATGTCTACATTTAGACTGATAATGTGTAACAAGTGGAACAACATGTCTACATTTAGACTGATAATGTGTAACAAGTGGAACAACATGTCTACATTTGGACTGATAATGTGTAACAAGTGGAACAACATGTCTACATTTAGACTGATAATGTGTAACAAGTGGAACAACATGTCTACATTTAGACTGATAATGTGTAACAAGTGGAACAACATGTCTACATTTGGACTGATAATGTGAAACAAGTGGAACAACATGTCTACATTTGGACTGATAATGTGTAACAAGTGGAACAACATGTCTACATTTGGACTGATAATGTGTAACAAGTGGAACAACATGTCTACATTTGGACTGATAATGTGTAACAAGTGGAACAACATGTCTACATTTGGACTGATAATGTGTAACAAGTGGAACAACATGTCTACATTTGGACTGATAATGTGTAACAAGTGGAACAACATGTCTACATTTGGACTGATAATGTGTAACAAGTGGAACAACATGTCTACATTTGGACTGATAATGTGTAACAAGTGGAACAACATGTCTACATTTGGACTGATAATGTGTAACAAGTGGAACAACATGTCTACATTTGGACTGATAATGTGTAACAAGTGGAACAACATGTCTACATTTAGACTGATAATGTGAAACAAGTGGAACAACATGTCTACATTTGGACTGATAATGTGTAACAAGTGGAACAACATGTCTACATTTGGACTGATAATGTGTAACAAGTGGAACAACATGTCTACATTTGGACTGATAATGTGTAACAAGTGGAACAACATGTCTACATTTGGACTGATAATGTGTAACAAGTGGAACAACATGTCTACATTTGGACTGATAATGTGTAACAAGTGGAACAACATGTCTACATTTAGACTGATAATGTGTAACAAGTGGAACAACATGTCTACATTTGGACTGATAATGTGTAACAAGTGGAACAACATGTCTACATTTGGACTGATAATGTGTAACAAGTGGAACAACATGTTTACATTTGGACTGATAATGTGTAACAATTGGAACAACATGTCTACATTTAGACTGATAATGTGTAACAAGTGGAACAACATGTCTACATTTAGACTGATAATGTGTAACAAGTGGAACAACATGTCTACATTTAGACTGATAATGTGTAACAAGTGGAACAACATGTCTACATTTAGACTGATAATGTGTAACAAGTGGAACAACATGTCTACATTTAGACTGATAATGTGTAACAAGTGGAACAACATGTCTACATTTGGACTGATAATGTGTAACAAGTGGAACAACATGTCTACATTTAGACTGATAATGTGTAACAAGTGGAACAACATGTCTACATTTAGACTGATAATGTGTAACAAGTGGAACAACATGTCTACATTTGGACTGATAATGTGAAACAAGTGGAACAACATGTCTACATTTAGACTGATAATGTGTAACAAGTGGAACAACATGTCTACATTTGGACTGATAATGTGTAACAAGTGGAACAACATGTCTACATTTGGACTGATAATGTGTAACAAGTGGAACAACATGTCTACATTTGGACTGATAATGTGTAACAAGTGGAACAACATGTCTACATTTGGACTGATAATGTGTAACAAGTGGAACAACATGTCTACATTTGGACTGATAATGTGTAACAAGTGGAACAACATGTCTACATTTGGACTGATAATGTGTAACAAGTGGAACAACATGTCTACATTTGGACTGATAATGTGTAACAAGTGGAACAACATGTCTACATTTGGACTGATAATGTGAAACAAGTGGAACAACATGTCTACATTTGGACTGATAATGTGTAACAAGTGGAACAACATGTCTACATTTGGACTGATAATGTGTAACAAGTGGAACAACATGTCTACATTTAGACTGATAATGTGAAACAAGTGGAACAACATGTCTACATTTGGACTGATAATGTGTAACAAGTGGAACAACATGTCTACATTTGGACTGATAATGTGTAACAAGTGGAACAACATGTTTACATTTGGACTGATAATGTGTAACAAGTGGAACAACATGTCTACATTTGGACTGATAATGTGAAACAAGTGGAACAACATGTCTACATTTGGACTGATAATGTGTAACAAGTGGAACAACATGTCTACATTTGGACTGATAATGTGTAACAAGTGGAACAACATGTCTACCTTTGGACTGATAATGTGTAACAAGTGGAACAACATGTCTACATTTGGACTAATAATGTGTAACAAGTGGAACAACATGTCTACCTTTGGACTGATAATGTGTAACAAGTGGAACAACATGTCTACATTTGGACTGATAATGTGAAACAAGTGGAACAACATGTCTACATTTGGACTGATAATGTGTAACAAGTGGAACAACATGTCTACATTTGGACTGATAATGTGTAACAAGTGGAACAACATGTCTACATTTGGACTGATAATGTGTAACAAGTGGAACAACATGTCTACCTTTGGACTGATAATGTGTAACAAGTGGAACAACATGTCTACCTTTGGACTGATAATGTGTAACAAGTGGAACAACATGTCTACATTTGGACTGATAATGTGAAACAAGTGGAACAACATGTCTACATTTGGACTGATAATGTGTAACAAGTGGAACAACATGTCTACATTTGGACTGATAATGTGAAACAAGTGGAACAACATGTCTACATTTGGACTGATAATGTGTAATAAGTGGAACAACATGTCTACATTTGGACTGATAATGTGTAACAAGTGGAACAACATGTCTACATTTGGACTGATAATGTGTAACAAGTAGAACAACATGTTTACCTTTGGACTGATAATGTGTAACAAGTGGAACAACATGTCTACATTTGGACTGATAATGTGTAACAAGTGGAACAACATGTCTACATTTGGACTGATAATGTGTAACAAGTGGAACAACATGTCTACATTTAAACTGATAATGTGTAACAAGTGGAACAACTTGTCTACATTTGGACTGATAATGTGTAACAAGTGGAACAACATGTCTACATTTAAACTGATAATGTGTAACAAGTGGAACAACATGTCTACATTTAAACTGATAATGTGTAACAAGTGGAACAACATATCTACATTTGGACTGATAATGTGTAACAAGTGGAACAACATGTCTACATTTGGACTGCTAATGTGTAACAAGTGGAACAACATGTCTACATTTGGACTGATAGTGTGTAACAAGTGGAACAACATGTCTACATTTGGACTGATAATGTGTAACAAGTGGAACAACATGTCTACATTTGGACTGCTAATGTGTAACAAGTGGAACAACATGTCTACATTTAAACTGATAATGTGTAACAAGTGGAACAACTTGTCTACATTTGGACTGATAATGTGTAACAAGTGGAACAACATGTCTACATTTAAACTGATAATGTGTAACAAGTGGAACAACATGTCTACATTTAAACTGATAATGTGTAACAAGTGGAACAACATATCTACATTTGGACTGATAATGTGTAACAAGTGGAACAACATGTCTACATTTGGACTGCTAATGTGTAACAAGTGGAACAACATGTCTACATTTGGACTGACAATGTGTAACAAGTGGAACAACATGTCTACATTTGGACTGATAATGTGTAACAAGTGGAACAACATGTCTACCTTTGGACTGATAATGTGTAACAAGTGGAACAACATGTCTACATTTGGACTAATAATGTGTAACAAGTGGAACAACATGTCTACATTTGGACTGATAATGTGTAACAAGTGGAACAACTTGTCTACATTTGGACTGATAATGTGTAACAAGTGGAACAACATGTCTACATTTAAACTGATAATGTGTAACAAGTGGAACAACATGTCTACATTTAAACTGATAATGTGTAACAAGTGGAACAACATATCTACATTTGGACTGACAATGTGTAACAAGTGGAACAACATGTCTACCTTTGGACTGATAATGTGTAACAAGTGGAACAACATGTCTACATTTGGACTGATAATGTGTAACAAGTGGAACAACATGTCTACATTTGGACTGCTAATGTGTAACAAGTGGAACAACATGTCTACATTTAAACTGATAATGTGTAACAAGTGGAACAACATGTCTACATTTGGACTGCTAATGTGTAACAAGTGGAACAACATGTCTACATTTGGACTGATAATGTGTAACAAGTAGAACAACATGTCTACCTTTGAACTGATGTTTCAGTAAGCAATCATATAAAGCCAGCTCAGTGTCTTGTGGAGTAAAAAACTGGCATCATCATCATCATCTCATCAAAAAGTAACATGTTCCCACCATAAAATAGCTAAAAATAAGTCTGATGAACAATGACTTTATCACTCAAGCATCCATACTTGTTAACTCTGACTCTTATAGGAGTGAGAGACTCTCTATTCAGTGTATTCCCACAACAAATACCATCTTTTGCACAGGAGATCAACATTTCTCACCTGTGTGACAGCATAATATCATGCTCACTAGCTAGGATGTCTATAGAAAAGCTTATATTTTAAGTGTGGAGGGGGGGGGTTGTGAGTTCGAACTCAGTTCAAGGCGATGTGTACTTGATACAACATTATGTGATAAAGTTTGTCAGTTACTTGCACCAGGTCAGTGGTTTTCCCCGGGTACTCCAGTTTCCTCCACCAGTAAAACTGACCGCTGCGATATAACTGCAATATAATTGTAAGTGGCGTTAAACACCATAAAACCAAACCAACCTATATTACAAGTGTTACATGTGAGAAAAAAGCTTCAGTCACTTTTATTTTGGTGAGACTAGGCACACTATCCCACACCCTCTGGCTAAAATATTTTTATTTCTCAACCTCTGCAAACCTCGGTTAAGACAAAAAATATTTTAGCCCTCAAGGTATGGGAAAGCCTTGTCTCCTCTTCATAAGAGTGACAGATTATATTTTTCTCATATATGAGACGGAGGTTTTGCATGTTCAATGTTCCAATCTCTCATTTTTATAACTTTATAAGGACAGACAGAAATTATGTCTTATAATGAAAAACAGTTCAGATGAAGACCTATTTATACTGGATGGTAAAATGTATTAGAAAACTCTTATTGAGAA
Source organism: Bathymodiolus brooksi (assembly GCA_963680875.1). Classification (NCBI taxonomy): domain Eukaryota; kingdom Metazoa; phylum Mollusca; class Bivalvia; order Mytilida; family Modiolidae; genus Bathymodiolus; species Bathymodiolus brooksi. Next base: position 73,949,236 of record OY804587.1, read on the forward strand.
ATATTTGTGTACAAGTCATGCAGGAACTTCTTTAAATAGTGCCATTTATATATTTTGGTATTACTTGGTATCCATCCATCCATCTCTCGTATGATATATAAACGTTTCTTATTTGAACCGTCTGCTCTGAAACTACTGTGCAAATTAAATAAAGCTTGGCTGTGATGGTTTCTTAGTAGTTTCGTTTCAAAATAAAGTCTAACAGCACACCCTGCATTTAAGATGGCCACTGTTGCTAAAAATAGAAATTTCTTTAATTGACCGTTATTGTATTACAAGTCAAAATAAGCTAAGCTTTAAACTGCATGATAATTTGTTTGCTTGAGATTTTTAAAAACTGTCCCCCTTTCTCTCATTGTCCAGTCCACTCCTGAATCTCCCACCTCCCCAAACAGCACAATCCTGTCCAAACCTACCTCTGTTGTGGAAATGGCCATAAGTACAACATTTTTCAGTTGATAATGAAATATTAGGCTACTTAGCTAATACAGACTAAAATAAGATGTTTGTTGTATCTTTTTTGCTATATTTTTTCTTTGGTGAGGCACTAGCATCTAAAATAAACTGCTGTTTGAGGTTGCGTCAGGTAACCTTACATTCATCTTTGACTGTCCAATCATCAGCAAGACAGTTGAATACATTGACCAATCGAACAACAGATCTAGAGTGTGTACTCGGTTTTAAAAAATAGGCCCCTGACATGACCCCAACTGTGATGTTATTAAATGATAGTGTATTACCAAAAAATAAAAATAAAAAAGATACAACAATTTCTCTGTGATATTAATGTCAGAATAGACATGTTAGAATTGGCACAGAAGTTCTGGATGATTTGAGGTTTCCAGTTTAGCTTGGTTTGTTTTACACAGGATTCCACTTTATCTAGACGGCTGAAACACAATATAGGGCTCATACTCAAAAGCAGTGTGTTATGTGTAATATTAACATTATTCCATTGAATTTAAAGGTATCACTCTAATATCATGTTTTGGATGGTGAAACACAGAAGTTGCATACAAAATTTCAAGAAGATGTCTCTCATAGTTTTTGAGTAACAGGCAAAAGGGTACCGAAAAATTTGCACAAATAAGGCATTATGCTGTTGCACTTGAAATTTGTTTATTTTTACACCAAAATTTACTTTTCAAAACAGGAAAGCAACAAAACTAATTTAATATAAAATCAGGATTAATTTGATACCAAATCAATGAAAATCGGATATCAATTGGAGAAATTATCAGGCTTTATCCAAAAGGTATGTTTCGTTATATAGTTTTAGACAAGAATTTCTCCCATTCATTATGTGAAGCTTAAACATAATAAAACACCTAATTTCATACAAAAAAATTATGTTTCCCACTCATCAAATATAACAAGTTAATAAAAAATCGATTTCAGTAGGATATTGGATTAAAATTTTGTTTATTTGTATTTCAAAGTCCAATAAATGTCTATCAGAAATCTGTAGGGTCCGTAACCATTAAAAAAATCTTCTAGAAAACACTGTCAAAAGATTGATATTTTCATGTTTGAAGATGTTAAATACACAGAGTAGTTATAATCAGTCAAAATATGAACAATTGTAGACAGAATAAAAACTGCAGAACAGAAAATATGGTTATGAACACTACAAAAACCATGTAGTGTCCGTAACTATATTTAAGGGTGTAATTATAATCTTGTGAATAAATGTTAATTAAAAAGAGAACTAGCAAGTAATTCTGAGTAATCTTAACATCATACCAACTTCAGAATAGATCATAAAAAACATGTTGCTTTTAAGAATAACAGTACTTGAATTTTCAGCTCTGCTGCAACACTGCATTGCCCTTTATTGTGTTTTACCCGAGAGTTTAATTTATACTGGCAACCACTTAATCAAGAATTTATTTTACACATGTTCTCAGTTTCTCAAGAGTTTGATATACACAGGTTAGAGTTTTGTTTTTACAGGATTCATCGTACAATATTTTAACACAACACAACAACATTCTCTAGTAATTACCTTTTTTGATATGTTTTACAGACAGAGAGACAAGCGAATGAGAATGCAATAAGAACTATAGAAAATAAAGCTTTAAAGGCACATGATGATCGAGTAAACCGAGAGAAAACTCAACAAAAAAATATACAAAGGTATTATAATTGTAAATTTTTATAGATTAAGAGTACAAGGATCGAATGTAACTATAGTAGTACCTCTCTAATAAAGACCATCCCTTCTACAGTGGAAAAATGTCCTTAGAATAGAGTAGCCTCTCTTGAGGGGGAAAATTACCTAAGTAGTATTTTTTGTGTCACCCTCTTAAAATAAATGTGCTTTTTTTTCTCGTATTTTACTATCTTATTGTATGTATTTGAAAACTGTCCTCAGATGAGAGGTTGACCTTTGATGGGAGTGACTTTATAAGAAGGCTACTACTGTGGCATGTTGCCTATGGTAACAATATTCTATAGAGGTTTAGGAAGTTGCTGGACTTCTCATCTCATCTCATATCTCAGGCTTTACCTTTGATTCCAGATTGCTCAGAGAAATCCATTCTCACAAAACAGCACTTTTGAAAGACAACTTTTATTTTTGCATGTAAAGTACTCAGATTCCGAATAAAACTGACATCAACAATGTCACTGAACATTTTTAATATGTGGTGATAACTCATACTGTGAGTGGAGAAATGAGATTCTATCATCTAGATCATGTTGATGATTTATAAATTTTCTTTATTATATTTCATTCATTAGGCCCCATGTTATTACTGGTGATCTTAATATTTCAGGATACAAGATGAAGTAGAAGCTTGGAAACAAGAAACTGAGGATTATATTGCAGTTAAAGATAGAAAAATTCTAGAAGCTCAGCAAGAAAAAGATCAAACTATATTACAGGTACAATGTAATATCATGTTTTTTTCTGGGCTCATGAATGAAGATGGGTGCCATTATTGTACATTTTAAAATAATTTAACATTGAAATGAGAGATGTAATGATAATGATTGGTTGAATTTTTGCTTAATTCTACTGTCAACAATCATGGGGACCAGGTTTTCAATTATATTCTCAATAATCTTTTGACTATGTTATGGGAACCAGCTTGTCAATAATCTTTTGACTATGTTATGGAAACCAGCTTGTCAATAATCTTTTGACTATGTTATGGGAACCAGCTTGTCAATAATCTTTTGACTATGTTATGGGAACCAGCTTGTCAATAATCTTTTCACTATGTTATGGGAACCAGCTTGTCAATAATCTTTTGACTATGTTATGGGAACCAGCTTGTCAATAATCTTTTGACTATGTTATGGAAACCAGCTTGTCAATAATCTTTTGACTATGTTATGGGAACCAGCTTGTCAATAATCTTTTGACTATGTTATGGGAACCAGCTTGTCAATAATCTTTTCACTATGTTATGGGAACCAGCTTGTCAATAATCTTTTCACTATGTTATGGGAACCAGCTTGTCAATAATCTTTTCACTATGTTGTGGGAACTAGATTTAGTGGTGAAGGAGAGTGCAGTGAAAAGGTATTGGGAAAATTATTCACTCAAGGTTGATCCCCATTCTAAATTATTTCCGATAGGTCCGAACTTCATCCAAAATGGTATTCCATTTTGTAAACGCTTGTCACCTTTTTGTCGATTTTTGTTGCTTATGGAAATAAGCCAAAAATCATAAAAAAGAATTTCTTCTCTGTTATTATTCAGCCAATTTTAACCAAATTTAGGAGGAATAGTCCTTGGATGGTCCCAATTTTAAATTATATTTGATTGTTCCAAACTCTTTCCAAGATGATCACCATTACTGATAGTAGAACATTATTAAATTGACAAAACTCACATTATTTCTAGCCAGAATCTGCTTAATTTTTAACTGTAAGAGCATAATTAAGAACTGATCCTCAGTCAAAAACAATAATAACATGCACAATTGTCATAGTTAGATAAAGGTTTGTTCAGGTGACCAAATAAGACTCATGTGAGCCTCTTTTTGGGTTGTTCAAAGCTGTCGGTGTATCATGCGTTATCATTGTCTTACTATTATATTTGTTATTTTTCAGTCACGGTTTGTAGCAGGCCAGTCACAACAGTTGAGAGATGAACTCAAGGAACGTTATGGAGGAGAAAGTTTCGACAAGAAAGTATTACGTGCAGAACTTTATAATAAATTAGGCCTTGGGTATAGACCATCACAAAAGGCAAAGTCTAAAAAACAATTGTAGTCCTAAATCATAGTAGGTTTTTACAATTGAAATTTTCTTTGCAGGTTTAAGCGGCAACAAATTTGTCTTAAGCAGTAATTATTTTTGTATTTCATTTAGAGAGATTATGTTGGAAAATCAAATCCAAAATTAGAAAACAGCTTTAAAACAAGTTGTTAAAGAGCATTATAATAAATCCGAGAATAAGACCAACAAGACATGAGAATTACAGTATTAAAGTCTTGTCCCAAACTATTAACATGTTTGTTGCTGTTGGTATACATGTACATGTATATTTCTATCATGGGGGAAAGTTTATGTATGTTTGGTTAAAGGTGGGAAACAATATTAAATAATCTGCATTTATTAAAGTTTACCATTTCAACTGTATTACTGCCATTATGCATAATATACGCACTTCTAGATAAATAAAAAAAGATGTTAAAAACATGTTTTAAGGTGGTACCATACACTTCAGGTAAAATTTGATCTGCTCGTTTAATTTTCTTATTTTTTTGGCAGTGTGTTTGAATATATCCACTGCAATAAATATCAAAATTTTAACAAATTCCAACCAACAGACTCAGAGCTATAAATTCACTAGTCACATAGCAGCTTTTCTCTCTGTGGTTTTGATCACCGAGATGCTTGAAATCTGCATACAAACATCATATGATCAAAACGTTCAACTGATTTTAAAGAGTTATCTCCCTATAGTGTTAGGTACCACCTTAAAGGGGTTAAATTAGATATTGCATTAGAAATAAAAATGTAGACATCTAATTTAGTGTGCACAGCACGTTTCTGGAATAACCATCATATATTAATTTTACTCTGCCCATCTCATTATTCTGTTTGAAGTCATAAAGCAGTGAGAAACATTTGTGAGTTATGTTCCTTAACCAAGAGAGAAAAGGGAGATAATTTTAAACAAAAAAAGTAAAGGGAGGTAATAAAAAAATATATATGAAAGGGAGGTAATAAAAATATATATATATGAAAGGGAGGTAATATAAAAAAAATCACTTATGGCCTCAATATACAATGTACATTAAATTGATGTCCATGAAATCATATTGTCCCTTAACTAAGATAGAAAAAGGAGATGATGAAAATCATTTTCTTGATGGCCTCAATATACAGATAAGAGTTTTGGTTTTTTGTCCATGAAATCATATGGTAACTGTAGACTTTGCAAAAATATACTTTGAGCACATGCATTCTGGTATAGAGAATTTTAAAATTATTATCATTATGGGTTCATAAAATTTAGCTGACCAAGAGGTCATAAGGTAACCACCATATGATGAATTTGTAGGATAATATTGATCAAAAGAGGATTTCAGCCTAACTACTCATCTAAGTCAGAATATTCTTACATTCTAGTCAAATTTATGAATAATTTTGTTTAGTGTTATCACATTTCTTTAAATTAAAAGGCTATTTTGCAACTTGACCATGAACTCAAAATTTCCTGCTAACTTGGTTGAAGGAGATGACATGTTACCAACATTTCTCACTGCTGTAATATGGCTTAAATAGTGCACATAGTAGAGGAAAAATCCTTCAGTAAGGCCAAGGGTTCCTATAAAGTATTGATAATAATTTTATGCAAAATATTTATTTATTAAAAAAAACTTTGATTGTTTTGTGAACAATTATTTTTGTTTGTGTACGATTTTTGTTTATTGTTGTGAGTTTGCATTTATTTGTTAATAAGATTCAGGTAGTATGAAAGTTATTTAATTTATTTAAAAAAAGGAATCTCCATAGTTATAGTGTTTAGTTTCTTTATTAGTTGTATAGCTAAGTCTTTACTGTTGCTTAGATGTATGTGATCTGGCCCAACAGTCATAAAACTTGGATACTAACAAGGGAAAGCACTCTATTATTTACTCAAAGTAAACAAACATTGACACAGTAGAAAGGGGTAAGAAAAAGAGTCAAACACTGTGAAAGGTGCAAGATAATTAAATCTTGCCCTCTGTGTTAGACTCTATATATCTTTGTTAATTGTATAGCTAAATCTTTACTGTAGCTTATATGTATGTGATCTGGCCTCACGATCATAAAACTTTTGATTCCAATTTTGGTATTCATACTCCAGAATCATTCAATCAAAATGCTGTATTTTATTCAATGTGACTTTCTGATTGGATGTTTTTCAAGTACGAGTACAAAACTGGTTTACTCGAAAGTTCTGTTACCGCGAGTCTTGATTCTTGGAGACTGTATTCATCATTACTGTTGATTTGTCTACTGATATGAGTCATAATAATAGAAATGAAACCAATGCTAGATCTGGCAGATGAACAATATTTTCATCATTTACCGGTAAAGCACATGATGTATATCTATGGCTACCGATGTTCCTGACTGGAAGTTCAATGAAAGAACATATATTTGTTTTTAAATCTACCCCATGCCCTTGAACATTTTCACAAATGATGAACATCAAATAGACATATTTCACCAAGAGGAGAAGTTTGGTCCTATAAAGATAGTTTTAATCCATCCACTTTTTATTGAAGTGTCTGTACCAAGCCAGGGAAGTGGAAGGTAATGTTACCGGTATAGATTTTGCTTGTTTCTGAGATTTTTCTATTGGATTTTGAAACTGTTCTGCCTGTGTGGTATTTTGAAACTGTTCTGCCTGTGTGGTATTTTTTATTTTTCATTTTATCCATATTCATCGGTGGTTGTTTTCACAGATGGTTCATCACATAATGAATTCAAATCTGATCAGTACAAGTCTTTGTTAAGAAATGTGCTAATTGCTTTAATGTGTTTTGTATTCATATGCTGATTTTCCTGAAACAATGCAAAATTTTGGAGTTGCAATTCATTTTGCCTTTGGCACAGCCTCAAAGGGACATGTCCATTTCTATCTGGTTGATGAAATCTTCCTTTTGGTGGCACTTCTTCTTTTATGTAGTCATCAATTTTTCCTGAGTGTTTATTCTCAGAATATCCAATGGCGGTTTTTTTTTTCTATTGAAAAAGTTGCAATGCAGCATTTTGTTTGCAAACAGTAGCTGACCATGAAATTCCTTATGTCTTTTCAGAGTTGATATTCTAGCTAAAGTTTCATTATACATTTGACACTTTAGTGTTATTTTTAATTTCATCCTGGTATCGATGTATACCCATGTGTGGTTTGGGTTAGGGAAATGGTGTTTAATGCCACTGTTAATAATGATTCAGTTATATGGTGGCGATCAGTTTTATTGGTGGAGAAAACTACAGACCTGTCGCAAGTCACTGACAAACTTCACATACAGTAATGTTGTATCGAGTACACCTCGCCATGATCTGGATTTGAATTCACAACTTTAGTGGTGATGGGCACTAATTGCACAGGTAGTTGTAAATCCAACTACCATACAATCACAACCATAATGACCCCAGGCATGGTTTTGGCCATTATAAATCTCAATTAGTTAGATCTTAAATTGCTCCCTATTTTGTGATATATCACCTTAACACTGTATATGTACGCAGTAACAACAACAAAAAACATTATTTTGAATTATTCGTTGAGGGGTGCTATTTTCTTGCAACTGTCATATGACAGTTATCTGATAGGGGATCACAGAGATTAATTGAATACATGTATATAGATTAGATTTAGGTGTGAGGGTATTTGTAAATCTATGTACTGTACACATTATTAATTTATTATTAGCACTTATCTGTGATATTTTTATTTATTAATCACTTCATATTGACTTAAAATTTTATATTTTATTATTATAATACAACAAATAAAAAGTAGTACCATTATCATGCGACTTGTTGTACAAACCTTTTCTCCAACATGGGGCATCGTTGCCATGATCGTATGGAAGTTGCATTTACAGCTACCTGTGTAATCAGTACCGATCACCACTAAAGTTGTCGAACCCCGTTTATGACGAGGTGAACTCGATACAACATTACATAATAAAGTTTGTCAGTGACTTGCGACAGGTCGGTGGTTTTCTCTGGGTACTTCAGTTTCCTCCACCAATAAAACCACGATATAACTGAAATATTGTTGAAAGTGGCATTAAACACCATATTCCAAACCAAACCTTAAAAAACCACCCATCTGTAATGAAAAAGTTTTCTTGTAAGATAAATGGTCCCTCATGAGGAGGACAATTTACTAGTATCTGAAATCTCAGCCAATCAGAAACGAGAATTGTGAAGGTCATGTTTTTGTCACTCGAAGAATCTTTGAAGAGGACCTCACAAACATCAATGGTTTTAAGTTAAGTCATTTGGACTTTTACTTCAGAGGAGATTTTTTTTAAGATTCAACAAATCAAACAAGAATTGCCCATTGCAGCCATGTGTTTGTTGAATCAAGAAAAAATGAGGAATATCTAATAGTGAGCGAGTGAGTGTTGTTTAATGCCAACTCTGCAATTTTTTTCAGTTATGTGAGAACAATTGGATTTTTATAGTGCTTGCTCACTGAAACAACAGTATGCAGTTAGACATATCGCTCCACTTGGACACATTATTCTAATTCCCAGCTAAGAAGCCTTTTCTCTTGCTCCTTAATGCTGTGTGCTTAGCGGAGAAGCAGGAAATACCAATTTTATAGTAATTGTTTGGACCTGAGCAGGACTTGAACCCACAATCTACTGCACTTCAGGCAAGCAGTGATGTGGTTAGGAATCTGGATAAAGAACCTAACTAACATCACATGTAGTAAGTTATACATCACTTGGACTTTTACTTACAGAAGAATATTTTTTTGGCCAATCAGAATGGAAAAAATTTCCCATGGCACCCACGTTTTTCTATCCATTCGAAGTAAGGAATATCTTTGGAGGAACTGACATACATAATAACAAATCATTTGGACTTGTAATAGTTCTAGAGAAAATGATTCAGCCAATCAGAACCAAGAATTTCCCATACTGGCAATGTTTTTGTCGAATAAAAATGAAATGAGGACTTTTTGTAGAGGTTCTCATAAACACCATTCCTGCCAAGTTTGACAGAAAAATATACAATTTACCGATCCTGTTGAAAGAATCGTCTTGTTTACCTCATGTAAATGAACTACATACATACTATATAAAACGGTCAAGACAGTATTATATGACCACTATGTCTCCCCCCACTTTGGTGGGGAGACATATTGTTTTTGTCCTGACCATTTTAGAATGCTTGTAGTGACCATCGTGGTTGTGATCGTATAATAGGTGGATTTACAACTACCTGCGCAATCAGTGCCTATCACCACTAAAGTTGTGAGTTCGAATCCCACTCAGGCAGGTCGGTGGTTTTCTCAGGATACTCCAGTTTCCTCCACCGATAAAACTGACCGCCACGATATAACTGAAATATTGTTGAAAGTGGCGTTAAACACCCTAAACCTAGAATGCCTGTTGTGGACTTCTTACATCAGGATATAAATCAAAGACCTGACATTTTTATACTTTTTATTGTCACAGAGCAAATATCACAAACACCCTGTTACATCTAAAGCAATAAGCTGGTTTCTTTTGTTGAATATTCATCACCAATGACATGACCTTTAACATATTGTAATAATTAACTTTATTAAGTGGAAACGACAATAATATAATAAGTAACTAGAGGCTCACCTGTATCACACACCTGATTATTCATATAGAAGTTTGTGTTCAATGTTCAATGAAGTATAGAATTTAAGAATTGTTTTTATTATATTCATTTTTACATATAATCCAATGTTCAAATGTAACCTATAGGACTTCAATAAAAAAAAAGGTGTTGTTCCTTTTCAGTCCCCTCTTACTCTGGAACAGTAAACGCTACAACAAATCTGTTGAAATATTTCAAAATGGAGCTCAGTCAAATCATGCTTTTCGAAATAAAATAGCATTTTTTTTAATGGCCCATCAATAACCCATTAAGATGAACACTTCACAAAAAAAAATTCCATTAAAAGTGGAGGAAGATTAAAATGTAAAAGTTTACAGATGACGACGGATACCACCAAGTGATGGCAATACCTCACAAGACCCTTTGGGTCAGGTAAGCTTAAAATGAAAACTGATGATTTTTGCCCACACTGACTCTAAACAGCCATTTTGTTTTCTCTTTCCATTAATCTTTGAAAGCTTTAAAACTCTTTTAAGAAAGCAGTAAGTATACCGAAAGTCAATCAAAATTATTTTCATATACACAAAATTCATTCAAAAGCCTTTCACCATCAAACTACTAATAAAATACTGAACACAATAACATAATATCATCATAAACAATGTTTGAATAAGCATGTGTACAAGTCTTTTATTTATCACATGCAGCTTACATCTTTGAAAAAAGTAGACTCCAGAAAAGCCACTTACATCATGCAAAAACAAAATCCCCATCTTTTTGTCCAAAACTTGATATATCTATATATAAATTGACATTCTACATGCAACATAATGCTATGAATTTCTTACAAGGTTTTGATCGTTAAAATTAATGAAAGCAAAAATTATGCAACATATTTAAATAATACTGGTGGCAAGAATATTAAAATGCAAACAATCTATAACATTTGTATCTCATCTGAGTTACCTGTTACATGTATGTGTCCTTGTATGTACCTATCTTTTTTAGCATAACATATAAATTCATACAATGAGACAATTTTGAGACAAAATTAAAGTCTGGATTTTTTGTTCTGGAGGTATATTAATTGAAATTGTAATCATTAGAAATAGTCATTATCATATGGTGGATCGATGAGTCGCTGTATCTGCTAGTGTCGAAATATAACTTTATTAGAGATTATTATGTCATTACTCCAACAAATAAAATCTTTAAGAAAAAAAAAAATTGAAGCACCCGGAGACAAAAAAAAAACAGTCAATATTCTGCCTTGGTAAATAAATTATCTCCCTTTAGCTTGTACACCAAAGGGAGATAAATCTTGGTTATATCTAATTAAATTTGTACTGCTTATTAAATATTCATCAGTATTGCCCACCATACATAATGTATACTAATAAATTATCTCTCTTTATCCTGTATACCAAGGGGAGATAAGTTTTGTAGTATTGACCCACCATACAAAGATGTATGCTAATATACAGAATTAAACTATCCACTTAAAATACAAGTTACATTTACTGTAGAATAATAATAAATATGTAAAATATATACAATAAATACAATCAACATGTATATATATATATAGATAACAACTGCTCTTATCACTAACACAGTAAAAATTCACTTTTCCTACATGTACATGGTGTAAACGATAAGGAAGGTAGAATACAACATTGTTTTCACAAATCGCTACAACATATAATTTGATTTACAAATGAACTTTATTAGCTATAATCTACTTGTATTGCACTATTTTGGAATGATGTTATGTTTTGACAAATTTTATATTTTTGAATCAGATATTTCAGTTACCCTTTTTTCATTTGTATTTTCTTTTCTTTTCTTTTTTTCACTTCTCAACATTTTCACATAAATAGTAAAAATATTATTTTTTTAACTTTCTTCTTCTAAATCATGATTAAAATATAAGGCATCTGAAATATACAGTTGCAAAAATATACCTATTATTTATTCATTGCCGTTTCAAACATCAACCCCTTATTCATACCCTTTCCCATCTACAATCCCAAAAGTACAAAATTACTTTTCATCCACTATTATTTTCAATGCAATCAAAATTCATTGTTGAATATTTAAAATCTTCTAGCAGTCGAAAGAGTATGCAAAGGGTGAAATCTTTCCTCGAAAAGGAAGAGATTCTTCCGAACATCCCACAATCCAAAATAAGTCTAAACACAACTTAAGTAAATGAAGATTTTAACTCTATTGAATGGCATCGTTTAAATAGTATATTACAGTAGTACCCCCTCACATAGGACCCCTCCTCTCCCAGCCCAAATTTGAGACACACTAAGATAGTAAAATACTACTAAATTGTCCACCTCAGGTGAGGCCACCCTCTTATTAGGCCAGATGTCAGATGTACTGAGATAGTAAAATACTACTAAAATGTCCACCTCAAGAGTGGCCACCCCCTCCTATAAGGTCATATTTTCATTGCTGAAAGGGTAGCCTTATATGACGGGGACTACTGTTGTACTATAATCAACATTACATTAATCTTGTTAGCTTGACTAGGGAGCTTATTTTCTACTCAAATGTCTATTCTAGCTAGGTCTAATGTACACACAACTCCCAAGAAAACATCTCTTTTTGTCAACCTACTTTCAATTTGAAAGTGACAATGAGAACTGAGTTTTCTGTCCATCTAAAATTCTTACAAACTGCATTTAAAGTATGAAATTTTACAAAACATCATTTTTCAGAATATCTTTGATATTTGAATATGCTTCAAATACTTCCCATAAATGTTTTTATTTAAAGAAACATCTTATTTGTTGACAAACTTTCGACATGAACGTGAGATAAATTTAAAGCTTGGAATGCATATCTGAAAAACAAAAATAATTCCATATATGAAATACAAAAATAAAAAATAATACACATTCAATAAGGGGCTGTCGTGATAATATGGTAGTTGGATTTACTGTGCAATCAGTGCCTATCACCACTAAAGTTGTTAGTTCGAATCCTGCTCCTGGCGAGGTGTACTCGATACAACATTATGTGATAAAGTTTGCGAGTGACTTGCGACAGGTCGGTGGTTTTCTGTGGGCACTCCGGTTTCCTCCACAAATAAAACTAACCGCCCCGATATAACTGAAAGTGGCATTAAACACCATAACCCTGTCCCCCTCCCCCACCAACATTCAATATTTGTGATGTGAAACACAAGAAATCCAATGATGATGTCAGAAGGGAAGATTACTTCAACCTTAATTTTGTTTTCTTGTTGAAAACCCTAAATCTGGGAAATGAATTCTATACAACAAATGATAAAGTTACCCAGATGTAAAGCGTACCACTCAACTACAAGCTAAGGGTCCTTTGACAACTACAGGCTAAGGGTCCTTTGACAACTACAGGCTAAGGGTTCTTTGACAACTACAGTCTAAGGGTCCTTTGACAACTACAAGCTAAGGGTCCTTTGACAACTACAAGCTAAGGGTCCTTTGTCAACTACAAGCTAAGGGTCCTTTGACAACTACAAGCTAAGGGTCCTTTGACAACTACAAGCTAAGGGTCCTTTGACACTCATTTTAGGGTTGGAGCTGTGCTCATTACTGATAACACTACTAATGTAAAACAACTATAAAAGCTCTGCTTTAATTTGTGTCATTAGTATAATATTGGATAGTCTACCAAAATTATCTCCATTTCCATGGTGGGAGTGAGTGAGTGATTGCTGTTTAACGCCAACTCAGAAATTTTAAGCTATATCATGGCGAGAACAAGTTAATTTTCAATTAGAAGATGATGAGGTCCGATTAGTAGACCACTTTTAACTAGTCAGCAGATAGATATGTCCCCACTCAGACACATTATCCTGATTTCGAGCCAACCAGCCTTTGCTCTTTCTCCTCAATGCTGCATGCTTAGCTGATAAGCAACAAATACCAATTTCATAGTCTTTGGTTCGACCGGAACGGGATTCTCGAACCCACGATCTATCGCACTCGATCCATGGTGGGAGATTTTTTACTACTTCACCAATAATTATCTTTATGTAAGCAAATCCCTTACCGAACATTAAAATAATTCACTTGTGCACTATTAACAATAATTCGTGAATTACAGCATTGTTGGCTGATCATTTATATTGTGAAGTAAAAGTACTTGTACCATAATTATAGTAATTACCTCCATGATAGATATCTTTTTGAGTGGAAGCGATATCTGTGCAGGTTTTTTATCCTTTGTTTAAATATGCATTGCCGTTAAAGATCCAGTTATTAAGAGGGGAGGGTTAGGATCCTATGTATATGTCATGGTCTTTTTTGTGTTCAGTGAGTTCAGTTAAGATGAGAGGTGAATATTTGTTTTGTTGATATTGGTGGAATTGATGACCATCACTATTTAAACTTTCTTTTCATAATACAACAAGTTACTTGGAGGTTTCTCTTCATATCAAATCTAGTTTCACAAATTAACAGAACTTGAAAACAAAATATCAAAACAACATAAAACATGGGAGTACTGAGTGTCACATATTCAATGAAAAATGCAACGTACCTAATTAATCTGTAAAAATAAGTGAAAACAGCATCATACCAATCTTATCAGTACTGGTGTTGGTACAGCCAAACATGTATTAAGAGGTCACCTTTGGGACAAAGAAAAAGTGGCCTTATAAGACAGGTGACCTCTTCAAAGAGGTTCATTTCATATGAAATTTTCTATAACAGGACAAGAAAATGGTGATCTTTTAATACAGGTGGCTGCTTAATAGAGGTGACTGCATGGGCAGTTTGATTGTATATACTTTGTGTCTCTTCATCTTACAACAGCCATATCCCTACATAATTGTCTAATACCAGTGTACATTTTTATTGTATATGACTGGGGATAGCAACAGGTAAATGTTATAATTTGTGTTGTCATTACCTAATTTTGTGGCCCATTTACAGCCATACTCCCACCACCTCCTCCTCTGATACCAGCGCCAGTGGCGGGTGATCCTCCTGGGTGTTGTCCTGGTCTAATAGGCTTAGCTGAAAAATAACAAAATTAGTAAATAAACAGAAAACAGTGAGTGATTTATTGTTGTTTAATGCCAAGTGAGTAATTTTTCAGACATATCATGACAAGAACAATTTTCATTTCCACGAGATGATGATGATGTCTGCTTTGTACTAGACCAACCCACTAAGTTGGATTTTTAATAGTGCTAGTTCACTGAAATAACAGTCTGCAGGTAGATATGTCGTTACACTCCGACACATTATTCTGATTTCGACCCAACCAGTCTTTGCTCTTATTCCTTAAAGCTGTGTGTGCTTAGTACAGAAGCAACAAATAACAGTTTTATAGTCCTGGTTTGACCAGGGCTCAACCCCACATTCTAGCACACCTGTGGCAAGCCTACTAACGATTTCACCACTGATGCGGTTCATTGCTTGACAGTATTAAGTCATGAACAATTACTTTCTATATACATTTAGTTAAAATTTGGGGAAAAATATTAAACCAGTGAGAAAGTGAAATGCAAAAATAGTCATCAGTGAAAATTAATACATAGTGAGATGCAGTTGTTTACTAAGGGACATTACTCCAAATCAGTAAAAAGTATCATTGTCAAAATCAAACTTGACGACCTTTATTTGACGATTATTAGTAATCAAGTACAAGAATTAAAGGGTTTTTGGGTTTTTCTTCTTCATTTAAAAAACCACATTATTTTATCTTTTGAGATAGAAAACTACATCCTTTCATCTTTTGAGATAGATACCTTGTACAGCCCATATAAAATATAAGAGGATTTGTGCAGACATACAATTTTTGGGATAAAATACTCCAAATTTAAAAGGAAAATAACTCTTTAAAAAATAGTCTAATAATAGTACAATAATAATATGCAAATCTGTATATGGTCATTAAAGAATGTATGCATATGTCATGGTCTTTTGTGCTCAATGATTTGAGGCGAGAGGTTGTCGTTTGTTCTGTTGATATTAGTGTAATTGTTGACTGTGAACTTTCTTTTCATAATTTAATCGTGTGGTCGTGATCGTATGGCAGTTGGATTTACAACTACTTATGCAATCAGTGCCTATCACCATGTGAGTTCAAATCCCGCTCATGATGAGGTGTACTCAATACAGCATAATGTGATAAAAATAGTCAGTAACTTGCAGCAGGACGGTGGTATCTGAGGGTACTCTGGGTTTTCCTCCACTAATAAAACTGACCACTATGCTATAACTGAAATATCGTTGAAAGTGGCATTAAACACCATAACCTCCCCCTGCCCCATTGTTCTCCTTACCGATCTGTGCAGCATGCCCTCTTCTGGCATAGTTCTTCTGTCTTACTGCTTCCTTGATTCTGTCAACTTCATGTTGGTAACTGTAAACCAGAAAACAAAACTACATGTACATGTATGATCATATGACAATGTCATGATAATATTTCATTTTCATAATTCTTTATGTTCACTTGACAATGTCATGATAATATTTCATTTTCATAATTCTTTATGTTCACTTGACAATGTCATGATAATATTTCAATTTCATAATTCTTTATGTTCACTTGACAATGTCATGATAATATTTCATTTTCATAATTCTTTATGTTCACTTGACAATGTCATGATAATATTTCAATTTCATAATTCTTTCCCATGTTTAATATTGTATTCATTTTGGTTTTTTTCTTTCTTTTTTTTTTACTAAATTCATCTAAATTCGTAGATACCAATATTCGTGGTTTGATGAAAATTTTTATTTTTGTGGATACATAAATTGGTGGATCCTCCCTCTGCTATAGTCAGCACATGTATATATCGGTGATAAATATTCATTAAATTCTTAATTTCACGGTTTGTTACTATCCATGGACATTGGTATACCACAAATAATAATGAATTTACCATGGCAACCAGGTTTAATAAAGACGAGAAGAAGACATACTACATGAAGAAGACCAATCAATGGTTTCTTAATATAAAAAAACCTTTCTCATATAAAGCACCTGAACACGTGCTGGCCACAAATTTATCAAATTTTCAACTAAGTTACATAGGTCTAGTGGACCTACCACATCATGTTTTCCTAAAGTGTAGCTAATAAAACAATAGCCACCATGTTGAAATAGATATCAATTCATGAGATTATGAAGTTAACTTGCTCTTTACATTGAAACGACTGTAAACCAGTCCTAACTTCTTGCTTTGAACCTCTAAATACAGCTTTGTCCCATCCTAACACAGGTGAGAAAAGTTTTACTCTACATTGTACAAGCTTTTTGAAATCAATAAATTTTGTTTCATACACAATTTTTAATTACTATATCAAATATTGTATTTCATTTTGAAATCGACGTTACTGATCGAAGTTTGACTTTGAAAAAGTCTCTCTGTGAGATGAAAATTCTGTCATTTTAAGCAGTAACTATTTGTTACTACATTAGTTATGCATTTGGTGCTGTTGTGCAAACTTTTAAGACGTATATATAACGACTTGATTTAAGATCTATCCATCACGATACATTGTGTTATATACAATGATATATTGTAGGTAAATTTCCTACCGTTTCCTGTCCCTCATAGCTCCTTCCTTTGCCTCTTTCAGAGCACCTTCTAATGATTTAACTCTTTCCATTGTGGCTCTCAGTCTCTTCTCTAGCTTAGGTAGCTCACATCGGAGATCAGCATTGTCACGCACCAATTGTTTGTGGACTTTGGTCAATTGTTCTAGATTGTTTTCCAGGAATGATATTTTCTGCTTCTGGGCAGCATTACCTCCGATGTCATCATCATCATCATCGTCTTTCTTCATTTGAGACTAAAAAACATTAAGTTTGTACAAAATGTAGCTTGTTTGACCATTTAAGAATTGGGCCGTTGTGGTCGTAATGGTATGGTAGTTGGATTTACAATTACCTATGCAATCAGTGCCTATCACCACTAACGTTGTGAGTTCGAACCCCGTTCATGACGAGGTGTACTCGATACAACATTATGTGGCAAAGTTTGTCATTGACTTGCGGCAGGTCCGTGGTTTTCTCTGGGTACTCCATTTTTTTCCACCAATAAAACTGACCGCCACGATATGAAATATTTTTGAAAGTGGTGTTTAACACCATAACCCCAGCATTAAAGAATTATTCTGTTCAAGTTGATTTTGTGGTAGGAGTGATATTCAATTTATCACTAGTTTATATTTACTGTCTAAATAGTTATGTCTTATGATTCCTCATTCTTAACTTATCACCAGGGTTGTAACTAGAGTAACATGACAGGTGCCACTAATGGAGCAGGAACTGCTTACCCTTCCAGTTTTAGTGGAGTTTGTGTTGCTCAATCTTTAGCTTTCTGTGTAATGTTTTGTTGATCTTTGTTTATTCTTTTCTTTTGATCATTGCATTGTCTGTCCTTTGATTTATGGCTTCTGATTGTTAGTTGGGTATCTTTTGATCATTGCATTGTCTGTCCTTTGATTTATGGCTTCTGATTGTTAGTTGGGTATCTTCAAACTTTTCTTATCTTTATTGAACCCCAAGATTGTGAGTAAAATACCAACACTCACATATAACTGGGATATGAACTACCTGGCATAAAAATATATAATACAAAACATTACTGGATTAAGTTGTTACCTTCTTAACTCTGTTCTGGAGATCTTGCACAAATAATTTTCTGAGATTGTGTAGAGTCTGTAGTTCTTTTGCCTGTAACAAAAAAGTTTTTTTTTTTTAATATTACAATTTTCATAAAAAAATCTGTCAACTAGAACTACAGTTATCGTACGGAAATCATTCTGTCTACAGATGGAGGGTGATGATACCAGTACTAAAAGATAATATGCAGTCGTATAAAAATGAACATCTAATTGTTTGTTTCACTTGATGTCATGATAATTATTGCATGCAAATCATCCGGAAAAAAGAAGTTTACAATTGTTTAAAATAACTTTGAAAAACAATAACAAAAATTGACCTGTTTTTTTTTAATTATTTCCAACATTCTTTATAATTTTGACAACTAAATATTATCTTTGCAAAAGGAAAAATGAAAATAAACAAAATCAAACTAGACCATTTTTTAAACTGTTGAACCTCCTAAAATATTGCATTGAACAATTCTATACAATATTCTTCTATATAATGGACTGATACTAATTCAACTGGAATGGTTTCTTGGTGGGATACAAGATTACATAGATTGGCTCATTTGCAACAATTAATGTAATAATAATGTAATTATTAATAAAACTAAGGTTCTACTCCCTCAGGCATAGGTGACCTTAGCCAATTTTCGCTATCCTGTTAAGGCCCTTTGGTTTTATTGCTCCAAAAACTTTAAAATTATTTGGCTTTCCAATCTTTCGATTTTGAGTGTACCTGATCAAGGTTATTTCAGAAATGTGTTTTGCGTACTTAATTTGATATCTATGTTTTTATTAGAAAGACCTACATACCACAGTTTCTTCCAATCCTTTGAGATCTTGCCTAGCTTGTTCTTTACGATCTATCTGTAGAGTTAATTCATTCAGTTTAGCAGTCTTCTCAGTTTCTTCTGCCTTCAGCTTGTCATAGTCAACTTGTAATTTATCTTGTGCCAGGGACAATTTCTGGTTTTGTCTGAATTAACAAATACAGCAATAAATTAAATACTTTCCACAAATATCATGATTGTAGAGTTGCATCTAGGATTTAGCAAAAAGGGATCAAATGTTCTCTTATGAGACGGAAAAACAGGGACCGTTTGTTGGGATTTGTGTACACACAGTCCCAAAAGATGCACACAAATAAGAATTTCATGTGCTGAATATGCCCTTCTTTTTAAAAAATAGTAAGCATTTTTAAACTATTAAAAGGGGTATTTATACAATGTTCCCTCCTAGATGCAACCCTTTAATTGTTAAAATAATTTTTAAAGTATTTGGCTTATCAATACTATCCTTTATTTTTCTAAATATTTGTGTGATACCACAATCATACCTGCATACAATGCATCATCATTTTTTTTTTTTGTTCAATGATTTGAGAAGAGCGGTAGTTATTTGTTTTGTTAATATTGGTGGAATTCTTTACCTTAACATCAAATTTCAGTAGTCCTCCTCTTATAAGGCCCCCCTCATCAAATGTCACCCCTCTTTATCAGACTAGATTTCAGATAGTAGTAAATTGTCCTCCTCATGAGGGACCAATCCTCTTACAAGACCATTTTTGTCATTACAGATGGGTGGTTTTTTTTAAGAGAGGAACTACTAAACTACATAAATTATAATATGCACTTAATTTATTCCTCTAAAACATTTTAAATAACATCTTACTCTTTAAGTTTATCAATAATATTTTTTAAGAGGGGGGACAACTGCACTACATAAATTGTTAGGGGTTAGAATTATGGTATTTAATGCCACTTTCAACAATATTTCAGCTATATCATGGCGGTTAGTTTTATTGGTGGAGGAATGCAGAATACCTGGAGAAAACCACCGATCTGCCACAACTCACTGACAAACTTTATCACATAATGTTGTATCGAGTATACCTCCCCTGAGTGGGATTCGAAATCACAACATTAGTGGTGATTGCATAGGTAGTTATAAATCCAACTGCCAGACGATCACGACCAGGAAGACCCCATACCTCCCCAAGAGGGATCATTCCACTTACAAGAACACTTTTTCATTACAGATGGATGTTTTACAAGAGGTGGACTAAAGCAATATATAAATTGTTAAATGCACTTAATTTATTCCCCTAAAACATTTTAAATAAAATCTCACTCTTTCAGTTGATCAATAAGAGACTGTTTGTTATCCATCTCATTTCTAAGACCTGTCAGTTGTTTCTGATGGCTCTCTCTATGCACCTCCATCTGTTGCTCTAAAGCGTCCTTCATATCAGCATCTGACTTTACTTTCTCTTTCTCAGTGATGTGGATTTGTTCTGTGGATAAAAAGTAGATCATAAAAATATTTTTCCTCTGTAAGGTCAATTTGTAGCCAGATAATTTTTTTTGGACATGTTCAAATCAGGGGCAGAGATGCCATCCCCAAGCGATGAAAAAGAGGAGTCTCTATAAATCAAATGTTAGTATGCATGATGGATCACAAAGCGAACTTCTAGGGGTGCCAATTCTTAAATAAAGTCGGCTATTTCTTCAATGAGAGTCAACTAGCTTTCATTTTTGTGCTCTGAAATTAGCTATTTCTTCATTGAGATATTTCTTTACTGAGAGAGTTGAGTTGTGCTCACCTATTTATTTACTGACATAGTAAAATTGTACTAATCATGTGCTCTGAGTTTAACTATTTATTTACTGACATAGTAAAATTGTACTAATCATGTGCTCTGAGTTTAACTATTTATTTACTGAGAGAGTTATATTGTACTAACCTTGTGCTCTAAGCTTAGCCATTAATTTACTGAGAGAGTTATATTGTACTAACCTTGTGCTCTAAGCTTAGCCATTAATTTACTGAGAGTTATATTGTACTAACCTTGTGCTCTAAGCTTAGCCATTAATTTACTGAGAGAGTTATATTGTACTAACCTTGTGCTCTAAGCTTAGCCATTAATTTACTGAGAGAGTTATATTGTACTAACCTTGTGCTCTAAGCTTAGCCATTAATTTACTGAGAGTTATATTGTACTAACCTTGTGCTCTAAGCTTAGCCATTAATTTACTGAGAGAGTTATATTGTACTAACCTTGTGCTCTAAGCTTAGCCATTAATTTACTGAGAGAGTTATATTGTACTAACCTTGTGCCCTAAGCTTAGCCATTAATTTACTGAGAGTTATATTGTACTAACCTTGTGCTCTAAGCTTAGCCATTAATTTACTGAGAGAGTTATATTGTACTAACCTTGTGCTCTAAGCTTAGCCATTAATTTACTGAGAGAGTTATATTGTACTAACCTTGTGCTCTAAGTTTAGCCATTAATTTACTGAGAGAGTTATATTGTACTAACCTTGTGCTCTAAGCTTAGCCATTAATTTACTGAGAGAGTTATATTGTACTAACCTTGTGCTCTAAGCTTAGCCATTAATTTACTGAGAGAGTTATATTGTACTAACCTTGTGCTCTAAGCTTAGCTATTTCTTCATTCAGAGAGTCAACATTTTCTTGTAGGAGTCTCTTCTTCTGGTCAATGTCTTTGATAGTCTCATTTAATGTAGACATCTTAGCTTCATGCTACAATAACATAATATTTCATTTAAATATCATTAACAAATACCAGTATTTTAAATGTAGACAGATCCTCTCATCCATTTTCATCAATTTAAGCGACTACCCTATATATATACTGCTCCTTTAAGAGGGTTATGGTGTTTAACACCACTTTCAACAATATTTCAGTTATATTGAGGCAGTCAGTTTGATTGGCGGGGGAAACCCTGAGAAAACCACCAACCTGTCACAAGTCACTGACAAACTTTCTCACATAATGTTGTATCGAGTACACCTCGCCATCAGCGGGATTCAAACTCACAACTTCAGTGGTGATTGGCAACATTCTATGTATTGAATTATATATTATAAATGCATCTGATGGTTTCATTTAATGAGATCAACTTAGCTTCATACTACAAAAACATACTAACTAATAATAGTATTGTAAAAGTCTTCAGATTCTATCACTAATAATAGTATTGTAAAAGTCTTCAAATTCTATCACTAATAATAGTATTGTAAAAGTCTTCAGATTCTATCACTAATAATAGTATTGTAAAAGTCTTCAGATTCTATCACAAGTTTTCACCAATTTAAGTAGCTATCATATAGAAATATTGCTCTTTAAGAGGGAAAACTCTATGTATTCAACTTTTTAATATTTGGTCCTCCTAGAATAAGACCTTTCAATGAGGGACTACGGTTTGCAGTCTGTGCCAAAAACATTTTGACAAACTAACCTGAACAGCTTTTTAGAAGATTTGTTTCTATTTAAATAAGCAAAATTTATGCAATATTTACAACCTAAACCATATTTTACTAGACTGGGCCATATGATATGGTTAGTGAGGCTTTTTTTTTTTTTTTCAAAACGGGGACTATGGTATGTATGGAACTCTTTAATATATGTTTTTCTGTCCTCCTCCAGAATGACTTTTTAAAGGACTACTATTTTATTGAATTATTTAATATACATATGTTTTGGTCCTCTAAGATGAAAACCTTTCAAAAAGAGACTTAGCATTAACTATTAATTATTATTTTGTAGACAAGATAAAAAAAAAATGCTTACATCATTCCTATTACACTATACAGTGAAAAAATAACTATATTTGAAATACTTGAGATTAACATTCTTAAATAGAAAAATATTAACCTGTTGTATGGTTAATTGACAATCTGATAATTGATAAACAGTAAAATATTAACCTGTTGTATAGTTAATTGACAATTTGACAATTCTTTTTCAGCAGTATCCAGTTTCTTGTTATTTTCAGAACTGCTAGTTTCAAAGTTCTGAGACCTTGTAACTAATGTCTTGACTTCAGACTTCATTCTACTGATGTACAATCTGGCCACTGTAAATTCTTCTTCTAACTTCTCTGATGTACCAAAGGATAGCTGAAATACACAACAAATATAATATTCTTCACATTTCTGCCTGTTCTTACACCAAATTATGGTAAATTTTTCATACAATTGCCTGACTGATTGTTGTTTAACCCTTAATATGCTAATAGTGGCACAAATCATGCTGACGTAAATGGTGTGAATGATTGTTGTTTAACGCCAACTCTGCAACTTTTTAGCTTATATCAATTTTCAATGAGATGATGATGAGGTCCGCTTTGTTAGTTGAATTTTTATATTGCTAGCTCACTGAAACAACAGTCTGTAGATAGACATGTCACCCCACTCAGACACATTATCCTGATTCCAAGCCAACCAGTCTTTGATCTTTTTCCTTAATGTTGCATGCTTAGCGGAGAAGCAACAAATACCAATTCTTTAGTCTTTGGCTTGACCCGATTTGGGCTCGAACCCACTACCTATCACACTTGAGGAGAATACGCTAACCATTACACCACCTATGCAGTGTGACGTAAATGACCATGGGTGCCAATTGCGGTCTATGTCATTTAAATTCCTGTGGTAGAATTGCAATCTAACAACATTTGGAACACCTCAGAATTTACCTATGATAAAATCATTAAGGTGGGCTTTGTGTTTGAAATCTTGGTCAATTCAATGTAAAAATATAGCAAAAAAAAGAAACATATTGATCATTACGTTACCTTGGAATCTCCACTGCTTCCTCCCATAATGCCTCCAATATCACCAAGATCTTTCAGAAGACCTGTCATCATGTCTGCCACACGTTTCTTTTGATGAATGACAGAGTCTTTGGTAGAATCATAGTCAGATTGAAGTGCATTCAGAGCATTCTGTAAAAGAAAATATTTTACTATATATTTATTCAGCTTTTTGTAGTGAATATATATAGAATAATCTACATTTTGGAGGTCGAGACAGACATTATCATAAGTATCGCAGAGAGACTGGTAGGCGAGCTGGGATACTAGTGATTATGTATGCCAAGATCTTCTAATCAGACATTATAGTTTTTATCAGTAACATCATAAAATGTTTGATATCACACGGACAGATAAATTTCGGTTGCAGTCAGTTACTTGATACTGAAAATATGACTCATCGAGATAAAAGAAAAAATGCCCTTATTTCCAATAATTGGTGATACACTCTAGATATAAGTTATATCCCCTGATATTTTATTCCACATTTCAATGTGGAATATTTTGTGAAATAATCTGGATACCAAATTATATCACCTTATACTTTATTTAGATTTTTTATGAGGAAAATATTTGGCAACACACTTTGGAAATGTTGACTTGCATTTTATTCAGATTTTTTTTTACTATATAAAAGCAATTCATTTTGATGTTTTACAGAAAAATTTGCTGACGAGGGAGACAACCCAGTGGACAACACAAACATATATAATGTAGAGGGAGACATTAGATCTACAACCTCTAACAACCAGAAATGTGTTGAACATTTTTTTTCAGCCTGATTACTATACCGGAAATTATTTTGTTGGCTTGAATCATTGTGAAAAGTAAATGCCACTACCTCATAACAATATGAGTACTGTTCTACTTATACAACAATGACTGACATTTATTACCCTGTAATTTTTTAGGTGTCCTTCATGCTTAAATTCAATTATTTTATAAGTGATAATAGGTATATAAAAAAATAATAAAAATCGTTTTTTGCACTTTTTTTTATATTTTGCACTCTATGAAAAGTTCAGAAATTCCAAAACCTTCTATTTCTTGTTCAACTCAATATTTTTGCAAGTTTTCCTACAAAAGGAACATCAAATTTTAACATTAATATTATAAACTTAGTCTGAAATGTTACTTTACCATGTTTATTAAAAACTAACTATAATTGTGCTCCATTATTATTTTTTTTAGAATTACTTATCTTTAATTCTAATGAATATCTTGATCATAAATTCTCCAAAATTTGTACAAATAAAAAAAAACTGTATTTACACTCTTCTTATTGAGTTCATCAGCTAAAGTCTCATTCTCAATATTCTTGGCATCAACTTCCTGTGACTTCTGATCATAATTCATAGCAAGTTCCTCCAAAGCTTGGAGCACTTCCTTCACCTCATCCTTGGCAGCTTCATTATCAGTCTGGATACGAGACATCTCTTGTTGTAATACATCATAGTCTTTCTTTCCTGAGGTAATCAATTCTTCTTGTTCCATCATCTGTTCCTTCAATCTCTCTATCATTTGTGACGTGTTGTTTATTTCATCATCCTAGAAAAAAATCCCACATACAGTCAAACCTGCTTTAGTGATGACCTTTATTAAACAATAACTTGTATTATGTGACCTTATATGTATACTTAGTTTGACAATATGTACACATAGTTTGACATACCTAACAACTCATATAAGCCTATCACCAATATGGCGTGGGTCTGCACCCAGCTTTGTAAATTACAAACTAGAGGCTCCTAGGAGTCTGTAATCGCTCACCTGGCCCCAAAAAAGAAAAGCCATATTTATTGCTAAGTATATGGAAGATTCTGTAGTCAAATCCATTGACATACTACTGAAAGATAATTTAATAAGGAATCTAAAGAAAAAACTGCATCAAAATCAGACAAAAAATAAACGTTCTATACCCGAAAGTATGTTTGCTTTAAATTGCATGGGTAACTGCTTTCACAGTAGAAAATTTTTAAGCATTTAAACCCATGGTCCTATGTTACATGTAAAAACTATGTCTGCTGATGGCGACAATCTCGCATGCAGGTTGCATGGGCTCACCAGACTCAATTCTGAAAGGGGACCACTAATGACCATTTCACAATAGCTTGGGCCCCACTGGCCTAGCAGTTTCAGAGGAGATCATTTTTAAGTGAATTTTTGCGAATTTTCTGTTTTTAGCAATGGCCACCATCTTCTTTGGCGGTCGGGGTTGTCGTCGGATATAATTCTGAAAGGGGACCATCTAAAGACCATTTCACCATAGTTTGGGCCCATTTGACCCAGCAGTTTCAGAGGAGATCATTTTTAAGTGATTTTTTGCCAAATTTTTAATTCTTAGTAATGACGGACATCTTGGCGGACAGCCGGGGTCGTCGGACAGAATTCTGAAAAGGGATCACCTAAAGACCATTCCAACATAGGCTGGGCCCAATTGGCCCAGTAGTTTCAGAGGAGATAATTTTTAAGTGATTTTTTGCCAAATTTTCTATTTTTAGTAACGGCGGCTATCTTGGTTGGCGGCCGGGATCGTCGGACAGAATTCTGAAAGGGGATCACCTAAAGACTATTCCACCATAGTTTGAGCCCAATTGGCCCAGCAGTTTCAGAGAAAATAATTTTTAAGTGATTTTTTGCCTAATTTTCTATTTTTAGTAACGGCAGCCATCTTGGTTGGCAGGGGGATTGTCAGACACAATTCTGAAAGGGGACCACCCAAGGACCATTCCACCAAAGTTTGGTTCAAATTGGCCCAGTGGTTTTAGAGGAGTTGATTAAAATGCAAAAAACTAACGACAGACAGACGACAGACGCCCAGTGGTAGCAATAGTTCACCTGACCCGAACCTTCGGGTCAGGTGAGCTAAAAAGGGTACTTTAAGACTCGTAGCCGCAAGTGCTAAAGTTTACCAGTTGCTTGCCCATGGTCGGTGGTTCTCTCCGGGTACTCCGGCTTCTTCCACCACTAAAACTGGTCGCCATGAAATAGCTGAAATATTGCTGAAAGTGGAGTTAAAACACCAAAAATCTCAAATCTAAATCTAAAATATAGTTTTACATAATTTTTCTTAGTTTATTAATTATAATTGATATAACCTGTACATTTGCTGTCATTTGATTTGTCTTACTTATGTTATTAATGTAATTGTGTGGAGAGGGACTAGTATGTTGTAAAAACTTCTTCCCAATCCAATTGCATAGATATTGACAATAAAATCATAATAAAGTTGTGACCATAATTTTTATTTCCCTTTACAGTGCATTTCATATCAATTAGGATGTTTAAACTAGAGGCTCAGGTGAGCCTGTATCGCTCACCTGACATAAATAAGTCCTCTTAAGAATGTCTGCATGCCGAATACATCTAAGTTACTATTCAAATCCCATACTGCCATAGGGTTCTATGTTAAAACTATGTCTGCTCATGGCAGCCATCTTGGATGGAGGTCGTGGTCACCGGACACAATTTTGAAAGTATACTACCCAAGGACCATCCATGCCATGTTTGCTTTAAATTGGCTGACTGGTTTCAGAAGAGAAGACTTTTAAACAATTTTCCCATAGGGTCCTATGTTAAAACTATGTCTGCTGACGGCAGCCATTTTGAACCGAGATCGGGATCACTGAACATAATTTTGGAAGTTGACCACCTAAGGACCATCGATGACATGTTTGCTATATTGGCTTACTGGTTTCAGAGGAGAAGATTTTAAAACATTTTTTCCCATAGGGTCCTATGTTAAAACTACAGTATGTCCGCTGAAGGCGGCCATCTTGGATGGAGGTCAGGGTCACTGGACACAATTTTGAAAATTGACCACTTAAGGACCATCCATGCCATGTTTGCTTTAAATTGGCTTACTGGTTTCAGAGAAGAAGATTTTTAAATATATTTCCCATAGGGTCCTATGTTAAAACTATGTCCACTGATGGTGGCCATCTTGGATGGAGTTTTAGGTCACTGGATATAATTTTGAAAGTTGACCATTTAAGGACCATTCATGCCATGTTTGCTTTAAATTGGCTTACTGATTTCAGAGGAAAAAAATTTTAAACATTTTTCCCATAGGGTCCCATGTTAAAAATATGTTTGCTGATGGCGGCCATCTTGAATGGAGGTCGGGGTCACAGGACATAATTTTGAAAGTTGACCACCTAAGGACCATTCATGCCATGTTTGCTTTAAACTGACTTACTGGTTTCAGAGGAGAAGACTTTTAAACATTTTTTCCATAGGGTCCTATGTTAAAATTAAGTCGAGTCATGGTGGCCATCTTGAATTTTCGATCAGCAAACGATTCACAAATTTAGTACAGGACCACCCAATGATCATTCCTGCAAAAGCCACAATTCAATTGGATTAGTGGTTTCTAACAAGAAGATTTTTAAAATTTCGACCAATCAGAACACATTATGGGCCCTGGCAGCCATGTTGGATTTCTGATCAGAACCAAAAACACAAATCTTGTATATGACCATCCAATGAACATTCCTGCCAAGTTTGGTTCAAATCTTTTTGTGGTTTCAGAAAAAAAGATGAAAATGTGAAATTCCCATAGGGTCCTATGTTAAACTAAGTCGAGTCATGGCGGCCATCTTGAATTTCCGATTGGCAAACGATTCACAAGTTTAGTACAGGACCACCCAATGATCATTCCTGCAAAGTCACAATTCAATTGGCTTAGTGGTTTCTAACAAGAAGATTTTTAAAATTTCGACCAATCAGAACACATTATGGGCCCTGGCAGCCATGTTGGATTTCCGATCAGCGCCAAAAACAAAAATCTTGTATATGACCATACAATGAACATTTCTGCCAAGTTTGATTCAAATCTGTTATGTGGTTTCAGAAAAAAAGATGAAAATGTGAAATTCCCATAGGGTCCAATGTTAAACTAAGTCGAGTCATGGCGGCCATCTTGAATTTCCGATCGGCAAACGATTCACAAGTTTAGTACAGGACCACCCAATGATCATTCCTGCAAAGTCACAATTCAATTGGCTTAGTGGTTTCTAACAAGAAGATTTTTTAAATTTCGACCAATCAGAACACATTATGGGCCCTGGCAGCCATGTTGGATTTCCGATCAGCGCCAAAAACAAAAATCTTGTATATGACCATCCAATGAACATTTCTGCCAAGTTTGGTTCAAATCTGTTTTGTGGTTTCAGAAAAAAAAAGATGAAAATGTGAAATTCCCATAGGGTCCAATGTTAAACTAAGTCGAGTCATGGTGGCCATCTTGAATTTCCGATCGGCAGACGATTCACAATTTTAGTACAGGACCACCCAATGATCATTCCTGCAAAGTCACAATTCAATTGACTTAGTGGTTTCTGACAAGATTTTTAAAATTTCAGCCAATGAGAACACATTATGGACCCTGGCAGCCATGTTGGATTTCAAATCAGCACCAAAAACACAAATCTGGTAGAGGACCATCCAGTGAACATTTCTGGCAAGTTTGGTTGAAATCTGTTCAGCGGTTTCAGAGAAGAAGATTTAAATGTGAAAAGCTAACGGACGGACGACGGACGCTTACCCATGACAAAAGCTCACATGGCCTATGGCCAGGTGAGCTAAAAAACAAACTCATAAGATTAGATCAACAAATTATAAAAGAAATATTATTCAATGAGATATCAAGGTTTATCTAACTTTTTTAAAGTCCAGAAAATATAAAATAAAATATATAATGCATTCTAATTTCTTAACCATTAATTTTCACAAAACTACTTTCATTTCATATACATTTTACAACTCCAATGTAAAATTCTTTATAACAGCAATTTGGATTGGATGATGTTCTGTGTAAAATACATGATTTACCTGCTGAAACATCTCACACAAAATACAAACATTTTCAGTCATTTTCAAAACAAAGCTTTAATTAATTGTTGCAACACAATAGGCATAAATTTTGGAAGATGTTTCAATTGATATACCTTATGACATATAAATACTTAATACAACTGTTAGGTAAAAGCAATGAGATCACTGAATGTAGATTTTCTCAAATCTATGAATTTCAAATTACCATTTTCATCCATTAATGCAAATTCCTTTTAATACTTTTTTTAAATACAGTCAAACTTATCTATAGCGACCATTGAAGGGAATTCTGAAAAAGGTCGTTTAAGACAGGGAGTCTTTATATAGAGGTTATAATATTTGCTCCCAAAATCTCGAGAAAGGAAACCACCTAGTTGGGGTATATAATCCGCATCAACTTTTAACCCGTTCGTGTGGAGGACAAATGCATGAATAGAGCTTAAATTCTGGCAAGAAAAGGGTATAATGAAATAAAAATGTGTTCAATTATCATTAAATATTTCCGTCTTTTGTGGGTGAAATTTAGAGAGAGAACCAGAGGCTCTCAAGAGCCTGTATCATTCACCTGGTTATAAAAAAAACCAATTGGTCCTATGTAAAAACTATGTCCTGTAGTGGTAGTCATCTTGGAATTACGATCAACATAAAAAACACAAAGTTTGTAAAGGACCTTCCAATGATTGATGCACAGTTTAGGTTCAATCAGTGCAATAGCTTCAGAGAAGAATATATTTCTGTATTTTCCCCATATGGTCCTGTGTTAATACTATGACCTGTGGTGGCAGCCATCTTGGATTTCCGATCGGCATAAAAAACATAAACTTTGTAGAAGACCTTCCAATGATCATTCCTGGGCAGTTTGGTTTCAACTTTCCAAGTGGTTTCAGAGAAGAAGCGTTTTGAAACAATTTTCCCATAGGGTCCAATGTTAAACTAAGTCCTGCCGTAGCCGCCATTTTGAATTTCATATCAGAACAAAAAACGTAAAGTTTGTAGAGGACCATCCAATGAACATTCATGTACAGTTTGGCTTTAATCATATTTGTAGTTTCTGAGTAGAAGGCATTTGAACATTTTCCCCATATGGTCCTGTGTTAATACTATGACCTGTGGTGGCGGCCATCTTGGATTTCCGATCGGCATAAAAAACAGAAACTTTGTAGAAGACCTTCCAATGATCATTCCTGGGCAGTTTGGTTTCAACTGTCCAAGTGGTTTCAGAGAAGAAGCGTTTTGAAACATTTTTCCCATAGGGTCCAATGTTAAACTAAGTCCTGCCGTAGCCGCCATTTTGAATTTCATATCAGAACAAAAAACGTAAAGTTTGTAGAGGACCATCCAATGAACATTCATGTACAGTTTGGCTTTAATCATATTTGTAGTTTCTGAGTAGAAGGCATTTGAACATTTTCCCATAGGGTCCAATGTTAATCTATGTATTGCGGTGGTGACCATCTTGGATTTCCGATCGGCATAAAAAACACACACCTTGTAGAGGACCTTCCAATGATCATTCCTGGGCAGTTTGGTTTCAATTATCCAAGTGGTTTCAGAGAAGAAGCGTTTTGAAACATTTTCCCCATAGGGTCCAATGTTAAACTAAGTCCTGCCGTAGCCGCCATTTTGAATTTCATATCGGAATAAAAAACGTAAAGTTTGTAGAGGACCATTCAATGAACATTCATGTACAGTTTTGCTTTAATCATATTTGTAGTTTCTGAGAAGAAGGCATTTGAACATTTTCCCATAGGGTCCAATGTTAATCTATGTCCTGCGGTGGCGGCCATCTTGAATTTTCGATCGGCATAAAAAAACAGAAACTTTGTAGAGGACCTTCCAATGATCATTCCTGGGCAGTTTGGTTTCAACTGTCCTAGTGGTTTCAGAGAAGAAGCGTTTTGAAACATTTTCCCCATAGGGTCCAATGTTAAACTAGGTCCTGCCGTAGCCGCCATTTTGAATTTCATATCGGAACAAAAAACGTAAAGTTTGTAGAGGACCATCCAATGAACATTCATGTACAGTTTGGCTTTAATCATATTTGTAGTTTCTGAGAAGAAGGCATTTGAATATTTTCCCATAGGGTCCAATGTTAATCTATGTCCTGCGGTGGCGGCCATCTTGGATTTCTGATCGGCATAAAAAACAGAAACTGTGTAGAGGACCTTCCAATGATCATTCCTGGGCAGTTTGGTTTCAACTGTCCAAGTGGTTTCAGAGAAGAAACATTTTGAAACATTTTTCCCATAGGGTCCAATGTTAAACTAAGTCCTGCCGTAGCCGCCATTTTGAATTTCATATCGGAACAAAAAACCTTAAGATTGTAGAGGACCATCCAATGAACATTCATGTACAGTTTGGCTTTAATCATATTTGTAGTTTCTGAGAAGAAAGCATTTGAATATTTTTCCATAGGGTCCAATGTTAATTTATGTCCTGCGGAGGCGGCCATCTTGAATTTCCGATCGGCATAAAAAACAGAAACTTTGTAGAGGACCTTCCAATGATCATTCCTGGGCAGTTTGGTTTCAACTGTCCAAGTGGTTTCAGAGAAGAACCATTTTGAAACATTTTTCCCATAGGGTTCAATGTTAAACTAAGTCCTGCCGTAGCCGCCATTTTGAATTTCATATCGGAACAAAAAACCTTATGATTATAGAGGACCATCCAATGAACATTCATGTACAGTTTGGCTTTAATCATATTTGTAGTTTCTGAGAAGAAAGCATTTGAATATTTTCCCATAGGGTCCAATGTTAATTTATGTCCTGCGGAGGTGGCCATCTTGGATTTCCGATCGGCATAAAAAAACAGAAACTTTGTAGAGGACCTTCCAATGATCATTCCTGGGCAGTTTGGTTTCAACTGTCCAAGTGGTTTCAGAGAAGAATCATTTTGAAACATTTTTCCCATAGGGTTCAATGTTAAACAAGTCCTGCCGTAGCCGCCATTTTGAATTTCATATCGGAACAAAAAACCTAAAGTTTGTAGAGGACCATCCAATGAACATTCATGTACAGTTTGGCTTTAATCATATTTGTAGTTTCTGAGAAGAAGGCATTTGAATATTTTCCCATAGGGTCCAATGTTAATTTATGTCCTGCGGAGGCGGCCATCTTGGATTTCCGATCGGCATAAAAAACAGAAACTGTGTAGAGGACCTTCCAATGATCATTCCTGGGCAGTTTGGTTTCAACTGTCCAAGTGGTTTCAGAGGAGAAGCATTTTGAAACATTTTTCCCATAGGGTCCAATGTTAAACTAAGTCCTGCCGTAGCCGCCATTTTGAATTTCATATCGGAACAAAAAACCTTAAGATTGTAGAGGACCATCCAATGAACATTCATGTACAGTTTGGCTTTAATCATATTTGTAGTTTCTGAGAAGAAGGCATTTGAATATTTTCCCATAGGGTCCAATGTTAATCTATGTCCTGCGGTGGTGGCCATCTTGGATTTCCGATCGGTATCAGTCAGGTAAGTGAGCGGTCATGTACTTGTGTGTTAGTGGTATCAGTCAGATAAGTGAGCGGTCATGTACTTGTGTGTTAGGGGTATCAGTCAGGTAAGTGAGCAGTCATGTACTTGTGTGTTAGGGGTATCCATTTTGCCTCTGTTTCTACGTTCCAACAGTGTAGTATTTTTCTATAATATTTTGTTACCGTTCCAACAGTGTAGTATTTTTCTATTATATTTTGTTACCGTTCCAACAGTGTAGTATTTTTCTATAATATTTTGTTACCGTTCCAACAGTGTAGTATTTTACTATAATATTTTGTTACCGTTCCAACAGTGTAGTATTTTTCTATAATATTTTGTTACCGTTCCAACAGTGTAGTATTTTTCTATTATATTTTGTTACCGTTCCAACAGTGTAGTATTTTTCTATTATATTTTGTTACCGTTCCAACAGTGTAGTATTTTTCTATTATATTTTGTTACCGTTCCAACAGTGTAGTATTTTTCTATAATATTTTGTTACCGTTCCAACAGTGTAGTATTTTTCTATTATATTTTGTTACCGTTCCAACAGTGTAGTATTTTTCTATTTTATTTTGTTACCGTTCCAACAGTGTAGTATTTTTATATTTAAATTTATTATTAAAATTCTTTAACAATTTATTACCTTCTCATCCAGTTGCGCATAAAGTTTAAGTCTTTCACCCTCCCATACAGTTTTCTCTGCCTCGTTTATAGAACTCAGATTTCCTAAACTTGTTTCCAAGACGGCTGCCTGGCTCTCTATCAACCCCTCAGATTCAATAGATGTGATGCTACCCTTCATATCTATTTGTTCATCAGATGATACAGCTTGTCCTGAAAAGAAAGGATTTATTTTCTTTTTTATAGTCTTAAAACTTCAAATACAGTTGAGCGAGCGAGTGATTGTTGCTTAATGCGAAATGAGCAATTTTTCAGCTATATCATGGTTAGATCAAGCTACATTCAATGAACAAGTTAATTTTCAATGAGATGATGATGATGTCTACTTTGAACTAGACCAACACGCTTAGTTGGATCTTTATAGTGCTAGCTCACTGAAACAACAGTCTATGAGTAGACTTCTCGCTCCACTCGGACACATCCCGATTACGAGCCAAACAATCTTTCCTTTTACTCCTTGATGGTGCCTGCTTATCAGAGAAGCAGCAAATACCAATTTATAGCACAAAGGTAGAGCAGCAGTATATAATTGAATTTTTCAATTTTAACTATAAATAATACTAAAAGTATTGATATATAAATTATTTTAGAGTCACATGTCATTTTATATGTGTTTTGATTGGTTTAAAAAGTTGAGGTTATTTGTCAATGAATGGAATCTAAAAATAGACGTCGTTCTCAAGGCGTCACGTGCCGTTGTCATCAGGTGATTTTCTTTAAATGAGGCACCTTTGGTGTTATTTAAATTTATTTCCGATTATTTGCCTTATTTTGAAAAAATAAATATATTTTACAATATCATAACAAAAAAGTTTTAATTAATTTATTACGATTGATCGAAATTATTTGTTCGGTTCATTCGAAATAACCTCAATCAGGTTGTACACACCCTTGCGTAACTCGCTACGTGGGTTACTTGGTGTGTACAACCTGATTGAGGTT
The DNA here is from genome assembly GCA_963680875.1 of Bathymodiolus brooksi. NCBI lineage: Eukaryota > Metazoa > Mollusca > Bivalvia > Mytilida > Modiolidae > Bathymodiolus > Bathymodiolus brooksi. The sequence goes on from OY804587.1 coordinate 73,984,207, forward strand.
ATTTCTTCATGAACCGAACAAAAATTGCGATCAATCCTTAAATGCAAAATATCACAGCAAGAACATCATATAAGCATTGCGCAAATGTCATGTGATTTACATGTAGTAATCATGCGACTATCCCATAAGCTACACACCAAATTACTCTTGAAATGTATCAAGGTCATAAATACTTTTGAGTGATATGTGTTTCTCTCTTAAATAAATATATATATACTGTAGTTGTAGTATATACGTTTTACACTTTACTTTTTACCCTCTGACAACTAAAACCTTTGTCTATACAGAGAACTCCACATTATCGATTATTGTAGGACTTCTGAAGTCTTTTCTACTTGGTTGACGTCCCTAGTAACGTTCTTTGATAATATAAGAGGCTGGCCTCGCTAAATATAATATTCTTGGGTAAATAAATCCATGTATCCATCTCATTAAAAATCATTAATTGTATAATATCATGTAATAGAATATTCTGGATAATAGAATATTATTCTCTGACATTTGGTCTATCCAATAGAGTGTAGTCTTCTACTATATAAATCTATAACCTCATCTTCCATTAGACATTTCTTTCTGAAGATGTTCAATTGTTGGTATATGAATGAATACAGCAGTAGAGTACAAACAAAGTTTATAACTCAGTGGTTTCCTTTGAAGCCGGCAGCCGACTATATGGCCTTCTACTTCTTGATTTTGAGTCAGTTATATCTTTTACATAGAAAATTTCAACATGATAAAAATAAAACTTAATTTGTTAACGCATTCAGTCCTGATCACGCCTGTAGGCATGATTAAATATCTACAGCGAATGGCCAATCCCACCTGTAGTCGTGGTTTGTTTACTTCATTCAATGGCCGATCATACCTGTAGTCATGACGAAAGTACGTTGTAAAGCCTTCTCCGATTAGTCAAATAAAGGGGGATTCCATGATTCTTTCAATATTGGTCAATAGAAAAATAGTTTACATTTCCCTTTTCCTTTAGTATTCAGAAGTCAAAGGTTATTAAATTACATGGAAGTTTCATTCATAAAAATTTGTAAACAATGGCGGAAATTAGAGTGATTTTTGGTGTCAGATGATGATCGTGAAAAATAATGAAGAGTTTCTAGGCTTCGATCTCGATTATTGAGGAAGCAGAGGAAAGATATACGGCAATTAGATGTGCTGAATGATTTTGACTTCAACATCGAATTTTCCGAGATGGGATCTTCGGACAAAGAGGAAATTGACAGCAATGTTGATACTGTTCTCGCCGACATTGCTAAATGGATTTACCCTCTTAGACCCATTTAAATCGCTGAATTTACGGGACTGTTATGGAGAATAACAAACGAGAAATAAATTTTTCTAATCTTTTGTTCCCGGAAGCATTGTCAATTGAAATTGCTACTCAAACAAACAAGTACGCACGGAACTTTGTCGGAAGCACATTGAGGCAACACCAAACAAAAATTGGTACCCAACCAATCCAGAGGAAATCAAGGCTCTTATTGGTATTCAAATTGTCATGGGTGTTCTACAACCGTCTGCCCAAGACATGTACTGGTACAAAGATAAACTGTTCCATCAGTCAATTATTGAAATGAAATTTATATGCTTTTCTTTAAACCATTGAAAGAAATTCTTGAAATTTTTAAAAACAAAGCACAATAAATCAAAATGCTTTTAATCACACTCACAAAACAAATTAATATTACTTAAGTTAGTACATAATATGTACATCAGGTATACAGACATCTTTTCAAATTGACAAAGAAGTAATACATGTAGATTGTATTTGCCATAACAAAGTATAAGCTTCTCTACATGTATGAATTTATTCTTACTTAATGAAATTCAATGTCTTGCTGTTTGAAAATCAATATTAAAGGAGATCTAAGGACAGTATCTTATCTATATAGTGAGAATGTGGGCGAAGCAAACAAGTTTTTTGCAAGATTCAGAAGCTAGTTCAGCCATCCTCTACTAACACTATCATTGGACATTTTGAATATATATACATTTGTATATTTTTTTAATTACTTCAATTCAAAGTCAATTTTTATTACTTTTAAACAGAAAAAATATCTAAAATTGGTGTCAGGAGAGGTGTTTAAATCACCTTCTAAATGCTTAAAATTCAATTTCGGCCCGGGGTGCAAAGCCCCTGTACCCTGCTGGGGATCTAGGTGGCCTTCTACATTTTTGCTTTAACCTGATACTTTCAAATTTATGGACAACCCTGATAACTATAGTGTTTAAATTACCACTTCTCCAGGACTTCAGTTCTGTCTCTAACTTTTGAATCCATCCCTTTAGTTTTCCATTTCTTTCTTTTTCTTTCTCATACCTCCTCTTCCATTCATCTGCTGTCAGTTCCTCGTTGACCTTAACAACATTCTTAATGGTCTTAGCTCTGTAAAACACATTCAATTCAATATTACACGGAGTGAGTGATTGTTGTTTATCACCAAATGAGCACTATATTAGCTATATCATGATGAGAACAAGTTACATTCATGAGATGATAATGATATCTGTTTTGTACTAGACCAACACATTCAGTTGGATTTTAATAGTGCAAGCTCATTGAAACAACAGTCCATAGAAAGACATGTCACCCCATCTGAACACATTGAGTCCCACCATTGTAAAAATCTAAAATTTGAAAATTTTGGAGTCCAAACTGAAAATGGTAAGTCCTGGACTCATCTAGGCCAGTTGCAAGGATCTCTGCAAGTTAACCAGTCGCTGCTGTTACTCCTTAATACTGCTTGAGTAAAGGAGAAGCAACACATACCAATTTTAGTCTTTTGGATTAACCTGACCGTGGCTCAATCGAACGGTCTACTAAACTCCAGGCAAACACAATAACTATTACACCACTGAAGTGTATTCTATTTTAAAATAGGATTTTAATCAGACTGAGAAAAACATATACCTCTGTCCAAACATCAAAGTAGTCTTAGTCTCTGATTCATTGAAGGAAGCTGGAGAACAACAAATAACAATGGTGGTCCTAGCGTTACCTCCTAAACTCTCCTGTAGAATTCTAGTTAGTTTACTGTCTCTGTAGGGTACATGGCTTTTCTACAAACAATTACCAAAATAATTTTCATCGTTTCCATGTCAACAGAATAATCAGAAAAGAGATGCATTAATTTTCTGAATCACAAATTTTCTCTACCTACTAGTACTACAGTTTAATTGGCAATATAACTCATTTTATGCACTTTTGAGAAATTTATAGAAATGGATAAAATTAATGAATATTCACATTTTCTGTTAAATTCTGTTGCTTTTAACAATAAAATCTGCAGTCAGAATATTATCATCAAATACAATATATCTTAGAGAACTGATGACACAAATGATATAGAAATGGAACACTAACAAAAGGAAATTAAATACAAACTATCCAAGAATTCTTACTTAGAAGAGTTTTTTTTTTAAAGGGTTTTCTTTGGGTTAGAAAATATGCTCCATTGAAATATCCCTATCCTTGATAGATATGAATGGTATTTCAATAAATCGAAAAGGAACTTCAAATGATGTTCAATCATTTCAATCATCTACATACAGGGTTCATACACTTTTTTGTTGAGCAAAATCAATAGTGCTGCAAATGGAAAACTGTTCAGATGGATTTAATGTACCGAGAGAACATACAGCTAAATTATATATCGTTGGAAAGAGAATAATGGGGAGCATCGGAATTTTTTTTCGTACGAATGAGAAATGGTCACGTTTTTCTAAAATCAGGGTTAAAGGTCAAATCTCAAAAAAAAAAAAAAAAAATAACACTAAAATTAAATTGCCTATTTTTTTTCAAAAATCCTTTGCTAAGCGAAAACAAAATGGATATATTTTTACGATAATGTTACAAATGATACGATTGTGGTCTATTTTTATCGCTATGTTTATACAACCCATGTTAAGATGGCGTTAATCTTGAACTATCTAATTTTCCTAAAATTTAACAACAAAAATTTAAACGGTACCTACATCCAAACAGGTTTTTGTATTTTCCTTTTTTCTACAATAATTTGGTAGCTGATAAGTCAAAGTTATTTTCAAAGCTATCATGCGTAAGTTATTAAGTTATAGTGCCTTAATTTCCGACTTCCTGTTGACCATAAATAACGAGAATTTTGTGTGCAATCAAACATTTATAATTAGCAGTCGTCCTTCTTGGAAACATTTGTTTGATGCTCTAACGGTGCTGAAGATGGGTTGAGTAAGTCATAGAAACATTTAAACAAAAAATAATTAATTCTAAAAACTCGAGGCGAAGCCAGGACTGGAGACAACTTGTCTTTATGTGCTGTTAAAATATCATTTTCTCTGCACCACTCAAAGAAAGCTGATAGCCACAGTGAGGATAAGGCTTCATATACTAATGTCAATGCCCGTACAGCACGATTAAATTGTTTGCCGGTCATCATCTGCTCAACTGATCCAGCTGCATACACGGAAGATTCAATCAACAGATCTTTCAATCCACCATCACCCCAAAGTTTACCAATTGACACAACAAAGCACAACATTGTATGAAAGCCCCCTAACCGGAGAAATGAGTTTTAAATGTGTCCTGTTTAGCCCATTCAACCTGTTTCGCGATTGCATATAGTTGTTGGTTGAATGTTTGGATAGAATATGCTTGTCCCAAAGATTTTGTCATTTCTTGACACCTACGCATGGTTGTATATACCGTTGACATGTCACTTGGCTTTGCGTCTACTATTGGAGCATACGACACAACAGAATACTCAGGTCTGTATTCCGAAAGAGAACTGTTATATCCAGTCCAAAATGGTATAACTTGACATTCGACATCAGTTACAGACATTGGAAAATATTCAATATCTCTTGAAAGTGACCTCAAAATAACCCAAAGAATTTCAGAAAAGTTTTCCATTTGTCCAACACAATTTGAAATGATTTCAAAAACTTTGGGAAAACGTTTTGGAATTCCTGGTACCTTTGGCTTTGAGAACGGTAGGCATGACGTTTGTGAAGAAGCATCATTAGTCATCTGAAAGGTTCTATCGTTGCTCTTTTTAATAGACACCTGTCGCATACATGAGTCTATAGGTGATGGGCATGCTTGAAAGACTGCCCTTGCCATAGAATGGAAAGTGTCCTTGCCATCTATTGTCTCCGTATTGATATCTATATTGTCAGCACTCTCTTGTATGAGACATCCACCTTGACAGACAGAAACAATGCCATCTGGGACATAAACGCCCTCTTTGATGCTGTCTTCCTCTTTCAAAAGCAACATTTGTAAGGAACTGTCTCACCTCTGAATAGGAAGCACAGAGACCGTGAGAATTCAAGTTGTCAACCAATCCGCGTGAACCAAACTCGTGATGCAACTGTACAGCCAACCCTAGATGGAAAGGGGTAAAAGTGTTTGGAAAGCGAAACTATCGACTCTGTAATTCCAAGAATCTTTCTGATTTTATCGATTGGTACAGTATACGGTTCAGATGCAGCTTTGTATGCCTTTTCATCTATTAGCCAACAGATAAATTTAAGAAGTGATTGAGGCATTTTTTCGACGGAAATGGCAAGTGAAACTTCGTTTGCATTTGGATAATCTTCGTTGTTGATAACAAAATTATGAATATCATGTCTTAAAATGCTTGCAGCTGAATGAAGTATGTGTTCTTGACTCTCTTGAGAAGTTTCTGTGGCCAACTCATGTTCTATCTCAGTCAGCCTTAACATTGATTTTAACTTACCCGCTGCAGCAATAGCATCACCTATTGATAAGCACGAGCTGAACATGATATTTGACATGCCTTGACCGCGCTGTGGCTGAATTGTAATTCTGTCACCAAAGTGACCCAATAATTTTGCCTGAAGTTTTGTTGAAGGGTAGGTATCTGGCACGTCATTAGGCAAAAATGATCGATATTTGTCTAGTAAATGCGATATAAGAAATGCTTTCTTGTGCAGAATAAGGTCGTCGTGAATACTAGAAACGAGAGAACTAAAAGCAATGTCATGAACTTTCGTCGTTGTTTTTACTCTTTTTCTCCGGTTTCAACTTCAGTAAATAATTCGTTACGCATCCATTATGATAAACAGCACGTTCAATAAAACCATCACTTTCAATGATTTTCATCATTGATAAATCATTACTTTCTTCAGCACATTTCGCTATTTTCTTTCCGCGGTCGCGTGATTCCATTTTGTGCAGCTTTCTGTCCTTTTTAAACGTCTTTTTTTTACATAAGAAACATGTATTAATATCCAGTGACAGTTGGTAATAGCGAGTGAGTTTGAACTTTATTAAGCTTATTTTCATATTGTTTGTCATAAGGATATTCAGCTGGATCCGTCAGATTATGCTCAACTTTAAACACTCGACAATTTCGTTTACTCGTATAAGATCAAAAACAAGATGGATGATAAACAATCTTCACATCGGTAGAATATACGTTTTCGAGGCAAGTCAATTCTTGAATCACTTTCTCAAAAACGGAATCTTTGCGTGTAGACATTGCCTCTACAAAACTGCTCTTCCCAACATCTCTCATATTTACTGTCTGCTCAAGTGAAACGCATTGACAAACGATGCATTTGTCATGAAATGTTTTCTTTTCTTTTTGGGGTTAGAGGGGTTGAGTTTTACTGGAACCTCAAAACTAGCCATAATATCTTAATAAACTTGGTTGTCAAAACTAATAACCAATATAATATATGAAGAACACAAATTAACAAATTCAATATGTACACAAAATTTGTGTAAAACTCCGTAGCTCAGAACTGATCACATTTTGAAACAAAATCAACTTAATAACAACTCTCTATTTCTCTAACAAAATTAAAACAAAGAAAACCGAAAAATAGAAACAAATCAGTTATTTACAAAATACCAGTAAAAACCGGAAAATATCATATCCCAAGGGTTCGCTTTGTGTATTACAAACAGTCGAAAATAATAACAAATTAAACAAACTATTTACAACAAAGGTTACTAAAGTGAAGCACTCGTTGACCTCAAATGCATTTCATTTATCATAAAATAACAAGTAAATATAACTAGTCGTCAATATTTATCGAGTCAATTGTCCTATTTAGTGACCGAACACAGTAACACTCCTATCAATTATCGGATTGGTAAAATTTCCGCATTAAAAGCCGCCTTTGTAGGTAGAGGTTTTTTTTCGATTTTTTTCTAAATAACACTGTATAAAATTGTGAAATTTGACACGGAGCAGCATTACAACATATAATTGTCTTTTTATTATAACAAAGTGCAATTTCATAACAATTGTTCAGATTATCAATGAAAATTATGTAAAAAAATACATAAAAAAATAACAAAATTCATTATTCTAAATCTTTAAAAAGAATCATTATCAACAGATTTGTACTATCTGGTGTTAATATTTTATGCTTCATCTTTCGAAAAATAATGCTACACTTGCTCACGAATGCTGATAAAAAGGAATAGGTCGTATTTGAAAATAGCTACTAAATGTTTGTATCACGGGGTACCTATAATAACACCTAGATAACTAAAAATGTGACGAATATGAAAATACAAACATTTATCTATGATTTGAACTCATTTTTAGCCGTATGTTATCTTGGTACATTACTAGAAGGCCTACAGAAATAATTTGCAGTACTACAAGGACTTTTCAAGGATTTTCCAGGACCTTTTTCTAAGCATTTTCATATATAAAACCTTGTTTAACCTTACCTTTCTTCAAGTGAAAATGCCTGTACCCAGTCAGGAAAATGATGGATGTCCAATGTCAGTGGTTTTGTGGGTGAAGGTACTTTTGTGTTTGTCTTTTGTTTTGTGTTTCTTTTTTACTTTTCTGTTTACAGTTTTGTTTTCACATTTATTGTTCAAACATATGAAACTTGTATGATTTTATAATGTTAAATGTGTTTTTAAAGAAGTTAGAACAAATCAACTGCAGCAACATTTATTATCAACTCAGATAGTGTCCTGTAATTGTTTCATTTTTTCTTCTGGATCGTTTTTGTTTCCCAAATCCCTACACATTTTGCCTCTTTTTTTCTTAATGCCCAAAACTGTTTTAGCTCCCCCTTTCAGATCCTTTCACACATGGCAGAAATAAAGATATAAAAATACCATTCAATATGACTTTGGAGGGCCAATTCTCCCATGGAGGAAATGTCAAAACTTTTGTTGCAGCATTTGCAGTGTGCTTTATGAATATCTGGGCTATTTCTAAGCCAGGCATGGTATTGTGGCTGCACTAGCCATTTGTTCAGGAATTTACATTTTCCCGGCATCTTGAACTGGCAATGATCATGGTCACTGGCGACCGACGGCTGATCATGTGATGTTATGATTTTTTATTTTCATAATTTTTAATTTAGAACATAAGTGGACACGTTTGATGTTATGCTTGAAATACGTTCAGGAAAACCCATGAATCGTCATGGAAACCAATTAAAACGACAAGCTTGAAGCCAGGTGATGGGATTACATTAATGCGTATTTTTAATTTGAGAGGTAAAATTCCGGAAAACGCCGTTTTATAGAAATAGCACGATTTTCCACAAATAGTGCGTAGTGATACCGGAAGGTCTATTTATATTTCCACAGGTAACTGAGGTTGTTGACATCGATTCAATTTCTTGGAGATCAAAAATGACTGTTAACATGCACTTATTTCGCGGGAATAAGATTGTTCAAATGAAAAAGTAGTTTTCAAGCACCTTTATTGGAATTCAAGTACATTCAAGTCCTTGATTTTGCTACTTTCGTTTTCAAGTACTTTCAAGGATTTCAAGCACCTGTACGAACCCTGTACATACATTTTCCAGTAAATACTTATTCTAAAAGGTTATTTAAGGTAAATATCCAAGAACATGACTAAAGATAACTAATAATTTGCAGTAAAAACTTACATTTCCTTCAGCCAAAGCTGATATTACATTTCCTAACGCTGACAATGATTTATTGATGTTCTTAGCTTCATCTAACACAGATCCTTCAGCTCCTGTCTTACTGACCTGTAAAATATAGCAACATGACAGTGATTTATAAAATAAACAGTAATGGTTGGCAATCAAATTCATGCTGCACTTAAAGAAAAATGGCAGTTATGAAGGTCGAGATAGACATTATCACTAGTATTTCAGCAAGTCTTATTAGAACGAGCTGTGATGCTAGTGATAATGTATGTTAAGACATTTAAAACTAATGTTTTTATCAGTAATATCATAATGTGTTTGACATCAAACTGACTGTGATAATTTTCAGTATTAGAGTCAGTTCATTTACAGTTAAAACACAAAATCACTGATAAAAATTAACATTTACTCTTACATTTTGTTTATTTTTATAAAATACATATTTAAGTCTACAATATCAGTTCTTCTTATACTACTTATTTAAGTCTACAATATCAGTTCTTCTTATACTACTTATTTAAGTCTACAATATCAGTTCTTCTTATACTACTTATTTAAGTCTACAATATCAGTTCTTCTTATACTACTTATTTAAGTCTACAATATCAGTTCTTCTTATACTACTTATTTAAGTCTACAATATCAGTTCTTCTTATACTACTTATTTAAGTCTACAATATCAGTTCTTCTTATACTACTTATTTAAGTCTACAATATCAGTTCTTCTTATACTACTTATTTAAGTCTACAATATCAGTTCTTCTTATACTACTTATTTAAGTCTACAATATCAGTTCTTCTTATACTACTTATTTAAGTCTACAATATCAGTTCTTCTTATACTACTTATTTAAGTCTACAATATCAGTTCTTCTTATACTACTTATTTAAGTCTACAATATCAGTTCTTCTTATACTACTTATTTAAGTCTACAATATCAGTTCTTCTTATACTACTTATTTAAGTCTACAATATCAGTTCTTCTTATAATACTTATTACTATTCCTCTGTCAACCATGTTAATGAGGGGCCATCGTGATCATATGGTAGTTGATCTTCTTATGTTACTTATTACTATTCCTCTGTCAACCATGTTAATGAGGGGCCATCGTGATCATATGGTAGTTGAATTTACAACTAACTGTGCAATCAGTGCCTATCACCACTAAAGAGTTTGAATACCACTCATGGCGGGGTATACTCGATACAACATTATGTAATAAAGATTGTCAGTGACTTGTTGCAGGTCAGTGTTTATATAACTGAAATATTGTTGAAAGTGGAGTTAAACACCATAACCCTAACCCATGTCTATGTCTAAGATCAAGTAATCTAGAAAATGATACCCAATTCCCCCCCCCCCCCCCTTTTCCATGTTATCCTCTAAAGTAAGAAAATACGGTAATACCACATGTGTATGAAATAAGCATGAAAAAGTCTTTTAACACTTCAGTAATATTTGAAATCCAATGTACAGTGAAACCTTTCTAAACTGAACCCTGAATAAACCAGAATCCTTTTGGTATAGACAGGTTTCATTGTACATACAATTGTGAATGTCTTGCTCAGTTGTATTGATATCTGAGATGTCCATGTCCTTCTTGTAAACATATGCAGTGTGGCAGGATAACAATTACACCATTACAATACCATAGTTGATTCTAAAAGCTCATTAGAGCTTGTGCTGTATGTATACTATGTATCGACTCTAAATAAAACTTTGAATTGAATGGAATTGAACCATACCTTTTCACTACCAGCTAAATCAACTAGATATAATTTGCCATTTAATTTTTTCTCTGTTTCTAAATGTTCTTGTTTTACATTGATTAGAAATACACTGTGACTTCTAGAGCTGTGTTCATTCATATCTGAAATAGAAAATACATTCAATATTATGTGGTTTGTTTGATGGTGATTAACGCCACTTTCAGCAATATTTCAGTTATATTGTGGCGGTCAGTTTTATTGGTGGAGGAAACCGGAGTACCCGCTAAAAACTACCAACCTGTTGCAAGTCATAGACAAACTTTATCACATAATGTTGTATTGAGTACACCTAGCCATTATCAGGATTCGAACTCACAACTTTAGTGTTAATTGGCACAGATTGCACAGGTTGTTATAAATCCAATATAATAATATGTGAGTTATCCTTAGTGATGACAAAAAGGAAAATTTGTGTATTAACTAAACATGTCTCCAAAGTTACAGGAAAAAAATTAAGTATTTCTGTTTATTTCAGTTTCTGTGTCAAGAATATTAGCTGAATTTACAGAAAGAAAGGATATGGTTGTAAATCACAGAAAGAGACAAAATGTGTTATAATTACATGAGCATACATTGTTCCTCGAAACATGAAAAGACTATCCAACATTACAGTTTAGACAAAATTAAAATAAAGGAACAAGACTTTCATTGTTATTCTACATTTTACAGTCACAGTAGGATCTACAAAACGAGCATAACTCATACACTAAAATGAGTGTGAAATGATCTATATATAGTAAGCAGTTGAGCTGTACTCTTTACTTCTGTCAGTAAATGCTAAATCTGGACATCTTTGTCATTTGTTGACAGTTTATGATGGATGTATCTATAATATTTGTTGTCATTAGCTGGATAGAGACTGTCACTTTATTAATCTTTTTTCTTTTTCTTAAAATACATCAAAGTCTAACTTTATTTAAAAAACAAGCTCTACCTATGTAACTCGATACTACAGTAGACTCCACTTAATTGCAAACCGGTTAATTGCAAAATTCGTATTATTGCAAAAAAAGCTTAAACACCGATCCATTTACCATTCATTTAACGTTAAAACACGCAGTTAATTGCAAAGCGGTTAATGGCAAAATTCGCTTTATTGCAAAGACAATTTTTGCCAAAAATGTATAAAAGTGTCGGTTATTTGCAAAACTACTCTAGAACTGATAAAAAAAAAGAAGGAGAAAAAAAATCCAATACACCTTTGAACTAATTGATTGATTTTGTTCATGCAGATCGATGTTGAAACGGCGTGTGGTGATAACCTGATCAGACATTTGGAGACGCTTTGAGCTATTGAATATTTTAATAAAAATCCATTTACATGTTTATTTGTGTTTAATCCTTTTCCTGAACTTCAATAAAGCTCTAATAAAGAACGTTTTGTGTTATCAGTAACCTCAATCAGTGTTGATCGTCCGCCATTTTGATTCAATAATTAAGTGTGTGACCTTACAGGTAAAAGCCCTGGTGTCTATTTTTAGATTTGTAACAATCAGCCACGCAGCAATTCAAAACACATAATTAGTGATCAAAGAAATTAATATGAATGCTGATCAGTGATTAAAAACTTCAAGAGAAGTTAAAATATGTTTACTTAGTTTGTTAATTAATTAATGTAAATTAGAACATCAAACAAAAAATCAAAGCGGATTAATTATTTTTTTATTTATTTAATAATGAAAAGTATTCAGATTTTGGGCTTGTGTTTTTTTTATTTTGCTATTTCCTCATTCAGTAAGCAAAATGTCATCCTATGGTTATAAATATCCACCATCACGTGATATAAACAACTACACAAATCCTCGATACACAAAGCTCCCATTACACAGAAACGGAATGAAGTCAACAACAGAGATATCTATCGATAATAACCTACCAAGATGAAAAGTAAAACCCTACAGTTATAAATAACAATATGGATACTGCAGTAACTATCATTAATTTAGTAACAACTCATTTACAGTACACAAAACGTAACATCTATCGCGTGATCATGTGACACTCGATGTACACAAAAAGCTCCCCCAATCCACAGAAATGATGGAAATATTATTTACACCAGTAATAAACAACAAAGACTTTCATTAAATATTCTAATTTATTATTTACATTCATGCATTTACTTTATCAACATATCAGCAATATCAGCTCCAGGTAAACAAAATGTCAATGTCACGGCACCTGTAGTCTATACTTCCGGTCTGAATAGCATTTCGTTTTATCGCAAAGTCCGCTTAATTGCAAAATTTTCTCTGACAAATAGGCTTTGCAAATAAGCGGAATCTACTGTACCATATTTAGTCCAAACAACTTAACCTCCTAAAGAAGGTATGGAAACAATTTTACATTCTACCAGAAACAATATTTGATTCAAATATGACCACCTTGAGGAGCAGGAAATTTTTAACCTATAAACATTAAATTATCTCCCTTACTTGTTACAGCAACATGTCTGTTAGATTTGCCTTCTTCTATAGCTTCCATAACTTCTTCTGGACTAGAGACAAATCGCTCTGTAGCTCCCTATAGGAAAAAATAATATTGATTAAATAACATGAGGAAAATTCCTTTAATGTAAACCTTAACACAACATATAGGTCTTTTGAAACAATGATGAACAAGATGTTGCACATTACATCGTGCTAAGAATACCCCCACTCGTTCATTTGTAAGTCGCACGGTAAACAGGAAGTAGATGTGCAATCATTTCTTCCAGTAGAAGCTGAGATATCTGTTACGAAAGTGTGAACGGACGGACAAGGTGATTGCAATATAGTACCCTCTCTACGAGTGATAACTGTAATTTTAAATTTTAATGTACATCTTTATCTAATGTTGTTTATGTCATTTAATACCTAATATGACCTTTACATACATAATTTTATTCTCATTCTACTGTAACTTATACATTTATTCCAGTTTTACATTTACATGTGATTTATTTCAACTTTACCTATACATGTGACTTTATTCCAAATTAACCTTCATATGTGACTTTATTCCAAATTTACATTCACAAATAACTTTATTCCAAATTAACCTTCATATGTGACTTTATTCCAAATTTACATTCACATGTGACTTTATTCCAATTTATCTTCATATGTGACTTTATTCCAAATTTACATTCACAAGTGACTTTATTCCAATTTACCGTCATATGTGACTTTATTCCAAATTTACATTCACAAGTGACTTCATTCCAAATTAACCTTCATATGTGACTTTATTCCAAATTAACCTTCATATGAGACTTTCTTCAAAAATTATTTGTTTACAAGTCTTTATTTTTTAAATTATCAATTTACACTTGTGTTCTTATAACAGTGAAACCTGTATAAACTGAATCTCCTTAGGATCAACATATGTGTTCAGAATAGACAGGTGTAAACCTGTATAAACTGAATCTCCTTAGGATCAACATTTGTGTTCAGAATAGACAAGTGTAAACCTGTATAAACTGAATCTCCTTAGGATCAACGTATGTGTTCATAATAGACAGGTGTAAACCTGTATAAACTGAATCTCCTTAGGATCAACGTATGTGTTCAGAATAGACAGGTGTTTGATTTATACAAGGTGAATTAAGAAGGATTTTCTTCATAGGAACTTTATTTCAGTTCTATTTACACAGGATTCTCATTCATTCAGTGGTAGCCTTAGACAGGCTTCACTGTATAATTTTACATAATTCTATTCTAATTTTACCTTGACATATGTGACTTTATTCTTGTCTTCATGTACTGATAAATTTGTCTTTGAAACTAAAATATAAAATTATTCAATATTTTTTAATGCATCCCATCCCAATATAGGCATTTCAATAAGGGGCGGTACCAGGTACTTCTACCCACTTAAAATGGTAATTGGTACCTCCTAATTTAAGAGTGTTGCATAAGATATTCGTGAAAATTGTTAAACTTTTAAGAAAATGTATCACCTGTAAATAGTGAAGTATTGGTACACTTGAAAAATATTGAAAGCCCTGTATATATACAAAGAAAATGATTGTATTCAGTATTGTAATTGGATTGTTTACAGACAATAAGTAAAGACTGAAGGGCTAACATGGCCTGCACAGCATAGTGGTTAAAATTGTTGACTTTTGACTTGCAAGCCTAACACCTCTATTGTTGGTTCACACACAGATTTCTAATTTGAGTGTAAAGATTTTAAGTACCTATCAAAGGCCTGGGTTTTAAGCCTAAAACCTCTATTGTGGGTTCACACACAGATATCTAACCTGAGTGTAAAGGTTTGGAGTACCTATCAAAGACATAGGGCTTTCAATGGACTGTTATATCTGTCAAGATTTAACTCCTCTAATAGGTCTGATAGTCAAGATTTAACTCCTCTAATAGGTCTGATAGTCATGATTTAACTCCTCTAATAGGTCTGATAGTCATGATTTAACTCCTCTAATAGGTCTGATAGTCATGATTTAACTCCTCTAATAGGTCCGATAGTCATGATTTAACTCCTCTAATAGGTCTGATAGTCAAGATTTAACTCCTCTAATAGGTCTGATAGTCAAGATTTAACTCCTCTAATAGGTCTGATAGTCATGATTTAACTCCTCTAATAGGTCGGATAGTCATGATTTAACTCCTCTAATAGGTCTGATAGTCAAGATTTAACTCCTCTAATAGGTCTGATAGTCATGATTTAACTCCTCTAATAGGTCTGATAGTCAAGATTTAACTCCTCTAATAGGTCTGATAGTCAAGATTTAACTCCTCTAATAGGTCTGATAGTCATAATATAGCTGACAAATTACTGAGTGACAATAACCTGAAGAACTACAATGTACCAATTCTACTTATAATAATCTACTGTGATAGTAAGACTGAGTCATTGTTGTTAAAATCTAAGTCAGAAATATTCCAGCTATAGAATAGCTAAAACCAGTTACTTTTTGATAAAATGATAATGATGTACTAGATCAACATGCTGACCAGGATTTCCATAGCACAAGCTCACTAATAGTCTACTGGCTGACGATTTATTCCACTCGTACATATTATTAAAACTACTAGACATCCAGACTATACTCTTACTCCTTAATGCTGTGTGCTGTAGCAGGAAATCAAATCTGGCAGTTGTTTTGGGCTTTTTAACATTGCAGGATAAACACAATATACATACATTGTCGGAAAATATCAAATTCATTTGCACTCACTGAGAAATGGGGCAGAAAAGCTCACACCAAAGGCTTGCTTTACAACCTGTATAAACAATACTAATATATACATGTATACTGAATACTTACTATCTAATAGATCCCTAATTTTATCCATGTAGATTTCAAAGTAGGAAACCTGTTAAAATAAAAATAAAAAAGTATTTAATTACATAAGTATGTATCTATATTAGCCATACAAGATCTATTTTAAGTTTGAAATGAGCAACCACATAAAAATCTGCATTGGAACCTTGTTATCTTAAACTTGGATAAGTCATAACTTGGATGAGTCATATCTAGAATAAGTCATAACTTGGATAGGTCATAACCTAGGTAAGTCATAACTAGGATCATTCATAAATTGGATAAGTCATAACTTGGATAAATCATAACTTGGTGAAGTCATATAATAAGTCTTTATTCATAAGCAATACAGCTCATAGAATAAAATTATATTACAAAATGATAAAGCATCAGTGAAATACACAAATTATATATTTTTTACAAACTAAAATAAAATGATATTCATCTTCAATGAGATTATCATAACAAACTATCATAACTAGGATATGCCATAACTAGGGTAAGTCATAACTTGGATAAGTCATAACTTGGATAAGTCATAACTAGGGTAAGTCATAACTAGGATAAATCTTAACTTGCATAAGTCATAACTTGGATAAGTCATAACTTAGATAACTCATATAACATCATATCTAGGATGATAAGTCATAACTTGGATAAGTCATAACTTGGGTAACTCATATAAAGTCATAACTTGGATAAGTTGAAGTAAAACTTTGGTCCATTTCTAGAAGTCTTTGTGTAAAAGTGGAAATGTTCATGTGGGGGAAATTTTCACTTAATTTGCGTTTTACTAAAATGCGCATAAATAATCCTCGAGCAAAACATTTTCAATCTTCACATGCGAGTAACCCCCATGTTATGAATATTTAATGATATAATCAATGACCTTTTTCAACCAATGGGATTGCACATAGTACATAAACCAGTTTAATATTAAATTTGAATGCTTTCATCGTCTCCTAATCACCATTTTCATTGGACGGTAACATAGGGTTACCCACATGTGACCAGTAATGGGGTTTCCTCAGATCTAACACAGTGAGACATATCAGTAAGGAGGTTTCCTCAGATCTAACACACTGAGACATATCAGTAAGGGGGTTTCCTCAGATCTAACACACTGAGACATATCAGTAAGGGGGTTTCCTCAGATCTAACACACTGAGACATATCAGTAAGGGGGTTTCCTCAGATCTAACACACTGAGACATATCAGTAAGGGGGTTTCCTCAGATCTAACTAACTGAGACATATCAGTAAGGGGGTTTCCTCAGATCTAACACACTGAGACATATCAGTAAGGGGGTTTCCTCAGATCTAACACACTGAGACATATCAGTAAGGGGGTTTCCTCAGATCTAACACACTGAGACATATCAGTAAGGGGGTTTCCTCAGATCTAACACACTGAGACATATCAGTAAGGGGGTTTCCTCAGATCTAACACACTGAGACATATCAGTAAGGGGATTTCCTCAGATCTAACACACTGAGACATATCAGTAAGGGGGTTTCCTCAGATCTAACACACTGAGACATATCAGTAAGGGGGTTTCCTCAGATCTAACACACTGAGACATATCAGTAAGGGGGTTTCCTCAGATCTAACACACTGAGACATATCAGTAAGGGGGTTTCCTCAGATCTAACACACTGAGACATATCAGTAAGGGGGTTTCCTCAGATCTAACACACTGAGACATATCAGTAAGGGGGTTTCCTCAGATCTAACACACTGAGACATATCAGTAAGGGGGTTTCCTCAGATCTAACACACTGAGACATATCAGTAAGGGGGTTTCCTCAGATCTAACACACTTGAGTCATATCAGTAAGGGGGTTTCCTCAGATCTAACACACTGAGACATATCAGTAAGGGGGTTTCCTCAGATCTAACACACTGAGACATATCAGTAAGGGGGTTTCCTCAGATCTAACACACTGAGACATATCAGTAAGGGGGTTTCCTCAGATCTAACACACTGAGACATATCAGTAAGGGGGTTTCCTCAGATCTAACACACTGAGACATATCAGTAAGGGTGTAAGTGTGATTCTAATCAGATTGACAATTGCTCAACTAGATGTTTCTAAATTGTCTTACTTTGATATGGAATTCCAGATTTTCATCCATTTGGTAAATATAGTTGAATATATCTGCAATAATTCTGGGAATAATACCCTGCATGTGACTGTTACCCAATACACCCTGAAAAAAATCACATTTAATATTAAACTCTACAATAAAAATATCTATTATATAGTCCAGTGTGTTTGTTTAATATGAAAAAAAAAGATCTGTTCGATTGTAAGAAAGAAAAACATCCTTTGATTTGTTTCGTTCATTTTTTTTTGCATGCTTATAATATATTGTATATTAATATGCAATGTTCAATATTATATATATTCATGTAGGGGGTGTCGAGGTCGTGATCATAAGGTGGTTGGATTCACTACTTTTTTTCTTTACCCATCAATCTTCTTTACTCAAAGCAGATCTTCTGTACACAAAACTCATTTTCACAATGCTTTACAATTAAATCAAACATCTAGCCTGTGTCGCTCACCTGTAGGACCAACCAGAAACAAGAATTGCCTATGGTGGCCATGTTTGTTAACGGATTGGGATGAAATTAGCAATCTTTATAAAGAACCTTCCATAGGTGCTTCCTACCCAGTTTCAATTCATTTGTCTAAGCGGTTTAAGAGGAAAAGATTCAAATGTGAAAAGTTAACAGACGAACGATGGATGCTAAGTGATGGCAAAAGCTCACAAAATGTAATTAGATTCTTACCTCCATGGTGTGGGTTTTACCACTAGAAGTCTGACCATAAGCAAAGATGGTACCATTGTAGCCTGCCAGTACATCTACAAAATAAAAATTTAACACTCATTAAAATGTCAAAGGTCCTCACTAGCCTAAACTTTTTACAGCTAATATAGTTGATTAATCATTATACATGTATATAGTCTCTGAAGTTATAGTATGACCTGTATTTTCTTCTAAATTTTTTTGATAATTAAACACAATAGTGTACGTGTTCCATCCAGCCAAATCTATATTTTTGATATATATTTTTATTCAAATTGGGAACAGGACAAAAGCCTCCTCACAAAATGCTCCCCAATAATAAAATAATCATACAATCCTATTACGTTTTTTTTATATTGATGGTGATATTAAAAGATACCTTAAAGATATATAAATTAAAATAGAACAAAAAAATCTGATTTTAGTTCATTTCATTCAAATGAATTTCAACAAGAGTTTTAAAAAATCATCTGCCTATGATACTCCAATATGTATAGGAAAGGTTACGTTGTTTGTAACAACATTATTACAGATAAATATACAATAAATGTACTAAGATGATGATGGGTTATGAATTGATAGTCACAATAGGTATATTGGTGTATATATCAATAATAACATGAGGTAACCTTTTGTTTTGGCTCCAGTAAATGTAAACAAATAAACAAGATATGGAACAATTAAGTAAAGATGATGAGTAGTATAGTGAAACCTGTCTAAACTGAACCCTGAATAAAACTGAAACCTGTCTAAACCAAAACCATGAATAAAACTGAAACCTGTCTAAACTGAACCCTGAATAAAACTTAAACCTGTCTAAACTGAACCCTGAATAAACCTAAAACCTGTCTAAACTGAACCCTGAATAAAACTGAAACCTGTTGAAACTGAACCCTGAATAAAACTGAAACCTGTCTAAACCAAAACCATGAATAAACTGAAATTTTTATAAACTGAACCCAGAATAAAACTGAAACCTGTCGAAACTGAACCCTGAATAAACTGAAATTTGCATTAATTGAACCCTGAATAAAACTGAAACCTGTCGAAACTGAACCCTGAATAAAACTGAAACCTGTCTAAACTGAACCCTGAATAAAACTGAAACCTGTATAAACTGAACCCTGTCGAAACTGAACCCTGAATAAAACTGAAACCTGTCTAAACCGAACCTTGAATAAAACTGAATTCTGTATATAATTAAAGTTCCAATTCATGAAATTTTTTGTTAATTCAACCTGTATAAACCGAACACAAAAGCTGATCCCAAGGAGATCAAGTAACAAAATGAAAAACAAAACAAAAATACCACACCGTCAGAACAAAATCTAATCAGAATTGTGTAAATATAGCTCAGATTTTATGTCTCTGTAATGGTTTACTTCAAATAAAGATATTATAACAACATCAAATAACTTGGATACAGATCAGGAGATTATTAAGGTGTACTAGTACAGTCAAACCTGCCCATGCAGTCACCTCTATTAAGCAGTCACCTCTATTAAGCAGTCACCTTTATTAAGCAGTCACCTGTATTAAGCAGTCACCTCTATTAAGCAGTCACCTGTATTAAAAGGTCACATTTTCTTGCCCTGTCATAGATAATTTCATATGGATTGAACCTCTTTTAAGAGGTCACCTGTCTTATAAGACCATTTTTTCTTTGTCCTAAAGGTGACCTCTTAATATAGGTTTGACTGTACATGTATATTCATCATCTTTACATGTATTGTCCTATTCGCTCCCTCTAGACCTCTCTCTCCCATAAAATGTCATGTTACAGTCCCCTAATGTCCCTCTCTCCATCAATCTTTCATGAATGAAACTAGAAACAAAGTACAATATAATATTATTATCTTATCAATAGTTATTCCATTTGGGTAGGTGCCAAATGTAACACCCAAACAATTTTAAGAAAGAAAAATATATTTAACAGGATACAGAGAGAGTTGAAAATAAGAGACCATTTGACTTTTATGTGGGGGGGTGGGGCTTATCAGTATGTGGTTTTTTTTGCTGCAAAATTTTATAGAATAAAATATCCTGTTTCGAAAGATGTAATAAATAAATAATCTGACTCCAAGTTTTCAGCAAAGAAATTTTAGGTAAAATCAAGAGAAAAATTACTGATTTTTCATGATTACGTCCCAAAAAAAAAATCTTATTTTTGCTTTATGTAAAAAAAATTCTGGCTTATGAGGAAAAACAGCCCCATCCCCTAAAAGTTAAATGGTCTATCCCTATGAGATTAAGAGATTTCTAACAGTCAGTAAAAAGCAAATGTATATGAATGGTCTGCCCCCAAGAGATTAAGATATTTCTTAGTCAGTAAAAAGCAAATGTATAAGAATTAGTCACACACTTAAACAGATCAATATCACAGTTGACTACTAGACTCTATAACATCTTTATCTCTCATCATAATATTTATAACATCTGTGAAGAAGATGATTTTTGTATACACCTGACATTGTCCTTTACAGATGTATAGGTTGTATATATGTATGTATGTGTGTAAATACAGACCATCAGTGATCATTGTACTAATTGCTAAGCGTCCATTAATGACATTTTTGACTTTCTACTAATCACTGAATGTGGATTAATGACATTTCTGAGATTCTCAACATACAGTAGCAGTGCCTGAAATGGACGGTCGCCCAGTCGCCAAATGCGACTAAAATCTTATTCGGGCGACCAAAAGCTGCTCCAAATTAGGTAGTCACTGGCCCAACAAAAAGCGTCTGGGCGATTGCCTAAAAGACCGTTAAAAATTGTTGTTTTACCGAAACCGGACATAAACTGTAACAACGGTAGATAAATCTTCTGTTCTAGTCAAAAACGGTTTGTTACGAGCACAGCGATTGGTCCAAATACATTTTTGTAGTCAATGAATACACAGCTAATGTAATTTACTGTTCTCCCCAATTATTTATTTTTATCGAGCCAATCAATACACGTTTCCTACACGTTTTGATGTAATACACAAGTATTCACTAAATATTAGAAAAGAAACGTGTTTTTTTGTTTCTTAATGATTTAATTATTAAAATTGTTAACTTTCACGGACAAAGTGGAAAGTTGTGAACAATAAAGAGAATTCTGTCAATTTATAATGTTTGCGATCTGGCATCTTCCATGGTTCGGAAATTTATTCATTCAATCTGCTGCAAAATGTACATGTACGAATTTCATTTTTACAGAAATCGGAAACCTTTTTGTGTCAATCCTTAGGTAATCATTGAAAAACTTTTTCTCAACAACGGAGAGAAAATCGTTGTCAGTAATGTCAAACTACGGAAACGATCTGGCCTGTCACTTCTTTTAAACTTTTAATAGTTCATCTTTATATGTACACGTCTACTTTTTAATGACAATTGGGAGTTGTTTATATAACAGAAAATGACAGCACCGTTTGTTATTTCAACAAAGTGAGATACTTGTTTGGAATGAATAACCAACTGACATTACCCCGAACTGAGAGGTTATTTTACTTTAAAATCACTTCTTCATAGTGGATTGAAACAAATGATGTCACTCTTCACTTTGGGGAGTGCAAGAGCGGTCCTTGTAGTGGCATTAGTCTACTCTTTTCCGGATGTCTTTAATGTGAACATGGCATTGATCTCCCCTTACACAAACCAGCCTTTTATTGCCCCCATCCGACGGACTAGCATCGTTTCTTGAGACCACCCTAGCCAATGGCGTCAAGGTTGTCGAAAAGGTTATAACAAGTAAATTCAGGTTTCATTTGATAGCATTATATGCATTGGGGTGTTTTCACAATTTAAGCTGCACACCTGTACCAAAATTACCTTGAAAACCCCACCCCCGTGAGACTAGTGAAAGAATGAATTTTAATGTTATTGATAAAAAAAACAATTAACCTGAAAACTGTTTATATACTAGTATTGATATCTGATGTCTTTTTTTCATAAAAAAAATGTCAGAAAATTTTTGGGCCAGTTACTCTAATTTTTTACTGGCCCCAAATTTTTGTTTTCGGACCAGCCTATTTCAGGGACTGCAGTAGTATCCCTCTTATAAAGCCACCCCTTCTGCAATGAAAAAATGGCATTATAAGAGGGGTGGTCTCTTTTGATAAGGACAATTATTTAGAAGTAAAATAATTTAGAAGTATTTTACTATCTCAGTGCATCTGAAATCAGGCCTAATAAGATTATGCCCTTTTGTGGCAGTTGCCTTATAATAGGGGGACTACTCCATTCTGATTGATAAATATTAATTCAATCACTGAAATATTATAATTGAGTTCGTGCAGCAGCTTGTTACATTTGTATAATGTAAATAAAGAAATAGTATCATACAATAGGAATCCTGAGATCTAAAATCAATTCACCTGGGTAACAACAACTTTAAATCCTGCCAGAAATTGTTGGCATGTTTGTAATAACAAAATATGCAGTGGAATGTGAAATAAATAATAACCAAGAATCTTCTTGTAACAAAAGACAGTTAATGGTTATCATTGTGAGCTAAAACATGTGTATAACAAGAAACAAACAAATAAGAACAGACTTGGACACAACAAAATTCTCCTGTATTTTAACCAATCGAATCAGCGATTGTTATACAGGAATTTAATATGGGAATTTAACAGAATAATTATACCTCAGTAAAATTAAATACAAATAATATGACTATTTTTTCACATGAAAATCAAATTGTTTATCTTGATTAATCGTTCTAATCATTATTTTCCTTAGGGATACCAGTAATAGTCTTCCAACAACACACTTCTCCCTATACTTTTCATGTGCACAAACTAAAAATATTAAAATGTATATTTAATTATTTGTGGGTACATTCAATTAAAGTCTGATTCTTATCGATGTTATGTACTTAATTATGTAGGAAAATATTATCATGAATTATCACATATTTATAAGTAATAACTTCAATTTTGCCCATACGTAAACACCGGAAGTGCCACAGCAATATCTGCCATCGGGGCAAAACTCTGATAACACGATATCAAGCCTCTCATGAGCCCCATGACGTCACTTCCGCCCAACTGTCAATTGTCGTTTGGAAAATGTCGACGTTCAGCGAGGAAAGATTTGTTGGCGATTCGGAAGCAGAACCCTCAACCGATATCGATCACTCATATCCATAAGTTCGGTGTCTGTGTGGGAAATTAATTTTGTTCTTTTTAATTCAATGTTGAAATATGTGATAAATAGATTAATGCATGCCTTTTTCCATATCAGGACTGTTATCATCCCTCGACCGATATCGACCCTCTGGCCGATATCGGTCTCTCGGGATGATAACAGTCTTGATATGGAAAAGGACATGCATTAATCTACAATTACTTCATACTTTATAGCTTGGGCTTTTGATGAAAGAATGTAACAAGTGTTTTGAATAAAAATACCATATTGTTACAAAAAATATTAAAATGCCTACTTTCATAGTATTGTACATTAAAAGGTAGATTAACCTTGTAAGTACATTCCAGACTAATACAATAAAAGTAACATTTTGTATCTGAGTCAGACTATTGATTGGTAGGATCTATGAATCAGCTGATTTCTCTTAACACCTTTAATACATTGTCAATCATGTATATTGCATATTGTAATAAGGTTAGGGTTATAGTTATTAACACCACTTTCAACAATATTTTAGTTATATCGTGGTGGTCAGTTTTATTGGTGGAGGAAACCATCGACCTGTTACAAGTCACTGACCAACTTTATCACATAATGTATATCAATATCAATATGATCCACTGCTTTTATCACATGTCTTAAATATAGAATAACAGCAGCTTTGAAGGTCGATACACACATTATCACATGTATCACAGCGAGTCTTATAGTTATAGGACGACCTGTGATACTATATTCAGAAGTAGTCAGAAAAGATATGGATGTAAATGGACATAAGAGACTATTTAACACTACACTTAAGGAATATTTGAAATTGTTGAACAGGTTATACGATATAACCTGGTTTGGGTCTGTTTACGCTTAATAAACCGCGAAGCGGTTTATGAAAAGCGTAAACTGACCCAAACCAGGTTATGCAAGTATAACCTGTTCAACAATTTCAAATATTCCTTATAATTTAATTTTTACAACAAAATTTAATGATTCCTCGATTTTAATTACGATTATTTCATGTGACTATTTGAATTTGTCGTTGGCGGATGAACACGTTGGTGACGTCACAATACCAACCCAGGTTATCGAGTATAACCAAAATTTCCTCCATGCGGATTAGCCAATCAGATTGAAATATTCAAATCAAATTAAATTATTTAGACATAAATTCAAGTAAATGTAGTGTTTTTATTGCTGTTCTGCATTTCACAGTCACCGTAGGGTCTTCACCAATGAGAAAAACTCAAGACTTTAAAAAACGGACGTTATTGTTTTTATCAGTATTAAATGTCATAAAATATAAGGTGACTTTACATGACCGATATTTTCTAGTATCAGCATCACTAAGTTGATACTGAAAATATCATTCAAGTGAGATCAAAGGGAAAATGTCCAATATACCGATAATTTGAATTACAGCTTGTATATCATGTAGCTGCCAAATAAATGTCCAATTACTGCAAACCTCTTGTTGAAATCTTTTGGATAAAATTTGTGTGAACTTTGATTTTTAACTGAAAAATTGGTCAAGAAAAAAAGTACAATTAACTGGCCCAAACCATATTTTACTGAACACTTACTACTTTGAATCAATAAAATTACTATTATAATCAGATATTTAATCCAGTAATAAAAATGTAGATACATGTATCAATTTTAGTGTGTATAACGTGTTTCTGGGAATAACTTTCATCAGGTAAGCACACAGCCAAGGGATTGGAAAGACAACTAATTTAAATATCTCTGGGAGTACTTAACCCGACCGAACTCATTTTTTTTATTGGATTTTGACCTATGTCTGACTGACATTCGGATTGACGGAATCATTGCAATATTACACATATTTATGGCAATTGAACTTAGATCTTCAGTCTTCTCCAATTTAATTTTGTAATATCATTCATATAAACATTACATAAAGATCAATTTTTGAAACAAGCTTTTGTGACCACCTTTTTCTTTCTTAGTGTTTGTGGTGGTAGGAACTGATTATCATACAATGTAGTTTATGATGTACAACTATACCATATGCAGTCACTGCAGGAAAATCTATTGGAGTGCATGAATGTTGTTTAATTCCAAGTGACCAATTATTCAGCTATATCACGGCGAAAACAAGTTACATATTGATGTGAAGATGATGTTCACTTTGTACTAGAATGTAGAACATCAACAATATGTTGAATGTTGATGTCACTCCACTCTTTATCCTGATTCTGACCCAATCAGTCTTCACTCTTACTCCTTAATGCTGCATGCTTAGCAGAGAAGCAACAAATACAAATGTTATAGTCTTTGGTTTGACCCAACGCTGGGTTTGAACCCACAATCTTCTACACTGGAAGCAGGCATACTAACCATTACACAATCGATGCTGTTTCAAACCTTATGGAATGTTCACTTTACTTTACATGTGGTCGTATGCAAATCATTTGAGACTAGCTAGGAAGAACTGTTTTAGATACCTAAAACTTATGTCTCCCCTTAACAAGTAATACTATTTAAAAAAACAAATATTTGACCTTGAGGTCAAAGTCCAACAAAGGTCATTATGGTACGTGACACACCGCCTTATGGTCATGCACCCACATACCATATATCATTGACCTATCTGGAAAGACAAAAATGTTATGGTCCGGACAAGAAAATAATTATTTGACATTGAGGTCAAAGGTCAAGGTGTCATGAAGGTCATTACAGTATGTGACACACCGCCTTATGGTCATGCATCCACATACCAAATATAATTGACCTATCTGGAAAGACAAAAAAGTTATGGTCCAGACAAACTTCGCTGAGAAGAAGCAGAAGAAAAAATCAGACTAAAACAATATGTCTCCCTTCATTCGAAGGGGAGATATAAATATGAATAATTTCCATTAGAGTGTAATTTGTTTGTTTAATTGATAAACTGACTACATGTACAAAATCAGTATAATAATGTATTGATGCAGTTACAAAACAATATGATATCTGCACAAAGGTCATATGATGTTGCACTATTAAAATCAATTAATGGTAGATCAGCAGTGAGAATTCAATGTTCAAATGAAACTGTTAAAATGTACATATTGATGAATTCAAATTTTGATATTAGACATTAACAAGTTTGTCCTACCCAGTCCACAATATGAAAATTTGAATTTACTGTTTCGAATCAAATTCTTGAATTTATTTTTATTTAGTTCTAAATAGTAACTGAAAAATTAACTAGTCCGGACAGAGTTTTACTAGTCTTGGGTCAGAGGACCGGTGCTCATTGTGAGGACTGCCTACCAGATGATATATGCATGGTCGATATATTCAAAAATTCAAAGATAGAAACATTTATTTCCCTGTAATGGCACAAAGGGACTATTAATTGTTCACACAATTATTATTAGAATTATGACAAGCATCTAATTACATTACATCAGAGAAGAATCAATAATCTGTATGCTATATATTGATTGAATTTGTGAAAAGTCACCATTTATAACCTGATCTACCTTGTTTAATTAAATTACTATAGTGTAATAAATTCAAACATGGAATATGTTTAGATACCTATCATAGATTAACTATTAGCAGCAACAAGATACCTACAAGTTCATATTTTTTTTATCTTTGGTACCGTACTAACTGACATCCTAAAGTTCCAAATAAACAAGTCCCATAAAAAATGCATAGCAAATTCCTACTGATAAGATTATTTTAATGGATTGGAATCAGTAAATTTGGTACTCATTGGTTATTTCTGTAGTTATACTGTAGTTAACCTGTAGCTAAATGTTTTTAATTTTAAGTTTTTATTTCTGTCTTTCATCTCAGTCACCATGAGACCTTTAATGTCACAGTGATATCTTTAATGTCACCACAGGTCTTAAAAGTCATGAGATCTTTAATGTTACCACATGGTCTGTAATTTCATGTAACCCTTAATGTCACCACATGGTCTTTAATGTCATGAGACATTTAATGTCACCATGAGGTCTTTTATGTCCCAATGAGTTCTTTAATGTCACCTGACCATGAGGTGTTTAATGTCCCAATCAATTTTTCATGTCACCATGAGATCTCTAGTGTCACCATGTCATGAGACCTTTAACGCCACCACATGGTCTTTAGTGTCATGAGACATTTAATGTCACCATAAGGTATTCTATGTCCCAATGAGCTCTTTAATGTTCCCATGAGATCTATAATGTCACTATGAGCACTCTAATGTCACCATGAGATCTTTAATGTCACAATGAAATCTTTAATGTCACAATGAGATCTCTAATAGCACCATGAGATCTTTAATGTCACAATGAGATCTCTAATATAACCATGAGATCTTTAATGTCACAATGAGATCTCTAATAGCACCATGAGATCTTTAATGTCACAATGAGATCTCTAATATAACCATGAGGTCTTTTAATGTCACGATGAGCTTTTTAACGTCGCCATGAGATCTCTAATGTCACCATGAGATCTTTAATGTCACCATGAGATCTCTAATGTCATCATGAGATCTTGAATGTTACTATGGTATCTTTAATGTCATTATGAGATCTTTAATGTCACCATGATTCCAGTTTATTCAGGGTAGATTTTGACATGTTTCACTGTATCAAAGCCATATTTGAGATTAAAAATCTACTAACCTGCCACAATACTTTTAGCAGTTATATTATAAACATCCTCTTGAGTTACATTTGGTTTCAGAATTTTGTCAAAGATGAACAATTTCCCCTGAAAAAATAAACAAATTTTAATTAATCATGACCGACTAGAAAATAACTGGAGGTGTAAATCTGATCATCAACATGCGTGATATACCTTACTATAAGAATGTACTACATTTGTTTACACATTATACTGAAACTATAGGTTAAATAATGTACATACAAGATCATAACTGGGCCAAAAAAAAAGCCTTTGATTGCGTTAACCCTAGCTACCGACCCTTACGGTTACCTCAAGATTTTTTTGCCATTTTTGGACAAGCACTGTTAAAGTCAGATCCTTGTCCTGTATAATTCAGGTAAAAATAAAAACAAGCGTGCTTACCTACCTATCCTATACTTTTCAAGAATGTTAACGGAAACACATAGCTTTTTTTGGCCCTATTAACATGTAAATTTACATATGAACTACTTGCTTAACAGGATTTTGATACAATGTACAAATACTATATTTTTATCAGTGTTTGAGTGAGTGAGCAATTTTTCAGCAATGTCATGTTGAGAACAAGCTAAGTTTCAATGAAATGATGATGATGGAGAGGGGAAACAAGCGGAATAAAAATATGTTTTAGCATACATGTATAACATGACCTGACTCAGACCTGGGACACAAATTAACAGGGAAAAAACTTAACAGTCACCCAGTCGCCCAAGGCGACCAGATTTTCGACTGGGTGAATATAATTTACTTTGCTGCTCGCCCAGCTGGCGACTGTAAAATATTTTGCAGGAACCCTATTTCTTTGAAACTTTTTATTTCTCAAGACCCCAACTTCTTCCCGATATCAATAAAAACTGTTCCCGAACGAAAACTTAATTGTCAAATCAGTGTGGGGAAATGAGAAAGATAATTTTCGGAAACCAGTAAGTTCATTTTAATTACCAAAACCCGGCTTGGACACCCCAAGTTTTCGATGGGGAATCACGATGAATTTCAGTACGTCTGTTGATGTCAAAGAAAAAATGATCATCATTGAGAATGATCTAAATACGTGTTAGGGTTTTGTTTTTTTGTTATTTCAGGTATATCACACGTTATTTATGTACACTTCTTTGCGCTCTTGTCAATGACGAACTAAATCACGGAGTCATTCCGTTTACGATTTCGGTTGTTATCAGTTATCAATACTTCCTGTCATGCATATTTTCGTTTGTCTGACAATATGTGGAGATATTTAGAAGGTGTTAAGCCTCCACAAAAGCGCAAAACGCCAGAGGAAAACGCTACTTATTTTAGGGATTATGATCAAATTAACGGACTCGTTCTTACCAGTCGGAATGGGAGCAGGGTAGGCCATGGTTGAAGGATACCGATGATGGAATGGTATGTACGATATGTCAGGAAAATGGCGATCCCTCAACAAATATGTTTATTACTGGCTGTACAAGTTATAAACTAGACAGTGTCAGCACCTGAAATGGATGGTCGCCCAGTCGCCAAATGCGACTAATATCTTATTCGGGCAACCAAAAGCTGCTCCAAATTAGGTAGTCACTGGCCCAACAAAAAACGTTTGGGCGATTGCCTAAAAGACCGTTAAAAATTGTTGTTTTACCGAAACCGGACATAAAACTGTAACGTAGATAACTCTTCTGTTCTAGTCAAAAACGGTTTGTTACGAGCACAGCGATTGGTCCAAATACATTTTTGTAGCCAATGAATACACAGTTAATGTAATTTACTGTTCTCCCCAATTATGTATTTTTATCGACCCAATCAATACACGTTTCCTACACGTTTTCATGTAATACACAAGTATTCACTAAATATTAGAAAAGAAACGTGTTTTTTTGTTTCTTTATGATTTAATTATTAAAATTGTTAAAAATCATGGACAAAGTGGAAAGTTGTGAACAGTAAAGAGAATTCTGTCAACTTTTAATGTTTGCGATCTGGTATCTTCCACGGTTCGGAAATTTATTCATTCAATCTGCTGCAAAATGTACATGTACGAATTTCATTTTACAGAAATTGGAAACCTTTTTGTGTCAATCCCTAGGTAATCATTGAAAAACTTTTCCCCAACAACGGAGAGAAAATCGTTGACACTAATGTCAAACTACGGAAACGATCTGGCCTGTCACTTCTTTTAAACTTTTCATAGTTCATGTACACAGCTACATTTTAATGACAATTGGGAGTGGTTTTCTTTTTTGGAACCAGAACTTTTGTGTAAAAATTAAAAAATAACAGGAAAAGTTAACAGTTGTTTATATAACAGAAAATGACAGCACCATTTGTTATTTCAACAAAGTGAGATACTTATTTGGAATGAATAACCAACTGACATTACCCCGAACTGAGAAGTTATTTTACTTTAAAATCACTTCTTCTTAGTGAATTGAAACAAGTGATGTCACTCTTCACTCTGGAGAGTGCAAGAGCGGTCCTTGTAGTGGCATTAGTCTACTCTTTTCCGGAGGTCTTTAATGTGATCATGGCATTGATCCCCCCTTACACAAACCAGCCTTTTATTGTCCCCATCCGATGGACTAGCATCGTTTCTTAAGACCACCCTAGCCAATGGCGTCAAGGTTGTCAAAATGGTTATGACAAGTAAATTCAGGTTTCATTTGATAGCAATATATATGCATTGGGGTGTTTTCGCATTTTCAGCTGCACACCTGTACCTACCAAAATTACCTTGATGAGCCCCCCAACCCTCGTGAGACTAGTGAAAGAATGAATTTTAATGTTATTGATAAAAACAATTAATCTGAAAACTGTTTATATATTGATATCTGATGTCTTTTTTTCATAAAAAAAATGTCACAAAATGTTTGGGCCACAATTATGCCATTTGGACCAGTGACTAATTTCTTACTGGCCCCAAAAAAAATGTTGGCCCTCATTTCAGGCACTGAGTGTTAGCAAACATGAGAAGTCTAAAGGTCATGAAAAGTCAGCAGCCATTGCAAAAACAAAATCGGAATCAACTGTCAACTCTGATGCTAATAAAATATTTAAAAAGTTGAATTCTGAAAATTTTGAAAAACTCAACAAAATGTTTAGGACATGTCATGCTATGGTTAAAAACAACAGACCATTATCAGATTTTGTATGGCTCTACCAGCTGGATGAGATGAAAGGAATGAATGTAGGACAGACTTACAGGAATGTCACATCAGCCAAAATGTTTATTAATGCAATTATTGAGGTTGAATTTAATCGTGTGAAATCAGTCATTACGGAGGGTCAGTTTATGTGCCTTATAGGAGACGGGTCCACTGATGCCTCTGTTAAGGAACAGGAAATGTCGTTTTTGCGTACTGCTATTGCTGGTAAAGTGGTTACGGTATTCAATTTTTAGGTGTACATAACACAGAAAAAGCTAATGCAGAAAATATAGTTTCTGATATCAAACAACTAGTAAATGGGAACCTTGGTCTAGAGTACACTGAAATAATAAATAAAACTGTAGCATTAGCATGTGATGGGGCCAGCGTTATGGTTGGTTGCAGAGCTGGTGTTGGTGAACTCTTACGGAAACACCAGCCTTCTATATTAATATTTAACAAATAAAGGCTTTGGAATACTTCAACATATTAAACTATTAACATTAAGTGTGAAAAACAAACCAGAAATAAAACATACATAATACAGTGACATAAAACAATCAGTAAATAAGAGTGCAAAGAACAGCAATAAAAGCAGTTCCTTTTGATATATGGTTATTTTCCTGTGTTTTGTGAGATTGTCCAGTTGTCTCAGATATATCCATACTTGTCCTCATTTATTGCTTCCGTACAGTATTGTGAAAAATAACACATTAAAACAAGAATGAAGCATTTTGAGTACTTATTTAAAAACAAAATTAACAATGTTACATATAAGGTTAACGTTTATTGGCATAAAAACTGGTTGGGACCCTATACTTTCAGCTGGGCCCCTGGAAAAAAAATTTTGGGAGCCCAGCTGGCCCCTGGAGAAAAAATGTTAAGTTTTTTCCCTGAATTAATGTAAAACAACAGCGCTTTTATTGCTGTTCTACATTTCACAGTCATGGTAGGGTATTCAATAATGTGCATAAATCATGCACTAGCCTGCAGTTGTACCGGTACTCTTCACTACTGTCAATAAATGCTACATCTGGACGTCTTTGTCATTTTGATATTATTTGGTGTATAAAATATCATTTCTCTGATGCAGGGGTATATTATCAACAAGAAAACAAAATACAAAATGTACTGGTCAAGTAATCTTATAAAATACTGTAATAAAGCTTAGTAGTGCTAATTAAAGTGAAGTTGCAGAGATATTTGCAACACGTCTAGATGAGCCCTGGACTCATCTTTTTTGTTTTGTTTGGGAATCCCCAATTTGTACAAATAAAAATATCAAAGAATGCACTAGTGGGACACATCACATGACCTTTTTGTTTGGTCACATCAAAATTGTATCCTACTCAATAATACAAAATTAGAAATAAGGTCATCTTTAAAAATATTGTTGTCTATGTTTTCGCATTGCTTCCCTCTTCATAATTAAATATCATTGAGTGAGTGAGTGTTGCTTAACACCTAGTGAACAAATTTATAGCTATATCATGGCAAGATGAAATTATGATGCTGTCAGCTTTGTCTTAGACCAACACTCTTAATTAGATTTTAATAGTGCTAGCTCACTGAAACAAGTCCACCAGCCTAGATAGACATATTGATCTATTCAGACACATCATCCTGATTCCAAGTCAACCAGTTATTACTCTTACTCATTAATGCTGCTTGTTTAGCAGAGAAGCAGCAAATACCAAGTTATAGTTTTTGTTTTGATTAAACCCGAGCTCGAACCCAGACAAGTACACATATATGCAGGTACCCGTAGGGTGAACAGACCATTATAATTCCATTAGGGTAATTCTGTTTAACACGTTTAACATCCAATTCAACAAACTATCAATTGTGGCTTGACATCAAATGAGTCCCATTCAGCTATGCTCATGACATTCAATATATTTTATTCCAAAATTGTTGATAGCAACTGTTTTTAAGATCTGACATTAAGCTGCACTTTTGTTTTGCTAAAGCTAAGGAACAATCTGTAGTGGGAAATGAAAACATAAAATAGCCAGAAGCAGGATTATGCCACATTCTATGGTACCATTTTTATTTGTTTATAGAAAGAATCAGAAGTTTCTTTGAATAAAAGTGGATTTTAATAAACACAACACCATTGTTTTCATCGAGCAACAATATCTGGGTGACCTATCCTTCACTGTGACAGGAATGTTGTGCATTTCATCATCCCTAACAAGCAATGGTCAATACTTTCTGTGGAATCATACCAAACAGCGGAGACCTTTTCCTTTGAATTATCACTCTACATTTTACAGAAATAAATGTTGTGCACTTGATTTCTGTCTCTGTTTTAAAGATTCATATGAACAAAATAAATTCATGAATTACACCACTCACCATAGTCCGAGATTCCTCTGTCGTTTAACGGCATTGATAAAGTTGCTTGTAGCCGTTCAACGACAGAGGGTGCTATATACGGAAACCATCGAATTTGCCTCACAGCCATAGTATCGGCACATTTCCACATTTCGTGGCTATCGGATTTTATTTTCTATCATAAACCTTATATAAATCGCTTCACCAATCATTTTTCTATTCATTCATAACCATCTTACCCTCAGAAAGTGGTGTTACACTCCATTACAGCACGATTTTGCCTTAGATCCTATTATTCCGCCATTTGACTTCCATTTTCGAATCTACACACGTGATCTCGCGATACTAACTGAATGATGACAGCAACGCATTGCATGATGGGAGCTAATTAATGCAGCGTGCCAAATTATTTGGAGCATGTATTTGCATACGTAAACAACATTCAAATCACATGGAAGACGATACATTTAAGCGTATTCTGCAGGACAAACAGTCCATCTACAGATCAAAGCAGAGCAGAAGGAAATAATACAGAATGTGTTGGAAAGAAAAGATTCAATGGCAGAGTGTTACCAACGGGCTTCGGAAAGAGCATGTGTTACGTTCCCCCTTTTTGGACAAGGTACTACAACATTTTTTTTTCCTTATGGTTATCTGTAATTCACTAAATTTGCTGTTAAAATCATTACCAATCAATATAATCAACTGTATTAAATTTTATGTTAATTGTTCTGCCTTAACAGGCACCTATGATTGGCAATACAAATATTTGTTTGTTTGTTTATATGCAAATCATCTCCCATGATACATTGCGGTAATCGTAGTTTTCTCGTAGTCACGTGACAAATGTTTGAAAAATGGAAGACAAATGTCGAAATCATAGGATCTAAGGCAAAATCGTGCTGTAATGGAGTGCAACACCACTTTCTGAGGGTAAGATGTTTATGAATGAATAGAAACATGATTGGTGAAGCGATTTATATAAGGTTTATGATAGAAAATAAAAATCCGATAGCCACGAAACGTGGAAATGTGCTGACCCAGAGTTGGAGAAGCAAATCCGCTGTTTTCCGTATATAGCACGCTCTGTCGTTGAACGGCTACAAGCAACTTCATCAATGCCGTTAAACGACAGAGGAATCTCGGACTACACTCACCAGTGCCATTGCATCATCTTCTCATGTAGTCCGAGATTCCTCTGTCGTCTAACGGCGTATATGGATTTGCTGTAGCCGTTGGACGTCAGAGCGCAATATATACGGATTACAGCGGATTTGCCTCTCCAGCTCTGGGTCGGCACATTTCCACGTTTCGTGGCTATCGGATTTTATTTTCTATCATAAACCCTTATATAAATCGCTTCACCAATCATTTTTCTATTCATTCATAACCATCTTACCCTCAGAAAGTGGTGTTACACTCCATTACAGCTCGATTTTGCCTTAGATCCTATTATTCCGCCATTTGACTTCCATTTTCGAATCTACAAACGTGATCTCGCGATACTAACTGAACGATAACAGTAACGCATTGCATGATGGGAGCTACTTAATTCAGCGCGCCAAATTATTTGAGAATTATTTGCATACGTAAACAGTAAACATTAAAATCACATGGAAGACGATACATTGAAGCGTATTCTGCAGGACAAACAGTCCATCTACAGATCAAAGCAGAGCAGAAGGAAATAATACAGAATGTGTTGGAAAGAAAAGATTCAATGACAGAGTGTTACCAACGGGCTTCGGAAAGAGCATGTGTTACGTTCCCCCTTTTTGGACAAGGTATTACAACATTTTTTTTTTCTTATGGTTATCTATAATTCACTAAATTTGCTGTTAAAATCATTACCAATCAATATAATCAACTGTATTAAATCTTATGTTAATTGTTCTGCCTTAACAGGCACCTATGATTGGCAATACAAATATTTGTTTGTTTGTTTATATGCAAATCATCTCCCATGATGCATTGCGGTAATCGTAGTTTTCTCGTAGTCACGTGACAAATGTTTGAAAAATGGAAGTCAAATGGCGGAATAATAGGATCTAAGGCAAAATCGTGCTGTAATGGAGTGTAACACCACTTTCTGAGGGTAAGATGTTTATGAATGAATAGAAAAATGATTGGTGAAGCGATTTATATAAGGGTTTATGATAGAAAATAAAATCCGATAGCCACGAAACGTGGAAATGTGCTGACCCAGAGTTGGAGAAGCAAATCCGCTGTTTTCCGTATGTATTGCGCTCTGACGTCCAACGGCTACAGCAAATCCATATACGCCGTTAGACGACAGAGGAATCTCGGACTACTTCTCATGCATATCTTATGTAAAAGGAACGCTCCCCAACATATGGATATATGAACCATAGTAGGTCAATAATCACCTCTTCTAACTGCGCTAGAAGATATCTCCTTTGGCTAAGTTGGTGCCTGGTGGAGCGGTGGCTTACAATGCGATGTCTGGGGTTGAATCCC
Source organism: Bathymodiolus brooksi (assembly GCA_963680875.1). Lineage (NCBI taxonomy): Eukaryota > Metazoa > Mollusca > Bivalvia > Mytilida > Modiolidae > Bathymodiolus > Bathymodiolus brooksi. The sequence continues at coordinate 74,020,668 of OY804587.1, forward strand.
ACCTGGGACATTTCATTTTTCAGAGATAAAATATGCTCCACCGTTACACTTATTAAGATCATCATAAAATATATAACTTAACATCATGGTTTGCTAAACTTACATTAATGTTTATAGAATCATCTGTTGGAAACTTTAAAATGAATTTGCTGCCTGCTTTTTCTTCTTGTGCATTCAATGGTCGAACTCTGCACGTTACTTTGATACTACATTCATCAGGGGGAGGCCCTGGAGGGGGTGGTGCCGACATTGTTTATGTTTTAACTCTTTTGTTTACAATAAACTGATTATTTTGATAATATATGTAAATCACACAATGATGAATTTTTCATGAGCTCGTGAATCCGTGCGAACTGTCAAGTACAGCCGGTGTAAATTACTATTTCCTTGAGTTTGCGTGTGAATGTATGATCTCTTTGGTTAGGGTGGTGTATAAACTAGTGAGGAACAATTCAATATGACTTGAAGTTACACGACGATCGTTCAGAACACCACTTTTCTACACCGTCCCGACAACTGTCTATTCACTTCTTCCATCATTGCTGGTGGATGATGGGAAATGACGTCAATTTACTATTCTGTACTTTTCTAGACTTTAGCTCTTCGGAACGATAAGTCCTAGAACCTCAAAATAATTAATTTATCAAAAAATAAAATCGTGCTGACTTATATTAGATACCGGTCTTTTGTAACTGAAAAAGGGAGCTTACATGAAATGAAGTGACCGTGAAATTGTTTAGACCAGCAAAAGGGGATGGGGTTTTTTACATATTGTTGTGTCGTTTTACAAAAGCGCAGATTTTCAGTATTTTTTTTTTAAATAAAAAGTGGTGTATAAAAAGTGCGCGAGTAGATATCATCAATTTTTTAAGTGCGGATTATCGTTCACAAACTTAAAGAGACATTTTAGTTTTACGTGTGTCTTTAGATTTGTTGGTTTTATTTACCATTTAACCCGATATTTTAGAATTTTTATTTTTTAACTACTTAACACTTTCTTATTCATTGCACTAAATTTGCTAATGTTAGAAAACTTTTATGCAAAAAATTAAACATTAAACTGCAAGATCTGTGTCCCAGTGAATATAGAATAGAATAGAATAGAATAAGTTTATTAACCAAATCAGGGCCCCAGGAGGGCATATACAAATAACAATTATGATTGATACACAACAACAATACAAATAACAATTATGATTGATACACAACAACAATATATCAACTTAAATATTCGCGGTGAAATATCAAGAATTGTGGTGCAGGCACACTCGGGCAGGAAAAGAGATATATGCACATAATCGTACATATACTTACTCACACATATATATGAGGGGGGGGGGGGGGGGGGGGGGTGATGAGAGAGAACATATACATATATATCAGGTGATTCATCACCAATCTGCAAGAGACACCTTGAGTCGATGCTAAAAGGAATAAAGTCCTACTTGTGTCTAGTGCAGACCGGCCATGTTGATGTGGAAGGAATATTGTTTGGAACATGGAAAGGGATCAGAGCTTTTGGATAACCAGCAGTGAGCATCAAGGGACGATGCCAAAAAGAATATTTTCTTTCTCATGCTCAATGCAGGTCATCCAGTTTGCAGATCTCCCATTCCATTTAATCAAATAGTTGTTGATAAAAGATATTGACAAAGATATCTGAGTATAGTTGGGTCTTCATTATTTAAGATCCATATGAGTTTACATTTGTCATCTAAATTTTGAAAATTTTGACACTCAGATGTCAAATATGTAGTAAAAATTTCCCTATGGTTTGCATGGCAAGTACAATGAAGTAAATAATGGATCTCATCTTCTACCTGACCCGAAGTGCACCTGCAACAGATGCGGTTTTCCCGGAGAGTACCCTGGTATCTTCCTATTTCTATTTGTAATTTGTGAGCTGATATTCTTAATTTGGACAATCTTCTTCTCTGCTCAAAATTTTTAATGATTGACAAATAATTTTCATATCCAAAAGTGGTTTTTATTTTTAAATAAGTTCTTAATTTTCCCTCTCTAAGTGAATGGGCTTGTTTTGTCCACAATTCCAAATAGTGTTGTTTTACAATTTTATTGCATTTATATTTAAAGGTTGATGTTTTGTCTGTCAAGAAATTAGTTAAGCTTGGCATATTTTGCAAAATATGTTTTACAGAGCCATACCATGATGGTTGCTTGCCTTCATATAAATTTTTAGTACATTTATATGCAGCTTTAAGAAGTGGGAAAGATGAATCCAGATTTTCAAGTCTATGCCAAAATCTTAAAATTTGCTTTAATATATCGAAATGAAGAGGGAACCGGCCTAGTTCTGACTGTACTGCAAGATTGGTGCTTTTTTTATGCACTCCCAAAAGAAATTTACAGAACTTCAAGTGTATGAAAATTATATGAAAACAGTAACTAGATTGTTAAATCCAAATAGTATTGATGACACTATGAATATATGTCACTATATCAATACAATACAATACAATATTTTATTCCAATTAGGGTCCCTCAAGGGGCAATAACAAATATACATTCATAATTATATCAACAGTTACAACAATACAGAATGGAGATATATGTTTTTAAACAAGACAATTCTAACTATTTAAATGATATATGTTACAAAAAATATATAAATAAATAAATAAATAGGCCGTGTTCGGCAGCACGACCCGAGGAGAGGCAATGAGTAATGTATAGTTGCAGTGTATCATATGGTTGAAGAATGGACTACATGTATGCGATTACTTAGCTGGAGGAGACACCATGGGACGATGCTTAAGAATTGTGTTTTGATTCTCCCCGTGTCTGATCCGGCAAAGCAAGCGGTTCAAGTAGTAAAACATCATGTGTTTGATGAAAGGACTGTGATTACTTAGCTGGAGGAGACACCAGGGGACGGTGCTTAAGAATCGCATTTCGATTCTCCCCGTGTCTGATCCAGGAAAGCAAGCAGTTCAAGTAATAAACTAAAATGGGAATAAATAGATGTATCGTTTATCTGCAACAGACACCAAGGGACAGTGCTTCAGGAAATGTATTGCATCTACTAAGATTAGCAATGAGCATTCCTCCTCGTGTCTAGTGCAGACAAACAATAATATATTTTAGACATTAATATGTAGATTTTGTTAATAAAATTGAAGCAGTGTTATTCAGTTATTTAAATTATCTGCAGTATTTATAAATAAAGTGACACAACTCTTTCAAAACTGATACATCTTCACAGGTCATTAACCAGTAAAATTTTTCTCGAGGATTTAATTGTAGAAAATTGTTACACGATTGAGATATTGTTTTGAACAGCTGTTGTCGCTCCTCTCTAAATTTGCTGCAGCAAAGTAGAAAATGAATTTCATCTTCTACCTCTCCCGAGTCGCACTGCTCACACAACCTTTGGTGTGGAGGGATACCCTGGTATCTACCAGTCTCAATATGTAGACGATGTGCTGAGATTCTTAGTTTAGTTAAACATCTCCTATGCTCAAAATTACCGATAACAGATAGATAATTTTCAAACCCAAAATGTACTTTGAATGTGGTGTAAGTGCGAAGCTTCCCTTCTGAGTATTGTTTCATCTGATTTTTCCATAGTTCCAAAAAGCCCTCTTTGATTTGTCTATTGAGGCTGTTTTTTGAAATTTTCTTTCCTTTCAATTGACTAATTGTTGGAAAATTTTGAAGTATACGTTGGAGAGATCCGTACCATGATGATTTGTTTTGATTATATAGTTGTTTTGATTGTTCATAAGCATTGTGTAGTAAAGGAAATTTTTCTAGATATTCAAGTCGGTTCCAATAGTGGAGAATACTTTTTATAATATCGTAATAGAGTGGGAAACGACCAAGTTCTGACAAAACAGCAAAGTTGGTGGTTTTTTTATGAACACCTAAAATAAATTTACAAAATTTAGTATGTAATTTTTCACCAATGAGATTTGAGTAAATTCTGTCCGGAGATACAGTTCCATTTCTAAATCTAGCTGTATTTGAGTTAAAAGTGCCCCATATTTCACAGCCATAAAGTACAATGGGCTTGATTGTGTGATCAAATATATGTATACTAGTTTTTGGTTTTGGGTTTAGTGAGAGAAAATCTTTCTGAAGTTTAAAATATGCTTTCAAACTTTTCTTATAAAGTTCATCCTGAGCATAGGAGAAAGTCCCAGAAGCACTAAAATACACACCTAAGTATTTGCAGTGTTGTACACATTCAAGTTCACATGCTTTGTACTTAAATTTATGACGTAGGTGCCTGCCTGCCTTGTTGAAGACCAATATTTTGGTTTTAGTTGGGTTAACTGTCAAACACCAATCATTACAATAACTATCAAGGATATCAAGTTTTGCTTGGAGGCCTTCTGCAGTAGAAGATAACAGAATTATATCATCTGCATACATAAGGCAGTGGATAGGCTTATCATTTAATTGTATCGGATCTGGGCAGTTCCTGATGTAATCTGGGAAATCATTTATAAATATCTTAAATAAGTTGGGGCTTAGATTGTCGCCTTGTTTTACCCCAACTTTAATAGGAAAGAAATCTGTTATACCATTTGAAACTTTAACACAAGATTTGCTAATTTCATACATTCTACTTATTATATTATAGAATAGGGAGCCTACCCCAGCGTGTAGTAATTTGATTTTGATACCGGTGTGAATGACAGTGTCAAATGCCTTTTGAAAATCTACAAAGCAGGCAAACACTCTACCATCTTTAGAGTTACAATATGTATCAATTATACATTTCAATATAAACAAGTGATCAGTTGTTCTGGCTTTCCTTGTAAATCCAACCTGACATGTATCAATAATTTGATGTTTTTCTAAAAACATATCTAGTCTGTTATCTAGGATAGAATTGAAGAGTTTTCCTAGTGCACTTGTAACTGAAATACCCCTATAATTGTTAGGATCCGAGATGTCACCTGCTTTATGAATAGGTGTAATATATCCAACAGCCCAATTTTTTGGATAATTTCCACTGAATAGACAAGAGTTGAAGAGTTTTTCGATGCTGGGCAATAATTCATTTTGAGCACATTTCAACATATTAGTGGAAATGTTATCTAGTCCAGGTGATTTTCCACATTTTAACTTAGAAATGGCCTTTGAAATTTCAGCTTTACTAATGTGCATGTCCAGCTCATTAAAAGTTGTTTGTTTTTCTAACATGTCAAGCTGGATCTCAAGGTTTTTCAACCGCTCTTTAAATTCATCCTTCACTTGATTCAATTTTTCAAAGTGAGACACCCAGGAGGGTGGGTCAACAACAGAGCCCCTCTGTTCTTTCTCTTTCTGTTGTCTAAGGTCATTTATAAGATTCCAATAGAGTTTTGGATTATTATCATGTAGTGAGTCAAGTTGATTGATTAAAGTTTGTTTATATTGTCTATACTTAAATTTTCGCAATTTGTTATATTCTCTCTGAAGTTTGTAATAATGGTTTTTGACATAATTGTCTCGAGGAAAATTTGAATAAATTTTACCATAATTAATCAAATTCAATCTAGATTTTTTCAAGTCTTTATCAAACCATTTTTTGTTTTTTGGGGAATCTTTTTTATATACCTTGCATCTGTTTAAAGAGGATTTTGCTGCAGAAAATAGAATTTCAGAGAGCTCTGCTGCCGCACCATCCACTGAAATCTCTGTTCCTTCAATAGTATTTGAATTGAAATTTTTGAGTTTACTTTGTATTTCTGTGGAGCACAATGCAAACCGGAATTTTTCAGATGATTCTTCAGACCAAATAAAATTTGGAGATATGGGCTGTACAAATGTGTTATCGGTTTTTTGTTGGGATACAAATTTAGCTGACATTGTCCATTCCAGCTTGCAGTGTGCATCAGAAAGAGTGGGAATAAAGTTGGTTACTTTAAAATATAGAACTTGGTCCAGGATACCCTCCGACACCTTAACGTAATCCACCACACTGGCTCCATTTGGAGTATAACATGTGTAGTGGCCAAGCATATCCCTAAGGACCCGACCATTGAGGACCCTGATTTGGTGACTTATACATAGATCAAGTAGGTCTTTGCCTCGAGTATCAAGTGTTATATCTGGACTACTTCTTTTCAGCAAATTTCTGTCAATGGGATAGTTGTATGTAGGAGAGTAACTATTGTCATCATTTACTATAAAATCTGGCTCTGAAGCAGTTCTAGCATTAAAATCTCCACAAAGGAGTGTGTTACTTGACATGTTATAGGTACTTATGTCTTTTTCAATACAATCAAGAATATCCATGTCAAGTCCTTGGGTATATGCCGAGCCACTAGGTGGGTAATACACTAAGCATATATACAAGTCATCTGAAAAACCAAAAAAATCTCTTTCTAATTTAACCCATTGAAATTCAGGGCTTGTATTTTTTAAGATTCTTACATATGGTTTAATTTCATTTTTCCTTAAAATTGCTAATCCACCAAAGTGACGGTTATTTTTCTTTGATATAGACCTGCATATCCCATGGTAATGAAAAGGGCCAATGGTGTGAATATCTGTATTGTATCCGACATGTGTTTCTGCCAGGAAAACAAGATCATATTTTTCTATCTCTTTCAAAAAAATGGGGTCAGATGTTTTGTCATTGCTCTTGGACTTTAAACCTCCAGTGTTCCAAAAACACATTTTAATTGAGGTGTTTATACTGGTTTTTATTGTCATTTTTCAAATAAAAATAAAATAAAATATGTATTTGATGACACATGTAAAATATAGTAAATAGGGGTGGAGTCGAAATTAAAAAAACAAAAACAAAAACAAAAATTATCGAAAGAGATTCCTTCAGTTCCGCTAAACATTTGTTCAATAATTATTATTAATTCTTTTCAATAATATGAAAAGTGAAAAGTAGCAAATATAAAATTATCTGAAAATTTGTGATATTAACTATATCAGCTGTTTATTACAATAGCAAAATATGCATGAATCAATCATTGTGCCTTTCACGGATAATTCTGGTATTGTCTACGGCCTCTTCGTCCTGGTGATTTGCTTCTGGAACGGCGCGGTGGCGGTGGTATGACCAAAGCAATATGGATGGCTCTTTTGATATTCCCTGCGAGTAGAGAAATACCCTTGTCATTTAGATGAATTCCATCTGGCTGCAAGAGATCCTTGTTTGGAATTCCATTCACTAACATATTAGGATGCTCTGTGAAGAAGATGTTATCTACTCCTAAAAATTTCTGCCTTAGTAGAACATTAATGATTTGAGCAGAAGTTGAGTTATTTAGTGTATCGCATCTGGGCGTCGTGAAAGAAATTACCACTTTAACCAGGGGCCATTTTGCACAAATAGTTGTAACAAGCTCAAATAGGTCATTCACACATTGTTGTGGATTTTTCTTCTTCAAGTCATTAGTAAGTGAGTGAAGTACAAGTACTGTTGGTTGAATAACTACTGTTTGCAGGTAGGTACTTGTATCTTTCATTGTGTATTGACTTGTTTTTTGTACATTAGCCACAGTAGTTAACTTGTCAGCTTTTATGCCTTCAATGTTAGATGTTCCTATTAGTAGGACTGAAGGTTGCTGTATTTTAGTGGGAGGTTGTAGATTTGTTGGTGCCCTTAATTCTTCATGTATTGATGAAGCCATGCTTGTTTTTAGTTGAATTATTTCATCTTTCGAGATGTTCAACTTTGTCGTTAGGTCTTTAATAGTTTGCGTTAGAGATTCATTTTCTGCCATTTTGTATTTTAGTTGGTTTTGTAAATAGTCATGGTCTTCATTCTTTTCTGCTATGCATCTCCTCTGTTGTTCTTGTGCTTCAGACAAAAGTTTCCTCTCATGTGTTAAAGTTTGTTCATGTAGTTCTTCACGAAGCAGTAAATTAGCTTTAACTGTGTGAAGCTGCTGTTCCAAAGATTTGTTTTCGTCCTTCATGTTGCGCAGTTTAGTTTCAAGAGATGATATAGTGTCGGATGTTTTCATCTTTTCAGTTGAACTATCATTAGGCATGGACAAGGACTTTATGTGACCTATGATTTCATTTTTATTGTTGGTAGTTGCCTGTTCAAGCTTGAAAAGTGCATTTACGAATGCATCTTCCAGCCTGTCAATGTCTGATCGATTGACTAGATTATTGTTCATGTCACATTGCACTTCATCAGATATTTTGTCAGAAATTTTCTTTACATGTGTATTATCTTGTGGGTTCACTTTCTGTATAATAGCCTGAGTAGAGTCTAGGATAACATTATGTTCTTTATTTGGTGGTAATTTTAGGCAAGTTTGTTCGGATTCAACAGAAGTTTGAACTTCAACACCTGTTTCCGAGTTACCTCTGGACTGAGGCTCATAACTAGGGCTAACTATTGTAGGCTGTGAACCTATGACAGGCAGGGGGCCTGACAAATGATGCATAATTGACAACAGGGCAGGGAAATCTTTGGTTGCAAATTCATGGTAATGGTTATCCTGTGCTTGAATGAGGCCTGATCTAACAAAAAATGTAATCTTGTACTGTCTTTCATCATTGGCATTTTTCACGTCAATAATTATGGATTGTAATTTTTGTCCAGGTGATATTGTTTGGGGATTGTCCACCCAAGATACCATTTTATCGTTCTGTTTGCTCATTAATTCATAATAGTAAAGATTTAATATCTTGATCCATGGTACAATTCTTTCATGAAAGGTACGAAATGCAACCATTCTAGCTCCCGATTCATTATTGGATGGGTCCAATTTTTCATACAAACAACGATTTGCCTTGTCGGTACTGGGGTCAACAAGTTTTGTCGCATGCAATCTAACGAGTAGTGTTGTTCGATTGCGTTATTTTGTAAAATGGACTGTATTTCTGGATTTTCAAAGTTTATAGACATTGTATCGAAGCTTTTCTCAACACATGGATACTTGAAAACTTATTTAACCAGGTTAATTTCCGTGGAAAACACAATTTTCCTTTCTCAATTTTCAGAACATGTGTTCATACCGGAACCGGAAGTGTACTCTATATCAAAGAGTGTATGAATATCAGATAAGTTTATTTTTCTTTAATATGATATTTTCAGTGTCATTTAAAAATGTAATGTATTCATAATTATATATGTTTACTGATTTAATATCATGTTAATGTGGGGAAGACATCAATGTTTGATTGATTTTTCTTATTAATAAAAACTTGAAACTTGAAACCTGAAATTTAAATTTATTGAGAACTTTTCCAATGGATTTTAAAATTTCGAAAGCAAATTTAAGGGAAAAGGGTTTGATGCATAATGGATATGCAGAGTAGTGATAATATTTTGCATAATAATCATGGTTTCGTCCAATGTGGGAAGGTTCGGAAAACATGTCGGCTCTATCTATTTATTTATCATCGTATTTCTTCTTCTTCTTCCATTAAAGTGCAGGGCTGCAGCAACAGCATCTTCACACTGAGTTTAAAACAACCATGCTTGCGTAAGGGAGAGACTATGTACAATTAAAAACAAGGTCAGCGGTGTTAGAATCTGACTGCCTGGATTTCCTTTTTGAAGGATTCCAGGTCCAAGGCTGCTGATGTGGCCTCTGGTAGTTGGTTCCATAACCGGATTGTGGATGGAAAGAAGGACTCTTTGTGTACAGTTGTTCTGCTGTATGGTACTATATATTTCTGCTGTTGCCGTCCTCTTGTAGCGGCACCTAGATGATGCATGAATGGTGGTGATTCAATCGCTACGAGTCCGTTAATTATCCGGTACATCATAATCGCCGGAGTTGCTGGAGTGTGTCCCAATTCAGGTGGTTCATCATTGTTGTAAGGGAACGGCCATTTAACTTGAAAAAAAGGGGGGGGGGGAGTATGGGTTTTTTTTCTAAAAAAAATATTCTGATTCCCAATGTTGATGAAAAAAATATTCTGATTTTGGTGGAGGGAAAACAAAATCTGATTCAGAGTTTTTGTCATACAATGTATAACCCAATGTTGAATTCTGGAAAACAAATTTCGCGCTTTGCCCGACAAAAAAAATAAATATTCTAACTCTCGTGTTGTCCGAAACAAAATTTGTGGTTGTGTTGTAGTTGCCAGTAGCAAACCTAGCTGCTCTCCGTTGGACTGATTCTAACTTGTTGATGCTACTATGGGTATGAGGTGCCCAAACGGAACTGGCATGTTCTAGTCGAACAAAGGTGGTGTAGCATTTAGTCCTGATGTTTGCTGGACGGCTTGACAGATTTCGACGTAGGAAGGCTGTAGTGGTGTTTGCTTTTCTACATACGTTGTCAATATGGTTGTTCCATGACAAGTTCTGACTGATGGTATTACCCAGATATTTTCCATTAGATGTTATGTTCAATTCCTTCCCATGGATGAAGTACGATAATGGTATGATCATACGCTTGGTGGTTATGCGTATGACTTCACATTTATCAGGATTGAAGTGCATCTGCCAGTCACGCTCCCAGTCTTGTAAGCTGTTAAGGTCGTCTTGAAGAGATGTTGTGTCTTCGTTGGTTTTGATGTGTCGGTATAGGAGACAATCATCAGCGAATAATCTTGCAGTGCTGTTTACTTTACTAGGTAGGTCATTGATGTATATCATAAACAGCAGTGGACCGTGGACTGTCCCTTGGGGTACTCCAGAGGTGACGGGTGCTATATCAGACGCCACACCTTCTACGATCACCCTCTGGGTACGGCCTGCTAGAAAGCTCTTAATCCAGTTCAATGTCGGTACACGGACTCCGTAATGATGCAGTTTTTCTGCAAGTCGTTCGTGAGACACCTTATCAAAGGCTTTAGAGAAGTCTAAAAGGATAGCATCGATTTGAGTGGAACTGTCAATGCCTGATGCCAGGTTTTGAATGGTGGTAATCAGCTGTGACTCGCACGAGCGTTTCTTACGGAAGCCATGTTGGTAGTTAGTCAGGATATTTTGATCTTCAAAAAACTTCATGAGATGACTATGAATGATGTGCTCTATGACCTTGCAACATACGGAAGTTAATGAAACCGTCGATAGTTTGCTGGTTTGCTTTTATCTCCCTTTTTAAAGATAGGTGATATATTAGCCAATTTCCAGTCTTCAGGTGTTTGGCCTTGATTTAATGAGGCCTGGAATATGAAAGTTAAAGCTGGTGTAACTGGTGCTGCCATCTCTTTCAGGAACTTAGTCGAGATCTCGTCTGGGTCTGTGGCTTTGTGTTGGTTTAGACCATGTAGAAGTTTGTATACACCATTTTGGGTGATAGTAATCTGTGGTGCTTCATTATATTGGCTGGTTCCAAGGTCTGGGATGTTTGAGGTGTTATCAGTTGAGAACACTGATGAGAACTATTTATATGATACATATATCATAGCTGGATGTATTAAAACATATCAAACACACTGAGCATATAAATGACATGTTATAAGTATATGTTATTGTATCTTTGTCTTTGTTAAACATGTTATGTTTTAAATAATTATATATGTGAATATTCATGCCCCTCGTGGGCCCATAATTAGTAACTAAAAGTATCTTATCTTATCTTATAAGTAACAACTTTTATCCCATTATTATGTCTCCCCTTCGAACGAAGGGAGACATATTGTTTCAGTCTGATTTTTTCTTCCGCTTCCTCTTCTTTTCAGCGAAGCTTGTCCGGACCATAACTTTTGTCTTTCCAGATAGGTCAATTATATTTAGTATGTGGGTGCCTGACCATAAGGCGGTGTGTCGTATGCCATAATGACCTTCGTGGGACCTTGACCTTTGACCTAAAGTTCAAATAATTGTTTTTTAAATAGTATTTTCTCGTCCGGGCCATAACATTTTTTTCTTTCGAGATAGGTCAATGATATTTGGTATGTGGGTGCATGACCATAAGGCGGTGTGTCGCGTACCGTCATGACCTTCGTGGGACCTTGACCTTTGACCTCAAGGTCAAATAATTGTTTCATTCGAGATAGGTCAATGATATTTGGTATGCGGGTGCATGACCATAAGGTGGTGTGTCGCATACCATAACGACCTTCGTTGGACCTTGACCTTTGACCTCAAGGTCAAATAATTGTTTTTAATAGTATTTTCTTGTCCGGGCCATAACATTTTTGTCTTTCGAGATAGGTCAATGATATTTGGTATGTGGGTACATGATCATAAGGCGGTGTGTCGCGTACCGTAATGACCTTCGTGGGACCTTGATCTTTGACCTCAAGGTCAAATAATTGTTTCTTTCGAGATAGGGCAATGGTATTTGGTATGCGGGTGCATGACCATAAGGTGGTGTGTCGCATACCATAATGACCTTCGTTGGACCTTGACCTTTGACCTCAAGGTCAAATAATGTTTTTTTCTTTCGAGATAGGTTGTTGTACAAATGGCCGCATTAAGGAGAGACATAAGATTTAGGTATCTAAAACAGTTCTTCCTAGTTATATTTAAGAATGTTATTGTAAAAAGTTTCGTCCCACCTCTATCTTTCGTAAACTTTTAGAAATATGCAATTCAGAAGAAATGAAACAGGTTTTCCCACACTGAGCCGTCGACTGTTGCATTTCACAGGGAAAAAATATCAATGGCATCTTAGTTGACAAAAACCAATATTTTCTACAATAAACCAAGGATTTCTACTATACAAATCCTTGAATAAACCCAACAAAATATGAACCTGGTTGTCAAAGCTGTTCATTAGAGTATTAATGACCAACAATAAATTTTGAACAGATAAGACTGAATACAAAATCAAAGGGTATATCAACTGTAAATCCGTCAGTGTGATCTATTCAATTTATAAATTGCAAGAGATGTTGTGTGTTATACATTTTGTACGTAGGACAAAATGGTCACGATACATTGTACCATCGTATGCTTCTAAATTTATCCATGACCGGGACACTGTAGCGGCAGAACATGTTTATTATACATACTGTTTTTGACTTTTCAGTTATAGGCATTGAAAAAAAAACCCACAGCCATGAAACATACGGGAGGGTAAAGGAGTCATTCTTGATAAAAAGATTTAAAAACTTTAGCCACAGACGGAGTACTAAATTATCAAATATACAATGATTATATATATAATAAGAAATAAGAAATACCTTATTAAACCAATTAAGGACCCTTGCGGGTTTATGATTTCATACATATATTATATATGCAGGGGCAGATCCAGGATTTCAAGTTAGGGGGAGGGGGCGCACTTAAAAAAAATTGCGCCGAGCGGAGGGAGGCGCGAAATTTTTTGGGATATTTCATGTGAAAAATCACGATTTTACGCCAAAAAAACATATTTTTTCCAATTTTAGGGGGGCGCGCGCCGGGTGCGCCCCTGGATCCGCCCCTGTATATGATAGACTCAGATCGACGTCCATTCCTCAAATCGGCGTCCACTGACGTCATTATCCCAAATCACGGTCCAATTTTAGGATATTCTCAAATCGGCGTCCTTTCCAAACTCTCATATCTATTGGTCCGTTTACACGATATAAGTTTGCCATAAAAAATAATTGTAACGACAGTTTTGTTTTTTAAATCTGTTTTTTTTTTTTTTTTTTTTTGGTTGTGTGTTTTTAAGCATTTTCCCATTCTTTAATATTATCAATAGGGGTAGAATCTACTTTGGCGGACCACGGAATCAGATATTGTAATAAACAAAGCGCATGACCCATAACCTTTCATTTTGTTACCATGCGGATATGACAACAAAAGGGTTAGGCTTAGGGTAAGGGCTAAGGTTAGGGTAAGGGTTAAGATTAGGGTTAGGGTTAAGGTTAGGGTTAGGGCTAGGGTTAGGGTTAGGGTTAAGATTAGGGTTAGGCTTAAGGTTAGGGTTAGGGTTAATGTTAGGATTAAGGTTAGGGTTATGATTAAGGTTAGGGTTAGGTTTAGGGTAAGGGTTAGGGTTAAGGTTAGGGTTGAGGTTAAAGTTAGGATTAAGGTTAGGGTTAGGGTTAAGGTTAGGGTTAGGGTTAGGGTAAGGGTTAAGGTTAGGGTTAAGGTTAAGCTCAAGCTTATGTTTAGGGCTAAGGTTAGGGTTAGAGTTAGATTTAGGGTTAGGGTTGAGGTTAAGGTTAGGGTTAGGATAAAGGTTAGGGTTAGGGTTAAGGTTAAGGTTAGGGTTAGGGTCCGCTAAAGTAGAAGTACTCCTAAGCACAATAGGATTTTATCTACAGTAACTATAAAATACATAGGCATTTTTGTCTTTTGTCATCAAGAACCCCTCATCTGGAATCATGTCTTGTCCCTTCTCCGTCATTGCTTCAAAGACATTCCCTAACGGGTGTGACGTCATTTGAAGTATACTTCAGTGTCGTCATTGGACGTTGATTTGAGAAAGTAAAAAACGGCCATATATTTGAGAATTGGACGCCGATTTGAGGATTGGACGTCGATTAGAGACTGGACGTCGATCTGAGTCTTACATATATATATATATATATACAATGTCGGAAAATATATAATTTGTTTGTATGGGCTTTAGAAACAGGTAGAAAGTGAGACTTTGGCAAGCTTTTCTGTCCCGTTTCACACTGAGCTAGTGCATGCAAATTAAGTTTATATTTATTGACAATGATCGTATATTGTGTTTATCCTGCAATGTAAATAACAACAGCCAAATTGTCTGAAAAGAGCGGAAAACAATCAACATTTTAACCGTTTCAATGGTGTTCTCTAAAACATCCGCGCGTATACTGTTGGCGTCTTTCATCGTAGTTCTACATGAATCAGGTACTAGAAAAGCTTTATTAGGCCCATGACTAAATAGCACTGAAGTTTATCTGACCCCTTTATTAGTACTTAAAAAAACATGGATTTCCGATCCACACACACACACACACAAGAAACCAATCCAGTGATTTTTTATACAATGTATTACCGTCTCAATTCAGTCGATTTCGAGTATCTGAGATTTTTTTTCATTTTTCCATATGATCCTAGCATGTGAAAACTATGCCATGCGCTGACAGCTATCTTGGGATTTACGATCGACCATAACTGAAACTCATATTTTGCAAAAATACTATCCAATGAACATTCCAGCCAAGTCTTCGGTCAAATGGTGAAGTGGTTTAAGATTATAATAAGCTAAAAACATTTCCATTAAATAGGGTTGTATGTTAAATATTTAGCGGTGGTGGCGCCCATCTTGGAACACTAAAAAGGGAGCATCCAATGATTATGCATGTACAGTTTGTGTTCAATCAATTTGTTTGTTTCTGGGATTTTTTTTCTTCATTTTCCATAATATGGTCCTGGGTCATTCTCTGACAACTTTTACAATAGTGATGGTAAAGACTGCAGTTGTGTCCCATTAATATTACAGAAAAACAGCAAACTTAAATTACAATAAAAGTTGATATGTCGTTTGTTCATGTTAAATTGTATTTATTTCATTAAAAGATTAAAAAAATACATTAAGGAATAAGGCGAATAATGGATTTACAAATTCTATTTTTTACCGTCACATATAGAATAATACACGTGACGGTAAGGGATGATAATAGAAAAGAAGAATTAAACCTTCAAAAATGGTGTTTCTCTCAGTTTCAAAGGTTTAATCATACCAGTAAACATTAAATAATAATATGCTTAAAGATTTATATATTTTTTTAAGTAAATTATTTCCTTTATTTACTCTGAAATGTGTGTCCTATGAATTTCTGTCTTTACCGTCACGAAAATTTAACATTGCAGAACGTCTAATGTACATGTGACTCTGAGATCGAAGTCACGTTGGTGCTTTCCTTTCTACTTCATCGATGTAAAGAAACAGTATCGTGGATCGACTGTCAGCAGGATTCAAAGAAACAAACCAATATCTCCATTAAAATGCATATATAAGTACCTTTATTCAACGTCTTTATCAAACATAACAGAGGTTCCTCTGTTTACCTGCTACAACATTTTAAACGTCATGTAGAAATAAAACGTTGTTCCCGATAGCAATGCACATATTTCATCTTTAGAAATATTTTCTGTAATACACGGAATCAATACCGAAATGCGGAATTGTCTTTACCGTAACAATTTCATATTACAATCGTGACGGTAAAGACAACCACATACTTTTAATCACTTTTACTTAGCATCAGGAATATTTTTGAGCACGGTTAAAGGTGTTATATTCAACCTCGTGCTTTTGATTTATGTTGGTAGTTGTTATTATAAACCAAAATGTCTTTACCGTCACGCACGTTTTCCTTACCGTCACAAATATTCCTTTCCGTCACGAATTCAAAAATGTGTTTTTGTATATTATATTTGTAATTATACAACAAATGTACCTTAAATGACGCTGTAGTAGCACATATATAACCCAGTTCAGTTATTTTTTACCATTGAGCACCAGAATATAGCAAAAATATATACATCCCGGATCTCAACTTTGAAATTATGACTCACAAGCCTTTTAAAATACTCCGTAGACACTGAAAGAAATAACTAGTAGTAGTTACTAGGTAAACTAGTAAATTTACTGTCCATAGGATTACTAGGACATTTGGTAATTTTACTAGGTACTAAGTAAAATTACTAGACACAACTAGTTCATTTACTAATCTGATTAGTAGTATCACTACTAGGCAATTAGTAATTGTACAAACTGGACTAGTAGAACTACTAGTTTGATACATTAAATGTATTAATTATGCTTAGTACAAAAACCAATGATTACTAATCACCTAGTAATTTTACCAAACAAACTAGTTACTGCTACTATCCAACTAGTTTATTTACATGTATTAATAGTAATGTGTTACTAATCACTTAGTAATTGTACCAACCAAACTAGTCACTGCTACTATCCAACTAGTTTATTTACATGTCTTTTCAGTGATTCTGTTCAACCTTCTAATTGTGCCTAGTAAAACCTTGAGGGGTACAAAAACTAGCTAAAGGAAAGGAATAATTGAACCCAGACTAGTAGTGTTTGTTTTATACATTATTTTGTGTCACATGCTTATAAAGTTGGCTAGCACTTGCATATCATGTGAGAGTTTTTTTTAAGATTTATTTAGGTGTAAAGTGTTTTTTCTACTTGAACCTCGTCCTGAATATATCAGAAATATTGCTCATTGGACATTAACATCAATCAATCTAATTGAACTTGTGCAGTGTATTAATTAATACCATTTTCTAATTGTTGGAATAATTGTATGAGTAGTGGAGGTCAGAAGGTATACTATTCTATTTTATCCAATATGCATACTTATTTGTATTTGTATGCCAGAGCAAAGACCCAGTATTTGTACATATATACCCCCGCCAGTAAATTTAAATGCCTTCTGACTCCCCTCTCATACAATCCTTCTAGGAAAAGCCAAGAAATTATCTGTAATAAAATAAATTATTATTTTGTTTAAAATATTATAGTTGGCTTGAATATCAAATGAAAAATATAAAACATCATTTATTTGTCAAGATCATTTATTATTCCCACGTTTTGGGGTAGACCAAATTCATGACATAAATACATGCCAGTAACCCACAAAAAGCTTCAAAAAATTGTCACATTCATAAATATGTGTTTCTTCAACAAAAACCTGAATATATATCCGTATCCATGGACAACATTCTTTGTTTGATTTTAATGGACATTGGATAGTCTTTCTGGTCTTGTCCACATATTAGTACATTTTCTGGTTTTTCCTTGAACAGTAAAGGAATCCCTGCTAGAATTAAACAATCCTCAGCATCTGAAAAATATGAACAATAAAATAGCCCATAACATATATATAAAATTAAACATAATTTACCTAATGTGCTACACATTTGTTTATTGTCTATTTTGTTTGTTTGTTGTTTTTGTGAGTTTTCTGTTGGCCATGACTTTATAATTTTATCCTTGGATTATGCCATTGTATATTCTTATTTGCATCAGGTGTATTTTTCACACTATTTAATTCTTGAAAGTTTAAAGTTTGCACTTATTTGCAGCTATACATGTATTGTCAATTCTCAATTTGATCAGAAATTAATATGTTGAAAAATACGAATGGATCAACATTGCAATAATTACTCACATTTTATTTTTTTGCTTTTAATATTCGATTACTACCTGTGTATGAATTGCATTAATTAATTTTGAATATTGTCTGTTGTCAAAGATTCACAATAATAATTCACATTAATTTCTTAATTTACAGTATGAATTTAAGAATTCCTGGTATATAACCAGCATGGTATCCCATTCTGCAAATGGAAAAACAAAATAACTACCATCAAAATCACATGATAAACATTAAATGTCAAACTACTTACAATTTCTCTGTGAGTCAGTTCGATAATGAACACTAGCATCTTCTATTTCTTTTAAGAAGGTTGTTTTTTTCTTCTTAGACAAAACCTTTATAATGGCCTTCCTATATTTCTGCAATCCCGATGTTAATAGGTCTTCAATATCATATGTTGCAGTATTCGGCTGAAGCCGTTTAAACTCCTTCAGAATCTGAGTAGAACTTGCTGCCTTGTATATATAATATATTGACGAACAAGCACAACACATGAAGGTTCATCTGAAATGAAAGTGTTCTTGTAAATAATTAATTTACATGTGTACATATGTATTATTATTACATGTGTCTCCAATTCCTTAATATGCAAATGTATACATATGTAAATGAATGTATGTACAAGGTGAGGTGTTAATATACATGTATGTTTGTAATGTAACCTGGCAGCTAACTTCTTCAGATCAGTACAAAAAACTTAAAAAAAACTAGTACCGGTATAGGGCTATCCCAGTATTATTTGTGTATGATTTAGTTTAATGTACTACATGTATGCCAAAATTTAAAAAGAAATGTATATACATGTACATGTATTCCCATAGGGTTCTACTATGTTCTTCAGTAGTAGCTATATATACAGGTACAAATGTATAAAGATACATGCAAACAGTTACTCACTCACTTTGACTCATAGTCACCAAGATATATGTAAAACATCACTCATACTATGAATAAATTCCAAGATTGCAACTGTTTGTAAATGAACTTTTATATACAGATGTACCTGTGTATTTATGTCATTAAAAATTCCAAGATTGCAACTGTGATTATACATGAACATCCATAATAACTTTACTACAAACATTCATTAGAAATAAAAAATTCTGAATTTTATTTATAATTTTAAATGAAAATGTACAATGCAAGCAGTTACTCACTTTGATTCATAGTCACCAAGATATGTGCAAACATCACTCATGCTATGAACAAATACCAAGATTGCAACTGTGATTATACATTACGGTACTTTTAGTATCCTTAATAATTTTACAAATGTTTCATTTAGAAATAAAAATCTTAATTTGTAAATGAAAATGTACAAGCAGTTACTCACTCATTTTGACTCGTAGTCACCAAGATAATTATGTTTAAAATATCACTCATACTATGAACAAATACCAAGATTGCAACTGTTTGTAAATGAACATCAAACACTTTACACCATAAAATGCATGTACACTTTTTTAAGCATTTCAAATTAAACCTTTTTCTAAGATATTTTATACTTGTAAGTTTAATATAAAACCTTTTGCTTTATAGACTGTATACACATGTATATTGTGCACATGCTGTACAAAATGTACAATCCGAAAATGGCAATTTTAGTTTGCCAGATATTTTGTTTTTTAATGCAAAAAAACCCCACCCAAAAATAGGGAGCCTCTATCTTAAGAAGGTACTGAGGTATGTGTAACACATGTACATGTATGACATGTGTGATGATACAATAACATGTACTGTATATTTTTTGTACAAAAAACACCTGTACCTATTTTTTTCTTAAAAAAATGACTTTTTAATGTACATACATTGTTTTTTTTTTGTATAAAACTATTTGTATATTTTACAGTGTATTGTATCTATACATATATGTACATTTGTAGATTGTATATGTGCACTGTATCTGTATTGTAACCTAAACCTATAACCATACATGTTTAAAGTTAGAATTTTAGTCTCTCAATTCTATTGATTCTTGTCTTTAAACGTTTGCATTCCCGCCATTGAACTAAAAGGGGGTCTGTTGCTTCAGCTCTTTCCCATGAACATGATTTCACAGATTGTTTTGAAGATTCACTCCTGCTAGAGGTACTGGATATGTGAAATGCCCGACTTGATTAATCGATCAAATCGATCATCGATCACTAATCGATCAGTTTTCGAACACTAATCGATTGATGAGTTTGGCTAATCGAACACTTATCGATCAAACTCTCTGAGGAGTTTGATCGATTAGTGATCGATTATTTTGATTAGATTTATTTGATCGATACATGATCGATTATGATCAATTTGGATGGATATTGAATTTGTACATAATATAAGTAATTTAAAAAGCTTAAAATTATTTCACATTATAAAAAATCATACATATACAAGTACAGAAATGTAAATATCATGTAAATATCAACATTTCTTTAAAACCCTAAACAATGTAAATGTTTTGGTATTAAGATTTTGTCAGTTTCCATACAAAAAGTCCCACACACACCAACAATTTGCATGGAACACATTTCATTAGAGATAATTTTCATAATTAAACAGATTTTCTTATAGCTTTAAATAAATCCTCTGTTTTTCCATCTGACACATGTGTTACAACTGTGAGCATTACAAGGTATATCCACAGCAATGACATTTATGGTATATGTATTATTCCAGAATTATTGAATAATAAATACTTTATTCCACCTTGATCAGATCACCTGGATATACATTGGAAACTTGATACATTCAGTTGACAGATGACATACATGTTGTATATACTTGTGTATGTCTTGTTGTTTAAAAGAAATGTTTTATTTGTTTCAATATTCACAATATTAACTAATACATTATTTTGTAATGTACCAGTAATGAATTTTAATTCAAATATTTTACAAATACTTGTAACATATCAAAATTAATTAAAAAAACTGAAAGGCAGTATGATGAGACTATTTATAAGCATATTTCAAACTTCATTGACATTATAAAATTAATAACTGCTTGCATTCTTAGGGGGATGGACAGTTACATATTGATTTTTTTTTTGTGAACCCTTTTGCTTACTGTTTTTATTTCCATATCATGTAGCTTAATCCAAATTATTTCAATATACAAATATATGTTACACCCAGGATTACAGTGATGATGGTCAAAACATGTCTCTGTCTTAAAAGTTACATTCACTCTCTCTTTCTACTATCTTAGACACCTCCAATACATGTAATCTATTCAAAGATGCCAAAATATTCAGATGGAACTATTATAAATATGAAGATGTCATTTATAAATACATAGATATGATCAATGTCATATACCAATAATCTTATTATGTGAAAGTTGTATTTGACCAAAGATTTGTAGATAACATCTACAAGTAATTAATAGATACACATCCCATATTTTCACTGAGAAAGTTGTAAACCAAAAATATACATGTTTTTTGGTGTTTATAATACAACACATGATTCTGGAAGTGATACATGTAGTGAAAAAGCTGAAAAAAGTAGTCATGAGACTGATGAAGCAGCATCCTCACAGGAAGAATCTGCACATATCGCTGCACAAAATATAGAAAGTGAAGCAACCAGAAAATCAAAGTGAAAAGTGCAACAACAACACTGAAAAAAAGTTCAAGTGACAATCAATCAGAAACTGGCAACACTGATAGTACAAACAATAGCACAAAGGAGATTGACATAAATGTGACAACTAAACTTTTTATGAACAAACTTTAAAAGTATGGAATTTCACAGAAACAGGCTGCAAAAATTGTTCCCAGTCAAATCTGTCGGAAGCAAAAATTAAAGCAAAAAGGCTGAAAACATCCAAAAGTATTTTCTACTAGAGGAATGTTCCTCTATATAAACAGATGGAAAATGTTTAGGTGATCATTCTGTCCAGAGAAGCACAGCACAACATTGGGAATCAGAATATTTTTTTAGAAAAAAAACATAACCCCCCCCCCTTCAAGTTAAATGGTCGTTCCCTTAGTCCAAACCATTTCTGAATAATAAAATTAAATTTTTTTGTGATGAATATCATGCTGATATCTTTTCCATGCATAAGTTCTCTCCTTTAAAGCAGAAAAAATATAATAATTTTGTGGTTTTAATCCAAATATTTTCTTGTTTTATTTCAACTTAGTATTATATTAATATATAAATACATTGTATATCTACTGATTAAATAAATGAACAATTAATTAGGCACAAAATACATGTCAAGTTTCCCATTAGTTGTCAGTCCAGAAATTATAACCCTTGTCCTTGAAAAAAATGAAGTCTTGAGTGTTTTCATTATTATTATTATTTGCAAACAATTCTTGAATACATTTACAGTATGATATGACACATTGGAGATATGGAGTGGAGAAAAATATTATATAATATTTGTAACTTAGTAATATTATAAATAGGTCAACATTTGTATGAACCATTATGGTAAGGACAGACCATTTTAATCTTACTGATTTCTTATGTCAAAAAATATTCTGATTTTTGTTTTGTGCAAAAAAAAATATAACATACTATCACATAATGTTGTATTGAGTAGCCTCACCATGAAGGGGATTCAAAACTTGCATTGATTGCACAGGTAGTTGTAAATTTATTAGGCATATATGATCAGTCGGTTGTGTCTCATTTTTTTTTTTTTTTTAATATGTGCAGAAACCTCTGGGCCAATATATATTGTTTAAAACTACAATGTATAAATAAAACACTAATAATGATCTTTTCCTGTCATGTGACAAGGTAAATTGTTGCAAAATTGTTTAATTACCAAATTGTAAACAATGTTTATTGTTAAAGGAAGCTTTTCCCTCTTTTGAGCTTAATTGTCCAAAAGCTGTCTGATCTACTACCATCACTTTGTGTCTGTCTGTCTGTTATTAACAATTTACATTTCAATCATCTCCTCTCTACTGGGCCAATTCAAACCATTTACAGGCACTATGCACTAAACAAAAGGTCCTCTATAAGATTACCTCATCTTGTTTTGTTTCAACAAAAACCACATTGGCAATTATTAGTTCTAATTGGCTGAATCTTAAAAAATCTCATAGGAAAGTGAAAGTCAAAATGCTATGTAAATTGGTAGATGTTCTAATTGACTGTCCCTCTTGAAAGTTTGTCTATTATTTTTATTATTATTTTAATAAATAAAATTAGTATTTTTTATTGCAGTGGTAAATATCATTTAAAAAATATATAGAATATAAATGGATATATGATCTTTAAATCAAACATAGTTGTCAAGCTACAAAAAAAGTAAAAAATGTTCTACCAGGTATTATTGTTGCCTTTCATCTCAGTCATGGTAGTTGTAAGGCCTTAATTTCATGCTTTAAAATGTTTGAAGGTGTAAACCCCTCATTTTTCATCAGTACCCTCTAAAACTTGACCATTTATTTGATTAAATAATCAGCTGAATTCCCAAAATCCCCCCAAAAACCTGAATCAAAATACAGTATTAAAACTACAAAGAATCTCATGAAGTGTCTGGTCAACACCAAAATATTAAAAATCTACACCACTCACTTATCAATACAAACATGACCACATGTTAATTTGCTTAGCAGATGATGGATCATAAGGTCAAAATAACAGTTAGTAAACCCAGATTAAAGGTAAAATTATAAAAGTTTATGGTGCTAATTAGAGATTCTTGACCCTGTGTGATAAATTTCAGGAAAGTCTCAAGTCATGCAAACACAAATTTGATGGTGTAGAAATTCTTTGAGAATTATAATTTTGGCATTTCATGCAAGCTGTCCTATGAAGTTAGAGATGCTTATGAAAATTGGGGATAATAACCCCCCCTTTCTCATTTTGGTGGATTGCATAATTTGTGCAAATGTGAGTAACACAATAATGAATGAAATTCAAGAATAGAAGACAGATAATTCTTCAACACTAATAATGTTTCTGGACTGTATTAGTGGTGCATTTGATTTTTTAGACAAAAGATTTTTATGGATTATTTTCCATTCTGAAGAAGAAAATAAATTGGTATAATTCTAATTGGAATTTAGAGTTTTATTTATCTCCATGGAGTAAAATATGACAACTATTTATTACCCAATTTTCACTATGTTGGGAATGAAACTACTTTTTTTTTACATAAACCATATATAATTTTACTCAACTTTTTATCTTGTATGCTATTTTTATTGAGGAATTATTCTCATGTAATATAAATAATATCCAATAATTTGATTAACTTGAGTCTTAAAAATATAAATTTGAATTACTCAATTAGATTTGCATATATTAGAGATCACAGGCAGATTCCTGTTTTTGACATAAAAGGAACCAAAACAGGGGAATTTCAAAATGTTGTTTTTTCGTTTATTTGCAAAACGATGGGCCTTAAAATGCTATTTTCTTTTCTTTGAATTGATTGTTTAATTATTTTCCATTATATTCCTTATACCATTTACTGTCTATGTTTTTATTCAGATTTGACCTAGCTGGTATAGTGTCTATTATGGACCCCTTCTCCATGACAAACTTATGCAGGCGCGTAGCTGCCTTTACGCAAAAAATCAATTGCTTGCACATCATTTCGGCAAAAAAAAATTTTTTTGCTTGCACTAAAAAATATTATTTCTGACATGGGAAGAATCTCACTTTTTTCAGTATAATTAATAATCATTATAACGTGTTTTATATGCGATCTGGTAGAAGCGGTCAAAGAGAGGGAAGTTGTTATCAATCAGTTAACTTCGGAACGAAACGACCAAACTGTGTTGGACCACAGGGGCTAGGTGCGTCCGAAAAAAAAACAAAAAAACAAACTATATAATATTTTTTTTTTTTTTTTTTCTTCGGACGCACCTAGCCCCTGTGTGTTGGACCGGATCGTTATTTGATATGGCCGTTTCTATTGCCGATCAGTTTGAAATTCTACCGACTATTCCAAGGAGAACGGGCCGACAGATCAACCGAGCTGGTCATCCCGCTGATAACCCTAGCCAGTTTTGGCAGCGGTCTATGTACTACCCGTTTATGGACTATTACATAACAGAGCTTACCGCGAGATTACTTGAAAATGGCAGCAGATACCAGGCACAATACTTCATACCAATGAACTTGCCTAGACTAACACCAGACACCGTAGACGTTATATTTGACACATACAAAACCGATTTACGTTGCGACATAGTTATGTTTCAAAGCCGAAATCAAAAGGTTGGGCAACATTGACAACCGCTAAACCATCGAATCTGAAGGACACCCTTAACGTCACAAACGAAGAGCTCTATCCTTCGATCAGCACCGTTTTGTTGATACTTTACACCATGCCTGCCAGCACAGCTACGACGGGGAGATCATTCTCTGTTCTCCGTCGCCTTAAGACGTACTTGAGGACAACAATGCTGCAGGACCGCCTGACTTCTTTAGCTGTACTGCATGTGCACAGAGACATTGACATTGACATCAACAGAGTCATGCGCTCATTTACTTTAGGAAAATCTCGTCATGTTGACTTTGGCTACGGACATTAAATTCAAATAACGCAAACTACTATGTGTTTTGATTTTTACAGCAGGAATTCTTTAACACTTATAACAAGTCGACAATATGGCAATATGAACAGACTGCGAATCAAAAGGTGCATGCAATAACGTGTTCCTATTTTTGTTTAAATATTTTTTCAGTTTTACT
Source organism: Bathymodiolus brooksi (assembly GCA_963680875.1). Taxonomy (NCBI): domain Eukaryota; kingdom Metazoa; phylum Mollusca; class Bivalvia; order Mytilida; family Modiolidae; genus Bathymodiolus; species Bathymodiolus brooksi. Next base: position 74,046,254 of record OY804587.1, read on the forward strand.
TTGTAACATCTCCGTTAATCAGCAAAGCTTTTTAAAAAGCAAATATTTAGTACCCATCAGAACAAACATTGATGATTCGCTAGCTTTTTAAAAATAAAATTTCAATAACCAAGGCGGACGGTATATATAAAACTGAATTTATAGGAACAAGTCGCAGGTTTCAGGAATCAAGGCATTTCTTTTTTAACGGGTGTTGTACCTCATATTTCCTTTGTTCATATATATTAACTTCCTGAAGTGTTCTGTCAACCGATGAATGTTTTATGTATGAAACGTGATGGTAAAAAAGGAGCGATTTAACAGCAGGAATTGCCCTCTCTAATTGTTAGAAACGCTGGCCTTCCAGGGGGCTTTGCCCCCCTGGTCTTCCTACCAGGGCGTCAGCCCTGTAGCCCCCTTCACAAAAATTCGTAACTATAGTCCTAACTTTTTCACTTAAGATTATCTTACGACAATTCCTAAGTCCTTTTCACAAAGATTATCTTACGACAAATTTTAATCTTACGACTAAAATTACGCTTACATGTACGATAAAAAATTCTTCCTTAGGTGTACTCGATACAATATTATGTGATAAAGTTTGTCAGTGATTTGCGACAGGTCAATGGTTTTCTCCGAGTACTCCAGTTTTCTCCACCAATAAAACTGACCGATATATTGTTGAAAGGGGCGTTAAACACCATAAACCATCTTCCTTAGCAACCTAGTTTCATTTCCATAGCGCAACAAAGCATTTTTTTTAAATAAAATTATTCTAAAAAATATCCCCGGCACTAATTTATAAGCAATTCTTATGCTATGATGTGTTTGTATGTTAAAATTGAATTTTTATCTAATACAAAAAAATGTATATGAATCGGTCACCAATAACTGCACAAAATATGAATGGGTATGATTTTCGTATAGAGGAACATTTCTAATGCATGTAAATTAAAATGATCTATAATAATTATCATTACTTGGAGTTGTGCGTCATCATCCACGCGTGGTTACTTTTGGTAGAAGTATTTTTTAAGGGAGTGCATCTGGAGTGTGAAAAAAACCCTATTCATATAATTCATTTTATCGGTTATTTGTCAGCAAAATATTTACCCCTTTTTTCCAATTAATCCCATCCCACATAAAATCAAACGCTTGTTCTTTTACTGATGAAAATGTATCCCGATTTTTCTGAGATAACGGCCCAAATAAAGACGAATAAATATCCCTGTTATATATTAATATTAATATAACAGAAGAATGTACACAAGTTTATGTATTGCCAGAGTGTTCGATGATCATCGAAGTTGCCAGAAATTAATAAATTATATTACTAATATAAAGGCAAAATCAAAACGACATCATTGGATCCAGAAAATTCCAGTCCTAAAGCGGCTGTTCATACAAAACTTTTGTAAGCGAAGTAGATGTCTAGAAGAAAATCCCGTATTCCTGTTTTTATCCAAAAAATAATGAAAAAAAATAATTCTCCCTAAGTTTGCAAGTACATGTAGTCTTTTCGATTGTCGATCGTTCCCAATTTGAAATCTAAAATTAATGAGAATTATCCTGATTTTTTGGTCATGTAAACGATACACTGCTGCATTGAAGAGGTAAATGTACGGAATGCATCGTTATAGACAGACTCTGTTATTAGGCACGCCAAAAAGAAGTAAACAACAATGCCATGTGTAGCGTCTGTTTGTATTAAACCATATTCATTTCAATAAACATTTATCAATCTGTGTAAATAGGTTTGTCATACGGTCAGAGAAAATGCGCTAACGATGAATTGCTCTCTTATTTTCAAGTCGAAGCGCCGTTACATCGTCCATCTTTTTTTCTATTTTTTTCACTTACGATAAAAGATAAGACCAAAATTTCTCTTACGATCAAAATTTTACACTTAGGACAGGGTAGTTTTACACGTAAAGTTAGGACTATTTTTACACTTAAGATTATCGTAAGTATTTTTGTGAAACTCTTTTTAATCTTAGTTTTACACTTACGACAATTTTTTATCGTAAGAATTTTTGTGAAAAGGGCTATGGTGTTTAACGCCATATTCAACAATATTTTATCAATTGGCACCCCGGAGCCCCTCCCTATATCATCTATATCCTCTATATTGTAAATTCTAATTGTTTATGTGGATACGTTAATGACACTCCAGAGCATTACTTCTCACACTGTTACAGATTTTCCGTAATGCGTATTATTATGTTATTTGAAATAAATAAGTTGAATTTGATTGGAATTCCGGTAAATATTGACTTATCATTATTTTGATTGATTGATTGATTTATTGTATTTAACGCCACTTTCAGTAATATATCAACTATATCATGGCGACCAGTTTTAGTGGTGGAAGAAGCCGGAGTACTCGGAGAGAACCGCTGACCATGCGCAAGCAACTGGTAAACTTTATCACTTGCGTTTGCGAGTCGAGTGCACCCTTTTTTGTAATTTACAAAGTCGGGCTCGGACCCATGCCGTATTGGTGATAGGCTTGTATGAGTCGTTAGATAATCCAACTACCTAACTCATTGAGCCACCAGGCCCTTATTATTTTGAAATGAAAAACTTAGCTGTGATGTAATTTGTTGCATATTTCTGGCTATACTAAACTACATTAAAGACACCTGTCGCTTTTCTATGTCATGGTTATATATATGTGTAAATTAGTCATATTTGTAACATGAAACAGGGTTATAATAGATATAATAGATATATGTCTTACTGTATTGATCAAGATCGTATGATTTAGTTTCGAGACTGGATTAACGAGTCGTCATATTATAGGCCTGTTTTTTTATTCTCAAACTTGTTTATGGTTGAAAACAACCTGAAACATGTTTAAATCATGAACCATAAACATGTTTAAGATAGATAAAAAATGCAATGGTTGAAGAACAATATTTAAGAGAAATTTTCTAGTTCATTGATTATTTTTTAACAAATTAAAATTAATTCTTCATTAACAAATAAAACAATTCAACTGTTAAACACACAAACAAAACAAAAACAACACAAAAAACAATAAAATAAAAGAATTTAATTCTTTATAAACAAATACAACAATGCAGAATGTCAATAAACAACTTGGAAATGGGTTTATAATACACAGATGTTCCTATTACAAACATATACTGGTAATTAACAAGGGTCAAACATATTCAACCGTGCTTCGATCCCGGTTAAGATGTTCCTTAACCATTTAACCGCATGGTTAAAACCACACCGTAAAAAAACACTCAACCATAAAAAAAGTTTAAAACCAGGTTAATGGTTAAGAATTAAAAAAACAGGCCTTATATAACCGCACCGGCCACGTAATGGTTAGCAAGCTCCCCTCGAGTGTGTTAGATCATGGGTTCGAGCCCCGGTCGGGTCAAACCAAAGACTATAAGATTGGTATTTGTTGCTTCTTCGCTAAGCACACAACATTAAGAAGAAAGAGCAAATACCGGTTGGCTCGGAATGAGAATAATGTGCCCGGGTGGAGCGACATGACTACCCATGGACTGTTGTTTCAGTGAGCTAGCACTATAAAGATCTAACTCAGCGGACCTCATCATCATCTCATTGAAAATTAGCTTATTCTCGCCATGATATAGCTGAACAGTTTTTGAATTGGCGCTAAACAACAATCACTCACGAGTCGTCATATCATAAATAACTGTTCTTAACAACAACAACAAAAACAACACCCAGAACATTTACCGAACTTTAAATATAAATCCATTAGAAAGTTCTAACCAAATTGAATGTTCGGTGTGTTCGTGTCATTAAGATAAAAGGGATTCTAACATAACCTCCTTTCGCTTTGTTAACAAACGAGCGAGTTATCCATTCGGTATAATCTCATTAGCACATGCGCCGGTGAATGTGTCTGATTTTTCCATTGGCAGCATAAATTGTGTGCTACATTTTCCGCAAGCGTAAATATAAATGACAGTCTTCCAATCAAAATATACTACCGTATTTGTACTCTAAGACATATCATAATCGAAATAAATCATGGAAGCCAGCTTCTGGCTCGGGATAAAATACTAATATCCGCCAATCCATGTTAAAACTCCCAACACATTCTGGCTTCCATGATTTATTTCTTAAATGTCTTTAGCTTGGATAATCAATTTGCATAACGCTTAACATTGGAGGGGGGGGGGGGGGGGGGGGGTATATGAAATATGTATGTATATATAAGTTCATGTTGTATTAATTCTTGTATGTATTGGAGAAGACGTTTCAGTGTAAGTTGTGAAACTTGTGTCCTATCCCATTGTTTATTATTGTGCAGCATTTAATTGTGTACTCCAGTTCAAAGTGTTCGCCGGACACTTTTACATATGTTATAGTGTCCAGCAGACATTTTAACAACCCTAACCCTAACCCTAACCACAATTTCATAGCAACGGACACTATTTCATACCTGATTACCTGATTACCTATCCAGAAGTTCCCTCCTTTGTCCGGAGAACCGAATTCTTCTATAGAGTTCCACGTATAATTATAAAATCCGTCAATATCACAGTATTTCCGCACTTATACAAGTTTAAAATATTACTGCTTTTAAAAACACTAAGAAAAAACTGTTAGTAGTATATGGGGACAGCTCAGTTAGCATTTGAGGGGGAGCAGTGGGGAGCAGTGACGTCACCGGAAGTTACATCACCGGAAATGACGTCATCGGAAGTTGCATAACCGGAAATGACGTCACCAGATATGACGTCACCGGAACCGGAAGTCGTGAACAGGAAACCGGAAATGAAAGGGAGATAATTTCCCGCTTTTTACCCGTTTTTCCCGCGTTTTTACCGGAACTCCTCTAGATTCTAGGTACGAACAATGGAATTGTGAATCCAATCTGTATCGAGTCACTATAGCGCTATTACCCCCTATGTTAAACCATTTTTCCCTCTTGAATTGTGCAGTCAGCCGTGATTAATTGACTCAGTGGTATGTGTATGCAAAATATGTTCTTTTGTTTGTTTGGTTTTTTCGTAAATAAAATGTTATTCATCATACGGGGCTTTACATTATAACAAAACGCCAAGTACATTTTCTAAGCTTTATTGATAAGACGATGCACAAAAGTCTTGACTATGTCTGTGGCTTCTCTCGGATGTCTCAATGTTCTCGTAACATCACCCATGGATTTTCCGGCACATCTGTGTACCAGATAAAATATACAGTGGTGTCCGCATACAGTGGAGCCTTCTTCTTGAACTCTAATGGTGTTGTAAGTCCAACTCGTACAATGTAAGTATTTGTCTTGACAAAACAGATCCAAATGTAGTTTTCCCATCATTTGTACCGACTTGCTTAGGGCCGTCAATTTTTTCCTTGTCGTGAATCCCTTGTTATCCGTCGTTCTCTTGTCCTACTGTCCCGGAGTGTTCTTGTACCACATCACGCCCGTCAACTGAGATTCTTTAGCCGCTGGTCCGTAACTGAGAAGAGTTTCTATGTACGCCCTGTAGGGATACATGCTGGTCGGTGGCGAAACTAATTTTTCGTTTAGGCTAACGCTGACGTCACTGAATAGTGAATGCATCCACAAATCGACGGGTCCGTATCGGGTTCTAAGTTAGAGCCATCGGTATTCACGATCTGTGTTTCCACAAGCAAGTAAGTGTTGAACAGGTCGATGTAATCGTCTCCAGCTCCACTGACTGCAAATTCATAAGGACCTTGGTCCGTTAAGGTCGATGTCAGTCCTTTTTGCCCCCAATAGCCATGTTCCACACTGGTCTGAGTCGGTGGTACTCCAAACAAATCCAATTCCGAATACGTACATTCGCAAGAGTTTTGGTGTACTAGAGCCATTTTTAACCGAAGATGTCTTTCGATGTGTTCCGTAGATTCGTCTGACGAGGTCTGGGCTTTTTCCGCTTTGCAGCTCGTTTTATAGATCGTTCACCGGGAGGTCCCACGGTGTCCATAGCTTTCTGGAGTAAGTTTTGTCCCGTTGATTTCAATCTGGATTTGGCTGCTTGTGTGACGTTCTGTCCTTCCATGACGTCCGATGCTAGGTTCAGACCTGTTTTCAAAGCTTCGCGACCCAAAGTTTTGGCTCCTCTCTTTAATAAAGGAACGGCCGATTTGAACAGACTTCTGAAAATACTTCCTAGTCCATGTCCTCTCTGATAACGTGTTCCAACGTACACGGGATATCCCCTTCCTGCCTGATTCAAGTAGAACTGGTGTTTCATGGCTTCTAATGCTTTGACGATTCTCTTCGGGGATGCATAATAACCTTCGGGCAGTACCAATACGTGTTGCTCGTGGTGTCTCTTCGGCATAAAATGTTCCTTCCAGAAGTTCACCGTGGTCGTCTTTGACTAAGTATACCGGGGGTCTGGTTTCGATACATTTCACTACCGTAAACAATTTTTCAGTCCAGTTGGGTAAATATCCTTTCTTGAACGTACGCTTGGCTTTGCTGAGTCGCACTCTATCTCCGGGAGAAAATTTGCACGATTTTTTGGGTCCCTTTCTTCCATATAACCTCTTGGACACCGTTGTTTGGTTAGCCCACGTGACTTCTGCCGGTGGTATGCCTATGGTTTTGTGAACGGTGTGGTTATAAGACGCGACCATCTCCAATAGAACTTCTACGTAGGTTAGGGTTTCTCTGTGTGTGAAATACTTCCACATCTTGGTTTTCAATGTTCTGTTAAAACGTTCAACGATACTGGCTTTGGTCTCCTCGTTGTAAGTGGTAAAGAAGTGCACGTCGTGTTCCTTGAGAAACTTTTGAAATACTCGGTTGGTAAATTCCGTTTCTTTGTCTGTCTGTAAGCGTATCGGGCGCCGCCCCGATTTGAAAATGAACTGAAACGCGTCTTTCAAAGTCTTCCCCGTCTGGTCTTTCAATGGAACGACCCATGCATATCGCGATAACACGTCTATACATGTCAACAAGTACTTGAATCCTTTGTTGTAAGAAGACAATGTTGCCAGATCCACTAAATCCGCATGCCACTGATGGTCAATTCCATAGACTACAACGCGTCTCCTGGTGAATCTTCGTCTAGTTGGTTTATGCAATGTGTACGTGTCCTGAGACTGTAACCATTCTCTGACTTCTTTCTTCGTATAACCTTTCGGCTTAAATTTACTCAATCCTCCATAACTAGCGGGAGCAACAACATTATAATAGGTCGACTCCATGTTTACAACTGCTCCCTTCGTGGTCTCAACCTTCGTTTTAAAAGTCGACCCAGTTCTTGACTTCTTTCCTTCTGTTTCTTGGTTTTTTTTGGGGAGTACGGTCTAATAGGGGAGGGACTCTGCTGTCGTTTGCGGGATCTCGGTGTTCTTTTCGTCTGCGTGATGTATTTCCAGCGGTCCTCGTGACCAATCAAATCTTGTGGAACATTTGCTTCTCGTAAGGCTTCTCCGAATGTTTCCCATCCTTGTGGATTGAAATATTTCCTTTTGCGCAGCACGTCGGTCACTAAATCTACCACGTTACTCCCTCTGACGGTTTCTCCCTTGTATTTCAGTTCCCCTTTCTCGCTCCAGGAAATGTTAGGGTCTGCTTTCATTTTCCGTACCAATAGCTCGGCCTTGGTTTTCATAGTTTTCGGAACGCTTTCCAATATTACCTCTTCTATCGCGTCCTTTGTCTCCGTTTCGATCACTGCGGGTGGTGATGTCGACACTTTAGATACCACGGGTCTGGGCCTGTAATCGTCGTGGACGTTCAAATATCGAGTGAACGATTGGTCGTATAGCTTGAGACGCTCGTCTGTCGACAGGTCTTCTCTTTCTAGTATGGATTCCATCTTTTTATCCAAGGTGTCCATGACTTTCACACGATGTTCCACTGGAGGTTTTGGGCGCCCTTGAGTCTGGTGGTATCTATTCATTAAGGTTAGTTCCTTCATTGAAACAATGTAGAGAGCAACGGTGCTACTACAGAGGCAATCGGTGCTAGTAGGGATCCCAAAAATCCACCTTTCTGTAAGATCGCTTTCTTCTTTTTGAGAGAGACCGACTTTTTCGTCTGTGCTCTCAATCTGGCCTTATTTCTCGCGAGTTTTTCCTTCTGCGGTTTAGTTAACGGGACGTTTCCTCTTAAAATGTTATCGGCACACTCACACAGACAGTCGACGAGACTGCGATCGGCTTTGGTGATGAGATGTTTACGAATACACGGTCTTGCTTTTTGTAAATACACTAACTCGTTGGCGTGTTTCTTTAAGCGCTGAGAGACCATGTTACTGCTTCCGCATCTCTCGTAAAGCTGAATTAATCTTGGATAGACTGGGATATATAACTAAATATCGGCGTACGCTTTCTGTTCCTCACCGGGAAAGATATGACTTCTTAGTCTCAAGATGTCCGGTGTCTCTTGCTTCATATCGATGACTAAATAGCCGTGGGGTCGTGCAGTGGCTGCAGTGTAGGCTTCCAAAAAGTATTTCGTCCTTTGGGGATAGATTTGATGCGCCAAGGCCATGATCTGCGATATCTGGTATTCTCCATAACACCACAAGATGCGATCCGGTATTGGGGTCATCATGTGTTTGATATTTGATATTGTGTACGAATCTCCTGACAAAGACGGATTTTCCACTTCCGGTTGGTCCCGAGATTACACTGGTAAATGGATGGACCCACGGCATGAAATGATCGGCGGCTGCTGTGGCACATATCCCTCTCTCAGCGGCGGCGGCGTATACCCCTCTTTCAGCGCCGGATACGCATCACTGCTCTGTGGATACGGATGAGTTGTTCCATGCTTATTTCTTTTATGTCTCAACATGACATCTTTTCTCGAACATTTCAGTTTACATACGGGGCATGTTGAAGACATCTCGTAAAACACGTCTTTCCTCTTTGACGGTTTGGATACGACTGACTGAATTAGGGTAGATGGGGGCATATTTATAACAAACAAATAATGCATTTCTAACTTTTATTTTACAAGTCTGTTCTATACAAGGGAACTAACTGTCTCAGTTCTGGCTCTCTTTCTTCCAACAATGGGATGATCTGTTTCAGTTCTGTCCATTCTCCAAAGTGTAAAGCCACACCTCTCTTGGTAGGACGATAGGTCCATTCATCGGCGGGGATAAAGTGCTTTCTGATGTGAACGAAGGGAAACGGTGCCTTGATCGCCACGAAAACGTCGTTTCCGATATGGTATCGCCACTCTACTGGTTCTTTTTCTATGACTCTGGTAAGCAAATCGTCTATGACGTCCGACATGTTGTACATGGCTTTCCATTGATCCAAATGTAAGCTCACTCCTTCTTTCGTAGGGACTGTGGCATCTTTCCAGAATCGTAAGTCTACTCTCTTGGAACCGTTCCATTCTGTTAACTCCAAGTATATGTTTCCTCCCAGGGCTCGTTTGAGCGGCTGAATGTGGACCATCTGGGCTGCCATCTGCAAGATGTCTTCTATTTGTGCGGTATCGGGCGTCTGTGAGCCGTTTTGTGTCGGTGGACTCTGTACGATATCTGCAGTTGGTGTCATCTCTACTATATCAATTATCTGCGGGGTTTTAGGCTGCTGTTCTGTCATCTGAACGCCTTTGGCTCTTTTACCTTTTTGACTTGGCATGTTGTGGGTTCCAGCCAGTAAATGACGCAGAGTTCTAGTTACTTCATCTTATATCCAAGATGAATAATAATAACGACGTATCTGATTGGTCGATTTCTTTCGTAACGTCGTATCTGATTGGACAGTCATTCTGTGTTTCGATTGGTCAGTTGTTTATGAAATGCAGCTTTCTGATTGGTTCCTTTTCCTCTATTCTGATTAGTGGATGAGCGATCGATTGAAGTATTCGTATTCTGTCCCTTTAAGAACGGCATGGTAAATGTCCCAAAACTTCCATGCATCGGTGGGGTACTGTTGCCCCATTTGACTCGTGAAGGCAAATAACACTAGCACTCGACCCATGTTGATAACACCGTCGTTGAACATGGTAGACACAATCCTTCTATACGTCTGTACTCTATCGTTGTCCATGTCTGAATGATATATATTTGCCCTTTTTTCTGTTTTCATAGGCTTTTGACCACACCATTGTTTTAAACTTGACGTGGCCGTTGTGTTGTCCCTGTGGGGCTCATACTCTGTACTTTAATGTGCTGTCCCTGTGGGGCCCATAATCTGTACTTTAATGTGAAATCCCTGTGGGGCTCATACTCTGTACTTTAATGTGAAGTCCCTGTGGGAGTCATACTCTGTACTTTAATGTGATGTCCCTGTGGGGCTCATACTCTGTACTTTAATGTGTTGTCCCTGTGGGGCTCATACTCTGTACTTTAATGTGCTGTCCCTGTGGGCTCATACTCTGTACTTTAATGTGTTGTCCCTGTGGGGCTCATACTGTGTACTTTAATGTGCTGTCCTTTGTTGTATGTGTATGTTGTTGTCCTTCGATTTTGATTACCCCTTTGGTATTTTCAAACTGGTTGGATTTGAATTCGAAGCAAGAAGGGGTACGATTGGTGGGGTTCAAATATCAGAAGGGCTACGATTGGTTGGATTCACAATTCCATTGTTCGTACCTAGAATCTAGAGGAGTTCCGGAAAACACGTGGGAAATACCGGGTAAACGCGGGAAATTCTCTCCCTTTCATTTCCGGTTCAAGATTTCCGATGAGGTCATTTGCGGTGATGCAACTTCCGGTGACGTCATATCCGGTAATGCAACTTCCGGTCGCACATGCGCACGCGATCACTTACGGCACCACCACACAGCACCACCACAAATGCTAACTGAGCTGTCCCCATATACTACTACTGTTCTATACAACAGACACTGTACACGGAGGTGTACTATATAAAATTCATATGTAAATATTCATATTGTGATTGGATTTTAATTACTCCGACATATAACCGGAGGTGTTCCATAATTGGAAGTTTATACGAAGGAAAGAAGAAGAAGAAGCTGCACATCCTGGAGTGTATGAACCACCCATCCGGAACTCTGGATTGCTGTCAGGAATGGAGAACGTACTTTCTGTAATGCAGAGCATCTTACTATAACATGTAAAATATCCTCTATCTCCTTACCTCATAGCTGACATATTGGAGTCTTCGTATTGTTGGAAAATCTTGAAACTTGTTTTTGCAGAATTATGGTGCCAGTGGCTATCTTGGCATTCAGAGAGGCTAATGACACAGCATATGGTTCAGAACCACAGGATTTCTAGATATTATGTACTTTCCCATCTTTTGAGTAGTTGAAATAAATATATTTTAACGATGATTTTGCTTGCGCTTCTTCTGTTTGAGGACTTAATCTGTTGGAATGATAGATATATACAGCTTTATTTACTAGCTGTTTCCATTGATATTTACCAGGTGGAGTATCAAATAAGTCGTACGAATATGGTAAGCCATATAACTCAGCTACCTCAACAACATATCGCAGTCTCTATAAAATATTGTCCGGGGGGACACTTTCAGGGGCGGATCCGGGATTTCAAGTTAGGGGGGGGGGCGCACTTAAAAAAATTGCGCCGAGCGAAGGGAGGCGCGAACATATTTGGGGTATTTCGTGTGAAAAATCACGATTTTACGCCAAAAAATCATATTTTTTCCAATTTTAAGTGGGGACGCGCGCCGGGTGCGCCCCCCCTGACTTTAACATAGGAGAATATTATTTCTCACTTTTGAGACAGACCAGTTCCTATTTTTACCGATGTGAGATTTTCTTATCTTGCAGTTAGTACAAGACAAAAAAATCACGTGCGTTTTACCGGCAAATGCATGCTTTACAGTTTATGTCAACTGCCCCCCGAATTCTCCATGCTTTTCCTTTTTAAAATAAACAATTCACTGTATATAAGTTTTCAATCTTTTATAAACACACAAATCCTAACAATCGGCCATATTATTACATAATAACCTTCACGCAATACACAAAAATACGGAATTATTTTTTGATTGACATGAAGGGGAAATAACTCACATTGTTTACATGATCGTCTGCTAAAAGTACATAGCTGTCAAACAATACACAACTACTGATAAAAGTGAGAATTAAAAATCAAACACCGGTAAAAAGTGCAAGACAGGGAAATCTCCGACACCCTCGGATAAGATTTCAATCGAGCCTCGTCAGCGATCGATTGAAATCTTACCCTCGGGTGTCGGAGATTTCCCTGTCTTGCACTTTTGCCGGTGTTAGATTATATATGTCTTAAAATATGTTTAAAGTAACTCCAAAGTCAAAGATGAAAACATCCTTCAACCTATGTAGTGATCCCGGCATTTTTCAATGCAGTCTATACAGGCTTATGCAACAGGTCCACAAGTGCCACCCGGGCGGACAACCCCCCATAGCTATGCTACTGCCAAAGAAAAGAAAAAAACGGAAAAAAAAAAAAAAAAAAAAAAAAAATGTCACCGTAATAGTTTTTCTATTAAAATAAAGTATAGATGTTATGTTATTTGTTTCGTTTATTCATTCATTCTTTTATCATATTCATCATGACGTATGACTGTGACTGACGACTAATTATACTAACACTTCCAATACTAACTTGCATGCTTGTCACGAAAATTAAAAAAAACTAATCGAGCAGACCCAAGTATAAATACGCACCGCGATTTTTTTATATATTTTTCATTAACTTCCAGGACTTCTTAATAGGCGGACACCTAATAGCGTCGCATATATTTTCAGGTATTTACATTTGTGTTATAAAGTTATAAATGATTCAGTTAGATTTAATGCTTTAATTTATTTATTTAAAAGTTATTATATTAAAATTCAGTTATAAGTTTAATATAATGAGTCAGTATATCGTAGAATTCGTCATAGTCATATTGTTTATTCCTGTCGTCATTTGTTATTATATGTGAATGAATATTGTATTTTTCCTAGTGTTGAATGTTGGATATTAAATATATTTTCAGTTAAAACTTGTTGATTCCTTTGGCTAGTACCATCACAGCAATTATTTCCCTATCTAAATGGATACATGGTAGAATTGCCCGTGACAAAAACAAAACAAAAAAGCTCTGTTGATTTGATTTGAGTTTCACACCAGTGACGTGTATTTAAAATGTTTCGCGCCAGGAAAATCGATGATGGCCGCACATGTGAGAATTATTTGATCCATGAGTAAATCGACTGGCAGAACACATCTAATTTGTAAGTACTGAATAAACACATTCTAAATTTTATTTATTAGTAAGTATGCATGATATACGGTATATGTGCTATAGCATTTAATGTTGTAATGTCTTATGATTGCATGATATGTCACAGGTCGTGTCGTGGTACCGCCCACCAATTTATTTTCGTTTATTTTCTTATTTCTGACATATTTCCTGTTTGTCAGTATTCCCATATATTTTCCAAGCGAAATATGTCAGAAATAAGAAAATAAACGAAAATAAATTGGTGGGCGGTACCACGACATGGGGTACCATATGGGGTCCTGTCTACGAGCACCTGTGTTATATGTGCCTTGCTGTATTATATGTACTGACCACTGTCATCATCATGCATGTTTTCTATTACTATTTTATGTTTGTTTGATAGACGATTTAAAAGCTCAATAGAGCTTGTGTTATTTGTATTGCTATGTATCGTCTTTAAATAAAGCTTTTGAACATTTTTATTTTTTTTTTTAAATAGATAATTCGCCGGACACTAGATACGATAACGTAACCCTCAGTCCGCTTTTGCTCCCAGCGAGGGTTACGAATCGGTCCCATTCAACGTATGGGAGCAGTGCCCGGAGTGATTCACACCGGGCGGTTTTTTGTCCTAATTCCGTTGTAAGGGACCGACCATTTAACTTGAAGGGGGGGTTATGGTTTTTTGTGTCGTTCCGATTTTTTTTATCGGACAACACGAGAGTTAGAATATTTATTTTTTTTATCGCGCAAAGGGCGAATTTTTTTCCAGAATTTAACATTAGATAGGTTATATTACAAAAACTCTAATCAGATTATTTTTTTTTTCCTCCACCAAAATCAGAATATTTTTTTTAGCAACATTAGGAATGAGAATATTTTTTTAGAAAAAAATAACCCCCCCCCCTTCAAGTTAAATGGTCGTACACTAAATGCAGTGCCTGAAATGAGGGCTAGCCTTTGGCTGGCCCGAAAAAATTTGTTTGGGCCAATAAAAAATTAGTCACTGGTCCAAATGGCATAATGGTGGCCCAATCATTTTGTGACATTTTTTTTGAAAAAAAGACATCAGATATCAATATATAAACAGTTCAGATTAATTAATTTTTATTAATAACATTAAAATTAATTCTTTCACTAGTCTCGCGAGGGTTGAGGGGTGCTCTTCGGTATCGGGACATCTCGGTACTGGAAATTTCGGTACTGAATAATAAAAATAATTTGATTGAATTTAAAAAAAATTTTACATGTAGACGTTGTTTATTTCGGTACTAAATAATAAAAATAATTTGATTGAATTTAAAAACTTTTTTAATTTTTTTTTTCAAAGAGGCAATTCATTAATATTTGTAAATAACTTTTGTTTTGATAACTAAGTCCCTTTATCAATAAATCACAGATAAACTTAACGGGATGATTATTTTCATTTGTTTTGATTATATAAATGTGTTAATTAGATAGCTTTAATTACCAAATTTAATTTCTTTAATCATAGATCAATGCTTTAATCTTTTGTTTGACTTCAAAAGACGATACAAGCTGAATTTTATTTGAGAAATATTTGCCAAGCCGATAACACCCCAGTGCATATATTGCTATCTAATGAAACCTGAATTTACTTGTTATAACCTTTTTGACAACCTTGACGCCATTGGCTAGGGTGGTCTTAAGAAACGATGCTAGTCCATCGGATGGGGACAATAGAAGGCTGGTTTGTGTAAGGGGAGATCAATGCCATGATCACATTAAAGATAAAATAACCTCTCAGTTCGGGGTAACGTCAGTTGGTTATTCATTCCAAACAAGTATCTCACCAGTTTGTTGAAATAACAAACGGTGCTATCATTTTCTGTTATATATTAAACTTTTCCTGTTTTTTTTTAATTTGTAAACAAAAGTTCTTGTTCCAAAAAAGAAAACCACTCCCAACTGTCATTAAAATGTAGCAGTGTACACATGAACTATGAAAAGTTTAAAAGAAGTGACAGGCCAGATCGTTTCCGTAGTTTGACATTACAGTGTCAAACCACTAATTAATTTCTTTAAGGTTTTCTACTAAATTTGTGTTTTTTCGAGCCTACCTGGTCATTTTATCCTAAGTTTAACCTTTCGAAGACCATATATTTTCTGAAACGTACATGATTCCTCTACGTTCTGTCAAAATATCAGGGCATGTTTAAAATCTTGCAGTGAAATGCCATGCTACGGAAAGCACCTACTCTAAAAATAGCTCGGTCATCCCCAAGAAATTCACTATTTATAGGTCATGCATCAAATGCTCCATAGAGGTATTAAAGTACAACTAAATCCATCAAATTTGGGCTCAAAATAATCCCTATTTATTTAACTTCAATTTTAATTAGTCCATTCCATTCAGTAGTTTTCACAATACTACAAAGTGAAAGGAACTTTTTTCTTGAAAAGGGACTACTTTCGTATATGTTCCAAGCTCTGATTGGTGAATTAGTGGTTTGACACCTAAAGAGCATAAAAACTTGTTTCTTTCACCATTTGTTGGCCTAATTTCTATTCCTAAGACAATATCAACCCAAGAAAACCTCATAAGGTATGTGGCTGTCTGATATTTGCAAGTATAAGTGTTCAAATACAAAGGTACCCCCTTGAAGAGTTTTAATGAAAATATCTCCATTTACAGCTGTTGAGTTCAGATTGTGTAATATACCAAAACTTACCTATTCTCTTATATATTACAGTTATTAAGCTAGTTACTAACATAATAAGCAATCTTAACACATATATGCCTCAGTTGTATATTTAATAGCTAAATACTATGAAATGTTTGCATTTAGCCCCCCTTTTTTCGTCCCATATCATTCTTAATTTTGTTAATTTATGCTTTTATCCCATAAATTATGTGGTTTAAGACATAGAATATGTTTTTGTATATACATCTTTAGTTGAAATTCCTTCTAATTCCATCAAATTTGCAAAAATATGATTTATTGATATTCAAGTCTTGGAATTTCTGATGGTGCACAACTATAATTTCCCCCAAAACTCAATAAATATATGCTTCCACATTGTTTTTTTCCCACTGTTTAAGTAAGCTGGATGTTCAAATGTACTGTTACAGCCAAATAATACTCTAAAACATGAAATTCAAATTGACAATTTGAAAAATTAACAGAAAATGCTAAGCAGTCAAAATAATTTTTCTGGGATCACTTAAATTACCAGGTTTTTACTACATAATTTTCAATTAAAACTGCTTTCTATAGCCTTATATTATTTTGTAAGTACATTGTACATGTATTCTAACTGAAACTATCAAAATTTACCAGGAAAAATATGTAGGATTGAAAAAAATCCAATCATGATATCACCATATCCTATATTTGAAGTCAACAAACTGCTGCATGATGAAATTTTTTAAATTCTTAATATCAACCATATTTTCAATATTATATGCCCTTCTACTGCAAAAACACATTCAATAACATATTCCCAATAATTATAAAGTCATAAAGAAAAAGAAAATGAGTTGCAATACCCGGTGTCCATGTATATCCAGTGTTTGGGAGCAATATTCCAAAATATTACATAACATGCATTTTGACCATGTAATCTGACACCACAATGCATTTTGTAACATTTTTGTATAAAAAATGTCACTCTGGGTCTGTTGTGACATGTTTAGGCTAATTTGAACATGATAGCAACAAAAGATGATTTTGACCTTTTTGTCTTAAGGTGTCAAACCACTAATTAATTTCTTTAAGGTTTTCTACTAAATTTGTGTTTTTTCGAACCTACCTGGTCATTTTATCTTAAGTTTAACCTTTCGAAGACCATATATTTTCTGAAACGTACATGATTCCTCTACGTTCTGTCAAAATATCAGGGCATGTTTAAAATCTTGCAGTGAAATGCCATGCTACGGAAAGCACCTACTCTAAAAATAGCTCGGTCATCCCCAAGAAATTCACTATTTATAGGTCATGCATCAAATGCTCCATAGAGGTATTAAAGTACAACTAAATCCACCAAATTTGGGCTCAAAATAATCCCTATTTATTTAACTTCAATTTTAATTAGTCCATTCCATTCAGTAGTTTTCACAATACTACAAAGTGAAAGGAACTTTTTTCTTGAAAAGGGACTACTTTCGTATATGTTCCAAGCTCTGATTGGTGAATTAGTGGTTTGACACCTTACTGTCAATGATTTTCTCTCCATTGTTGGGGAAAATTTTTCAATGATTACCTAAGGATTGACACGAAAAGGTTTCCGATTTCTGTAAAATGAAATTCGTACATGCTGTATGATGTACATTTTGCAGCAGATTGAATGAATAAATTTCCGAACCGTGGTCGTGGATACCAGATCGCAAACATTATAAGTTGACAGAATTCTCTTTATTGTTCACAACTTTCCACTTCGTCCGTGATTTTTAACAATTTTAATAATTAAATCATAAAGAAACAAAAAACATGTTTCTTTTCTAATATTTAGTGAATACTTGTGTATTACATGAAAACGTGTAGGAAATGTGTATTGATTGGCTCGATAAAAATACATAATTGGGGAGAACAGTAAATTACATTAGCTGTGTATTCATTGGCTACAAAAATGTATTTGGACCAATCACTGTGCTCGTAACAAACTGTTTTCGACTAGAACAGAAGAGTTATCTACCGTTACAGTTTATGTCGGGTTTCGGAAAAACAACAATTTTTAACGGTCTAATAGGCAATCGCCCAAACGTTTTTTGTTGGGCCAGTGACTACCTAATTTGGAGCAGCTTTCGGTCGCCCGAATAAGATATTAGTCGCATTTGGCGACTGGGCGACCGTCCATTTCAGGCACTGAAGTGGTTGGAAAAATTAACGGGGGTGAAAGATAAATATATTTAGGTAAAGCTTGAGGTGTTAAGTAAACGCTGCATCAATCCATGGTAGACTTATATCTATCTGAAAATTTGAATGAATGAAATCTTCTTTCTGCCCGTCATTTTGTTTACAAGTTGCTATTTCACGTGCACTTGCCTCGTTTTGGAGATATCCTTATTTGGATCAATCGTAGTATTTAACATCATAATAAGTTTTTATATTTGGCATTCAGATCCATATATGGATAAGCTCCGCCCATCACGAGAGTATACGTAAGGTGCCATGGCGGACAAGAAACAATTTTCGAATACTAAATCGATCGTGAAGGTAGAAACAGGTATTGTAACACTTATTTCGTATCACCATTACTTAAAAATTGTAGGGAATAATAAGTTATGACCAGATATGCAAAAAGAAAGTTGAAATATTCACTTAACGAAAATTTTAATTTGCTCCCATATGTTGAATGGGACCGATTCGTAACCCTAACTGGAGCACAAGCGGAATGAGGGTTATGTTATCGTATCTAGCCAGACACTAAGACAGTACATTTTAAAATTTTGCGGATCACCCTGAATCGGGTATCGCCCCCATAGGCACATGACGGACATGTTTCTATCAATAGCAACTGGCATGATTTTCCTAAATATCATATTTATCAATATTTTTTCACTTTAATTCTTTGTACAACATCTTAATAATTGAAAAAATAAAGATTTGAAGTCAACTGCTTTTCTAAAACTAAGATATGGGTTTATTTTCATAGGTTGGTAGGCACCTTTTATTTTTTGGAAAAAAAATTATTTTATGAAAAAACTAACCCAACTTTTTCTTTACCTTTTCTTTTTAGTAAGTATTCAAAAACAACATACCAAAAGTATCATATACATGCTAACATTCAGAATTCAAAAAAAGAATAGAAAAAAGGTGGTATTATTTTCAATAGAAAAAAAAATATGGGTCTTTGGGGTACCCTCATACGTTTTTCTAGTTTAGATAACGTAATACTCAGTCCGCTTTTGCTCCAGCGAGGGTTACGATTCAGTCCCATTTAACGTAATGGAGTAAATTAAAATTTTCGTTCCGTGAATATTTCAACTTTCTTTTTGCATATGTGGTCATAACTTATTATTCCCTACAATTTTTAAGTAATGGTGATATGAAACAAGTGTTGCAATACCTGTTTCTACCTTCACGATCGATTTCGTATTCGAAAATTGTTTCATGTCTGCCATGACACCTTACGTAGACTCTCGTGATGGGTGGAGCCTATCCATATATGGATCTGAATGCCAAATATGGAAAACTTTTACTACGATGTTTACTGCAATGGATCCAAATAAGGATATCTGCAAAACGAGGCAAGTGCACGTGAAATAGCAACTTGCATACAAAATGTCGGACAGAAAGAAGATTTCATGCATTAAAATTTTCAGATGGATATAAGTCTACCATGGATTGATGCAGCGTTTACTTACTGAATACTGCCCCTCACAGAATATTAATTTCACTTGTAAAATCATGCAAAGTAATATTCTACTAAGGACAATATTCATGTAATAATCTTATAAATTTGTAACAATATTGATCCTTTAAGTTTACAAACTGATTGGAATTGATAGTATACTGGGTTTACCTCATTCCGATGGTCTTACGGAAACACACCTTGTATAATATCCGATACCTATTGTTTGAATGAATCTGTATTTATACAAACATATTATGCTATGATCTAATAAAAAATAATAATATCCTTTTAAAACAGGAGTGTTTACCTTGTGTTCAAGTTATCGATTGTTGACAGTTCTCCGATGGCACCTTTTTTTTTGCCTTAACCTCGTTTCGATGTACTGGGAATTCCCTGTTGTGGAGAGCCATTGGGGCTAATATGCTTGACTGCTGTGGTGGGTTATTTATATCAGATATATTTGAACCAAATAAAAGAAACTTTTATTATTTTAATTCTGTATATATAGCACACTTTAACAGCAGTCTTCACACTTAACTTTTTACCTTACAAGCCCACCGGGCCTGTAAGTTCAATTATTTACAGGCCCACCATCAATTATACAGGCCCGAATTTGAAAACTACATTAATGACCATTAATTAAAACCACCAAAACTCAAAACATGATGATGTACCAAATATTATGTGGACATGTCAATTATGCATTAGGTAAGACCAGAATGCAAGTAAAAAAAAAAAAAAAAAGACACTTTATAATTTATTTTGGATTCATGTTAATATTAATCTCCTGAAAATTCTAAAATCATATTGTCAATAGCATCCTCAGTATATTCCATATCATCACTGTCCACCTCCTCCTCATCACAACCAATATTGTTATAAGATTCTTATAACAAAAACTTGTGGTATCATCCTTGTGTGTGACATACAATGTATAATTTGGTGATAATTTTTAATATGTACCCCCCTTTTTTTAAATATCACTATGCTTTGAATTAATACCACACAAAATGCAAAAAGTCATATTTGTGTAGCCTTCAGCAGAAGAAATATGTATATGCCAATTTGCTCAACGGTCCAACTATATATAGATAGCTAGGGAATGCAAATGTAGCACGAACGTATATTGACACTGACAGTCATAAACTGAAGCAAGTAAAGGCTGTAATTATTATTTGTCAGACCTCAAATCAGAGTGCAACAATGAAACAAAACTACTGTAGTTCAAAGTCTATTTTCTAACTGCAGAGGTATTAACGTAGACACAGGTCTGTCAGCAACAGTTCTATAAATAGATCGCAATTAATAAAAAATACCGATCGGATTTGGAAGCGGATCGAAAAAAATCTGAAGTGCATTTCAACGAATTTTTAATGACCAACCTTTTCAAATATGAACATATTATATATGAGAACTCGGACTTTATATCACAGGAGTGAGAAAAAAATTAATCAAAAGTTTGTTTGTTAGCTTCGCTCAACATTTCCCGTAGCACAGTGTGCGCCCCCTTTCTCGTGGTGCCTTTTTTATTTGATATTGAACGAAATTAAAGTTTCTTTAAACCGAAATGGATTACTTTTCAAGAAAGTCACTTTCATAGAATTCCATAAACACGATGTCGATATTTTCATAAATGGCACGTGGCAAAAATACGCGGGCAACATAGGGTGACTCTTCAAAATGACAAGGCTACTTGAACTTCGCTTTTGACCAATGAGAAATCGAAGTCAACCTTCACAAGGCAACTACTTCGCCCTCTAACATGAACCCTGCTTCTCGTCCTTTTTAAAACCTATATGATGGTAAAAATATCAACCAATCAAATTGCAGAAAACAGACAAACCTAAATCTATTTCGAATATCGGAAATTCTTAAAAGGACTTGTTTGCGACCTTGTTTGCCTACCCATTTTTTGCATTGACTCGGCAGCAACTGAAAACGGAGAACAATAAACTAAATATCTACACACAATATCTTATGAAATCAACTTTTGAAACTATGACTTTTTTTTCACAGGCCCGTCGGACTTGTGGAACTACTCATTGTATACGCCCGTGTACAATTTTACACGCCACGGGCTTCGGACTACAGCTTAATTTTGAAGACTGTAACATGGAAAAAACATGATTGCATAAAATGTAAAAAAACCAATTGATTAAACAACATTATTATGAAAAAAACTGGTGGAACATGCTAATCTGGGTCACTGTAATCGGGCGGCTGTATCGAGAAACAGATAGTGTTGAAAAAACTGTTGATACTCATAAAATATTGATAAATGCAATAGAATTTTATGTTTGTCTTCAAGAAATATGATAGACAAAACCATGTGTGAAGTTTTATGACAAAATATCTCCGATTTCTGTGTAAATTTACGAGTTGAAGTGGGGAAACACCCACAGGTAATTTTAGCGATGTATTTCAGACTTTTTGAAATTTGTTTTCATTTTGCTGGACATAGATCCAGCACCCAGGAATTTTCTGCTGGACCCTCTGAATTTTTGCCGGACCTACATTTTTTATGTAAAATTGTTTTAAAGCCAAGCAATGTCATACTGTTATTATTATTTTAGTCTAGCAGATCGCTTTCTGTATTTAACTTCATTAGTACTGGTAGATGCCTAGAAATAGGAAGACTAGTCACCATCCAGAATAAACCAAAAAGTTGAAGCCATGCACCAAAAAAGAGTAGCCAAATCCAGCTAGGGATACCCTCAAACTTTGAAAAATTTACCAGATTTAAAACATAATTTTTAAAAATTTTATTGAGATTACAATAACAATATTCTAAAAGTCATTAGACTCTCTCAATCTCCAGTTGGGGTGGCATTGGCCGTTTTACGTTTGCCCGGCTGAGCTCCGTTGTAATGCTTCAGGAACAACCACATTTTTATGATCGACACATAACTGTAAACAAAATTCTAAATAGAAACAGATTCGGTGAAGGGAACGATACAAATCAGGGACGTCATGTTTTTTTATTTTATTAATTTTTTGGGGGCTTTTCACTCGAAAAGATCATCTTACGCATCACAATATATTCAAATATTTTTATTTTCATGACAGTTACCAATAATATTGACCAAAAACAGATAAAATATCACGTATTCAATGTGGTTACGAATTCCGAGTTGACCGAACTTGTTCCGGTGTCATATGGTATTTTGAACCCCATGGTAAATTGAACCCGGGGTCGATTTACATCCATGGTATATTGAACCCCCTTATTGAAAACTGAACCCCCCTGTATGGTAAATTGAACCCCATGGTATTTTGAACCCCCCCATTTCTAATCGATACTTGGTAGGAAGCATCATTGGAAGGTCCTTTATAAAATTCCTCATTTAGTTCCGATCCGTTAACAAACATGGCCGCCAAAGGCAATTCTTGCTTCTGATTGGTTGATTTCTAAAAAATCTTCTCTGAAACCACTTTGCTAAATGAATCGAAACTTGGTAGGAAGCATCCTGGAAAATCATCTATAAAGATTGCTCATTTAGTTCCGATCTGTTAATAAACATGGCCGCCACAGGCCATTCCTGTTTCTGATTGGTTGACTTCTAAATATCTTCTTCTCTGTAACTTCTTGGCCAAATGACCAAAACTTGGTGGGAAACACCTATGGGAGGCTCTGTATTAAGTTTCCTCGAAGCAGAATGAAAGGTGAGTGACACAGGCTCGGCCCACTGAGCCTTTGGTTTTAAATCTTCTCCTCTGAAACCTCTTGCCCAATGGAACCAAATCTTGGTAGGAAGCATCTATGGAAGGTCCTCTCACAAGATTGCACATTTCGTCCCGATCCGTTAACAACCATGGCTGCCACAGGTTACTCTTGTTTCTGATTGGCTGATTTTTAAAATTCTTCTCCTCTGAAATTGCTTGGCCAAATGAACCGAAATTCGGTGGGAAGCACCTATGGAAGGTTCTGTATTAAGTTTCCTCAAAACAGAATGAAAGTTGAGCGACACAGCATCTAGTTTATTCATAACCCCCCACACAAAAATAATTTTGGCAGCATTTCCCCCAGATTTTATGGGTTTATTTGTACCCCCTTCCCATTATATCCCAAACCGAAAGAAGATAAATAAAAATAAAGAGAGAAAGAATGGAGGTGTTTGGCAGGTCCATTGATAAAAACATGAACTGGCATCCTTCCCTGCTCAGGGGTTAAAAAATCCACTAATCTGACGCTCGGGGTTGGTAATTTCCACATTTGGGCTAACTGAAATAATCAGCTGTATGCCCGACGGGCTATTAAAAAAATATATCGGATATTGACAAACTTGTCAATATTCACGTTTCTACTTGTATTCATATATGTTATATGTTGTTTAATCAGCAGCAATGTTTTATTTATTCAACCGCTAGGTTTTTGTCGAAATTGAGAGCAAAAAAGGGTAGAAAAACTGCGTAACTCGTCATAAAACAGCTTCAACAAATGACGGCTTACCGGAAATTTCGAAAATGAAATATTGGATTCCGGAACCGGGAAGAACGACTATTTCCGGTTTTTCCGATGGTAAAAAAAAAAAAAATTAATGTCGACCAACCCTAGATTTTTTTGACATGTGACCGTAAACACACATATTTTTTTTTTGGCCTTACAGTGACCTGGACTGGGGAAAATAAGTGAAAATAAAACGCAATACCAGATCTGAAAAGAAAGATAGTTAAACTAATATACATTGTACATATTGTACAAGGGTTCAAGTCTGCAAGTCGGATTCATGAAATCGTGGTATTGACCAGGACTAGTGGTTCATAGATTCGGGCTAGTAATATTTGGGAGTATACTAGCCCTGGGTTAGTGAGGTGGTCCAAGATTTTTTAACCCTTGCAGTGCCTATCGATAGCTTTATTTGTTGTTTTGTTCAATGTTTGATATACTAACTATCCATTAATGATTATATTTTCAATATGATAGCTCACCGGTATTGTTATCGGTAATAGTTTCCATCTTGTTCAAGTTGTTGACATTGTCATGCATCGATGAAATTGACTCATGGCTATGGCGTCGTTGAACTTGGTTCAATCTCCTTTTTCCTATCGTTGTTTCTGTCCATACTTGGCCAATACGGTTGTTTCGAATCGTGTCAATTCCAACCACGTTCCATCTTTTTCGTGTCTTGACGTCTGAAATGCTTGGCAGACGACTTCCAGTGTTTACTCTATTATTGTGACAACGTCAGCATTTCATAGTTGTAGATGCGGTAGATTATAAGTAATTGTAATATGGAAACAGCTGAATAAATACTGATGTTCAGTACCCAGTATCTGTCTGATATCAGAAATATATAAAGGCAGATCGTTTTCCTTTCATGATGCTGACAGCAGCAAATTAAGAAAGAAAACAAATTTAATTTTAAAGAAGTAATTGTCTCTGTATTCAAGTCTTTGATACAAATAAAATAATTTAATTGATATCTGTCTTTTACAGAAAATGTTAAGATTTTTTTAAGCTGAAGATCGAACGTTAAAACGGCACATATCGATTGAAGTTTTTGTTGTGTACATTGACACCGGAAGTCTAGTGCTATACATTCCATCAAAATCACGTGATCTGGCGGACGAAAATAACAAAATTTTGACGGAATGGAAATGATTCGAAACAACCGTATCTAATCATCGATGATTGAAGTTATTGAATATGACGAATACTTTTCAATATTTTCCATTACCTCTGAATAAGACGATTATAAAGTTTTCCATTAAATTTTTTACATGAAATTTGACTGGAAATACAAATTTGTCAATAACATTGACATTCATGGAAATCTAAGCTTTCATTGGATATTGAAAATATGATTGTACGACGTCATAAATATATTCTATTCTTGTCGCAAAGAGGGTATCCTAATAAAAAAAAAAACGTACCACAGCTGCAAAAACTATTAAACACCGGTTCCGATCTAATATATTTTTAATCAATATTTGTTCTTACTACAGCAAATAAATATATTAAAGGGAAATATAGATTAAAAGCAATTTAATAATAACAGTTGGAGACAACAATAAAGGGATTAAAAAGTAAATATTACATTTTTGAAAATGTCAATTTTGGACATTTTCATTACCGGAAAACAAAATGGCGGAAATTACTGGCATCTCTATTCTAGGCTTAAAGATCTTATTTTGATTCTCCATGTGTTTTTTTCCAGCTCGCATTTGTCAATAAGTAAGGTTATTGGTGATGGCGATTTCCAAATATGGGCATTGAAGTGGTGATGCTTAAGGCAAGACCGACAAGCTCAATAACTCATATATCACAATTGATGTATTCAAAATTTTGATATATTCACAAACTGGATAGTAATCAAATATTATACAAATATTCCATGTGATTGTGGTCAATATACAAGATTATTAAATGATAAGGAATTTTGCTTTTCGCTGATTGGCCTAAACAGCATTTTCTCAACTCTACCTCAGAGTGAGTATACCTCGTGTGCAGTGAGTATACCTCGCATGCAGTGAGTACACCTCGCGCGAGGTATATTCGGGCCTGTGTCTATTTTTGTCTATTGTCTATTCAGTGTTTCAACGTTGTCCAACCAGAGACGAGATTTCATTTTCAGTCGGCCAATCAAATTGCAAAAAAAACGTCAATTTTTTTTTTTTAAAGTTTAAAATTTTCAAAAAATTTCATAAAAATGTTATAAATTTTATAAATTTCAAAATTTATAAAATTTCAAAAATTTCATAAGATTTCAAAATTTTCATCATATTTCAACATTTTGATATTTAAATAATCTTGAGAAATGATAAAACAATTGTAGCCTATTTTGTTGAATATACTGTTGAAAAGTTTGAAAAATTCCTTATTATTTAATAAAGCAGTTATTGACCTTTATTTTCAGTCTACTCATGACTATACGGACCTGGTCAATGATTGATTAACCTCGGCCGTTGGCCTCAGTCAATCAATCATTGACCAGGTCCGTATAGTCGGCCGAGGTTAATCAATCATTGACCAGGTCCGTATAGTCATGAGTAAACCTCATTAAAAGTCAATAATTGTATAATATTTTCCCGAGGTACCTTGAATTGCATGGATGTGTTATATAGCCTGACGCCAATGCAATTCAAGGTACAGAGGGAAAATGTTCTTGTATATTGACCACAGTCACATCGAATATTTGTTATATTATATTTTAATATTAAAATAATTAATCAAAACTAAAAAAATATTAATAAGTGTAAGTTGACATACTAAATGAGACAAACAGCAAGAAATTTTAAGTAATCTAACAGTTCTGATAATACACATTAACAGTACATGTGCTGTTATTAAAATTAACCCGGAAATCGTCACGGGGCAATATAACTCGTGCGCAGCAATTTCAAAGGTTATATTTCCTTCTGGGTGTGGCAAGTGAAGCTGGAACAGAAGAAATAGGGGAAAATATTGAATTTCTAATATTAAAAGAAATCTAGTTCTGAAATATAATACATGTATATATGTTACAGTACAAATTGGAATCCAGTAAGATCCAGAATCCTACTAG
Source organism: Bathymodiolus brooksi (assembly GCA_963680875.1). Classification (NCBI taxonomy): domain Eukaryota; kingdom Metazoa; phylum Mollusca; class Bivalvia; order Mytilida; family Modiolidae; genus Bathymodiolus; species Bathymodiolus brooksi. The sequence continues at coordinate 74,073,184 of OY804587.1, forward strand.
TACAAATTGGAATTCCAATTTATACTAGTAGAAATTGGAATTCTGATTTGTACTGGATTGAAACCAGTATAAATCAGAATTCCAATATCTACTAGGACAAATCAGGATATCCAGATTTGTACTAGGATCCTACTCAAATAAAAAATTGAAAAAAGGAGAAACATGAAAAAATAAATATGAACACTTTTTTAATACAAATCTTCTGTTTTATGTCCCTTAGGTAAAATCAGTAAAAGCTAAATAAATATACTTGTATGATCAATAATCACTGATCTTTAATTAATGCTTAATCCCCCCTAAAGGCTGTCCTGACAGGACAGTCACATAACTTTTTACCTTGCCTCATGAATTGTAATCATTTCTAAATTCATTGTAAGTGAAAGTGAAATGGAAGACCACAAGGAATTATTTTATATGAAACTTTTGGAATATGAAGAGAATCTTCCAAAGCATTATGACAAGGAAAAGTTTGTTCTCTCTGGACTTAGATATGAAGCTATTCTAAACTGCCTTGACAAAGAGAAGGGACATAAAACAGAAGAGGGGGCAAAATTTAAACACTGGGCCAAAAACAACTTCAGGAAGACTACTGAAAGCTTAACTGGTATGTAAACAGTTTTATAATCCTTTATATATTAAACACATGGTCAACTTGTCTTATACATTTTACAATTTATTGGCATTTACAACTTTTTAAACGAAAAACAAAGAGATATGGAATAAATGTTCGTGAGACAAGAATCCACCACAACATAAAATATTATAAACATCTATGATAAAATGACAGTTATTTTTGTAAGAATAAAATGAAAGGATATGGGGTAAATGTACATGAGACAAAGTCCCAAACAATACAGGGTTAAAAATAGTATAATAGCAAAGGAACAACGCTTTTATTGTTGTTCTTCATCTTGAAGTCACCATGAGGCCAGAAAAACCGGACAGTAAATGAAACTGCTAATCTGGTATCTACATGTAGCTGTGCTGAAAAATGTAATACAATGCGATGTTCATGCCGCAAATCTAAGATACCTTGCTTAAGCAAATGCCACAAACAAACTTTGACCAAATGTTGTAATAAATAGGAAACTTAATCCAAAATTGTATTAAAATGTATTTTTCTCACTATTTGTAATTAGATTATCACACAAGACTTATTTTATATTTCACAAATTTTACATATTTTTATGTTTTTCTATTCAGTAATATCCAGAATCGTACTAAGCTTTAAATTCAGTAATATTCTGAATCCTACTGAAAGTTTAGTAGGATCCAGGATCCTCCTAGTACAAATCTGGATATCCTGATTTGTCCTAGTAGATATTGGAATTCTGATTTATACTGGTTTAAATCCAGTACAAATCAGAATTCCAATTTGTACTAGTAGGATTCCGGATATACGTTTATCTTACTGTCACAATACGAACATGGAATAAGTGGTTCATATTGTATTAGATCTGCAGAAACACTTTAGTGTTTACCTATTAAGAGTACGTTTCCACAGATGCAACGTCATGACATAAACTATAATAAAGGGGAGCAACTGGTGTGAAGCAAAACGAATTGAAACAGCCTAAACCCAAAGGTGTTTAAAAAATGCATAGCGTTATTATGTAACTATTATCATTCTTGACAGAAAAAGGGTCCAATAGGGTGTGCAGGGAGCTTCCGGTAGCCCCACAATATAACTGAAATAGTGTTGAAAGTGGCATTAAACACCATAACCTTAACCCTACATCTCTCTTAATGGATTAGATGCCCTTTACTACAATGGAACTTAATCTACCATTTTGATGAAAATGAGTTGTCAATGAAAATCAGGGTTGTCTAGTATATATGGAAACATTTTTGAGAGTAGTTGTAAAAAGAAAAGGGCCACATATTAAGCAAATAACTATTTGTAAGCATGAGATTAGTAAGACAAGCTTATATGGCCTTCAAACTTTTGGGAAAACAAATTCACCCAATAATTTTCTGCAGAACCTACTGAAATTGTACAGGACCGGAATTTACAAAATTCTGAAATTTAAACGGAATCGGTGATGGGAACGATAAAAACCTGATCTGCCATGTTTTCAAATATAAACACACGAAATGGTTGTGTTGATGCATCACAGCCAGTTTAGACTATAAAAATACAATGATTAATAGAATTACCATGGAAACAGTTGCATGTTTAAGAAGTAAATGTCATTTGAAGGTGAATCTAATTCCGAGTTGACCGTGATCGTTCCGGCATACCAGTTGCATTTCCGATTTCCAATGCAAAACAAACAATTTTGTCGGACGACTGAACCGGCATACTTGTTAGTATTGCCGGTCCTTGTGATTTTCTGCCCGCTCTGTCCGACGAATTTCAAAAAGTCTGGGCCTTATTACATTTTAGCCAAAGATGCATGGAAAATTCCCACAATTGTTTTTATCCTAGTTCCATTAAAGTTTGTTTTAAGCCATGTTCCTTGTAAGCTTTACTTTTGTCTTGTTCCAGTTACTTTGTAAGGCTTATCTAGGTCATGGTTCCTTGTAAAAGTTGTTAAGCATGTCCATTACTTTTCCACAATGTAAGACATTGTTTAAATATTGTTCTTTTTTGCAGGAGCTCTTGATCAGTCACAGTGAATCCAAGATATCTGAATCAGTAACAAGTTAGATTTGACAGTACAGTTGCCTGTAAGTTCACTTCATTTTTATAGATATATCACTTGTTTAGAATTTTTTTTTTTAAACAAATCCATTGCAGCTTTTTCCAATCCCAAATAGAATGTTGTCCTTTGGACTGGTCTTTGTTATGGCTGTCCAAATTGTTGCTCTACTAGGATATTTATCTCCCCGCGATAGGGATATAGTAATAGCGGCCGTCTGTCTGTCCGTCCGTCACACTTTCTTGTTTACGCGATAACTTGAGTAAACATGGATAGATTTGAATAATTTTTTGCATGTGATTTGTAATTATCATTATCTTGGATGGGTTCTAACATGGAAATATTTGATGCAAGGGTTTTGGGGGGAAATCTTAGTTTTTGGTTGAAAAATCACCAATATTGAGAATTGTGTCTTGTTTATGCGATAACTTCAGTAAACATGAATAGATTTGAATAATTTTGTGCGTGTGGCTTGTAATTATCATTATCTTGGATGGGTTCTAACATTGAAATATTTGATGCAAGTGTTTTGGGGGGAAATCTTAGTTTTTGGTTGAAAAATCACCAATATTGAGAATTGTGTCTTGTTTATGCGATAACTTCAGTAAACATGAATAGATTTGAATAATTTTGTGCGTGTGGCTTGTAATTATCATTATCTTGGATGGGTTCTAACATAGAAATATTTGAAGTAAGGGTTTTGGGGGAAAATCTATATTTACATCAGAGGTTTACAGTGTTCAAAGTGGAGCACTTCCTGTATATTATTCAGATCATGCTGCAATATACTCCATCCTTCAATAAAGTATGTTATACATTAAGACTGCAAGGCTGCTTTCTATAAATATATAACAGCATGCCCATTCACGTACTGCAGCACGTGTTTCACATAGAATAAAAATCATGCACATATAATTGAAAGAACCCTACTTACGTGCACGTAAAGAACCCGTTGCGAGCACTGTATAAAAATTACGTTTTGTTTACAATTCACTTCAAAGTACGTATAATAGAGTTGTTCTGATTAGTTAATTTCGGCAATACTATCCAATCGGAGCATTCCTTGCATATTTTAAGTGAGATGATATGATTTATAGATCGTCCAATTCTATTGGCTCCTTATTTTTTAATTGTCCAATCAGAAGAACTGTTACTGTTAAAACCCGTAATATTTACAAAAAACAGCATGGTGCACGACCTTCCGTGGCTTTTTCTTTGTACCTCCAAATGAAGAGTTAGAGGGTACATTGCACCCCCAAAAATTTGGATGTACCCCCAAAAATGATGGTATAAGGGTACATGTACCCCCAGATGAAAAAACCTGTGGGCATGCTGATATAAAACTAAATATTATGCAAGTGCGGGAGGATACGTCGGTTCTTTTATTTCCAATTTTATATTTTTTAAGAAAAAAATTGGGGAGTTATGGTGTTTAATGCCACTTTTAACAATATTTCAGCTATATCATGGTTGTCTTGTTTTATTGGTGGAGTAAGCCGAGAAAACCACCGACCTGCCGCAAGTTTGACAAACTTGATCAATAATGTTGTATCGAGCAATAAAGGTGTTTTAATTGCTGATATTTACATACGTACAACTGTGTATATAAATTTAAAGAACATCCCCCATTCCCCCGAGGGAACCCCGGGGTATAGAAATAGGATCTAGCTTCTCGGCTGAGGGGTACAACCCCCCCGAAAAGAGTCAACTAGGTGTGTGACAACTCTGATCAAGAATATAAAGGTCATGTGACATATTACTGTCACTTGGCATCCATTGTCTGTAAACTTTTAGATTTTAATCTTCTCTGAAACTATTTGGCAAATTGAAACCGAACATGGTATGAATGTTCATTGAATGATTTCCTACAAAACTTGTGTTGTTGTTTCAAAGGTTTCAAAGAGGGTGTTTCCATATTATATATGGATTTTAATTATTTATTGTTTATTTAAAAAAAAAGGGAGGTCAAATTGAGGGAGTTATGGTGTTTAACGCCATTTTTAACTATATTTCAGTTATATCATGGCTATCTTGTTTTATTGGTGGAGTATACTGAGAAAACCACCGACCTGCCGCAAGTCTGACAAACTTTATCCATAATGTATCGAGCAATAAAGGTGTTTTAATTGCTGGTATTTACATACATACAACTGTGTATATAAATTTAAAGAACACCCCCAAGTAAACCACAGAGTATAGAATTAGAAATAAGATCTAGTTTCTCCACTGAGCGGTACAACTGCGACCCCCCAAAAAAAAAGAGTCATCTAGTTGTGTGACACAAATCAGGTAGACAACTCCGATGAATGTAGTAATGGTCATGTGAAGTATTGCTACAACTTGGCATCCGTTGTCCTCTGTAAACGTTCACAATTAAACCTCTTTGAAACCACTGGGATAAATGGAACCAAACTTTTTTTGGAGTACTAATCATAGAATTAAAAAATACATCATTGGTCTAAGAATAGACAGTGCCATCTCTGAATTAAGGATTTCATGGTATCATACCTAGTTCACTCGGATTAAAACCCAATATATCATTTGATTTTAATCTGACTGTAAAAAAATAAAAAAAAAAAATAAAAAATCTATGAGCTGATGAAATTCTTAATTCAAACACAACCACCCTATAACTTATATCAAAAATTCATTTGAGATACAAAGAACAATGAAAATGAAAAAGTACCTCTTGACTGCAGGTTAGATAATCACATTTTGTTAAATTTTGGATAAAATTTATCTTAAATTTATATTTGCTGGAATATGATACATTTCAATATTACAATAGAACAATGTTAATTTTATGTTCAAAACCAAGTTTTTTTATCTAAAAATTAAAATGTGTTGAAAGTTTTGAAATTGGCATTTGTTGGTCCCTTCCAGTCAAGAGTATCTCGGAAACAGTAAAAGATAGCAGAAATTTGTCTACATTAAAGGTGAAGTAAAAAGATGGCACTTCTATTCTTAGGCCATTGATGTATTTTTTAATTCTATGATTAGTTCTCCAAAAAAGTTTGGTTCCATTTAGCCCAGTGGTTTCAGAGAGGTTTAATTGTGAAAGTTTACAGAGGACAACGGATGCCAAGTTGCAGCAATACCTCACATGACCGTTACAACCTTCATCAGAGTTGTGTACCTGATTTGTATCACACAACTGAATGACTTTTTCAGGGAATGAGGGGGGTGGGGGGGTGGAAGAGAGTTACTCTCCCCAAAGGGAGGGTCATCCAGATGTATGACAACTCTGAATGAAGAATATAAATGTTGTGTGACATATTGCTCTCCCTTGGCATCCATTGTCTGTACACTTTTAGATTTTAATCTTCTCCTCTGAAACCACTTGGCAAATTGAAACCGAGCATGGTATGAATGTTCATTGAATGGTTTCCTACAAAACTTGTGTTGTTGTTTCAAAAGAGGGTGTTTCCATATTATATATGGATTTTAATTATGTCTCCCCTTCGAACGAAGGGAGATATATATTGTTTTAGTCTGATTTTCTTCTTCTGCTTCTCAGCGAAGCTTGTCCGGACCATAACCTTTTTGTCTTTCGAGATAGGTCAATGATATTTGGTATGTGGGTGCATGTCCATAAGGTGGTGTGTTGCATACCATAATGACCTTTGTTGGACCTTGACCTTTGATCTGAAGGTCAAATAATTGTTTTTTAAATAGTATTTTCTTGTTCGGGCCATAACATTTTTTGTCTTTCGAGATAGGTCAATGATATTTGGTATGTGGGTGCATGACCATAAGAGGTGTGTCGCGTACCATAATGACGTTTGTTTGGACCTTGACCTTTGACCTCAAGGTCAAATAATTGTTTCTTTTGAGATAGGTCAATGATATTTGGTATGGGTGCATGACCATAAGGCGGTGTGACGTGTATCATAATGACCTTTGTGGGACCTTGACCTTTGACCTCAAGGTCAAGTAATGTTTTTTTTAATAGTATTTTGTTGTCCGGGCCATAACATTTTTGTCTTTCGAGATAGGTCAATACTATTTGGTATGTATGTGCATGACCATAGGGCGGTGTGTCGCATACCATAATGACCTTTGTTGGACCTTGACCTTTGACCTCAAGGTCAAATAATTGTTTCTTTCGAGATAGGTCAATGATATTTGGTATGTGGGCGCATGACCATAAGGCGGTGTGTCACGTCCCATAATGACCTTCCTGTGACCTTGTCTTTTGACTTCAAGGTCAAATAATGGTTTTTTAAATAGTATTTTCTTGTCTGGACCATAACATTTTTGTCTTTCGAGATAGGTTGTTGTACAGATGGCTGCATTAAGGGGAGACATACGTTTTAGGTATCTAAAACAGTTCTTCCTAATTATTTATTGTTCATTTTAAAAAAGGGGGGTCAAATTGGTGGAGTTATGGTGTTTAATGCCACTTTTAACAATATTTCAGTTATATCATGGCTATCTTGTTTTATTGGTGGAGTATACCAAGAAAACCATCGACCTGCCGCAAGTCTGACAAACTTGATCAATAATGTTGTATCGAGCAATAAAGGTGTTTTAATTGCTGATATTTACATACGTACAACTGTGTATATAAATTTAAAGAACATCGCCCATTCCCCCGAGGGAACCCCGGGGTATAGAAATAGGATCTAGCTTCTCGGCTGAGGGGTACAACCCCCCCGAAAAGAGTCAACTAGGTGTGTGACAACTCTGATCAAGAATATAAAGGTCATGTGACATATTACTGTCACTTGGCATCCATTGTCTGTAAACTTTTAGATTTTAATCTTCTCCTCTGAAACTATTTGGCAAATTGAAACCGAACATGGTATGAATGTTCATTGAATGATTTCCTACAAAACTTGTGTTGTTGTTTCAAAGGTTTCAAAGAGGGTGTTTCCATATTATATATGGATTTTAATTATTTATTGTTTATTTAAAAAAAGGGAGGTCAAATTGAGGGAGTTATGGTGTTTAACGCCATTTTTAACTATATTTCAGTTATATCATGGCTATCTTGTTTTATTGGTGGAGTATACTGAGAAAACCACCGACCTGCCGCAAGTCTGACAAACTTTATCCATAATGTATCGAGCAATAAAGGTGTTTTAATTGCTGGTATTTACATACATACAACTGTGTATATAAATTTAAAGAACACCCCCAAGTAAACCACAGAGTATAGAATTAGAAATAAGATCTAGTTTCTCCACTGAGCGGTACAACTGCACCACCCCCCCCCAAAAAAAAAGAGTCATCTAGTTGTGTGACACAAATCAGGTACACAACTCCGATGAATGTAGTAATGGTCATGTGAAGTATTGCTACAACTTGGCATCCGTTGTCCTCTGTAAGCGTTCACAATTAAACCTCTTTGAAACCACTGGGATAAATGGAACCAAACTTTTTTTGGAGTACTAATCATAGAATTAAAAAATACATCATTGGTCTAAGAATAGACAGTGCCATCTCTGAATTAAGGATTTCATGGTATCATACCTAGTTCACTCGGATTAAAACCCAATACATCATTTGATTTTAATCTGACTGTAAAAAAAATAAAAAAAAAAATAAAAAATCTATGAGCTGATGAAATTCTTAATTCAAACACAACCACCCTATAACTTATATCAAAAATTCATTTGAGATACAAAGAACAATGAAAATGAAAAAGTACCTCTTGACTGCAGGTTAGATAATCACATTTTGTTAAATTTTGGATAAAATTTATCTTAAATTTATATTTGCTGGAATATGATACATTTCAATATTACAATAGAACAATGTTAATTTTATGTTCAAAACCAAGTTTTTTTATCTAAAAATTAAAATGTGTTGAAAGTTTTGAAATTGGCATTTGTTGGTCCCTTCCAGTCAAGAGTATCTCGGAAACAGTAAAAGATAGCAGAAATTTGTCTACATTAAAGGTGAAGTAAAAAGATGGCACTTCTATTCTTAGGCCATTGATGTATTTTTTAATTCTATGATTAGTTCTCCAAAAAAGTTTGGTTCCATTTAGCCCAGTGGTTTCAGAGAGGTTTAATTGTGAAAGTTTACAGAGGACAACGGATGCCAAGTTGCAGCAATACCTCACATGACCGTTACAACCTTCATCAGAGTTGTGTACCTGATTTGTATCACACAACTGAATGACTTTTTCAGGGAATGAGGGGGGTGGGGGGGTGGAAGAGAGTTACTCTCCCCAAAGGGAGGGTCATCCAGATGTATGACAACTCTGAATGAAGAATATAAATGTTGTGTGACATATTGCTCTCCCTTGGCATCCATTGTCTGTACACTTTTAGATTTTAATCTTCTCCTCTGAAACCACTTGGCAAATTGAAACCGAGCATGGTATGAATGTTCATTGAATGGTTTCCTACAAAACTTGTGTTGTTGTTTCAAAAGAGGGTGTTTCCATATTATATATGGATTTTAATTATGTCTCCCCTTCGAACGAAGGGAGATATATATTGTTTTAGTCTGATTTTCTTCTTCCGCTTCTGCTTCTCGGCGAAGCTTGTCCGGACCATAACCTTTTTGTCTTTCGAGATAGGTCAATGATATTTGGTATGTGGGTGCATGTCCATAAGGTGGTGTGTTGCATACCATAATGACCTTTGTTGGACCTTGACCTTTGATCTGAAGGTCAAATAATTGTTTTTTAAATAGTATTTTCTTGTTCGGGCCATAACATTTTTTGTCTTTCGAGATAGGTCAATGATATTTGGTATGTGGGTGCATGACCATAAGAGGTGTGTCGCGTACCATAATGACGTTTGTTTGGACCTTGACCTTTGACCTCAAGGTCAAATAATTGTTTCTTTTGAGATAGGTCAATGATATTTGGTATGGGTGCATGACCATAAGGCGTTGTGACGTGTATCATAATGACCTTCCTGGGACATTGACCTTTGACCTCAAGGTCAAATAATTGTTTTTTAAATAGTATTTTCTTGTCTGGACCATAGCATTTTTGTCTTGAGATAGGTCAATGATATTTGGTATGTGGGTGTATGACAATAAGGCGGTGTGTCACGTACCGTAATGACCTTCGTGGGACCTTGTCCTTTGACCTCAAGGTCAAATAATTGTTTCTTTCGAGTTAGGTCAATGATATTTGGTATGTGGGTGCATGTCCATAAGGCGGTGTGTCGTATACCGTAATAACTTTTATTGGACCTTGACCTTTGACCTTAGGGTCAAATAATTGTTTCTTTTGAGATAGGTCAATGATATTTGGTATGGGTGCATGACCATAAGGCGGTGTGACGTGTATCATAATGACCTTCCTGGGACCTTGACCTTTGACCTCAAGGTCAAATAATTGTTTTTTAAATAGTATTTTCTTGTCTGGGCCATAACATTTTTGTCTTGAGATAGGTCAATGATATTTGGTATGTGGGTGTATGACCATAAGGCGGTGTGTCACGTACCGTAATGACCTTCGTTGGACCTTGTCCTTTGACCTCAAGGTCAAATAATTGTTTCTTTCGAGTTAGGTCAATGATATTTGGTATGTGGGTGCATGTCCATAAGGCGGTGTGTCACATACCGTAATGACCTTCGTTGGACCTTGACCTTTGACATGAAGGTCAAATAATTGTTTTTTAAATAGTATTTTCTTGTCCTGGCCATAACATTTTTTGTCTTTCGAGATAGGTCAATGATATTTGGTATGTGGGTGCATGACCATAAGACGGTGTGTTGCGTACCGTAATGACCTTTGTGGGACCTTGACCTTTGACGTCAAGGTCAAATAATGTTTTTTTTAATAGTATTTTGTTGTCCGGGCCATAACATTTTTGTCTTTCGAGATAGGTCAATACTATTTGGTATGTATGTGCATGACCATAGGGCGGTGTGTCGCATACCATAATGACCTTTGTTGGACCTTGACCTTTGACCTCAAGGTCAAATAATTGTTTCTTTCGAGATAGGTCAATGATATTTGGTATGTGGGCGCATGACCATAAGGCGGTGTGTCACGTCCCATAATGACCTTCCTGTGACCTTGTCTTTTGACTTCAAGGTCAAATAATGGTTTTTTAAATAGTATTTTCTTGTCTGGACCATAACATTTTTGTCTTTCGAGATAGGTTGTTGTACAGATGGCTGCATTAAGGGGAGACATACGTTTTAGGTATCTAAAACAGTTCTTCCTAGTTATTTATTGTTCATTTTAAAAAAGGGGGGTCAAATTGGTGGAGTTATGGTGTTTAATGCCACTTTTAACAATATTTCAGTTATATCATGGCTATCTTGTTTTATTGGTGGAGTATACCAAGAAAACCATCGACCTGCCGCAAGTCTGACAAACTTGATCAATAATGTTGTATCGAGCAATAAAGGTGTTTTAATTGCTGATATTTACATACGTACAACTGTGTATATAAATTTAAAGAACATCGCCCATTCCCCCGAGGGAACCCCGGGGTATAGAAATAGGATCTAGCTTCTCGGCTGAGGGGTACAACCCCCCCGAAAAGAGTCAACTAGGTGTGTGACAACTCTGATCAAGAATATAAAGGTCATGTGACATATTACTGTCACTTGGCATCCATTGTCTGTAAACTTTTAGATTTTAATCTTCTCCTCTGAAACTATTTGGCAAATTGAAACCGAACATGGTATGAATGTTCATTGAATGATTTCCTACAAAACTTGTGTTGTTGTTTCAAAGGTTTCAAAGAGGGTGTTTCCATATTATATATGGATTTTAATTATTTATTGTTTATTTAAAAAAAGGGAGGTCAAATTGAGGGAGTTATGGTGTTTAACGCCATTTTTAACTATATTTCAGTTATATCATGGCTATCTTGTTTTATTGGTGGAGTATACTGAGAAAACCACCGACCTGCCGCAAGTCTGACAAACTTTATCCATAATGTATCGAGCAATAAAGGTGTTTTAATTGCTGGTATTTACATACATACAACTGTGTATATAAATTTAAAGAACACCCCCAAGTAAACCACAGAGTATAGAATTAGAAATAAGATCTAGTTTCTCCACTGAGCGGTACAACTGCACCACCCCCCCCCCAAAAAAAAGAGTCATCTAGTTGTGTGACACAAATCAGGTACACAACTCCGATGAATGTAGTAATGGTCATGTGAAGTATTGCTACAACTTGGCATCCGTTGTCCTCTGTAAACGTTCACAATTAAACCTCTTTGAAACCACTGGGATAAATGGAACCAAACTTTTTTTGGAGTACTAATCATAGAATTAAAAAATACATCATTGGTCTAAGAATAGACAGTGCCATCTCTGAATTAAGGATTTCATGGTATCATACCTAGTTCACTCGGATTAAAACCCAATACATCATTTGATTTTAATCTGACTGTAAAAAAAATAAAAAAAAAAATAAAAAATCTATGAGCTGATGAAATTCTTAATTCAAACACAACCACCCTATAACTTATATCAAAAATTCATTTGAGATACAAAGAACAATGAAAATGAAAAAGTACCTCTTGACTGCAGGTTAGATAATCACATTTTGTTAAATTTTGGATAAAATTTATCTTAAATTTATATTTGCTGGAATATGATACATTTCAATATTACAATAGAACAATGTTAATTTTATGTTCAAAACCAAGTTTTTTTATCTAAAAATTAAAATGTGTTGAAAGTTTTGAAATTGGCATTTGTTGGTCCCTTCCAGTCAAGAGTATCTCGGAAACAGTAAAAGATAGCAGAAATTTGTCTACATTAAAGGTGAAGTAAAAAGATGGCACTTCTATTCTTAGGCCATTGATGTATTTTTTAATTCTATGATTAGTTCTCCAAAAAAGTTTGGTTCCATTTAGCCCAGTGGTTTCAGAGAGGTTTAATTGTGAAAGTTTACAGAGGACAACGGATGCCAAGTTGCAGCAATACCTCACATGACCGTTACAACCTTCATCAGAGTTGTGTACCTGATTTGTATCACACAACTGAATGACTTTTTCAGGGAATGAGGGGGGTGGGGGGGTGGAAGAGAGTTACTCTCCCCAAAGGGAGGGTCATCCAGATGTATGACAACTCTGAATGAAGAATATAAATGTTGTGTGACATATTGCTCTCCCTTGGCATCCATTGTCTGTACACTTTTAGATTTTAATCTTCTCCTCTGAAACCACTTGGCAAATTGAAACCGAGCATGGTATGAATGTTCATTGAATGGTTTCCTACAAAACTTGTGTTGTTGTTTCAAAAGAGGGTGTTTCCATATTATATATGGATTTTAATTATGTCTCCCCTTCGAACGAAGGGAGATATATATTGTTTTAGTCTGATTTTCTTCTTCTGCTTCTCAGCGAAGCTTGTCCGGACCATAACCTTTTTGTCTTTCGAGATAGGTCAATGATATTTGGTATGTGGGTGCATGTCCATAAGGTGGTGTGTTGCATACCATAATGACCTTTGTTGGACCTTGACCTTTGATCTGAAGGTCAAATAATTGTTTTTTAAATAGTATTTTCTTGTTCGGGCCATAACATTTTTTGTCTTTCGAGATAGGTCAATGATATTTGGTATGTGGGTGCATGACCATAAGAGGTGTGTCGCGTACCATAATGACGTTTGTTTGGACCTTGACCTTTGACCTCAAGGTCAAATAATTGTTTCTTTTGAGATAGGTCAATGATATTTGGTATGGGTGCATGACCATAAGGCGGTGTGACGTGTATCATAATGACCTTTGTGGGACCTTGACCTTTGACCTCAAGGTCAAGTAATGTTTTTTTTAATAGTATTTTGTTGTCCGGGCCATAACATTTTTGTCTTTCGAGATAGGTCAATACTATTTGGTATGTATGTGCATGACCATAGGGCGGTGTGTCGCATACCATAATGACCTTTGTTGGACCTTGACCTTTGACCTCAAGGTCAAATAATTGTTTCTTTCGAGATAGGTCAATGATATTTGGTATGTGGGCGCATGACCATAAGGCGGTGTGTCACGTCCCATAATGACCTTCCTGTGACCTTGTCTTTTGACTTCAAGGTCAAATAATGGTTTTTTAAATAGTATTTTCTTGTCTGGACCATAACATTTTTGTCTTTCGAGATAGGTTGTTGTACAGATGGCTGCATTAAGGGGAGACATACGTTTTAGGTATCTAAAACAGTTCTTCCTAATTATTTATTGTTCATTTTAAAAAAGGGGGGTCAAATTGGTGGAGTTATGGTGTTTAATGCCACTTTTAACAATATTTCAGTTATATCATGGCTATCTTGTTTTATTGGTGGAGTATACCAAGAAAACCATCGACCTGCCGCAAGTCTGACAAACTTGATCAATAATGTTGTATCGAGCAATAAAGGTGTTTTAATTGCTGATATTTACATACGTACAACTGTGTATATAAATTTAAAGAACATCGCCCATTCCCCCGAGGGAACCCCGGGGTATAGAAATAGGATCTAGCTTCTCGGCTGAGGGGTACAACCCCCCCGAAAAGAGTCAACTAGGTGTGTGACAACTCTGATCAAGAATATAAAGGTCATGTGACATATTACTGTCACTTGGCATCCATTGTCTGTAAACTTTTAGATTTTAATCTTCTCCTCTGAAACTATTTGGCAAATTGAAACCGAACATGGTATGAATGTTCATTGAATGATTTCCTACAAAACTTGTGTTGTTGTTTCAAAGGTTTCAAAGAGGGTGTTTCCATATTATATATGGATTTTAATTATTTATTGTTTATTTAAAAAAAGGGAGGTCAAATTGAGGGAGTTATGGTGTTTAACGCCATTTTTAACTATATTTCAGTTATATCATGGCTATCTTGTTTTATTGGTGGAGTATACTGAGAAAACCACCGACCTGCCGCAAGTCTGACAAACTTTATCCATAATGTATCGAGCAATAAAGGTGTTTTAATTGCTGGTATTTACATACATACAACTGTGTATATAAATTTAAAGAACACCCCCAAGTAAACCACAGAGTATAGAATTAGAAATAAGATCTAGTTTCTCCACTGAGCGGTACAACTGCACCACCCCCCCCCCAAAAAAAAAGAGTCATCTAGTTGTGTGACACAAATCAGGTACACAACTCCGATGAATGTAGTAATGGTCATGTGAAGTATTGCTACAACTTGGCATCCGTTGTCCTCTGTAAACGTTCACAATTAAACCTCTTTGAAACCACTGGGATAAATGGAACCAAACTTTTTTTGGAGTACTAATCATAGAATTAAAAAATACATCATTGGTCTAAGAATAGACAGTGCCATCTCTGAATTAAGGATTTCATGGTATCATACCTAGTTCACTCGGATTAAAACCCAATACATCATTTGATTTTAATCTGACTGTAAAAAAAATAAAAAAAAAAATAAAAAATCTATGAGCTGATGAAATTCTTAATTCAAACACAACCACCCTATAACTTATATCAAAAATTCATTTGAGATACAAAGAACAATGAAAATGAAAAAGTACCTCTTGACTGCAGGTTAGATAATCACATTTTGTTAAATTTTGGATAAAATTTATCTTAAATTTATATTTGCTGGAATATGATACATTTCAATATTACAATAGAACAATGTTAATTTTATGTTCAAAACCAAGTTTTTTTATCTAAAAATTAAAATGTGTTGAAAGTTTTGAAATTGGCATTTGTTGGTCCCTTCCAGTCAAGAGTATCTCGGAAACAGTAAAAGATAGCAGAAATTTGTCTACATTAAAGGTGAAGTAAAAAGATGGCACTTCTATTCTTAGGCCATTGATGTATTTTTTAATTCTATGATTAGTTCTCCAAAAAAGTTTGGTTCCATTTAGCCCAGTGGTTTCAGAGAGGTTTAATTGTGAAAGTTTACAGAGGACAACGGATGCCAAGTTGCAGCAATACCTCACATGACCGTTACAACCTTCATCAGAGTTGTGTACCTGATTTGTATCACACAACTGAATGACTTTTTCAGGGAATGAGGGGGGTGGGGGGGTGGAAGAGAGTTACTCTCCCCAAAGGGAGGGTCATCCAGATGTATGACAACTCTGAATGAAGAATATAAATGTTGTGTGACATATTGCTCTCCCTTGGCATCCGTTGTCTGTACACTTTTAGATTTTAATCTTCTCCTCTGAAACCACTTGGCAAATTGAAACCGAGCATGGTATGAATGTTCATTGAATGGTTTCCTACAAAACTTGTGTTGTTGTTTCAAAAGAGGGTGTTTCCATATTATATATGGATTTTAATTATGTCTCCCCTTCGAACGAAGGGAGATATATATTGTTTTAGTCTGATTTTCTTCTTCCGCTTCTGCTTCTCGGCGAAGCTTGTCCGGACCATAACCTTTTTGTCTTTCGAGATAGGTCAATGATATTTGGTATGTGGGTGCATGTCCATAAGGTGGTGTGTTGCATACCATAATGACCTTTGTTGGACCTTGACCTTTGATCTGAAGGTCAAATAATTGTTTTTTAAATAGTATTTTCTTGTTCGGGCCATAACATTTTTTGTCTTTCGAGATAGGTCAATGATATTTGGTATGTGGGTGCATGACCATAAGAGGTGTGTCGCGTACCATAATGACGTTTGTTTGGACCTTGACCTTTGACCTCAAGGTCAAATAATTGTTTCTTTTGAGATAGGTCAATGATATTTGGTATGGGTGCATGACCATAAGGCGGTGTGACGTGTATCATAATGACCTTCCTGGGACATTGACCTTTGACCTCAAGGTCAAATAATTGTTTTTTAAATAGTATTTTCTTGTCTGGACCATAGCATTTTTGTCTTGAGATAGGTCAATGATATTTGGTATGTGGGTGTATGACAATAAGGCGGTGTGTCACGTACCGTAATGACCTTCGTGTGACCTTGTCCTTTGACCTCAATGTCAAAAAATTGTTTCTTTCGAGTTAGGTCAATGATATTTGGTATGTGGGTGCATGTCCATAAGGCGGTGTGTCGCATACCGTAATGACCTTCGTTGGACCTTGACCTTTGACATGAAGGTCAAATAATTGTTTTTTAAATAGTATTTTCTTGTCCTGGCCATAACATTTTTTGTCTTTCGAGATAGGTCAATGATATTTGGTATGTGGGTGCATGACCATAAGACGGTGTGTTGCGTACCGTAATGACCTTTGTGGGACCTTGACCTTTGACGTCAAGGTCAAATAATGTTTTTTTTAATAGTATTTGTTGTCCGGGCCATAACATTTTTGTCTTTCGAGATAGGTCAATACTATTTGGTATGTATGTGCATGACCATAGGGCAGTGTGTCGCATACCATAATGACCTTTGTTGGACCTTGACCTTTGACCTCAAGGTCAAATAATTGTTTCTTTCGAGATAGGTCAATGATATTTGGTATGTGGGCGCATGACCATAAGGCGGTGTGTCACGTCCCATAATGACCTTCCTGTGACCTTGTCTTTTGACTTCAAGGTCAAATAATGGTTTTTTAAATAGTATTTTCTTGTCTGGACCATAACATTTTTGTCTTTCGAGATAGGTTGTTGTACAGATGGCTGCATTAAGGGGAGACATACGTTTTAGGTATCTAAAACAGTTCTTCCTAGTTATTTATTGTTCATTTTAAAAAAGGGGGGTCAAATTGGTGGAGTTATGGTGTTTAATGCCACTTTTAACAATATTTCAGTTATATCATGGCTATCTTGTTTTATTGGTGGAGTATACCAAGAAAACCATCGACCTGCCGCAAGTCTGACAAACTTGATCAATAATGTTGTATCGAGCAATAAAGGTGTTTTAATTGCTGATATTTACATACGTACAACTGTGTATATAAATTTAAAGAACATCGCCCATTCCCCCGAGGGAACCCCGGGGTATAGAAATAGGATCTAGCTTCTCGGCTGAGGGGTACAACCCCCCCGAAAAGAGTCAACTAGGTGTGTGACAACTCTGATCAAGAATATAAAGGTCATGTGACATATTACTGTCACTTGGCATCCATTGTCTGTAAACTTTTAGATTTTAATCTTCTCCTCTGAAACTATTTGGCAAATTGAAACCGAACATGGTATGAATGTTCATTGAATGATTTCCTACAAAACTTGTGTTGTTGTTTCAAAGGTTTCAAAGAGGGTGTTTCCATATTATATATGGATTTTAATTATTTATTGTTTATTTAAAAAAAGGGAGGTCAAATTGAGGGAGTTATGGTGTTTAACGCCATTTTTAACTATATTTCAGTTATATCATGGCTATCTTGTTTTATTGGTGGAGTATACTGAGAAAACCACCGACCTGCCGCAAGTCTGACAAACTTTATCCATAATGTATCGAGCAATAAAGGTGTTTTAATTGCTGGTATTTACATACATACAACTGTGTATATAAATTTAAAGAACACCCCCAAGTAAACCACAGAGTATAGAATTAGAAATAAGATCTAGTTTCTCCACTGAGCGGTACAACTGCACCCCCCCCCCCCCCCTAAAAAAAGAGTCATCTAGTTGTGTGACACAAATCAGGTACACAACTCCGATGAATGTAGTAATGGTCATGTGAAGTATTGCTACAACTTGGCATCCGTTGTCCTCTGTAAACGTTCACAATTAAACCTCTTTGAAACCACTGGGATAAATGGAACCAAACTTTTTTTGGAGTACTAATCATAGAATTAAAAAATACATCATTGGTCTAAGAATAGACAGTGCCATCTCTGAATTAAGGATTTCATGGTATCATACCTAGTTCACTCGGATTAAAACCCAATATATCATTTGATTTTAATCTGACTGTAAAAAAATAAAAAAAAAAAATAAAAAATCTATGAGCTGATGAAATTCTTAATTCAAACACAACCACCCTATAACTTATATCAAAAATTCATTTGAGATACAAAGAACAATGAAAATGAAAAAGTACCTCTTGACTGGAGGTTAGATAATCACATTTTGTTAAATTTTGGATAAAATTTATCTTAAATTTATATTTGCTGGAATATGATACATTTCAATATTACAATAGAACAATGTTAATTTTATGTTCAAAACCAAGTTTTTTTATCTAAAAATTAAAATGTGTTGAAAGTTTTGAAATTGGCATTTGTTGGTCCCTTCCAGTCAAGAGTATCTCGGAAACAGTAAAAGATAGCAGAAATTTGTCTACATTAAAGGTGAAGTAAAAAGATGGCACTTCTATTCTTAGGCCATTGATGTATTTTTTAATTCTATGATTAGTTCTCCAAAAAAGTTTGGTTCCATTTAGCCCAGTGGTTTCAGAGAGGTTTAATTGTGAAAGTTTACAGAGGACAACGGATGCCAAGTTGCAGCAATACCTCACATGACCGTTACAACCTTCATCAGAGTTGTGTACCTGATTTGTATCACACAACTGAATGACTTTTTCAGGGAATGAGGGGGGGGGGGGTGGAAGAGAGTTACTCTCCCCAAAGGGAGGGTCATCCAGATGTATGACAACTCTGAATGAAGAATATAAATGTTGTGTGACATATTGCTCTCCCTTGGCATCCGTTGTCTGTACACTTTTAGATTTTAATCTTCTCCTCTGAAACCACTTGGCAAATTGAAACCGAGCATGGTATGAATGTTCATTGAATGGTTTCCTACAAAACTTGTGTTGTTGTTTCAAAAGAGGGTGTTTCCATATTATATATGGATTTTAATTATGTCTCCCCTTCGAACGAAGGGAGATATATATTGTTTTAGTCTGATTTTCTTCTTCTGCTTCTCAGCGAAGCTTGTCCGGACCATAACCTTTTTGTCTTTCGAGATAGGTCAATGATATTTGGTATGTGGGTGCATGTCCATAAGGTGGTGTGTTGCATACCATAATGACCTTTGTTGGACCTTGACCTTTGATCTGAAGGTCAAATAATTGTTTTTTAAATAGTATTTTCTTGTTCGGGCCATAACATTTTTTGTCTTTCGAGATAGGTCAATGATATTTGGTATGTGGGTGCATGACCATAAGAGGTGTGTCGCGTACCATAATGACGTTTGTTTGGACCTTTGACCTCAAGGTCAAATAATTGTTTCTTTTGAGATAGGTCAATGATATTTGGTATGGGTGCATGACCATAAGGCGGTGTGACGTGTATCATAATGACCTTCCTGGGACCTTGACCTTTGACCTCAAGGTCAAATAATGTTTTTTTTAATAGTATTTTGTTGTCCGGGCCATAACATTTTTGTCTTTCGAGATAGGTCAATACTATTTGGTATGTATGTGCATGACCATAGGGCGGTGTGTCGCATACCATAATGACCTTTGTTGGACCTTGACCTTTGACCTCAAGGTCAAATAATTGTTTCTTTCGAGATAGGTCAATGATATTTGGTATGTGGGCGCATGACCATAAGGCGGTGTGTCACGTCCCATAATGACCTTCCTGTGACCTTGACTTTTGACTTCAAGGTCAAATAATGGTTTTTTAAATAGTATTTTCTTGTCTGGACCATAACATTTTTGTCTTTCGAGATAGGTTGTTGTACAGATGGCTGCATTAAGGGGAGACATACGTTTTAGGTATCTAAAACAGTTCTTCCTAGTTATTTATTGTTCATTTTAAAAAAGGGGGGTCAAATTGGTGGAGTTATGGTGTTTAATGCCACTTTTAACAATATTTCAGTTATATCATGGCTATCTTGTTTTATTGGTGGAGTATACCAAGAAAACCATCGACCTGCCGCAAGTCTGACAAACTTGATCAATAATGTTGTATCGAGCAATAAAGGTGTTTTAATTGCTGATATTTACATACGTACAACTGTGTATATAAATTTAAAGAACATCGCCCATTCCCCCGAGGGAACCCCGGGGTATAGAAATAGGATCTAGCTTCTCGGCTGAGGGGTACAACCCCCCCGAAAAGAGTCAACTAGGTGTCTGACAACTCTGATCAAGAATATAAAGGTCATGTGACATATTACTGTCACTTGGCATCCATTGTCTGTAAACTTTTAGATTTTAATCTTCTCCTCTGAAACTATTTGGCAAATTGAAACCGAACATGGTATGAATGTTCATTGAATGATTTCCTACAAAACTTGTGTTGTTGTTTCAAAGGTTTCAAAGAGGGTGTTTCCATATTATATATGGATTTTAATTATTTATTGTTTATTTAAAAAAAAGGGAGGTCAAATTGAGGGAGTTGTGGTGTTTAACGCCATTTTTAACTATATTTCAGTTATATCATGCTATCTTGTTTTATTGGTGGAGTATACTGAGAAAACCACCGACCTGCTGCAAGTCTGACAAACTTTATCGATAATGTATCGAGCAATAAAGGTGTTTTAATTGCTGGTATTTACATACATACAACTGTGTATATAAATTTAAAGAACACCCCCCAAGTAAACCACAGAGTATAGAATTAGAAATAAGATCTAGTTTCTCCACTGAGCGGTACAACTGCACCCCCCCCCCCCCCCCCCCCCCAAAAAAAAAGAGTCATCTAGTTGTGTGACACAAATCAGTAGACAACTCCGATGAATGTAGTAATGGTCATGTGAAGTATTGCTACAACTTTGCATCCGTTGTCCTCTGTAAACGTTCACAATTAAACCCTCTTTGAAACCACTGGGATAAATGGAACCAAACTTTTTTTGGAGTACTTATCATAGAATTAAAAAATACATCATTGGTCTAAGAATAGACAGTGCCATCTCTGAATTAAGGATTTCATGGTATCATACCTAGTTCACTCGGATTAAAACCCAATATATCATTTGATTTTAATCTGACTGTAAAAAAATAAAAATAAAAAAATAAAAAAATCTATGAGCTGATGAAATTCTTAATTCAAACACAACCACCCTATAACTTATATCAAAAATTCATTTGAGATACAAAGAACAATGAAAATGAAAAAGTACCTCTTGACTGCAGGCTAGATAATCACATTTTGTTAAATTTTGGATAAAATTTATCTTAAATTTATATTTGCTGGAATATGATACATTTCAATATTACAATAGAACAATGTTAATTTTATGTTCAAAACCAAATTTTTTTATCTAAAAATTAAAATGTGTTAAAAGTTTTGAAATTAGCATTTGTTGGTCCCTTCCTGCTCAGTCAAGAGTATCTCGGAAACAGTAAAAGATAGCGGAAATTTGTCTACATTAAAGGTGAAGTAAAAAGATGGCACTTCTATTCTTAGGCCATTGATGTATTTTTTAATTCTATGATTAGTTCTCCAAAAAAAGTTTGGTTCCATTTAGCCCAGTGGTTTCAGAGAGGTTTAATTGTGAAAGTTTACAGAGGACAACGGATGCCAAGTTGCAGCAATACCTCACATGACCGTTGCAACCTTCATCAGAGTTGTGTACCTGATTTGTATCGCACAGCTGAATGACTTTTTCAGGGAATGGGGGGGTGGGGGTGGAAGAGAGTTACTCTCCCCAAAGGGAGGGTCATCCAGGTGTATGACAACTCTGAATGAAGAATATAAATGTTGTGTGACATATTGCTCTCCCTTGGCATCCGTTGTCTGTACACTTTTAGATTTTAATCTTCTCCTCTGAAACCACTTGGCAAATTGAAACCGAGCATGGTATGAATGTTCATTGAATGGTTTCCTACAAAAATTGTGTTGTTGTTTCAAAAGAGGGTGTTTCCATATTATATATGGATTTTAATTATGTCTCCCCTTCGAACGAAGGGAGATATATATTGTTTTAGTCTGATTTTCTTCTTCCGCTTCTGCTTCTCAGCGAAGCTTGTCCGGACCATAACTTTTTTGTCTTTTGAGATAGGTCAATGATATTTGGTATGTGGGTGCATGTCCATAAGGTGGTGTGTTGCATACCATAATGACCTTTGTTGGACTTTGACCTGAAGGTCAAATAATTGTTTTTTAAATAGTATTTTCTTGTTCGGGCCATAACATTTTTTGTCTTTCGCGATAGGTCAATGATATTTGGTATGTGGGTGCATGACCATAAGAGGTGTGTTGCGTACCATAATGACGTTTGTTTGGACCTTGACCTTTGATCTCAAGGACAAATAATTGTTTCTTTCGAGATAGGTCAATGATATTTGGTATGGGTGCATGACCATAAGACGGTGTGTCACGTACCGTAATGACCTTTGTGGGACCTTGACCTTTGACCTCAAGGTCAAATAATGTTTTTTTTTATAGTATTTTGTTGTCCGGGCCATAACATTTTTGTCTTTCGAGATAGGTCAATGATATTTGGTGTGTATGTGCATGACCATAGGGCGGTGTGTCGCATACCATAATGACCTTTGACCTCAAGGTCAAATAATTGTTTCTTTCGAGATAGGTCAATGATATTTGGTATGTGGGCGCATGACCATAAGGCGGTGTGTCACGTACCATAATGACCTTCCTGTGACCTTGACTTTTGACTTCAAGGTCAAATAATGGTTTTTTAAATAGTATTTTCTTGTCTGGACCATAACATTTTTGTCTTTCGAGATAGGTTGTTGTACAGATGGCCGCATTAAGGGGAGACATACGTTTTAGGTATCTAAAACAGTTCTTCCTAGTTATTTATTGTTCATTTTAAAAAAGGGGGGTCAAATTGGTGGAGTTATGGTGTTTAATGCCACTTTTAACAATATTTCAGTTATATCATGGCTATCTTGTTTTATTGGTGGAGTATACCAAGAAAACCATCGACCTGCCGCAAGTCTGACAAACTTGATCAATAATGTTGTATCGAGCAATAAAGGTGTTTTAATTGCTGATATTTACATACGTACAACTGTGTATATAAATTTAAAGAACATCCCCCATTCCCCCGGGGTATAGAAGTAGGATCTAGCTTCTCGGCTGAGGTGTACAACCCCCCGAAAAGAGAGTCAACTAGGTGTGTGATAACTCTGATCAAGAATATAAAGGTCATGTGACATATTACTGTCACTTGGCATCCATTGTCTAAACTTTTAGATTTTAATCTTCTCCTCTGAAACTATTTGGCAAATTGAAACCGAACATGGTATGAATGTTCATTGAATGATTTCCTACAAAACTTGTGTTGTTGTTTCAAAGGTTTCAAAGAGGGTGTTTCCATATTATATATGGATTTTAATTATTTATTGTTTATTTAAAAAAAGGGAGGTCAAATTGAGGGAGTTATGGTGTTTAATGCCATTTTTAACTATATTTCAGTTATATCATGGCTATCTTGTTTTATTGGTGGAGTATACTGAGAAAACCACCGACCTGCCGCAAGTCTGACAAACTTTATCCATAATGTATCGAGCAGTAAAGGTGTTTTAATTGCTGGTATTTACATACATACAACTGTGTATATAAATTTAAAGATAACACCCCCAAGTAAACCACAGAGTATAGAATTAGAAATAAGATCTAGTTTCTCCACTGAGCGGTACAACTGCCCCCCCCCCCCCCCCCCCCCCCAAAAAAGAGTCATCTAGTTTGACACAAATCAGGTACACAACTCCGATGAATGTAGTAATGGTCATGTGAAGTATTGCTCTAACTTGGCATCCGTTGTCCTCTGTAAACGTTCACAATTAAACCTCTTTGAAACCACTGGGATAAATGGAACCAAACTTTTTTTGGAGTACTAATCATAGAATTAAAAAATACATCATTGTTCTAAGAATAGACAGTGCCATCTCTGAATTAAGGATTTCATGGTATCATACCTAGTTCACTTGGATTAAAACCCAATATATCATTTGATTTTAATCTGACTGTAAAAAAAATCCAAAAAAAAGAAAAAAAAAAATCTATGAGCTGATGAAATTCTTAATTCAAACACAACCACCCTATAACTTATATCAAAAATTCATTTGAGATACAAAGAACAATGTAAATGAAAAAGTACCTCTTGACTGCAGGCTAGATAATCACATTTTGTTAAATTTTGGATAAAATTTATCTTAAATTTATATTTGCTGGAATATGATACATTTCAATATTACAATAGAACAATGTTAATTTTATGTTCAAAACCAATTTTTTTTATCTAAAAATTAAAATGTGTTGAAAGTTTTGAAATTAGCATTTGTTGGTCCCTTCCAGTCAAGAGTATCTCGGAAACAGTAAAACATAGCGGAAATTTGTCTACATTAAAGGTGAAGTAAAAAGATGGCACTTCTATTCTTAGGCCATTGATGTATTTTTTAATTTTATGATTAGTTCTCCAAAAAAAGTTTGGTTCCATTTATCCCAGTGGTTTCAGAGAGGTTTAATTGTGAAAGTTTACAGAGGACAATGGATGCCAAGTTGCTGCAATACCTCACATGACCGTTACAACCTTCATCAGAGTTGTGTACCTGATTTGTATCACACAACTGAATGACTTTTTCAGGGAATGAGGGAGGGGGGGGGGGGGGTGGAAGAGAGTTACTCTCCCCAAAGGGAGGGTCATCCAGGTGTATGACAACTCTGAATGAAGAATATAAATGTTGTGTGACATATTGCTCTCCCTTGGCATCCGTTGTCTGTACACTTTTAGATTTTAATCTTCTCCTCTGAAACCGAGCATGGTATGAATGTTCATTGAATGGTTTCCTACAAAACTTGTGTTGTTGTTTCAAAAGAGGGTGTTTCCATATTATATATGGATTTTAATTATGTCTCCCCTTCGAACGAAGGTAGATATATATTGTTTTAGTCTGATTTTCTTCTTCCGCTTCTGCTTCTCAGCGAAGCTTGTCCGGACCACAACCTTTTTGTCTTTCGAGATAGGTCAATGATATTTGGTATGTGGGTGCATGTCCATAAGGTGGTGTGTTGCATGACCATAAGGCGGTTTGTCGTGTACCGTAATAACCTTCGTGGTACCATGACCTTTGACCTGAAGGTCAAATAATTGTTTTTTAAATAGTATTTTCTTGTCCGGGGCATACCATTTTTTGTCTTTCGAGATAGGTCAAAGATATTTGGTATGTGGGTGCATGACCATAAGGCGGTTTGTCACATACCATAATGACCTTTATTGGACCTTGACCTTTGACCTCAAGGTCAAATAATTGTTTCTTTCGAGATAGGTCAATGATATTTCGTATGTGGGTGCATGACCATAAGGCAGTGTGTCTTGTACCATAATGACCTACTTGGGACCTTGACATTTGACCTGAAGGTCAAATAATTGTTTTTTAAATAGTAATTTCTTGTCTGGAACATAACATAAAATAGTAATTTCTTGTCTGGACCATAACATTTTTGTCTTTCGAGATAAGTCAATGATATTTGGTATGTGGCTGCATGACCATAAGACGGTGTGTCGCGTACCGTAATGACCTTCATGGGACCTTGACCTTTGACCTCAAGGAAATAATGAAACCACTTGGCAAATTGAAATCGAACATGGTATGAATGTTCATTGATTGGTTTCCTACAAAACTTGTGTTATAAAGAGGGTGTTTCCATATTGTATATGGATTTTAATTATTTATTGTTCATTTAGAAAAGGGGGGCAGGCCTCTACATTAACATATTTTTCAACTTGTCCCTTCGGACAACTAACTAAAAAAAGTACTTGTCCGACTCAATCTTTTAGTTGTCCGAAAAAATTAATAAAAATTACAAAAACTAGAGAATAATTATCCAGGGCTCCCACTACTTTCAAATTAGAGGGAGAAGTGACTTTTCTTTCAGAGAGCTCACAGGGAGAAGTGGGAGACAACAGAGAGAAGTGGGGAGACTTCTGGGAGAAGTCAATTGCGATTAATCGAAACATTGTTTCGCTACCCCTCTGACATTACCCTGCCCAAATTTAGTAAATAGTTAAAGCTGCCTGAACTGATTTGTTCTGGGTTTTTTTTTATTCAAAACTACCTGAAGGACATATATTCAATGTCACATTTTTATTTCTGTCTACCTTGATTGGAGTCTTGCATACCAGTGATTTTTATATGCCCCCTCCCCCCCCCCCCTTTCCTTTTGAAATATTACTGTGTTGTGATCCAATACCACACAAATTGTAATAACTCATATTTGTGTTATATAAATCCTTTTTTCTGGTAGAAAAATATATATCTAGATACTATATATACCAGTTTCTAGGTATATTTTTTTACCAGAAACAAGTGCCTGTGATATTAATAAAGCAAAGTATTTTATTTAAATTCACAGAAATAAAAATTTTAGTGGATCTTTTCAACAAGATCAGGAAAAAGCTTGTAATATTTGTCCATTTCAAAGGTTTCAATATTTCCCAAAAGCCTAAATCAAGTCCTCTATGGTATTTTGCACAAAAGACGAGTTTAAATTTGGTGCCAAATTGATATCCGATAATTTTTACGTGTCCGTTCCGGAGTTATTCTTGTTCTTATATTTCAAATATTGATATTTCTGTTCATTAAAGCGTTTCTGAGATTGCGACTTTAATTTAGTCAATGTCCTTGAACTTCATCAAAGCATGGAGGAACGATAAATGATATCAATAAAAGAGTTTTTATCTGGCGTTTCACTTTAGTTTTAATCAAAATAAATTATGGACAAATTGGAGATGAAACAGGACTCTTTAATACAAACCCAGTATTTTATACCAGTGGAAATAGATATGTCCGTCGTACCGGCACGTTTGGGAATCTCTGATTTTTTCACTTGTCCCATCGGACAACCGTAATACAAGATCTATTTGTCCGATGTCAGTTTTCACTGCTATCGGACAAACATTAAACCGAACATGGTATGAATGTTCATCGAATGGTTTCCTACAAATCTTGCATTGTTGATTAAAGGTACACAAGAGCTTCAAAAGTTTCAAAGATTATCCATATTATATATGGGTTTTAATTATTTATTGTTCATTTGCTTTTTTTTTTAAAGGGGTGGGTCAAAACAGGGGGGAATTACCACTTTTAACAATATTTCAGTTATACTATGACGATCTGTTTTATTGGAGGAGTAAACCGAGAAAACCACCGACCTGCCGAAAGTCTCAGACAAACTTTATCCCATAATGTTGGATCGAGCAATAAAGGTGTTTTAATTGCTGATATTAACATAAATTTCAATAACATAACCCCGATAGTATCCCGGGGTATAGAAATAGGATCTAGTTTCTCCCCTGTGGGGTACAACTCCTCCAAAAGGGGAGTGGGCCTTTTGTCACGCGTATCCTATGTTGTAGGGTGTTTTAATTAAGGATTTCATGGTATCATACTAAGTTCACTTGAATTAAAATCCGATATATCATTTGATTTTAATCTGACTGTAAAAAATATAAAAAAAATTAAAAAAAAATCTATGAGCTGATGAAATTCTTAATTCAAACACCCTACAACATCAGTAGAAATATAAAGTACCTCTTGACTGCAGGCTAGATACTGTTTCTTGCTCATTTTAGGATAAGAATTATGTTTATTATTGAAGACCCTATTGTGACTGTCAAATGTAGAACAGCAATAAAAGAGCTCTTCCTTTACTTTAATTTGTGTCTGAAGTGTAAAGTGGGCTAGCTTCATGTCCATTTACATTCATATCCTTTCTTACTAATATGTATCCTAGAAGGGAGACATGAAATATTCACAAATTGAGAAGCCATGACAAAGACATATTTAAAGAAGTACAATATTTGTAGTAGTATCATGATATCTGTGAAACAAATTGTGCACAATAAATACTGCATAAGATGGACTGGGCTGTGATAAAAAAGAATTGGATGTTACTGGATTTTGTTGGCAATACACTAATTCTAGATCTTAGTATATCACCCGAAAAAAATAGGACCCAAGCAAACAACCTATGGAGCCTAGATTGACTCATTTTATGAGTGTCTGGTTAGAGATTGGATGAGATACATGAAGGATACGAGATGTTCAGGGTTGTGAAATAATGTGGTGTTTTTGGATTTGTGCAGAGATCACAAAGGAGACAGTCAGAGAGAACAAGAATGGTTGTGAGGCGATACCTTAATGGACCCTTCAATACAGCCTATGGGGAAGGTGTTTGTCTGTGATGTTCAGGAAGAACTTTCCCCCTAACCAACAATCGCAACAAATCAAACCTCGCATTTCATTTTTCTATTTTGGAAACTCGTACATTTCAGCAATTTCCCAGCTATATCATACCACTTTCAACAATATTTCAGTGATATTGTGGCAGTCAGATTTATTGGGGTAGGAAACGACCGACCTGTCGCAAGTCACTGACAAACTTTATCACATAATGTTGTACACCTCATCCTGATCAAGATTCAAACACGCATCAGTTGCGATAGGCACTGATTGCATAGGTAGTAAATCAAACTACCATACGATCACGGCCAAGACGGCCCCAAAAGTTTTGTAGAATTAGTGATTATTTTACAGCTATATCATGGCAAGGTTTAGAGAGTGCATGATTTTGATACCCCCACTCGCAGAGTGGTTGGTATACTGGAATACCCTTGTCCGTCCGTCTGTTCGTCCGTCCCTAAACCTTGTGTACGTAACTAGTCATTTGTCTTTTGTTGGATTTTATTCATATTTGGTATCTTGGTTGGCCATGATCTGAGCATGTGCATATTATACCAATTTCACGGATGGTTGATTT
The DNA here is from genome assembly GCA_963680875.1 of Bathymodiolus brooksi. Lineage (NCBI taxonomy): Eukaryota > Metazoa > Mollusca > Bivalvia > Mytilida > Modiolidae > Bathymodiolus > Bathymodiolus brooksi. The sequence goes on from OY804587.1 coordinate 74,102,241, forward strand.
TTGCGAGAGTTATAGCCCTTTTCATATTTGTTTGACCATATGTCCGTCCGCACATCTTGTGTACGCAACTAGTCTTTTGTTTGATTTTATTCATATTTGGTATCTTGGTTGACCATGATGTGAGCATGCGCATAGTATACCGATTTCACGGATGGTTGATTTTTGCGAGAGTTATAGCCCTTTTCATGTTTGTTGGACCATATGTCCGTTCGCACATCTTGTGTACGCAACTAGTCATTTGTCTCATTTTATTCATATTTGGTATCTTGATTGGCTATGATCTCAGCATGTGCATATTATGCCGATTTCACGGATGGTTGATTTTTGCGAGAGTTATAGCCCTTTTCATTTTGTTTGACCATACGTCCGTCCGCACATCTTGTGTACGCAACTAGTCATTTGTCTTTTGTTGGATTTTATTCATATTTGGTATCTTGGTTGGCCATGATCTGAACATGCACATATACCGATTTCACGGATAGTTGATTTTTGCGAGAGTTATAGCCCTTTTCATGTTTATTTGACCATATGTCCGTTCGCACATCTTGTGTACGTAACTAGTCATTTGTCTTTTGTTGGATTTTATTCATATTTGGTATCTTGGTTGGCCATGATCTGAGCAGGCGCATATTATACCGATTTCACAGATGGTTGATTTTTGTGAGAGTTATAGCCCTTTTCATGTTTGTTTGACCATACGTCCGTCCGCACATCTTGTGTACGCAACTAGTCACTTGTCTTTTGTCACATTTTATTCATATTTGGTATCTTGGTTGGCCATGATCTGAGCATGCTCATATATTACCGATTTCACGGATGGTTGATTTTTGCGAGAGTTATAGCCCTTTTCATGTTTGTTTGACAATACGTCCGTCCGCACATCTTGTGTATGCAACTAGTCTTTTGTCGCATTTTATTCATATTTGGTATCTTGGTTGGCCATGATCTGAGCATGCGCATATTATACCAATTTCACGGATGGTTGATTTTTGCGAGAGTTAAAGCCCTTTTCATGTTTGTTTGACCATACGTCCGTCTGCACATCTTGTGTACGCAACTAGTCATTTGTCTTTTGTTGGATTTTATTCATATTTGGTATCTTGGTTGGCCATGATCTGAACGTGCACATATACCGATTTCACGGATAGTTGATTTTTGCGAGAGTTATAGCCCTTTTCATGTTTATTTGACCATATGTCCGTTCGCACATCTTGTGTACGCAACTAGTCATTTGTCTTTTGTCGCATTTTATTCATATTTGGTATCATGGTTGGCCATGATCTGAGCATGCACAAATTATACCGATTTCACAGATGGTTGATTTTTGCAAGAGTTATAGCCCTTTTCATGTTTGTTTGACCATATGTCCGTCCGCACATCTTGTGTACGCAACTAGTCATTTGTCTTTTGTTGAATTTTATTTATATTTGGTATCTTGGTTGGCCATGATCTGAGCATGCGCATATTATACCGATTTCAAGGATGGTTGATTTTTGCGCCAACTGCCCTAGGAGGATTCCAACACTCTTTACACTCCTTTATGCCTCTTCACCACGTTAAGTTCCACTATAATCTAATACTTTACTACACATCAACTTTATATAGAGCGAGTAGGGGTATCACAGCACGACAACGCGTAGTTTCATTTTTCCAGCTCTATCATGGCACAAATTTTGAACAGTAAGTGATTATTTGCCAGCAATTCTCCAGTTTTTGTTGAGTGGGTGATTATTATCAATGCCAAATGAGCAATATTTCAGCTATATCATGACGAAAGTTTTCTAGAGCGAGTGATTATTTTCCAGCGATATCATGGCAAGAACAAGTTGTATTTGATGAGATGATTTCCACTTTGTACTAGACCATTTGAACACACTTAGTTGAAATTTTATAGTGCTAGACATGTCCATCAATCTTTTCTCTTTATCCTGTGGTTCTGCATGCTTATGGAAGAAGCATCAAATACAAATTTTTATTTTTATAGTCTTTATTTTGACACGACCAGGGATTGAATGTACCATCTACCGCACCTAAGACAACCAATCTATCCATTACACCACCTGTGCGGTTCAGTTTCTGTGGAAACATGTTTTGGTTGTTGTTCTTCATCTTTCAGTCTCCGCACAAATATATTATTTGGTTTTTCATCTGCAATGTGATTTATTATAGTTTAATGATTATGACTGAAGTAGAGATTTTTCATTGTTCAGCAAGGTGGGTGGCCTTTGGTTAATAGATAAATTAATTAGTTCAATGATCTCAGCTATTCTTACCTAATCACCTTATCCTGCAATCACTTTACTAACAATAGAGAGAGGAATAATGGGTTGTTTTTGTCCAAAGCACTTTTGGCTTCTTTTTAGGGAGGGGGGTGGGTGGTGTTAAAACATTTTGAAAAATGGACTTATTTTTAAGTAAATAGTTTAACTTCCCAATATTCTTCTTTAATGCACAAGAGTAGCTGAAATGATTGACCGAGAAATTTGGATGACTATTCAAAATTAATGAACCAATGAAATTTCTCGTTTTCCTTAATGTCATACTCAATGACTATCAAATTTGATTTTTTGTTTAATTTACCATTTTGACTTTTTTTTTTGGCAGATGTATTCAAAATTTTCCATTTCCCCTTTTTTATTACAATAATGGTGTGTTTGCCTTGAGTGAAGTAGATTGTGGGTTCAAACAAAGATTGCCTCAAACCAAAGACCACAAACAAGTGGTATTTGTTACTTCTCCGCTAAGTAAATGGCATTTTAGGAGAAAGAGCAAAGACTGGTTCGTTCGGAATCAGGATGATGTGTCAGAGTGAAGCAACAGTCTACCCACGGACTGTATTTTGTTTTAGCACTATACAAATTCAACTAAGCATGTTGGTCTAGTACAAAGCAGACATCATTGTATTCTCATTGAATGTAGCTTGCTCATTTGGCATTAAGCAATCACTCGCTCACTCACTCTAACAATAGTTTCTGTAATAGAATATTAAAATGTGAAATCTTCTTTTGTTGTGGTATTGTATTTTGGTGAGGGGAGGGTTACTTCTTAGGTATCAGGGACATACACTTTCCTTGTACTATGTATTGGAGAGCCATGTTGAGTATTTGTCCTGACTATTCTTGTTGTTCTCTCTGACTGTTTTCTTTGTGATCTCTTCATAAATCCAAAGACACCACATACCACAACCCTGAACATCTCGCACCCTTCATGTATCTCATCCAATCTCTGTAACCAGACATTCTCATAAAATGAGCCAATCTAGGCATGTTGGTTGTTTGCTTGGGTCCTTTTTTTGGGTGATATACTAAAATCTAGAATTAGTGTATTGTCGATAAACATCCAATTCGTTTTGATCACAGCTCAGTCCATCTTATGCAGTATATATTGTGCACAATTTGTTTCACAGATATCGTGATACTACTACAAATATTGTACTTTTTTAAAATATATCTTTGTCATGGCTTCTCAATTTGTGAATATTTCATGTCTCCCTTCTAGGATACATATTAGTAAGAAAGGATATGAATGTAAATGGACATGAAGCTAGCCCACTTTACACTTCAGACACAAATTAAAGTAAAGGAAGAGCTCTGTTATTGCTGTTCTACATTTGATAGTTACAATAGGGTCTTCAACAAAGAGCATGACTCATACCCCTAATATATGTGTGAAGCGGCCCCTAGCAGTTGAGTGGTGCTCATAGCGTTTTCGCTATACATTGTGGCTGTCATCGCAACACGATGCTGTCATTATGGAGACGATTTAGACAATCTGGCAACACTAGAGACTGCAGACGTTCAGGTCGTCCACGTGTAACATCACGTCATCTAGATAACCACATAAGGCTGGTGCATCTGCGAAATCGATTCCAGACGTCGAGTCTCACTGCAAAAAGCATCCCCGGATTACGACCGATCAGCTCTAGAACAGTCCGCAATAGACTTAGTGAACATAACATCAGGCCAAGACGTCCGCAATCCATCCAATTATGCTGCCTAGACACCGTGCAGCTAGGCTGACGTGGTGTAGCAGGGTTTCCGTTTGGCGTCGGTCATTGGCCGATAATTTGCATATATGACAGGAAATAATTTGACATTGCTGTCAAAATGACCGTTTGTTTCAAAATAAGTGGCCAAAAAGACTGACACATGCTAAGTATGCATCGTACACGTGATCGAGTATTCTCCAATTTATCCATAATTTATTTTGATTAAAACTAAAGTGAAACGCCAGATCAAAACTCTTTTATTGTATCATTTATCGTTTTTCCATGCTTTGATGAAGTTCAAGGACATTGACAAAATTAAAGTCGCAATCTCAGAAATGCTTTAATGAACGAAAATATCAATATTTGAAATATGAGAACAAGAATCACTCCGGACCGGACACGTAGAAATTATCGGATATCAATTTGGCGCTAAATTTAAACTTGTCTTTTGTGTAAAATACGATAAGAGGACTTGATTTAGGTTTTTGAGAAATATTGAAACCTTTGAAATGGACCAATATTACAAGCTTTTTCCTGACTAAGACAAATGGTTGAAAAGATCCGCTAAAATTGTTATTTCTCTGAATTTAAATGTAAAAAAAAAATCTACAAAATGTTTATTTCAACATAGACTTTTTTGTAACCTATTTAGGGTAGCTTTCTCTTAAGTCTTTGACTCATTCCTCATTGGGGAATTTGATTTTAATTTCTATATATTTTCACTTAAGCTTAACTTTTTTTTTGGAAAGAGATGGTGACCTCTGAAAACCTGTCTGGTTGTCAATTCGAAATATCATAATAAGTATGCAAGTTTGAAACAAATGAATATTAAATTAAGCTCCAGCTGCATTAAATGAATCAAACCACACCTTAATATATCATTAAATGACCTATAAGTTTTAGGCAAATTAGGACACAATTGACCTATTGAATAAGTGCCTTTCAGGACAAAAGGCCTGAGGAATTTATATGAGTTCGGTCATTTGACCTTAGTATAATACAACCCAGCTGAAACCCTGGTGTAGACGTTATTTAAGATTCAGAATATAGGATTGGGCCAACATCCTGTTTACAGATGAATCCCGATTTCACCTAGACAGCAGTGATGGCCGTTCTCATGTTTACAGCTGTGTAGGAGAACGATATGCAGACATTTGCGTCATTCAACGTCAATCATTTGGAGGCAGTGTTATGGTGTGGGGATGCATAACAGCACATGGCAGAACACCATTGGTTGTTGTTGCTGGAAAACTGACGGGTATACACTATCGGGATGAAATTGTTCAGCCTTTTGTCATTCCGTTCATCCAAGCTCAGGCCAACAACGTCGCATTTCAGCAGAGCAATGCTCTACCACATGTTGCGTGAGTAGTGCATGACTATCTGACATAGCAAAATGTTGATTTGTTACCATGGCCAGCAGTTTCATCCGATCTTTCACCCATTGAGCATGTTTGGGATGAAATGGAACGACGGTTACGCCATCTGCCAAATCAGCCAGTGACGTTAGCGGAAATGGGTCTGGCATTGATCCGCTTTGGAACAATATCCCACAAGCATTTTTCAACAACTTGGTTAGATCAATTTGCCGCCGTTGCCAAGCATCCATTGATGCAAATGGTGGACACACACGCTAATGACTTTGTTAATGTCTAAAGAATCTTGTGTTGTTTAAGACGTTTACCAAATGAATTCAATTGACGTTAAATGTTATTGGTCAGAATTTTTTGGTGAAAAATGCATTATTCGACATTATACTGTACACAATTAATAAATTTTATTTTGATATTGATCTTTAATTGATTTTTTAGTAATGCACAGTTTCTTTTTTCCACTAGTATATATGATATATATAGTTTTATTTGTTTAATGTTTCTTTTATTTGTGCATATAATCAGATTGTTTTATAGACAGGTATGTTTTATTTCTAAATGGCTTGTTGGTGTCGAAGTTAATAATAAAATTTGTTCACGTCATGATATAGCTGAAGATACCAATGCCAATGGTGCAATCAGAATCCGTATATCGAAGAACAGACAACACAATGACCAAAAGAAAATGTAGAAATGGACAAACAATGATCTATGCAAAATATATATAGGGCTCAATTATGTCTACCTAAAATGGTCGCCTGGGCTACCAAATTTCGGGGTTTTTTTGGCGACCAAAATTTAAATCTGGTTAATTCAGGTTGGCGACCGGAAATTCTGGATAATTTTCCGTCATTGATTCGATTTTAGACATCGTCATTTTTGCGCTTGAAAGTAAAGTGAAATCGAAGTAATTTAAAGCGTATAATCGATATTGATCTGTATTAATGTGCTGTGTGCATACGTAAACATGTGAAAATGTTCCAGCAGTTGAAATTTCAAGCTGTGTAAAGAGAAAGGGCGATAATAACGACACTGTGACAGGAGCAAGTAAGCAATCAAAATCGTCGCCCATTAATGGTGTTGAAATAGTACATTCCAGTCCGACGAGTAAGGCTTGTAACTGTAAGAGTGAAACCAAAAGCAGACGTCACAGCAGAAAAAAATGTCAAAAGATTGTTGCAGGATTCATGGCTTTCCAATTTTGCCTGGCTCGTGTATGAGAATGGCCTAATGACTTGTAAATTTTGTAAGATAATTATTCCAAGTATGGCCTGAAATTCAGATTTCTTTAATTAAAGCTTTGTAAGACTTTAAAGAAACCCTTAAAATCCACAGTAAGAACCAAAAGCATAAAGGGCCTGACGTGTACGAATATGACCCGGGCAAAAGATCTCGAAATATTTGTTTTTACTTTTTTACCATGTATTTTGGCTACCAATTTTTCTTTTCTTTGGCCACTAAAATTTGAGTTTGGCCACCAGATTTTTGGAGTTGGTGGCCAGCTGTCCACCAAAATTAAAATCTCACTTTGAGGCCTGATACACATAAAAATTAAGATCGAGTAACACGAACCCCACTTAAAACTTGGGGTGAACTTGGTTTTCTGGAAGGGTAAGCAGTTCCTCCTCCACTAGTGGTGTCCGTCGTTTTAATCTAGTTACAAAAATGGTGATAAGTCATGAAAGAAGGACCGGGAAGTGTTTACGACAAGTGGAACATATCTATGGTAATTTGTGACACAGATAGTCCATACCAGTCAACCAAGTCTAATGTTGGCGATAAACACCAATCAATCAATCAAAAATAGACTTCCCTGCTGAATTGGTCGAACTTCTGAAACATGCAGATGTAAAGGGCAAAAAATTTATTTGGAATCTACAGGTTAATGACAACACAGTCACAAACCCCACTAAATCAAGAGGGGTCAACTCAGAATCCCAACAAAGGTAAGTAGGTCCTGCTGCACATTTAGCAAGTTGCTTTACTTATGTTACAAATCTACTTAAGTCAAAAACAAGAAAAGAATGATGGAATTGTTACACATAGGTAGAAATGCAGACCTAAACAGGTAACTGGACACAACCTCATACCTCAATGAGAGTATGTCCATATAAATGGTTGGTAAAGTAACCTGTGCTGTTGACAAATATTTATATACAGTAAAAGTGAGTCAAACCTACAACGGTAACTTAACCCTACACAACCTTATACCTCAATCATGAGGGTTAGTAAATGGTAGGTATAGTAACTTGACAAAATTGCCTCTCCTTTTTACACAGAAGTAGGACAGCCAGATATGAACATAGTATGAAATTGTTCCCCTACCATCAGAGAAGAGGTAAGAGTAAGCATTTCTACAGCACAGGTTACAAAATAGTAACTTATTCAGTGAAAAGTTGTCTGTAATAGACTTGTGGATAATATTCTCATACAGAACTGGTCCATTTTTAGTAGTATTTTTTTCAGCAACTATTGATGGCAGAAATCTGATATTTGGTCACAAGCTTTATATAGGTACCCCATATCGTGGAAGTGTTTTTTGACCCGTCAGATTCCCATTTCCTGTTTGTCGAAGAGCGGGGTTATCATAAGTGAGCATTAGCTCACAGTTCATCTTGTTTTTTTCTAAATTACACTGTATTAAATGATGCATAGTTTCACAGTTACTTTTGGAGCAAAACATTCGACAGGCATGATGGTCACAAGTGTTCCTCCCTATGAAACTTTCAGTCTTATTAAAAACAATATTCTTCATCAGTCATTAGGTCAGGTTGGTCATGTGACATAGTTTCAAAATTATGCTGTTGATATCAACGGGGATTTTTGATGATAAGCTCCGCCCACAAATTTTGTCGGTAGTGTCTACCGCAAATTCTTCTTTAAGATTTAGAACCGTGGACTATTATTTAAAGGAATTGCAAACTTTCTAAAACAGAACAGGGTACACAATTGTACCTCTTTCAGATCTATAGCAGTGGATTATTATACCCCCCCGCAAACAAAGTTTGGGGGGTATATAGGAATCGCCCTGTCCATCCGTCTGTCCATGTACCTTGTAAGCGCAACTCCTCCTAAACTGCTTATTGGATTTTTATGAAACTTTACACAGTTGTAATACACAACCTGCAGATGTGCATGAAGGAATACCGTTGCTGTCTAAAATTTAGAAGGGGAGATAATTCAACTTATACTTTCATGAAAAGGGGGGTCGTGTACCTTGTAAGCACAACTCCTGCTAAACCGCTCATTGGATTTTTATGAAACTTTACACATTCGTAGTACACTACCTGCAGATGTGCATGAAGGAATATGGTTGCTGTCCAAAATTTAAAAGGGGAGATAATTCAACTTATACTTTCATGAAAAGGGGGGGCATGTACCTTGTAAGCGCAACCCCTACTAGACTGCTTATTGAATTTTTATGAAACTTTACACAGTTGTAGTACATAACCTGCAGATGTGCATGAAGGAATACCGTTGCTGTCTAAAATTTAGAAGGGGAGATAATTCAACTTATACTTTCACGAAAAGGGGGGTTGTGTACCTTGTAAGCGCAACTCCTCCTAAACGGCTTATTGGATTTTTATGAAAATTTACACATTTGTAGTACACTACCTGCAGATGTGCATGAAGGAATATGGTTGCTGTCCAAAATTTAAAAGGGGAGATAATTCAACTTATACTTTCACGAAAAGGGGGGTGCATGTACATTGTAAGCGCAACTCCTACTAAACTGCTTATTGAATTTTTATGAAACTTTACACAGTTGTAGTACACAACCTGCAGATGTGCATGAAGGATACCGTTGCTGTCTAAAATTTAGAAAGGGAGATAATTCAACTTATACTTTCAAGAAAAGGGGGGGTCGTGTACCTTGTAAGCGCAACTCCTCCTAAACCGCTTATTGGATTTTTATGAAACTTTACGCATTTGTAGTACACTACCTGCAGATGTGCATGAAGGAATATGGTTGCTGTCCAAAATTTAGAAGGAGAGATAATTCAACTTATACTTTCACGAAAAGGGGGTTCGTGTACCTTGTAAGCACAACTCCTGCTAAACCGCTCATTGGATTTTTATGAAACGTTACACATTTGTAGTACACTACCTGCAGATGTGCATGAAGGAATATGGTTGCTGTCCAAAATTTAAAAGGGGAGATAATTCAACTTATACTTTCACGAAAAGGGGGGGCATGTACCTTGTAAGCGCAACCCCTACTAGACTGCTTATTGAATTTTTATGAAACTTTACACAGTTGTAGTACACAACCTGCAGATGTGCATGAAGGAATACCGTTGCTGTCTAAAATTTAGAAGGGGAGATAATTCAACTTATACTTTCACGAAAAGGGGGGTTGTGTACCTTGTAAGCGCAACTCCTCCTAAACGGCTTATTGGATTTTTATGAAAATTTACACATTTGTAGTACACTACCTGCAGATGTGCATGAAGGAATATGGTTGCTGTCCAAAATTTAAAAGGGGAGATAATTCAACTTATACTTTCACGAAAAGGGGGGTGCATGTACATTGTAAGCGCAACTCCTACTAAACTGCTTATTGAATTTTTATGAAACTTTACACAGTTGTAGTACACAACCTGCAGATGTGCATGAAGGATACCGTTGCTGTCTAAAATTTAGAAAGGGAGATAATTCAACTTATACTTTCACGAAAAGGGGGGTCGTGTAACTTGTAAGCACAACTCCTCCTAAACCACTTGTTGGATTTTTATGAAACTTTACACATTTGTAGTTCACTACCTGCAGATGTGCATGAAGGAATATGGTTGCTGTCCAAAATTTAAAAGGAGAGATAATTCAACTTATACTTTCAAGAAAAGGGGGGGTCGTGTACCTTGTAAGCGCAACTCCTCCTAAACCGCTTATTGGATTTTTATGAAACTTTACGCATTTGTAGTACACTACCTGCAGATGTGCATGAAGGAATATAGTTGCTGTCCAAAATTTAGAAGGAGAGATAATTCAACTTATACTTTCACGAAAAGGGGGTTCGTGTACCTTGTAAGCACAACTCCTGCTAAACCGCTCATTGGATTTTTATGAAACGTTACACATTTGTAGTACACTACCTGCAGATGTGCATGAAGGAATATGGTTGCTGTCCAAAATTTAAAAGGGGAGATAATTCAACTTATACTTTCACGAAAAGGGGGGGGGGCATGTACCTTGTAAGCGCAACCCCTACTAAACTGCTTATTGAATTTTTATGAAACTTTACACAGTTGTAGTACACAACCTGCAGATGTGCATGAAGGAATACCGTTGCTGTCTAAAATTTAGAAGGGGAGATAATTCAACTTATACTTTCACGAAAAGGGGGGTTGTGTACCTTGTAAGCGCAACTCCTCCTAAACGGCTTATTGGATTTTTATGAAACTTTACGCATTTGTAGTACACTACCTGCAGATGTGCATGAAGGAATATAGTTGCTGTCCAAAATTTAAAAGGGGAGATAATTCAACTTATACTTTCACGAAAAGGGGGGTGCATGTACATTGTAAGTGCAACTCCTACTAAACTGCTTATTGAATTTTTATGAAACTTTACACAGTTGTAGTACACAACCTGCAGATGTGCATGAAGGAATACCGTTGCTGTCTAAAATTTAGAAAGGGAGATAATTCAACTTATACTTTCACGAAAAGGGGGGTCGTGTAACTTGTAAGCACAACTCCTCCTAAACCACTTGTTGGATTTTTATGAAACTTTACACATTTGTAGTTCACTACCTGCAGATGTGCATGAAGGAATATGGTTGCTGTCCAAAATTTAAAAGGAGAGATAATTCAACTTATACTTTCAAGAAAAGGGGGGGTCGTGTACTTTGTAAGCGCAACTCCTCCTAAACCGCTTATTGGATTTTTATGAAACTTTACGCATTTGTAGTACACTACCTGCAGATGTGCATGAAGGAATATGGTTGCTGTCCAAAATTTAAAAGGGGAGATAATTCAACTTATATTTTCACGAAAAGGGGGGGGGGGGGGGGGGGGGCATGTACCTTGTAAGCGCAACTCCTACTAAACTGCTTATTGAATTTTTATGAAACTTTACACAGTTGTAGTACACAACCTGCAGATGTGCATGAAGGAATACCGTTGCTGTCTAAAATTTAGAAGGGGAGATAATTCAACTTATACTTTCACGAAAAGGGGGGTCATGTACCTTGTAAGCGCAACTCCTCCAAAACGGCTTATTGGATTTTTATGAAAATTTACACATTTATAGTACACTACCTGCAGATGTGCATGAAGGAATATGGTTGCTGTCCAAAATTTAAAAGGGGAGATAATTCAACTTTACTTTCATGAAAAGGGGAGGCATGTACATTGTAAGCACAACTCCTACTAAACTGCTTATTGAATTTTTATGAAACTTTACACAGTTGTAGTACACAACCTGCAGATGTGCATGAAGGAATACCGTTGCTGTCTAAAATTTAGAAAGGGAGATAATTCAACTTATACTTTCACGAAAAGGGGGGGGTCGTGTACTTGTGGTGACCCCTAGATGTATGTTCTTGGGTTAGTTTATTTTGGAGATGGGATGTTGTCTCCTTGACATAACTCCATATCCGTTCATTTATACCTGTATTCCAAAGTTTGAACATCATAGTATTGCAAGCGGGGGGTATCACAGTTCTAGTTAGCTCACCTGGCCATAGGACATGTGAGCATTTGTCATGGATAAGTGTCCATCGTCCGTCCGTTAGCTTTTCACATTTAACTATACTTCTCTGAAACTGCTGAACAGATTTCAACCAAACTTGCCATACATGTTCATTGGATGGTCCTCTACCAGATTTGTGTTTTTGGTGTAGATCGGAAATTCAACATGCCTGCCAGGGCCAATAACGTGTTCTGATTGGTTGAAACCTTGAAAATCTTCTTGTCAGAAACCACTAAACCAATTGAATTGTGACTTTGCAGGAATGTGAATCGTTTGCCGACCGGAGATTCAAGATGGCCACCATGACTCGACTTGACCCTATGGAAAAAATGTTTAAAAGTCTTCTCCTCTGAAACCAATAAGTCAATTTAAAACAAACATGGCATGAATGGTCCTTAGGTGGTCAACTGCCAAAATTATATTCAGTGACCCAGACCTCCATCCAAGATGCCCACCATCAGCAGACATAGTTTTAACATGGGACCGTATGGGGAAAAAATGTTTTAAAATCTTCTCCTCTGAAACCAATAAGCCAATATAGCAAACATGGCATGGATGGTCCTTAGGTGGTCAACTGCCAAAATTGTGTTCAGTGACCCCGATCTCGGTCCAAAATGGCCACCGTCAGCGGGCATAGTTTTAACATAGGACCTATGGGAAAATTGTTTAAAGGTCTTCTCCTCTGAAACCAGTTGGCCAATTTAAAGCAAACATGGCATGGATGGTCCTAGGGTAGTATACTTTCAAAATTGTGTCCGGTGACCACGACCTCCATCCAAGATGGCTGCCATGAGGAGACATAGTTTTAACATAGAACCCTATGGGATTTGAATGGTAAAACTTAGATGTATTCGGCATGCAGACATTCTTAAGAGGGCTTATTTATGTCAGGTGAGTGATACAGGCTCGCCTGAGCCTCTAGTTATTTAAAGGAATTACAAACTTTTTCAAACACAACAGGGTACAAAATTGTACCTCTGCCTGTGTCTGGAAGTTTACAATTCTCGAACAATATTTCCCCGTTGTGGGAAATATTAAGAGAATTGTAAACTTCCAGACACTGATCTGAGTAGAAACTACCTCAGCTATTACAATGGCATATTTTGTATTGTAATTGTAAGCTACCTACGACTAAAAGATAACAATAGGTACAAAATTGTACCTCAGTAATTACTCTGAAATTTCAGTAACAGAACTGAATTTTTCTCTCGGAACTATTTTCAAAATTATACCTCAATCATGAGTGAACCATTCTTTACATGAATTATAAACTTCCACATACTGTATTGGGGTACAAATTTGTACCTCAACCATAACAGTGAAATATTCTGTTCAGGAATTAACTTCCTCACATAAAAAAGGGATACAAAATTGTACCTCAATCAAGTAGTCTGCAATTGATTATTCCATGTTGTATATGTAAGTAAATGGTAAGCTTTCTCACTTTGTATTTATAAAATCGTAGTTATCTAAAAAAAAAAAAAAAAAAAATGAAAATACCAAAGGGGTAATCTATGCCGGAGGAAGGAGCACCTTAATTATTTGATATTTAATCTAAATAATTAACGTGTTATTATATCATATATTTAGTTATGTTACATTGGATTCTGTAATTAAAAAAAAAAAATGTAAACACAATTCAAAGTAACATGTATTATGTTGGGGAAGGGTTTGATTTTTCTATTTATTTTCTAAATTATCAGTCTATATGCATGAGGAAGGAGCACCTTAATTATTTGATATTTAATCTAAATAATTAACGTGTTATCATATCAGATGTTTAGTTATGTTACATTGGATTCTGTAATTAAAAAAAAAAATGTAAACACAATTCAAAGTAACCTGTATTATGTTGGGGAAGGGTTTGATTTTTCTATTTATTTTCTAAATTATTAGTCTATTAAAAACTTATTTTATATCACAAGTTTATCAGAATGTTATTTTGTTATGATATGTTATGATACTTGTGAATTTAAATTTTTTTTTAAATATATTTATGATTTTTTGAAAACCATATTTGTAACAAATGACAGACTTGGACAGGTTCAGTCAGATAAATTAACAATTTAAAATCTAGTTCTATGGATATGACACTTATTTGAAGAGATATAATACAGATACATTTGATATTAATGGTGGAACATGTCTCAAAAATTGGTAACAGATCATGATCATTGATTAGATAGATATATACATTTTTGACAGGACTTAAATTCAGCAAGAAAATTAATTGCTTTAAAGTTGAGAGCAATGAATGTTTGGAGAGATATATACATTTGTGACAGGATATACATTCTTCAAGGATATGGACTGGGCAAGATGCTAATTTAAATTTATCAAGGATATGAACCATTGAAGATGACTTTGAGAACAACAGGTGTAACTAGATCACTGATTGGAGTGACATTTGTACATTAGTAGGGTATGAACAGTATATGTCTAACAACAGCAGATACTATTCACTGGTTGGAGGGAATTGTGTAAATTATGAACATCTTTGACAGCAGATGTAAATCACTGATTGCAGTTGTGTACATTATGAGATATTTCTGATGGCAGCCCTTGTGTATATAGAAGGTAAATAACTTTATATCTCAAATATCTGTATACTTAACCTTTTATTGAATTGGTTGCACAGCAATCAATTTGTGATTAGAATGTAAAAATGTAGAAAATTTAATTATAATTTATATTTCAATAAAAAAAATGAAGGAAAAAAACACCCACAATACCGCTGAAACTTTTGGAGAGAGCAAACTATTTTGTGCATATCTTTTGAAAGTGGGTAAATCATCAATTTCACCAGTAAAAGAGAAGCGACACACAAAAAATAGCTCTCATTTAGCATTATAGATTTGCATTAAACAGCAATTTGACACTTTCTAGACCAAAGCAAAATGAATCTACACTTACAAATTGATGAAACTAGCACCCATCAAAATTCTGGGAATACCTACATTACATATTCTTGTACAGTGACCATTTTTAGTATAATATTTATGTTAAATATTTACACAATATAACTTTTTAGTATTACTAAGAAGTGTTTATTTTTTAACTATTATAAATTGAAATTTATTTTTCAGTTATTCAAGGTTTTCAGTTATTCAAGCTTTGCTACAGTCATATATTGATATGGACATATTGTTCAAGATTGAGGTAAATAGATAAATTAAATTGTTAGTATATTGAGATTGATAATGTTGTTCTAGTCTTTAGAGTTTGGGTTACATATTTCTCATAGTTCAAAACCGCGGTTTGGCAAATTCCAAAGTAAAAACAATGACCCAAAATGGTATAATGTTGAGTTGAATGACGGTAACAAACAGCTTGGGAGTAGCAAAGAAGTGAAATACCTTAAATATCTTGTCAAACCTTGAAAGACAAACACAATCCACGAAAATAAAAATATGTCTATTTTAAATACAAAGAATGAAAGCTAAATGAGCAATATTTCAGCTATATCATGGCGATAACGAGCTGCATTTGATGAAATGATAATGATGTCGGCTTTATGCTAGGCCAACTCACTTAGATGGATTTTTATATTGCTAGCTCTATATTCTGTCGGTAGACATGTCACGTCACTCAGACATATGATCTTAATTCAGAGCCTCTTTCTCCCTTGTGCTACATGTTTAGTGGAGAAGCAACAAATACCAATTTATGGGCGCTAACCCACGATCGAGGCAAGCACACTAACAATTACATCACCAATGTGCTTTATTATAAATACATAATAGCATCCTATGACAAATATGCAAAATAAGAAATGGAAACAGCAATATCTTCACCTCTGTCAAGCTTTGAAAGCAAATCGGAAATAAAATGACTTTATGGTGTCATCTTGTATACTATATAAACACTACAGGATACAAATAAATGAAGCAAATATTTATAAATTAAAGGTTTACAGAGCCAAACTAATATATTTTATTTCTTTTCAGTTGTATGAAGTTCTTGTATTATGTGATAACAGACATGAGATGACAGACATATACTGCCTCCAACATCAAGCTGTTTAGAGAAACTTTATGACAGGTAGATAAATATTTTTCATTGTTGCGTATTATACATTTAATGAAGAGAATTATTGTATACTGGTCGTCACAAATTCCACCTATATCAACAAAACAAAGACATATATACCTCTCACCACTACCACATATTCCGATAGAAATCCAAGTCCTGCCTTAGGACAGGCACAATTGTAGCAGGGTTACACACGTTATTATTTAAGTAATAAAAGGGATGAAATGTAGGGACCAACAGAAGAAAAAGATGGAAATGAACAGTATCCAACACTGATTAAGCCATGGCATTGTATATTTAAGAAATAATTCATGGGGGCTTGAATATATACTGATTTTACCACAGGTTGGCCCTTTATGCCAAATATTTTACCCTGAGCGATAGCGAAGGGTAAAATATCGGCATAAAGGGCCAACCCGTGGTAAAATCAATATATATTCAAGCCCCCATGAATTATTTCTATTCTAATAGGACAAATACGATATTTATTTTTATATAATTGCCAAAACAAATTATGACATTGCCGATCAGTTGATATACCAATATACGCATATTTTACCACAGATTTGGACCCAAAGCGTTTGAAGGACGTCATATTAGAATATCTATTATATGAACTGACATACTGATATTGTGTATTGAAGGTCATTATTTCCACCAATATCAACAAAGGAAACAACTACCTCTCGCCTAAAATCAATGAACAACACAAAAAAGAAAGTAGAAAGGACATGCCTTGGGACAGGCACAAATATGTGGGGGTGTTATACTGGTTAATAGGATCTCCATCCCCCCTTTGATAATTGGATTTTTGATAATTTAATGTACATAAAATGATGTTGTATAAATAATTATAAATATGCTGTTGTTTTGTATTATAGAGATAACAGATATCCTTAAAGTCTTGAAGATTGCCAATTTCATTTACTGCCTAATGTCTGGAAGATTGCCAATATCATTTACTGCCTAAAGTCTGGAAGATTGTTAATATCATTTACTGCCTAAAGTCTGAAAGATTGCCAATATCATTTACTGCCTAAAGTCTGGAAGATTGTCAATATCATTTACTGCCTAAACTCTGGAAGATTGTTAATATAATTTACTGCCTAAAGTCTGAAAGATTGCCAATATCATTTGCTGCCTAAAGTCTGGAAGATTGTTAATATCATTTACTGCCTAAAGTCTGAAAGATTGCCAATATCATTTACTGCCTAAAGTCTGGAAGATTGTTAATATCATTTACTGCCTAAAGTCTGGAAGATTGCCAATATCATTTACTGTCTAAAGTGTGGAAGATAACTTTTTGTTGCCTGGAAAAATGCCAGATAGAATAGAAGAATTCTCTGTAATCAGAAGGAATTTCAATGCAACAAAATCTAAGTTGATTAATGATATTTGTATTTAGACTTATTTTGACTTATGATTGATTGAATGTTGTTTAAATCCATTGATGCAGACAGATAGATATAAGTTTATTTTGTAAAGGGACCAATTTATAACATTTCTTTAATTGGTCAATATCTTTATTTGTTACAAATATGTATTTTTTTTTATTGTATGTCAGAATATGTATTAGGGTTATTCCCCTTTATCCTGAGGTATTATTTTTTTTAAAAGGCATGAAGCTTCCAGGATGCATTACATATAAAAATCATGAAATTATTATTTTTTTAAAATAATTTTTGGAGGGGTTAGGGTTTATGGTGTTTAATGCCACTTTCAACAATATTTCAGTTATATCATGTCATTCAGTTTTATTGGTGGAGGATCTGGAGAAAACCACCGACCTCTCGCAAGTCACTGACAAAATTTATCACATCATATTGTATCGAGTTCACATCACCATGAGTGAATTCAAACTCACAACTATAGTGGTGATAGACACTGATTGCGTATGTAGTTGTAAATCCAACTACCATACAATTGCGACCTCGACGGTCCCATATTGTACTTCTGTAATTGCATCGGACATCATAGTGTGATATGTGGGAACACTTCTAATTTCATTCCTCTTAATCATGCTTTTGATTTTTCTGTAGAATTGTATTTTTGTGTTGGGAAGGGCGGTTTCTTTATATCAACACTAATCCAGTTTTATGTTTAGTCCTTTTGTAAATAAATGTTTATAGCTTATATAATCAACGTTCAGTTGTAGAAGTAAAAAAGTTAAACGTGACCATTCAATGAAGTTATTCATGATTGACTGGTGTAGTACAATTAAAAATAGATGGTTTCTTTTCAGAAATTTTTTTGAGCTATATATATCTAATAACATCCAATAATGGGTCATGTTAGGTGTCACATTTTAAGCCAACCAATCAGCAATCAGTGTACCAAATCTTTATGTATTAAAACCAACAACACACTCAGTCACTGAGAAGGGTTGTCTTGTTTGTTGATAGATTTAATTGTTGTATATGATTGAAAGGTGAAAGACGGATTACCTGACATGACCTTACACAGAATGTTGTTAGATGTTGGTGTATCACCATGATTACCTGACATGACCTCACACAGAATGTTGTTAGATGTTGGTGTATCTCAAAAGAAATAAATAAAGATGCAACAAACATATAATTTTAATTGGGCATTGTTTAGTTATAACTAATTGAAGTTAGAAGCTGATCTTTTGTAGTTAAGTAGTGCAATATGAAAGGGTGATGCCTGACAATTTTGTTGTTGTTGAAAAGATCAGTGGCCTTTTATTAACGTTTTTGTATATTACTTCCCATTACTGTAAGTTGGTTGAAATCGAGAGCTTATATTTTGTAGTGAAATAGGTCATGAATAAAGTACTGATGCATGAGCAATTCAAGATGGTTGAACGGCAACCATATTGATGTTTTGGTATGATCCACCTGTACCTTGAAGATGGTTTGAGATCATGAGCTTATAATTTGTAGTGAAGTAGTGTTTAATGAAGGGCTGATGCATACAATATATTTTCTTGAAAAGTCAATATGGCTGCATGGTGGCCATTTTGATGACATTTTATTAAGATTTTCTGTATTTGGCCATCTGTAAATGGATGGTTTGGTTTTATGGTGTTGAATGTCCCTTTCAACAATATTTCAGTTATATCATGGCGGTCAGTTCTGTTGGTGGAGAAAACCACCGACCTGTCGCAAGTCGCTGACGAACTTTATCGAGTACACCTCGTCATGAACGGGGTTAGAACTCGCAACGTTAGTGGTGATGGCCACAGATTGCACATATAGTAGTAAATCCAACTACCATATGACCACGACGACCCATACCCTGTAAATGGGATGTGGTTTGAGATCATAAGGTGATATTTTAGTAGGAAGTGCATTTTTTTCTTTAAAAAAAAAACAAGATGGCAGATTTGTGGCCATTTTGATAACAATTTTTTTATGTTAGTATCGCTTTGTAATACTTGTATGTTGTTACAAGTAAAACCTGTTATCTAGATTTTTGTAATTGATTGTTACACAAAGAATTTTTTCACATGCACAATATTTTTGTCTTGATCAATGTGTTAATTTTTATACAGTTGAACCTTGTTATTAATGAACTCGTCATTTCCTCTGATAGCTTGAAGTTAACATTATTTTCTGATAGTAATAGCTAGCAAAGTTTTAAGGAATTCCCATTTAATTCCTCCTACATTTCAAATCTTTTTTATGTAATTTTTTATGTCAAAAAGGGAAATAACTCTTTCAAAAATGCTCTATTGATATGCAAATCTCCATATAGGAAAACACAAGAAATGTAGGAGGAATTAAATGGGAATTCCTTAAAGCTTTGCTAGCTAGCTTATGACCACGACCATATTAGAGGTCGATAGAACCAGATTGGAGGGACTTATTGTTCTCTTTGAGTATGTTGTAACAAAGATGTAAATTGCCTTTGTATGGGAAATGCCTACATTTTTTCAACTTCCAGTAGATGGCAACAATAATATGTATATAATGTATGGATTATTGAAAATAAAATATAATTGGTGATGTCTTTTTTTTATTTTAATTATTTGATTATATGACAAATAACCACAACAGCACACAACACTACTGGCATACTTGAAATGTGCAAAATACACAAGAGAGACTGATGGAAATTGCATAACCTGGTTTGTGATGAGCACAATTAGGTAGGGTTACAGGGGCTTCTCATGAAAATCAAAAAGAAGATAGCCAGATCCTTTAATTTCACGTTTCACTATATAGATGATGTCCTTTCACTAAATAATTCTAGTTTTGGTGATTTGTTGATCACACTTATCCCATTGAGGTTGAAATAAAGGATACCACAGATACAGATAGGTCTGCTTCATAAATTGACCTATGACTCGAAATTGAGTGAGGGGCAGTTAAAGAAACTACGACAAAAGACATGATTTCAATTTTCCCAGTGTGAACTTTCCATTTATATGTAGCAACATTCCAGCAGTACCTGGATATATATCTCTGTTGATTCGATATTCCAGAGCTTGTGGTTCCTATCTGGATTTCCTATCGGGGGTATAAAACGGTAATGGTTGACAATATTAGTACACAACAACAATAAACCACACCAAAAGTGCAAAGAAAAACACAAGAAAAGCTGATAGAAATTGTATATCCTGGGTGGTAATAGGCACACAAATTATCTGCATTGAAGGTCACACAACAAGATCTGATAATTGCTTTGATCAAGAGAATGATTCAACTTGCTGTGATGCAAACACCTCTCGCCAGAGGACATGTTCTAATGGAATGACCTCTTTTAAAACAACCACCTCTTTTTAGAGGACATGTTCAAACACAATGTCCTCTTTGGAGGACATGTTGTTTTGATGCAACCACCTCTATTCAGAGGACACCCTGAACTGACAATTGCTAATCTCTCATGAACAGGTAGGTGGAACTATTTGGACTTGGACAAACTAAAGCATAGAAAGTTAAGCCTGGTGTGTTTGGGGTTCACATCTATGAACGTCCCCCCTATGCTTAAATGTCCAGGTCTGAGTGCATTTAGGCATAACCAAATGTCAGGAGTTGCATTTGGCGGCCATGTCCCTTGGGTACTATGCTCTGTGTACCTTGACTAGGGGGCAGTGGGGAAGGAACAGGTGTCTGCAGCTACACTGGGGTCCTATATATGGGGTGTCGTGATCCCCTTAGTTGAACTACCATGCAGGTGTAGTTTTACAAGGGAGATCGACCTAAATGCCAGGAGCTGCATTTGGGTTACTGGGGGAGGGGCAGGGTGGAGAAGATTAAAAGAGTTGCATGGAGATGTCAGTGGTAAGTGAGAATTCTTTTTTGAGATACTTTTATATTAGCTAGTCTATTCTGTTTAGCTGAAGCTACAAATAAAAGTACAAATAATTTGTTGAATGGGAGATCCTCTGTAAAAATTCCTCATTTTGTATAGAATAAACATAAACAAATTCATTCATATCAATATCTGATGTGAGTTCCCCCGCCCTCCCCCTGAGATATATTTTTAACAAAGAAAGACAACTCTAATTTTCATAAGAATTATTTGAATAAAGAAATAACTTGAGTAAGAAAAGATATGGATGTAACTGATCATAAGAGACTATCAAACACTACATTCAGCATTTCTCAGTCACAGTATCTACATCTATATATCTACATATTTACTGAAGAAACAATTCAGTCTGTTTCTGACTTTAATCACAGAAAAAAAAACCAGAAATCACTTATATTTATCATTCAATCATGTATACAACATGAAGTTGTTTACATAGAAGAGGAACAAACTAGAATAAGCATGAAAGCCAGCCTGGACAAAAGAAATTATTTTCTCTGAAAGCACAATAACAAATAATAATTGTGTGATCCACTCCAAAATCTCTTATTTAATCTGACTGTGGCCAAAAGCATGTCCTCTGTAAGATATTCTAGAAAGGTGTCGTGCACACTAAATTAGATATCTACTTTTTTATTTGAGATTCTTGTTACTGATTGGCTGAAATTATAGAAATAAATCTCCCCTCAATCTACTTTCAGAATTACAGGTACAAATTATTTGTTTAATACCTAGTACAAATGATGTATGTGAAATCTTCTACAAACATTCCTCATTTTATGCTATGGCAAATTCTTTGTTTTGAATGGCTAAGCATTTTTTTAAGTAATTTTTCATTTATTAATGTAACTTTAAAGTTCTGTTCTGATACAAGTCCCAATGAATTATAATTTGATACAAATGATGTTTGTGTAAACACTGAAGAATTTAAGAAAATTAACAAAAATGTTAATTAAGAAGTAATTATTACTAGTTTGCCTTTTATAAAAAAAAGAGTTTGTAGATACCAAAGGGGTAATGAAAATTATGTTAAAAAGAAATTTGTTAGATCGTATGGTAGTGGGATTTACAACTACCTATGCAAGTCAGTGCCTATCACCACTGATGTTGTTGGTTGGAATCAGGGCAAGGTGTACAACATTATGTGATAAAGTTTGTCAGTGACTTGCGACAGGTCAGTGGTTTTCTCTGGGGCCTCCAGTTTCCTCCACCAGTAAAACTGACTGCCACGATAAAACTGAAACACCATCAAAACAAACAAACAAAAACATAATATGTTACATTTCGTGTTAAAATTATTAATATATATATAAATTTGTTACATTTCGTGTTAAAATTATTAATATATATATATATGATTCCATTATATGTTGCATATCATTAATGGACTGGTCGATTGACCAAAGTTTGTCAAGGTAATGAGGAATAGTTTTTATCAATGGCTGATGCAATCGGTCAATTAAGTTATCGTCCATCAATTTTGGATCCATCACAAATCTGTCAACAATCAAACAGTTACAGTAGCTATTGCAAGGACTGTTGCACACTGTTATGCTTGACTGCTCACTCTACTGGATTTGCTACAGGCACTTCAATAAAAAATGACTGCGCTAAGCTAGTTTTATAGGCTGCAGCTTCTATTCAAAAAGGGAGATAACTCATTTTATTTACATTGCTCATGATAAAAACTCTTCCAAATTAAAGGACAATCAACAAATCAATGATGTAATCCAGGTATGTTTTATATTAGAGGGTTACCACCAGAGAGGACCAACACATCCAAATGAGGATACAGACAGATCCTACCCAGAGGGCTTCCATCAGAAAGAACCAACACATCCAACAGAGGAGGATGCAGACAGACCCTACCCAGAGGGCTTCCATCAGAAGGGGCCAACACATCCAACAGATGAGGATACAGACAGACCCTACTCAGAGGGCTTCCATCAGATGAGACGACCACCAAACCATAAGAAATCAAAAGAGGAAACCGACAGACACTACATCAGAGAGGAACCAGCAGCCCCAGACCAGAGATTATCAACAGACACAACAGCTGAGCAAAATACATTAATAAAGGTGATTTATTGTAAAACAGCTTACTTAATTAGGTTAGGTTTATACAGGATTCCGGTTTATTCAGGGTTTGGTTAAGATGGGTGTATATATATAATATATGTACATTGTCTGACAATATAATATTTATTTGTATGAGCTTTAGAAATGGGAATAAAAGCAAGCTTCTGGTGAGTACAAAAGTATCATCCCCTATTGACCATTGGGATATGTATTCATCGGTACATTCGTCATGTAGCCTGCCTGAGTCGGGTCAATTTCCAATAAAGTTTGTGTTTAGCTTATATTTTGGATATACAGTGGAACCTGTGCGATCTGACATCTGAGTTTTAACTAATTGATTGGCAGGTAATTAGAGGCTCATTAGTAATGGTTAAAATTAAGTTTACAAAGAATATATATGTAATAATCAAAATTTACAGTTAACTGTTTTCACTTTCTTTGTAAAGAACATGGCTACAACCATTATCTGATATATTATGAAATTGTTCTAAGCTTGTGTACACAAATAAATTATGATTTGAATTTATTGGTTAGAGACTCATTAATAAGGGTTAAAGTAAGTTTACCAAGAATATAATAATTAAAATTTTTCAGATAACTGTTTTCACCTTCTTTGTAAAGGGTATGGCTACAACCGAGGTATTTATTTTTTATGGTTTATGTCTTCTTTTCTCTAGCTCTTTTTATAGAGTATAAATTTATTGAGATATGTACCTACATTTGGTGCTTTTTAATTTTTTTTTACTATCCCAAGGGCCTGGGTGGCTCATTGAGTTAGGTAGTTGGATTACAAAAAGGGTGTACTCGACTCGCAACCGCAAGTGATAAAGTTTAACAGTTGCTTGCCCATGATCGGTGGTTCTCTCACGGTACTCCAGCTTCTTCCACCACTAAAACTGGTCGCCATGCTATAGCTGAAATATTGCTGAAAGTGGCATTAAACACCAAAAATCAATCAATCAATCAATCTACTATCCCAACCATTTTCTTCATTGTCTAAATCCCACAATAATAGACCCTCACACTGTGGATAGGCTTGCCTGTGCTCGTATAACATGTAATTCCACATTTCCTCTATTTTTATGCAAACTGTCCTATGTAAATGTTAATCAGTTCTGAAATTTAAAAAATAGTCACTAAATTATCCTTGAATTAATGCCAATTTATATGACCGGAAAAAAATTGAAATTAGAGCTACCTCCCATTAACTAGTACAGATTTTTTACACATAAACTTGGAGTCTTAAAGAGTCATTAGCTACAATTTTGACCAAAATAATTATATGTTTTGGAAATTGGTAGATAGCTTTAAAATGATGAAATAAAGGTGAATGTTTCACATTAAACAGCTTATCGTACCTCTTTTCGCCTTTTTAGAACGAAAATTACCATCAATTTGTTATTTCTTTGCAAGCAAATAATTTGACCTCGCTTTCTCCATATGCAACTGACCTTACTAGTGACAGGTAAAAACAAATAATTTGTATTTTGTCGCTTATTAACTGCAAACTTGCATGGTTCTTTGTCCGTAATTAACGCCGACTAAAAGCAGATTCACCGAAAATAAGAAATAAGTGCATTGTTGTACTGATTTAATGACAATTCGGCAAACTCCGTAAACAATGCCGATAATTAATAAGATGGCGTCCATTTCTTGATCGATCTCAAAACACGAGTAGTTGCACCTTTTTTCTCCAATGCGCGTACATTTCATAACATTTATAAGTTACTGAAACACGTTTTATTAAGGCATCAATCATATCTGATAGTTTTTATGGGTAACAAAAATTTACGATTTTGGCAGATAATGCCCCTTTAAGAAAGATGGAATTTTTATCTGTGTTAACTATATATATATATCAATATTTTATACTTTGAATTAAACATATTGAGCATGCAATTTCTTTGCAGGAAAAGGGTGAAAAAGGGGGCATCACGTTTAAGATAACGAAGTAAGAGAGGATAATCCATTAGTTATAGCAAACAATTTCTTGAACTGAAATTGAAATAAAAAACAGTAGGATAAATGTTTCTAGAAAAAAAACTGGCTTTTATATGTAGGATAATTTAAATGAATACATCTGTAAGACACTCACCATTTCAGATGTACTTTAATCGAGTGCTGAGGTTCTTAGTTATTATTTTTTATATAATTAGATTTATTTTTTTTATTTTTGGTGTTTTAACGCCGCATTCAACAATATTTCAGCTATATCATGGCAACCGATTTTAGTGGTGGAGGAAGCCAGAGAGAACCACCGACCATGGGCAAGCAACTGGTAAACTTTATCACTTGTGGCTGCGAGTCGAGTGCACCCTTTTTTTGTAATTTACAAAGCTGGGCGCGAACCCACGCCATATTGGTGATAGGCTTGTATGAGTTGTTAGATCCAACGACCTAACTCATTGAGCCACATGGGTCCCGTATTTTTTATATTTCTTATATAAAGAAAAAATTAACTCAATAAAAGTTATATAATATTCAAATTTGTTTACCTCAATGGAAAAAATAAGTGGTCGTCGGTTTAAAAATATAACTTAGATTTCACCTGCATCTATGAATCACTTGAAACAGACACATACCAAAGTCATAACATGCATTGGTGCATTACATTTGTGCACAGAAAAACATGACATTTGGACGTTTGGACATTTCTTTGCAGTAAAAACAGATTAGGTATGGGTATAGATTATATCAATAAGTCTTGTGTACAACACTACCCTCTGATCAAGTCCCCTGCTAACCAATGGTAAAGTGGATGTTGGATTTCAAACAGGATAAGAACAACTGTTTCCTTTTTTTTTTGGACAATCAAAAAAAAATCGGTCTTCCAAACTGACTACATTCATTTAGTATATACTGAGTAGATTTTATAATTTGCCATCACATAAACACAGTTAATACAGCTAAATCAGATTAAATCTTTTTTTTTTTATTTATTTAAATTATGTATACATAATACATTAATATATGTATACAAAAACCCTGTAAAAATGTTTTTTGAAAATAGGTTCAGAAGTGGTCAAGTTGATTATTTTGGGGTTCAGAAAGAGGTTGGTTGGTTTATGGTGTTTAATGCCACTTTCAACAATATTTCAATTAATATATCTTGGTGGTCAGAATGAGGTAACATGGCATTCAAATAGAAGTAAAAACAAATAAATGAGACATGTACACTAATATCTGTCCAGCCAAATGCATTTTGTTGTTTTAGTCCATGCATATTATATTGTTTGTGTCTTTCAGGTGATTCATAGGCAATGTGCCAACATGCATGTTACCTGGAACACTCCTTCCTAAGTATAAACATTTACAAGTAAATTATTCTTTTTTTAAACAAGAAAAAAAAATTTCATTGAAGTAAGAGTTTAACAATTATTACTTGCCCTTACCTCTGATGTTTGTTTTTTAAATAAATGTTTATAATTAAAGACACAAGCAAAAACCAAACAAAACAAAAAAGAATTTCAGTATCAGTGAGTGCCTAGCATGCCGTATTCATTTAAATTATTTTGTCGAAAAGTTATTCTAATTGTTTTTAATTTATATTTGATTTTAAGAAATGATTTGCTATGCTATATAGCAAATCACTACCTCACCGACACCATTACCTGTCTTTTCTGCAATAGGAATTGCACCCATACATAAAAGTGATTTTATTTTACCTTACAAAACATGGTTGATATTACATTTATATAGTGATTTTTTTTTTTTAAAGTATTTACATTTGTTTATTATGTTCATAAACCTATAGTGAAAAGTAAACTTATAATAGTGGAAGTCGAAAATATCCTCCTGCAAAAATGATAACTCACATAGAAAAACAAGATAATGTGGAATAACACTTGGATGAAACCGTCCTTAGATAGTCCTCAACAAAATTAATATTTTTTTGCGTAGATCGGAAATCAAAGATGGCCACCATGATTGACATAGTGCCCTACATGAAAATTAATAAATTTCAAAAACTAAGCTCTTGATTGACCCAAACCTGTACAGCAATAATCATTGGATAGCCCCTTAGAGTGTCATAATTTTTCCTATTTGTCAAAATTTCAAGATGGCTGCCACTGCATGACATAATTTAACATAGGACCATATGTGAAAATAAATAAAATGATTTTTTTAAACTAGATTTGACTGAGCACAAATAGACCATTTAAGCTTTTCTGAGTTTGATTCTAAAATTATACATTCAACAGGTGTTTAAAGCTGGCGAACATGCAAAATTCAGTGAAAATTATATGTACCGGTTATTTATCCAATGATTTGTAAAAAAAATTATGTAACAACTTCTGAATTTTCTAGTTGCTATAAAACTAGCCTCAAATTCTGTTACAAGGTTCAACTAATTACAAATTATACTGAAAGTCCTTTCCATTGCCTTTGCTAGCTTTCACCATACACCCCCCCCCCCCCCCCCCCCCCCCACCCCCCCTCCCCACTCCACTGCCTCTTGGAGCGATTATTTGTTGTCACTCATCAGGGGGACAATGACATTAACTAGACCTCGTACCATTTTGGCAGTCATAAGGGAAATTCAAATAGTTTGTATGAAAAAGTATTAAAACATATTATTTTAGAATCAAACCAGGTATGTGCAAAAAAAAAGGGGGTGTCAAATCATAATACGAAAAGCCTGACTGACTGGCTCATAGTGGGTAGTGTGTTTGTGGAATACCACACTTCTTGCATGTTAAAGACCTCTTTTTTAGAATTCAAGTAAAGAGTAAATACAGTCAAACCTGTATTAAGAGGCCACCTTTGAGACAAGGAAAAAGTCACCTTATAAGACAGGTGACCTCTTAAAAGAAGTTCAATTCTTATGACTTTTTCTATGATAGGACAAGAAAAAAGGTGACCTTTTAATATAAGTGTCTGCTTAATAGAGGTGACCACATAGTAGCAGGCACAATAGACTAAATTGTTTGTCCTACCTTTCCAGTGGCAGTTAAAAGTTGTTGATCAATCCCTTCCTTCATTTCTATATGCGTGAAGGTTTTATATATTGCTGAGCTTGTTCTCATCCTAATAATATCTGAAATTCTGCTCGTTGGACATAATTAAAATATAGATAGCAAATTTAGTGTGCACAACACATCTCCAGAACAACCCCCACCAAGTACGCTCAAAATCAAAAGATTCAAAAACCAAATAATTTAATGTTTTGGGAGCAATAAAACCAAAGGGCCTAAACAGGATAGCCAAAATTGGCTACAGTAACCTATGCATGAGGGAGGGGACCCTTAGTAATTAATAATGAATCAATCAACGCATTTGTAAAGTGCTTTTCTTAAAACTATAAAACTGATTGAACCAAAACTGAACATTTATGATAAATGGATATCAAACAAATAATTTATAACCAGATGAATAATTTTAATACCTCATATGTGAAAGTATACAATATGGCATATCTAATATTTAGGCATTGGTCAGATGATTTGATATTGTCATTTAAAAACTAAAAGTAAAATGCTGAAAAAATTTAAAAGATGAATTACCTCCCTTTTTTGATAATTTCATGTCGTAATATAATTCAAGTTACAGATAGTGTAATATTTTGTTAATTGCTTGTTGAAGACTAATTATAATTTATATTTATCTTAATTAAAATACTTCGTATAAACAAATGGGACAACTTTTGCTCTCATCATTGATTATCATTTGTGAATGATGTACTGATGATACATGATTTTTTGAAAAATTAATCATTAAATTTATAGA
This sequence comes from Bathymodiolus brooksi, assembly GCA_963680875.1. NCBI lineage: Eukaryota > Metazoa > Mollusca > Bivalvia > Mytilida > Modiolidae > Bathymodiolus > Bathymodiolus brooksi. The sequence goes on from OY804587.1 coordinate 74,131,410, forward strand.
TTTGCTGTACATATACAAAACTGTATGTAAAGAACAACTAATCTAAAATTAAGGTATTGTCAATATTCTTTGAAACTGTAATTAGATAATATAATTATGCAAAATTATCAAATTTTGAATTCTTTTATAAGTTGAGTTAATTTTGATAATTTTGAGCAATAATAAAAATGAATTTATGGTATATTCTGACTCCAAAATGATATTTTTTTCATCTTTTTATTTTGAAATAATCATAATTTACTAGATTTTTACAATATTTTAATCTAAGTTTATGATTTTAAAGAAATTGGTTTTGGACACTTAAGACTTGACCATTTTTGTCTTGGTGAAAAGCAAATTTTTCTGAAAGTTTTAAAAACAATAACTGCTATTATATATCTCTTATTGGTTTCATTTTTTTGTATTGCGGATATTGCATATAGGCCTTTAAAGGAATAATATGGAAAATAGTCTTCTATGTGATTTTATAGTAAAAATTATTCATTTAAAATGCTGCCCATTCTTATACAACTATTGTGGCTTTAATCCCTTTTTCATAGTAATTTTTAGAATATTTCTTTAAAGTAAAACATATTAATTTTCTATATTCTCATAGAAACGATAATAGTTAGTAGGTATATTTAGAAATACAGCTTTAATTGTTTATTGAAAATAATATTACAGTATCATAATATGCCAGTAAATGTCTTTTGTCTACAAAATTACTGCAAAAAATGACTGATCGAAACTTTGGTCAAGCATATCACGAAAACTTCATAATCAATCATTTTGAAATTTTGTATGCTTGTTTACTGTATTTATTTGTATCCATAACTTTTTCATTATTTTTCAGCAACAACAGCTAAGAAAGACCAGACTTCTACCACCATAGATACCATGAAAGACAAGTGGCCCACACAAGAAGTAGACCAAGACCAACTAGCAATCAACAGACAGAAAACATACATATACTTTTTAAGAAAGTGAATCAATGGGCCACGCAGGTTGTTTTTATTGAGAATTTAATTGAACTTTAAAGAGCACATTAGAGGAAATCAATAGATTTGACAGCCTCTACACCAGTGGAAACTTAGTACAAGATGACATACTAGTATAATGTATATCAGAGGATTACCATAAGAGGAGACCAACAAACATTACGCCAGAGAATATCAAAGCGAGAAGACCAGAAGATCAGAGGCTAACCAACAGACTGGCACAAGAGAGTTAACAACGGATCTTAGATCAGAGGCTAACCAACAGACTGGCACAAGAGAGTTAACAATAGATCTCAGTTCAGAGGCTAACCAACAGACTGGCACAAGAGAGTTAACAACATATCTTAGTTCAGAGGCTAACCAACAGACTGGCACCAGAGAGTTAACAACAGATCTTAAATCAGAGGCTAACCAACAGACTGGCACCAGAGAGTTAACAACAGATATTAGTTCAGAGGCTAACCAACAGACTAGCACCAGAGAGTTTTAACAACATATTTTGGATCAGAGGCTAACCAATAGACTGGCACAAGAGAGTTAACAACATATCTTAGTTCAGAGGCTAACCAACAGACTGGCACCAGAGAGTTAACAACAGATCTTAGATCAGAGGCTAACCAATAGACTGGCACCAGAGAGTTAACAACAGATATTAGTTCAGAGGCTAACCAACAGACTGGCACAAGAGAGTTAACAACAGATCTTAGTTCAGAGGCTAACCAACATACTGGCACCAGATAGTTTTAACAACATATCTTAGATCAGAGGCTAACCAACAGACTGGCACCAGAGAGTTAACAAGATATCTGAGATCAGAGGTTAACCAATAGACTGGCACAAGAGAGTTAACAACAGATCTTAGTTCAGAGGTTAACCAACAGACTGGCACCAGAGAGTTAACAATAGATCTTAGATCAGAGGCTAACCAATAGACTGGCACAAGAGAGTTAACAACAGATCTTAGTTCAGAGGCTAACAAACAGACTGACACAAGACAGTTAACAGATCTAAGTTCAGAGGCTAACCAACAGATTGGCACAAGAGAGTTAACAACATATCTTAGATCAGAGGCTAACCAACAGACTGGCACCAGAGAGTTAACAACAGATCTTAGATCAGAGGCTAACCAACAGACTGGCACCAGAGTGTTAACAACATATCTTAGTTCAGAGGCTAACCAACAGACTGGCACCAGAGAGTTAACAACAGACCCATCAGAGGCTAACCAATAGCCTGGCACAAGAGAGTTAACAACAGATCTTAGTTCAAAGGTTAACCAACAGACTGGCACAAGACAGTTATTAACAGATCTTAGTTCAGAGGCTAACCAACAGATTGGCACAAGAGAGTTAACAACATATCTTAGATCTGAGGCTAACCAATAGACTGGCACAAGAGAGTTAACAACATATCTTAGTTCAGAGGCTAACCAACAGACTGGCACAAGAGAGTTAACAACAGGTTTTAGATCAGAGGCTAACCAATAGACTGGCACAAGAGAGTTAACAACAGATCTTAGTTCAAAGACTAACCAACAGACTGGCACAAGACAGTTAACAATATATCTTAGTTCAGAGGTTAACCAACAGACTGGCACCAGAGAGTTAACAACAGATCTTAGTTCAGAGGCTAACCAACAGACTGGCACCAGAGAGTTAACAAGATATCTTAGATCAGATGCTAACCAATAGACTGGCACAAGAGAGTTAACAACAGATCTTAGTTCAGAGGTTAACCAACAGACTGGCACCAGAGAGTTAACAATAGATCTTAGATCAGAGGCTAACCAATAGACTGGCACCAGAGAGTTAACAACAGATCTTAGTTCAGAGGCTAACCAACAGACTGACACAAGACAGTTAACAGATCTAAGTTCAGACGCTAACCAACAGATTGGCACAAGAGAGTTAACAACATATCTTAGATCAGAGGCTAACCAACAGACTGGCACCAGAGAGTTAACAACAGATCTTAGATCAGAGGCTAACCAACAGACTGGCACCAGAGAGTTAACAACAGATCTTAGTTCAGAGGTTAACCAACAGACTGGCACCAGAGAGTTAACAGATCTTAGTTCAGAGGCTAACCGACAGACTGGCACCAGAGAGTTAACAACATATCTTAGATCAGAGGCTAACCAATAGACTGGCACCAGAGAGTTAAAAACATATCTTAGATCAGAGGCTAACCAATAGACTGGCACAAGAGAGTTAACAGCAGATCTTAGTTCAAAGGCTAACCAACAGACTGGCACAAGACAGTTAACAACAGATCTTAGTTCAGAGGCTAACCAACAGATTGGCACAAGAGAGTTAACAACAGATCTTAGTTCAGAGGTTAACCAACAGACTGGCACCAGAGAGTTAACAACAGATCTTAGTTCAGAGGCTAACCAACAGACTGGCGCAAGACAGTTAACAACAGATCTTAGTTCAGAGGCTATCCAACAGACTGGCACCAGAGAGTTAACAATAGATCTTAGATCAGAGGCTATCCAACAGACTGGCACCAGAGAGATACCAGATCTTAGATCAGAGGCTAACCAATAGATTGGCACCAGAGAGTTAACAACAGATCTTAGATCAGAGGCTAACCAACAGACTGGCACCAGTGAGTTACAAACAGATCTTAGATCAGAGGCTAATCAACAAACTGGCACAAGAGAGTTAACAGCAGATCTTAGTTCAAAGGCTAACCAACAGACTGGCACAAGAGAGTTAACAACATATCTTAGTTCAGAGGCTAACCAACAGATTGGCACAAGAGAGTTAACAACAGATCTTAGTTCAGAGCTTAACCAACAGACTGGCACCAGAGAGTTAACAACAGATCTTAGATCAGAGGCTAACCAACAGACTGGCACCAGAGAGTTAGCAGATCTTAGATCAGAGGCTAACAAATAGACTGGCACCAGAGAGTTAACAACATATCTTAGATCAGAGGCTAACCAACAGACTGGCACCAGTGAGTTACAAACAGATCTTAGATCAGAGGCTAGACCAACAGACTGACACAAGAGATTTGACAACATATCTTAGATCAGAGGCTAACCAACAGACTGGTACAAGAGAGTTACAAACATATCTTAGATCAGAGACTTATAAACACTGGCACAAGAGAGTTGACAACATATTTTAGATCAGAGGCCAATCGTCAGACTGGCACAAGAAAGTACCCAACATATCTTAGATCAGAGGCTAACCAACAGACTGGCACCAGAGAGTTACAAACTGATTTTAGATCAAAGGCTAATCAACAAACTGGCACAAGAGAGTTAACAACAGATCTTAGATCAGAGGCTAGACCAACAGACTGACACAAGAGATTTGACAACAGATCTTAGATCAGAGGCTAACCAACAGACTGGCACAAGAGAGTTGACAACATATCTTACATCAGAGAGTAATCAACAGACTGACACAAGAGAGTTGACAACAGATCTTAGATCAGAGGCTAAACCAACAAACTGGCACAAGAGATTTAACAACAGATCTTAGATCAGAGAGTAATCAACAGACTGACACAAGAGAGTTGACAACAGATCTTAGATCAGAGGCTAAACCAACAAACTGGCACAAGAGATTTAACAACAGATCTTAGATCAGAGACTAACCAACAGACTGACACCAGAGAGTTACGAGCATATCTTAGATCAGAGGCTTATCAACACTGGCACAAGAGAGTTGACAACATATCTTAGATCAGAGAGTAATCAACACACTTGCACCAAAGAGTTACAAACTTATCTTAGATCACAGGCTAATCAACAGACTGGCAGAAGAGAGTTGACAACATATATTAGATCAAAGGCTAATCAGCAGACTGGCACAAGAGAGTTGACAACATATATTAGATCAAAGGCTAATCAGCAGACCGACACAAGAGAGTTACCTATATATCGTAGATCATAGGCTAACCAACAGACTGGCACAAGAGATTTACCAGCATATATTAGATCAGAGGTTAACCAACAGACTGACACCAGATAGTTAACAACAGATCTCAGATCAGAGGATAACCAACAGACAGGCACCAGAGAGTTAACAACAGATCTCAGATCAGAGGATAACCTACAGACAGGTACCAGAGAGTTACAAACAGGTCTTAGATCAGAGGCTAACCAATAGACTGGCACAAGAGAATTACACAAACAGATCTTAGATCAGAGGCTAACCATCAGACTGGCACCAGAGAGTTACAAGCAGATCTTAGATCAGAGGCTAATCAACAGACTGGCACAAGAGAGTTGACAGCAGCTCTTAGATCAGAGGTTAATCAACAGACTGTTACAGGAGAGTTGACAACAGATCTTAGATCAGAGGCTAACCAACAGCCTGGCACCAGAGAGTTACAAACAGATCTTAGATCATAGGCTAATTAACAGACTGGCACAAGAGAGTTGACAGCAGCTCTTAGATCAGAGGTTAATCAACAGACTGTCACATGAGAGTTGACAACAGATCTTAGATCAGAGGCTAACCAACAGCCTGGCACCAGAGTTACAAACAGATCTTAGATCAGAGGCTAACCAACAGCCTGGCACCAGAGAGTTACAAACAGATCTTAGATCAGAGGCTAATCAACAGACTGGCACAAGAGAGTTACAAACAGATCTTAGATCAGAGGCTAATCAACAGACTGGCACCATAGATTTACAAACAGATCTTAGATCATAGGCTAATCAACAGACTGGCACCATAGATTTACAAACAGATCTTAGATCAGAGGCTAATCAACAGACTGGCACAAGAGAGTTACAAACAGATCTTAGATCAGAGGCTAATCAACAGACTGGCACCATAGATGTACAAACAGATCTTAGATCATAGGCTAATCAACAGACTGGCACCATAGATTTACAAACAGATCTTAGATCAGAGGCTAATCAACAGACTGGCACAAGAGAGTTACAAACAGATCTTAGATCAGAGGCTAATCAACAGACTGGCACCAGAGAGTTACAAACAGATCTTAGATCAGAGGCTAATCAACAGACTGGCACAAGAGAGTTACAAACAGATCTTAGATCAGAGGCTAATCAACAGACTGGCACCATAGATTTACAAACAGATCTTAGATAAGAGAGTAACCAACAGACCCCACACTAGAACAAAATACATCAAGAAAGGTAATTTGTTGTATAATCTAATTAATCAGTGTTTCTAGAATTTAAATGGAAAGGATTTTATGAAAAGATAGTTTAAACAGTGATGGTTAACAATTCCAACAATATCAACAAAACGAACAATCACGTCTCATCTTAACTCACTGAACACTAAAAAGACCATGACATATGATGTTGTAAATTTAGGTCCTGGCTTGGGACAGGCACAAACATGCAGTGAGGTTAAATCGGTTAATGGGACCCCCCCCCCCCTCAATTCTTGATTTGAACAGTAATGATAATAATATCAACAATAACCTCTCACCTTTGAGTGTACATAAAAACAAACAAAGTATGAAACAGACACAAGAAAAGTTTGAAGAAACCAAAAGGATAATCATAAGTCGGAAATCAAAAGACAGACAATACAATGGCCAAAAGAAAAAAGAAAAAAAATGTTTAACATTTAAAAAAATAGTCAAAATAGAAATGACATTCTGTTCACTCAATTTACTAAAATATATTCCATATCTAGGACATTAAAGCATTTTATTTTTGAAAAAAAAAACATGCATATATTTAATCTGAATAAAATCCTGTATTGAAACATTTTATTTATCAAGAAATTAGATATAGTGTTGAGTCATACAGTATTGTTAGTATAGAAATAAAAAGCTTCAACCATCTGTAAATTAAATTTTCTAAACTTTTACCCCTATTGTGAATAAAGTAGAAAATGAACATTTAAAACCTTACAAGAATAATTTTATTATTTTTTTAGGGGAAATCAGTGTTACTGTGCACATCTTGTTTCAAATAGAACATATATATACATATACGTCTGAAAATTAAACCAAACAGTGTTAGAATTAGATTTTAGAGCTGTCAATTTTTTGTTCTTCCCTCGACGGGATTTGAACCCACACCATTGATACACTGCAGCACCATTTGCTTAGCCTTATGTCCAGCGCCCTAGACCACTCGACCACATATATATATACATATATAATATCTAAGTTGAGTAAAATATTCAATGGGGTTTTTTTTAAATCGTCAACAATCTGTAAATTAAATTATCTGAACTTATTCCCCAAATGTGGATAATGCAGATTATGAATATTGAAAATCTTACAAATATTGAAATACCAGTATACATGAAATTTACAAATATTCAAATACCAATATACCTGAAATTTACAAGAATTTGTTTAGATTTCTCATTTCATCTTTAAATAGAATGTATTTATTTTTGATATTAGAAAAAAAATTTCCTTTTATAGATATTACCTATACAATTGAGGAGCAAAAATACTTTCTGATGAATATATAATATAGCATTATCATAGAGTTGACATGTCTAAAATAACATAAAACAGTGGATTTTTTTTTCAAAATATATAGTTTGTCATTTTTTGCTTCTTTTTGCTGCCTTTAAACCCAGAATTCACAAGAAGGACATCTAGAATCCAAATATGTTATGGTTTCCTTTGTTTCAGGTTTTCTTACAAATGTATGTTAAAAAAAATTCATATATACATTTTTTTAGGGGGATCCGTCGTGGTCGTGTGCCATCAGTGCCTATCACCACAAAAGTTGTGAGTTCGAACCCTGTCCATGGCAAGGTGTACTTGATGCAACATTATCTGATAACGTTTGTCAGTGACTTCCAATAGGTCAATGGTTTTCTCTGGGTACTCTAGTTTCCTTTACTAATAAGTACAATTTCCAAACCGAAATGGTCAAAACATTTTGCATATGATTATAACTTTTTTGTTCATTTACTGTAGTTAACAAATTAGAATCAAATACCGTCAAACATGCCTTCAAGGGCACCTCTATATAACAAATCACTTCCTGTAAAGGGCCGTCTCATTTTTCCCATTAATGAATAGAGCATATAATTTTAACCTGTATGTAAAGGGCAACTGCTCATAGTTGTATGTTCCCCTGAGTGGCCTTTATATAGTTTATGGTTATATAGTTACAATTTTGACACGGTATGATATCTATTATCAAGCAACTAGCATGATATTAACATAATATCAACATAATATCAACATGATATTAACATAATAGCAACATAATATCAACATAATATCTCTATTTTTTAATGTGAGGTTTTAATGATGTCACTGACGTCACATTGTCAATTCCTCTATAAACATATTATCGTTGGTATGTTTTGCTTGAAATTGACTTCTCATCGTATCTCACATCTCGGGTTTCGCCTCCAACGTGATATTGCTGTGAGAAATCCATTCGTGCAAAGCAAATCATATAGTATATATTTACATTTCTTTAATTAAAATTATGTTAAAAATATAAACGGTCATATAAATTTATTACGTTTTGTGTTAAAATTTAAGAGTGAGTGATTGTTGTTTAAGGCCAACTCTGCAATTGTTTACTTAGCCATCACCAATCAGTCAGCAATTAATCAGTCAAATAGTTATGATTACTGTCCCAAGGACTGTATGTATGATTGTAGACCATATAAACAATTGAAGACTCGAGGGATCAGTTGTTGTTATTGATGTAAAATAGCATTGAAATTTAAAGAAAATGCATCAATTTTATGATAACAATTACATGTATATTACAGGGCAAATGTAATATCTAGAACGGACAGATGTAATGGTATAAATTTATTGGATGAACAGCGTTATCTCCCCTTGGACAGATGTAATGGTAAAACACAGGTTGAACAGAGCTACCTCCACTTGGACAGATGTAATGGTAAAACATAGGATGAACAGAGCTACCTCCACTACAACAGATGTAATGGGGGGAAATCATATGATGTACATAGTTATCTTCACTTGGTTTAAGAACTATTTTTTTGAATGTATCAGTTATGTTTGATATTTTATTACTCTGGTCTATATTTGGTAAAAATATTTAACCTTTGAGACTTATTCTAGTTAAAAATGAAGTTCAATATTTGAATGAGAAATTTGACACACATGAAATGTTTTAATTAAAGGCAAGCATAATTTCTACAACAATTTCTCAATTATTACTAGGAGTACAAAATAACAAAACTATTTATGAACCTTCTTTTTTTAACTTTGAAGATCACATTTCTACTTTTTAAATCTATAAAATGTTTGTCTCATTTGGGTTGAATTAATTGATTGCTTCTTAATTTTGTAAAAACAAATGTAATGATGAAGTTGATATGTATTAATTATTGTAAAAATATATACTGGCTGCTGTGTGTTCACTACTATCAGATGTCCTTATGAACAGGTAATGTGGTAAGAATGTCTACTTTGAAAAGAAATGAATCATATATGGATTGTTATGGTTTTCTATATACTATATCTCACCTTATTATGCATCACATGCACATGCACATGCACATGCACTAAATAACCCTTCTCCTATATTAAAACGGTATAGCTCAACACTATATATAATTTCACTGAGGTGTACTTTTCCCACTCACTAAATAACCCTCCTCCTATATTAAAATGGTTAGCTCAACACTAGATATAATTTCACTGAGGTGTACTTTTCTCACTCACTAAATAACCCTTCTCCTATATTAAAACGGTATAGCTCAACACTAGATATAATTTCACTGAGGTGTACTTTTCCCACTCACAGCATAACCTTCCTCCTATATTAAAACAGTTTAGCTCAACACTAGATATAATTTCACTGAGATGTACTTTTCCCACTCACTAAATAACCCTCCTCCTATATTAACAGTATAGCTCAACACTATATATAATTTCACTGAGGTGTACTTTTCCCACTCACTAAATAACCCTCCTCCTATATTAAAATGGTATAGCTCAACACTAGATATAATTTCACTGAGGTGTACTTTTCTCACTCACTAAATAACCCTTCTCCTATATTAAAACGGTATAGCTCAACACTAGATATAATTTCACTGAGGTGTACTTTTCCCACTCACAGCATAACCTTCCTCCTATATTAAAACAGTATAGCTCAACACTAGATATAATTTCACTGAGATGTACTTTTCCCACTTACTAAATAACCCTCCTCCTATATTAACAGTATAGCTCAACACTAGATATAATTTCACTAAGGTGTACTTTTCCCACTCACTAAATAACCCTCCTCCTATATTAAAATGGTATAGCTCAACACTAGATATAATTTCACTGAGGTGTACTTCTCCCACTCACAACATAACCCTCCTCCTATATTAAAACGGTATAGCTCAACACTAGATATAATTTCACTGAGGTGTACTTTTCCCACTCACTAAATAACCCTCCTCCTATATTAAAACGGTATAGCTCAACACTAGATATAATTTCACTGAGGTGTACTTTTCCCACTCACTAAATAACCCTCCTCCTATATTAAAACAGTTTAGCTCAACACTAGATATAATTTCACTGAGGTGTACTTCTCCCACTCACAACATAACCCTCCTCCTATATTAAAACAGTATATCTCAACACTAGATATAATGTCACTGAGGTGTACTTTTCCCACTCACTACATAACCCTCCTCCTATGTTAAAACAGTATAGCTCAACACTAGATATAATTTCACTGAGGTGTACTTTTCCCACTCACTAAATAACCCTCCTCCTATATTAAAATGGTATAGCTCAACACTAGATATAATTTCACTGAGGTGTACTTTTCCCACTCACAGCATAACCCTCCTCCTATATTAACAGTATAGCTCAACACTAGATATAATTTCACTGAGGTGTACTTTTCTCACTCACTAAATAACCCTCCTCCTATATTAAAACAGTATAGCTCAACACTAGATATAATTTCACTGAGGTGTACTTTTATCACTCACTAAATAACCCTCCTCCTATATTAAAACAGTATAGCTCAACACTAGATATAATTTCACTGAGGTGTACTTTTCTCACTCACTAAATAACCCTCCTCCTATATTAAAACAGTATAGCTCAACACTAGATATAATTTCACTGAGGTGTACTTTTCTCACTCACTAAATAACCCTCCTCCTATATTGAAAAAGTATAGCTCAACACTAGATATAATATCACTGAGGTGTACTTATCCCCACTCACAGCATAACCTTCCTCCTATATTAACAGTATAGCTCAACACATCTAATATCACTGAGCTCTATATTTCTGTTGACACAGTATACCAGTTAAATATTAACATACTAACTGTTTACAAAATCACAAATAATACATGTATGGTTCATAGTGTATTTTGGTTGAGATTGTTCTTACCACAAAATTTGTTCATTGATATGAAAACTGATTACCAGGCTCTCTGTTGTATGACTTTATGTTCTAATATTGTGGTTATGTTTATTTTGTATGTCTGTGTTGAACTTATGATGAATAGTAACATGTTATATTAAAAGTTGTCATGCTTTAATGTTAATTGACTTGTGGATGGTTGTTTTTAATTATCATACTGTTGAATCATTAGAATAATTGTACAAGTTTTCATAATAGAAATATAACATTTTCTTTATTCATTAACATGTCTAATTAATTAGTTCTCTATTCAGAAATAATTTGTCTAAATTTTGAACAAGATTTCAAGATTGTATTTTACCTAGGATATAATAAACTGTAACATGAGAAAACAATTAGATGATGACTTTCAAAATGTGCAAGACATATAATTAAATGTAGCAGTTGTGAATATACATGTACAATATATAATATTATATATCATATGGAAATATAATGAAGAAAATATTAGTGATATTATAATAGTTTCACAATACTTGTCAGAAAAATTTATAGTTATTCAATACTTTTTTATTGCATAGCAACAACATTCAGTTTTATTAATGATGAATTTTGAACAAAATACTGTGGGATATACTTTTTTCTCTCCTATTTGGATAACCTCATTTTGACCTAAGAATAGATAATGAAATTCATCTCCATGATGTGCTATTTAGAATATTTATATGAAATGCAATAAATATTTGTAATGTAGGATTAGACGTTACAATATTATATTTAATACATAACTTCAGAATTATATGTTTTGTAACTGAATTCTAACAGACCCTACCTTTACAGCGTTAATGATTCAGTCAAAAGTTATTAAATTATTCTTTACTCTAGGTGTGTTCTATATGGTCCAATGTTAGTAAAGATGGGTTCGATCTGCCATTTGGCAAATATCAAATCTTGTTTCACTCATACATTCATGTCTTTGTTATTAATAAATATTGTAGGTTTTCGTATATTTATTCAACTCTATATATATATTGTTTATATAAAGGAGAAGATATTATAGGTTGTAATACTTGTATCTGATCATATTGTCAAGTTTTTGGACAATGAAATATGTTTAAACTAACATTTTATTGGATCAGTATGTAATCATGTGACCTTTTAATAGAATTATGCAGAAATAGAATGGTTGATTAAAACAAATTGATAATCTTAAAGATTAATATACAGTTGTGAATGTTAGATTTTATGCACAAACGTGTGTCCATTTTTGCCAGGATGCATACGATTGCATGGTAAATTGTGAGAAGGGAAAAGAGGTACTTATTTAGTGTAATCAACTATTGTTCATATGACACCTGTCCAACTTCCTTAAAGTAAAAAAATAATATTATATACATGTAGAAGTTATTCATGGTATATTACAGAAGTTTTTAAGAATTTTTCACTAATGTTTCCATATTTTGAATCTTAGTCATCTTCTGCAGAGTATACCTATTTTGTGTTTTCCCAGAAACTTTACAGACCATATTTATACATATTAACATTGTGCACCTCAATTCACAGAGACATTCAAGACTATTTTTCTATTTTTGTTGTTGAAATTTTCATTTTAGTCACATTTTCATAAGAAGATACATAGTCGCCATGATATTGCTGAAAGTGGCATTAAAACACCAAAAATAAAAAAAAATGTTAACAGTCCCTCTCACAGTTTTAAGCATAAGGTGTCCATCAGCAGTTTATGTAATCAGCTCCTCTCACAGTTTTATGCATAAGGTGTTCACCAGTAGTTTATGTAAACAGCTCCTCTCACAGTTTTAAGCATAAAGTGGCCACCCGTAGTTTATGTTAACAGCCCCTCTCACAGTTTTAGCCATAAGGTATCAACCAGTAGTTTATGATAGATAGCAGCTCCCCTTAAAGTTTTAAACATAAGGTGTACATCAGTGGTTTATGTTAACAGCCCCTCTCACAGATTTAAGCATGATGTGTCCACCAGTAGTTTATGTTAACAGCCCCTCTTACAGTTTTAAGCATAAGGTGTCCATCTGTAGTTTATGTTAGCAGCCCCTCTCACAGTTTTAAGCATAGGTGCTCATCAGTAGTTTATGTTAACAGCCACTCTCACAGTTTCAAGCATAAGGTATCCACCAGTAGTGTATGTTAAGAGCAAATCTCACAGTTTTAAACATCAAATATCCACAAGTAATGTTAGCAGTCCCTCTCACAGTTTAAATATAAGGTATCCATCAGTAGTTTATGTTAACAACTCCTCTCATAGTTTTAACCATGAGGTGTCCATCAGTAGTTTATGTTAACTATCCCTCTCACAGTTTTAAACATAAGATGACAATCAGTAGTTTATGTTAACAACCATTCTCACAGTTTTAATATAAGGTGTCCACCAGTGGTTTATGTTAACAGCCCCTCTCACAGTGTTAAGCATAAGGTTCCACCAGTAGTTTATGTTAACATCCCCTCTCACAGTTTTAAGCATAAGGTTTCCACCAGTAGTTTATGTTAACAGACCCTCTCACAATTTTAAGCATAAGGTTTCCACCAGTAGTTTATGTTAACAGCCCCTCTCACAGTTTTAAGCAATATCTATCCACAAATAGTTTATGCTCACATCTCATCTCACATTTATAAAAATAAGGTGTCCATCAATAGTTTACATTAGCAGCCCCTCTCATAGTTGTAAGCATAAGGTACCCATCAGTAGTTTATGCTAACAGCTCATCTCACAGTTGTAAGCATAAGGTGTCCATCAGTAGTTTATGTTAATTACCCTCTCATAGTTTTAAACATAAGTTGTCCATCAGTAAATTATGTTAACAACCCTTCTTACAGTTTTAAATATAAGGTGTCCATCAGTAGTTTATGTTAATGGCCGCTGTTACAGTTTTAAGCATAAAGCATCCAGCAGTAGTTTATGTTAGCAGTCCCTCTCACAGTTTTATACATAAGATGTCCATCAGTACTTTATTTTAACAGCCCCTCTCACCGTTTTAAGCATAAGGTATCCACCAGTGGTATACATTTGTTTGTTAACAGTCCCATTCACAGTTTTAAGCATAAGCTGTCCATCAGTAGTTTATGTTAATGGCCGCTGTTACAGTTTTAAGCATAAAGCATCCAGCAGTAGTTTATGTTAGCAGCCCCTCGCACAGTTTTATACATAAGATGTCCATCAGTACTTTATTTTAACAGCCCCTCTCACCGTTTTAAGCATAAGGTATCCACCAGTGGTATACATTTGTTTGTTGACAGTCCCATTCACAGTTTTAAGCATAAGGTGTCCATCAGTAGTTTATGTTAACAGACCCTTTCACAGTTTTAAGCATAAGGTGTCCATCAGTAGTTTATGTTAACAGCCCCTTTCCCAGTTTTATGCATAAGGTGTCCATCAATAGTTTATATTAACATCCCCTCTCACAGTTTTGAACATAAGGTGACAATCAGTAGATTATGTTAACGACCCCTCTCACAGTTTTAAGCATAAGGTGTCCATCAGTACTTTATGTTAACAGCCGCTCTCACAGTTTTAAGCATACGGTGTCCATTAGTATTTTAGGTTAACAGCCCCTTGCACAGCTTTATGCATACAGTGTCCATCAGTAGTTTATGTTAGCGACCCCTCTCACAGTTGTAAGCATAAGGTTTCCACCAGTAGTTTATGTTAAGAGCCCTTCTCACAGCTTTAAAGATAAAGTGTCCATCAGTAGTTTATGTTAGCAGCCCCTCTCACAGTTTTAAACATAGGTGTTCATCAGTAGTGTATGCTAACAGCCACTCTCACAGTTTTAAGCATAAGGTTTCCACCAGTAGTTTATGTTAACAGCCCCTCTCACAGTTTTAAGCAATATGTATCCACAAATAGTTTATGCTTACATCTCATCTCATATTTATAAAAATAAGGTGTCCATCAATAGTTTACGTTAGCAGCCCCTCTCACAGTTGTAAGCAAACGGTACCCATCAGTAGTTTATGCTAACAGCTCATCTCACAGTTGTAAGCATAAGGTGTTCATCAGTAGTTTATGTTAATTGCCCTCTCATAGTTTTAATCATAAGTTGTCCATCAGTAAATTATGTTAACAACCCTTCTTACAGTTTTAAATATAAGGTGTCCATCAGTAGTTTATATTAATGGCCGCTGTTACAGTTTTAAGCATAAAGCATCCAGCAGTAGTTTATGTTAATGGCCGCTGTTACAGTTTTAAGCATAATGCATCCAGCAGTAATTTATGTTAGCAGCCCCTCTCACAATTTTATACATAAGATGTCCATCAGTACTTTATTTTAACAGCCCCTCTCACCGTTTTAAGCATAAGGTATCCACCAGTGGTATACATTTATTTGTTAACTAAAGTCCCTTTCACAGTTTTAAGCATAAGGTGTCCATCAGTAGTTTATGTTAACAGCCCCTTTCACAGTTTTAAACATAAGGTGTCCATCAGTAGTTTATGTTAACAGCCCCTTTCCCAGTTTTATGCATAAGGTGTCCATCAATAGTTTATGTTAACATCCCCTCTCACAGTTTTGAACATAAGGTGACAATCAATAGATTATGTTAACGGCCCCTCTCACAGTTTTAAGCATAAGGTGTCCATCAGTACTTTATGTTAACAGCCGCTCTCACAGTTTTAAGCATACGGTGTCCATTAGTATTTTAGGTTAACAGACCCTTGCACAGTTGTATGCATACAGTGTCCATCAGTAGTTTATGTTAGCGGCCCCTCTCACAGTTGTAAGCATAAGGTTTCCACCAGTAGTTTATGTTAAGAGCCCTTCTCACAGCTTTAAAGATAAAGTACCCATCAGTAGTTTATGTTAGCAGCCCCTCTCACAGTTTTAAACATAGGTGTTCATCAGTAGTTTATGCTAACAGCCACTCTCACAGTTTTAAGCATAAGGTATCCACCAGTAGTTTATGTTAACAGCCACTCTTACCGTTTTAAGCATAATGTGCCCGTCTGTAGTTTATGCTAACAGCTCCTCTCACAATTGTAAACATAAGGTGTCTATCAGTAGTTTATGTTAATTACCCTCTCATAGTTTTAAGCATAAGTTGTCCATCAGTACTTTATTTTAACAGCCCCTCTCACCGTTTTAAGCATAAGGTATCCACCAGTGGTATACATTTATTTGTTAACTAAAGTCCCTTTCACAGTTTTAAGCATAAGGTGTCCATCAGTAGTTTATGTTAACAGCCCCTTTCACAGTTTTAAGCATAAGGTGTCCATCAGTAGTTTATGTTAACAGCCCCTTTCCCAGTTTTATGCATAAGGTGTCCATCAATAGTTTATGTTAACATCCCCTCTCACAGTTTTGAACATAAGGTGACAATCAATAGATTATGTTAACGGCCCCTCTCACAGTTTTAAGCATAAGGTGTCCATCAGTACTTTATGTTAACAGCCGCTCTCACAGTTTTAAGCATACGGTGTCCATTAGTATTTTAGGTTAACAGCCCCTTGCACAGATGTATGCATACAGTGTCCATCAGTAGTTTATGTTAGCGGCCCCTCTCACAGTTGTAAGCATAAGGTTTCCACCAGTAGTTTATGTTAAGAGCCCTTCTCACAGCTTTAAAGATAAAGTATCCATCAGTAGTTTATGTTAGCAGCCCCTCTCACAGTTTTAAACATAGGTGTTCATCAGTAGTTTATGCTAACAGCCACTCTCACAGTTTTAAGCATAAGGTATCCACCAGTAGTTTATGTTAACAGCCACTCTTACCGTTTTAAGCATAAGGTGCCCGTCAGTAGTTTATGCTAACAGCTCCTCTCACAATTGTAAGCATAAGGTGTCTATCAGTAGTTTATGTTAATTACCCTCTCATAATTTTAAGCATAAGTTGTCCATCAGTAAATGATGTTAACAACCCTTCTCACAGTTTTTAATATAAGGTGTCTATCAGTAATTTTTGTTAACAGTCCCTTTCACAGTTTTTAATATAAGGTGTCTATCAGTAATTTTTGTTAACAGTCCCTTTCACAGTTTTATACATAAGGTGTCCATCAGTAGTTTATGTTAATGGCCGCTGTCACAGTTTTAAGCATAAGGCATCCAGCAGTAGTTTATGTTAACAGCCCCTATCACAGTTTTATACATAAGATGTCCATCAGTAGTTTATTTTAACAGCTCCTCTCACCATTTTAAGCATAAGGTATCCACCAGTGGTATACATTTGTTTGTTAACAGTCCCTTTCACAGTTTTAAGCATAAGGTGTCCATCAGTAGTTTATTTTAACAGCCCGTTTCACAGTTTTCAGCATAAGGTGTCCATCATTAGTTTACAGCCCCTTTCCCAGTTTTATGCATAAGGTGTCCATCAGTAGTTTATGTTAACAGCCCCTTTCCCATTTTTATGCATAATGTGTCCATCAGTAGTTTATGTTAACAGCCCCTTTCACAGTTTTAAACATAAGGTGTCCATCAATAGTTTATGTTAACATCCCCTCTCACAGTTTTGAGCATAAGGTGACAATCAGTAGATTATGTTAAAGGCCCCTCTCACAGTTTTAAACATAAGGTGTCCATCAGTAGTTTATGTTAACAGCCGCTCTCACAGTTTTAAGCATAAGGTGTCCATTAATATGTTAGGTTAACAGCCCCTTGCACAGTTTTATGCATACATTGTCCATCAGTAGTTTATGTTAACGGCCCCTCTCACAGTTGTAAGCATAAGGTTTCCACCAGTAGTTTATGTTAAGAGCCCTTCTCACAGCTTTAAAGATAACGTGTTTATCAGTAGTTTATGCTAACAGCCACTCTCACAGTTTAAAGCATAAGGTATCCACGAGTAGTTTATGTTAACAGCCACTCTTACAGTTTTAAGCATATGGTGTCCATCGGTAGTTTATACTAACAGCCACTCTCACAGTTTTAAGCATCAAATATCGACTAGTAATGTTAACAGTCCCTCTCACAGTTTAAATGTAAGGTGTCCATCAGTAATTTATGTTAACAACCCCTCTCATAGTTTTAACCATAAAGTGTCCATCAGTAGCTTATGTCAACTATCCCTCTCACAGTTTTAAACATAAGATGACCATCAGTAATTTATGTTAATGGGCCCTCTCACAGTTTTACATATGATGTATCCACCAGTGGTATATGTTAACGGCCCCTCTCACAGTTTTAAGGGTAAGGTGTTTATCAGTAGTTTATGTTAACAGCACCTTTCACAGTTTTATGCATAAGGTGTCCATCAGTAGTTTATTTGAACAGACCCTCTCGCAGATTTAACATAAGTTGTCCATCAGTAGTTTATGTTAACAGCATCTCTAGCGGTTTTAATCATAAGGTGTCCATCAGTAGTTTATGTTAGCAGCCCCTCCCACAGTTTTATGCATAATATATACATCAGTAGTTTATGTTAACATGCCCTCTCACAGTTTTAAGCATATGGTATCCACCAGTAGTTTATGTTAGCATCCCCTCACACAGTTTTGAACATAGGGTGACAATCAGTAGTTTATGTTAACGTCCCCTCTCATAGTTTGAAACAGAAGGTATCCATCATATGTTAACAGCCCCTTTCCCAGTTGTGTGCATAAGGTGTCCATCAGTAGGTTATGTTTACAGCCCCTCTCACAGTTTTAAGCATAAGGTGTCCATCAGTAGTTTATTTTAGCAGCCCCTTTCACAGTTTTATGCATAAAGTGTCCATCAATAGTTTCTGTTAACAACCCCTCTCACAGTTTTAAACATAAGGTGTCCATCAGTATTTTATGTTAGCGACCCCTTTCACAGTTTTATGCATAAGGTGTCCATCATTAGTTTGTGTTGGCAGCCCCTCTCACAGTTTTTATCACACGGTGTCGATCAGTAGTTTATTTTAGCAGCCCTTCTCACAGTTTTAAGCATAAGGTGTCCATCAATATTTGATGTTAACAGACCCTCTCAGTTTTAGGCATAAGGTGTCCATGAATAGTTGATGTTAACAGACCCTCTCCCAGTTTTAATAGTTTATGTTAACAGCCTCTCTCAGTTTTAGGCATAAGGTGTCCATCAATAGTTTATGTTGACAGCCCCTCTCAGTAAGCATAAGGTATCCATCAGTAGTTTATGTTGACAGCCCCTCTCACGGTTATAAACATAAAGTGTACAAAGTGTACATCAGTAGTTTATGTTAGCAGCCCCTCTCACAGTTTTGAACATAAGGTGACAATCAGTAGATTTGTGAAGCATAAGGTGACCATCAGTAGTGTATGGTAACAACCCCTCATACATTTTAAACATAAGATGTCCATCGGTAGTTTATGTTAACAGCCCCTCTCACAGTTTTAAGCATAAGGTGTCCATTTGTAGTTTATGTTAACATCCCCTCTCACAGTTTTGAACATAAGATGTCCATCGGTAGTTGATATTAAGAGCCCCTCTCAGTTTTAAGCATAAGGTGTCCATCAATAGTTTGTTAACAGCCCCTCTCACGGGTTTAAAAATAAAGTGTACATCAGTAGTTTATGTTATCAGCCCCTCTCACAGTTTTGAACATAAGGTATCCATCAGTAGTTTATGTTGACAGCCCCTCTTACGGTTTTAAGAATAAAGTGTCCATCAGAAGTTTATGTTAACAGCCCCTCTCACAATTTTAAGCATAAGGTGTCCATCAGTAGTTTATGTTTACAGCCTCTTTCTCAGTTTTAAGCAAAAGGTGTCCATCAATAGTTTCTGTTAACAACCCCTCTCACAGTTTTATGCATAAGGTGTCCATCAATAGTTTATGTCAACAGCCCCTCTCACAGTTTTATGCATAAATTGTCCATCAGTAGTTTATGTTAGCGGCCCCTTTCAGTTTTATGCATAAGGTGTTCACCAGTAGTTTATGTTAATATCCCCTCTCACAGTTTTAAGCATAAGCTGTCCATCATTAGTTTGTGTTAGCAGCCCCTCTCACAGTTTTAAGCATAAGGTGTCCATCAGTAGTTTATGTTAGCGGCCCCGCTCACAGTTGTATGCATAAGGTGTTCACCAGTAGTTTATGTTAATATCCCCACTCACAGTTTTAAGCATAAGGTGTCCATCATTAGTTTGTGTTAGCAGCCCCTCTCACAATTTTAAGCATAAGGTGTCCATCATTAGTTTGTGTTAGCAGCCCCTCTCACAGTTTTAAGCATAAGGTGTTCATCAAGTTTGTGTTAACATCCCCTCTCACAGTTTTGAACATAAGATGTCCATCGGTAGTTGATATTAAGAGCCCCTCTCAGTTTTAAGCATAAGGTGTCCATCAGTAGTTTATTTTAACAGCCCTGCTGACAGTTTTAAACATAAGGTATCCATCAATAGTTGATGTTAACAACCCCTCTCACAGTTTTAAGCATAAGGTGTCCATCAGTAGTTGATGTTAACAGCCCCTCTCTCAGTTTTAATCATAAGGTGTCCATCAATAGTTGATGTTAACAGCCCCTTTCAGTTTTAAGCATAATGTGTCCATCAATAGTTTATGTTAACAGCCCCCCTCAGTAAGCATAAGGTATCAATCAGTAGTTTATGTCGACAGCCCCTCTCACGGTTTTAAGCATAAGGTGTCCATCATTAGTTTGTGTTAGCAGCCCCTCTCACAGTTTTAAGCATAAGGTGTCCATCATTAGTTTGTGTTAACATCCCCTCTCACAGTTTTGAACATGAGATGTCCATCGGTAGTTGATATTAAGAGCCCCTCTCAGTTTTAAGCATAAGGTGTCCATCAGTAGTTTATTTTAACAGCCCTGCTCACAGTTTTATGCATAAGGTGTCCATCAATAGTTTATGTTAACAGCCCCTCTGACAGTTTTAAGCATAAGGTGTCCATCAGTAGTTGATGTTAACAGCCCTTTTCAGTTTTAAACATAATGTGTCCATCAATAGTTTATGTTAACAGCCCCTCTCAGTAAGCATAATGTATCCATCAGTAGTTTATGTTGACAGCCCCTTTCACGGTTTTAAAAATAAAGTGTACATCAGTAGTTATTGTTAACATCCCCTCTCACAGTTTTGAACATAAGGTGACAATCAGTAGATTATGTTAACAGCTCCTCGCACAGTTTTAAAAATAAAGTGTACATCAGTAGTTTATGTTAACAGCCCCTCTCACATTTTTAAACATAAGGTGTCCATCTGTATTTTATGTTAACAGCCCCTTTCTCAGTTTTAAGCATAAGGTATCCAGCAGTAGTTTATGTTAACAGCCACTCTCACAGTTTTGAATATAAGGTGACAATCAGTAGATTATGGTAACAGCCCCTCTCACAGAATTAAGCATAAAGTATACATCAGTAGTTTATGTTAACAGCCCCTCTCACAGTTTTGAACATAAGGTGTCCATCGGTAGTTTATATTAACATCCCCTCTCACAGTTTTAGGCATAAGGTGTCCATCAGTAGTTGATATTAAGAGCCCCTCTCACAGTTTTAAATATAAGGTGTCCATCAATAGTTTATGTTAACAACCCCTCTCACAGTTTTAAACATACGGTGTCCATCAGTAGTTGATATTAAGAGCCCCTCTCAGTTTTAGGCATAAGGTGTCCATCAATAGTTTATGTTAACAGCCCCTCTCACTGGTTTAAAAATAAAGTGTACATCAGTAGTTTATGTTATCAGCCCCTTTCACAGTTTTGAACATAAGGTATCCATCAGTAGTTTATGTTGACAGCCCATCTCACGGTTTTAATAATAAAGTGTCCATCAGTAGTTTATGTTAGCAGCCCCTCTCACAGTTTTAAGCATAATGTGCCCATCAGTAATTTATGTTAACAGCCCTTTTCACAGTACGTGTCCACCAGTATTTTGTGTAATACAATAAGAGGGTAATGTTTTGCTTTCAATTGTTTTTGTTGCTAGATATTTTAAGAACACGTTTTTGTTTGTATTGTAATAGGATTTTGTATTACAATTAAACTTGTTATTGTTTCTTAAAAGATTGTATGAAGAAATTATCTGTGTCAAATCTAGTAACAATTTCAATTTTGCAATCACTTGTCATCCGTTGTGTGTCCTTAATTTTTTTCCATTATCCTTCACTACCGCATTTTAAGTCACAATGAGCTCAAATTTGTGACACATATATTCCAGATTTTCCGTTGGGTGGACTCTAATTTAATATACAGATTGTACAACTTAGGCTTATTTTGATTTTTAAAATCATACCAAAGTCTTCTCCTCAGAAACAATTGATTCAAATTATACTAAATGGAGAAATCAGAAAGAGTTTGAGTTTTAACTTATTTGGATTTATATGTTTCGAATTTTTGTGTAATATTTTGAAATCTGAAAATGAAAACCAGGCGAGCGATTGCATGATTATTGGATACTGTGAACCACTGGTTTTTAATATCCATGGTTACTTATTATGGGTATATGTGTAATTGAATTATGGAAACTAATGCTTTTCTAGAGTGTTTCTCCTCATAGGGTTTTATCTCTAGTTTTTAATGCAAAGTTTCCTCAGTTTTGATATATGATATATGATAAAGACTTTTATATTGTATTAATATTTGATTGTAAAGGTTAACTTGCTTTATATTTCACCTAATGTTCCCAATGTTTGTACACAGCATTAACATTTGATATAAAACATATATGTTTTCTATATTGCTTTATTATAATTTCAATTGAAATGCATTAACATGTATTTATGTGCTTAAGGGTTAAGGTTATTGTGTTTAATGCCACTTTCAATAATATTTCAGTTATATTGTGGCAGACAGTTTTATTGATCGGTGAAACCGGAGAAAACTATCGACCTGTTGCAAGTCTTTGGGAAACTTGATCACATAATGTTGTATTGAGTACACCTCGCCACGAGCGGGATTCGAACACAAAACTTAAGTGATGATAAGCACTGATTGCACAGATAGTAAATCCAACTACTATACATCGCGACCATGATGGCTCCTTATTTGCTGAAGAAATGTTTGAAGATACCAAAAGGGGTAATTAGAAGCCGCTGATTGAAGGACAGACATTATAATGGCCAAAAGAAAAAGGACAAAAGGACAAACAATGATACACAAAACATTACACAGAAAACTAAAGATTAAGACAAATGAAACCCACTACAAATCGGGGAAATATTCCGATGCTCCGGAAGGATAAGCAGTTCCTGCTCTAGATGTGACACCTGTCTTGTTACTATATGTTCATATATAGTGAGTTGTGTATACAAAAAATAATGCAATTAAAAAACATTCTGAATATTTAACACTGATCCATTGAGATTCAGTATAACTAACCATGATATTATACTGTTTACATTCATAGAGGTTAACATGATCGCCTCAAGTGGAGTTGATTGGGAGTTCGAGCCCCGGTCAGATCAATCCAAATGACTATAAAATTGGTGTTTTTTGCTTCTTCTCTAAACTTGCATCAATAAGAAGTAAGAGCAAAGGCTGGTGGGCTCGAAATCAGAATAATGTGTCCGAATGGAGTGACATATACAGACTAGTTTTGGTGTGTCAACACTATAAAAGTCCAGGTAAGCGTGTTGGTCTAGTACAAAGAGGATATCATCATTAAGTCATCGAAATGTACCTAAACAGCAATTAATCAACCATTTATAGGATTCCATTTGTTTACTTTGTTTTTTTTTAATTCATGCACATTACAGAACAATATTATTTATACTTTAATTGTGAAAAGAAAGTTTAAGTACCAATACCAACAAAACGAACAATCACCCTTCAGTTAAATTGAACACACTGAACACTGATATGACGTTGGAAATCCAGGTTCTGGCTTGGTGTAGGCACAAACATGTGGCGGGTTTAAACCTGTTACTGGGATCCCAATCCTCCCTTCTTGATAACTGGATCTCCAATACATATATAAACAAACGATAAAAAAAACCTGCACAGATTCGCTACCACTCGATGAAGACCACATACTATCACAAAAATGGATCACAACATAAGCATGGACAGTACAATAGTAGGGACAATGAATGCTTAGTGTAAAGGCAACAAAGATGCAATTACACAGAATACACCAGAAATTTTTTTATGATAAATACGCACTTCGTATTCATAGTGTAAAAAACGATGCGGAATATATATTCCTGCTAACAAAATCAACTCCCCCACTTGTCCTATTTATGTCTGTATTAAAGACTTAAAAGTTGTTTAAATGGCATGGTTTAGTTACCTCCTGATCACGATAGTACCATCCAGTTAACTCCATACGTGTAGTAAGACTAATAGGTTCTTACACGAGTCCCTATTGAAGATCTGGGATTTCTTCCACGAGTGTGAGAAATGCCGTCTTTTCACGAGTTCATTGTAACGGAACGAGTGGAAAGACGCTGAATTTCTCTCACGATTGGAAGAAATCCCAGATCTTCAATAAGGACGAGTGCAAGTACCTGTTTCTTCCGTTTCAACTTAAAAACAAAGCATGTCCATTTCATTCATTCATTGGCATGTCAATGTCATGTTTACTACACAAAATATTACAACGCCACGTACAATGCAGTAAATACACACTTATTTAAAACCGCATTAAATCTATTAGGGAAAATCAGTTAAAATTCAGGTGATATTGATATTTGAAGCTTTTTAAGATCTATTAAGACGACAATTTATATTACTACAGCAGTCGTAGAAGCGGACTTCATTGATTATACTCGGCCGATTGGATTGGCTGACAATGCCATGTAAGACAAGGTCACGCGCAGCTGTCTTTATGGCTTGTCTTACATAGAAAACGCATCAAAACGGAAGAAACATGGCTTAGTTACGTCCTGATCACGATAGTACCATCCAGTTAACTCCATACGTGTAGTAAGACACATGGTTTAGTCACGTCCTGATCACGATAGTACCATCCAGTTAACTCCATACGTGTAGTAAGACACATGGTTTAGTTACGTCCTGATCACGCCAGTACCATCCAGTTAACTCCATACGTGTAGTAAGACACATGGTTTAGTTACGACCTGATCACGACAGTACCATCCAGTTAACTCCATACGTGTAGTAAGACACATGGTGTAGTTACGTCCTGATCACGACAGTACCATCCAGTTAACTCCATACGTGTAGTAAGACTGGCTTGGTGTAGGCACAAACATGTGGCGGGTTTAAACCTGTTACTGGGATCCCAATCCTCCCTTCTTGATAACTGGATCTCCAATACATATATAAACAAACGATAAAAAAAACCTGCACAGATTCGCTACCACTCGATGAAGACCACATACTATCACAAAAATGGATGACAACATAAGCATGGACAGTACAATAGTAGGGACAATGAATGCTTAGTGTAAAGGCAACAAAGATGCAATTACACAGAATACACCAGAAATTTTTTTATGATAAATACGCACTTCGTATTCATAGTGTAAAAAACGATGCGGAATATATATTCCTGCTAACAAAATCAACTCCCCCACTTGTCCTATTTATGTCTGTATTAAAGACTTAAAAGTTGTTTAAATGGCATGGTTTAGTTACCTCCTGATCACGATAGTACCATCCAGTTAACTCCATACGTGTAGTAAGACTAATAGGTTCTTACACGAGTCCCTATTGAAGATCTGGGATTTCTTCCACGAGTGTGAGAAATGCCGTCTTTTCACGAGTTCATTGTAACGGAACGAGTGGAAAGACGCTGAATTTCTCTCACGATTGGAAGAAATCCCAGATCTTCAATAAGGACGAGTGCAAGTACCTGTTTCTTCCGTTTCAACTTAAAAACAAAGCATGTCCATTTCATTCATTCATTGGCATGTCAATGTCATGTTTACTACACAAAATATTACAACGCCACGTACAATGCAGTAAATACACACTTATTTAAAACCGCATTAAATCTATTAGGGAAAATCAGTTAAAATTCAGGTGATATTGATATTTGAAGCTTTTTAAGATCTATTAAGACGACAATTTATATTACTACAGCAGTCGTAGAAGCGGACTTCATTGATTATACTCGGCCGATTGGATTGGCTGACAATGCCATGTAAGACAAGGTCACGCGCAGCTGTCTTTATGGCTTGTCTTACATAGAAAACGCATCAAAACGGAAGAAACATGGCTTAGTTACGTCCTGATCACGATAGTACCATCCAGTTAACTCCATACGTGTAGTAAGACACATGGTTTAGTCACGTCCTGATCACGATAGTACCATCCAGTTAACTCCATACGTGTAGTAAGACACATGGTTTAGTTACGTCCTGATCACGCCAGTACCATCCAGTTAACTCCATACGTGTAGTAAGACACATGGTTTAGTTACGACCTGATCACGACAGTACCATCCAGTTAACTCCATACGTGTAGTAAGACACATGGTGTAGTTACGTCCTGATCACGACAGTACCATCCAGTTAACTCCATACGTGTAGTAAGACTGGCTTGGTGTAGGCACAAACATGTGGCGGGTTTAAACCTGTTACTGGGATCCCAATCCTCCCTTCTTGATAACTGGATCTCCAATACATATATAAACAAACGATAAAAAAAACCTGCACAGATTCGCTACCACTCGATGAAGACCACATACTATCACAAAAATGGATGACAACATAAGCATGGACAGTACAATAGTAGGGACAATGAATGCTTAGTGTAAAGGCAACAAAGATGCAATTACACAGAATACACCAGAATTTTTTTTATGATAAATACGCACTTCGTATTCATAGTGTAAAAAACGATGCGGAATATATATTCCTGCTAACAAAATCAACTCCCCCACTTGTCCTATTTATGTCTGTATTAAAGACTTAAAAGTTGTTTAAATGGCATGGTTTAGTTACCTCCTGATCACGATAGTACCATCCAGTTAACTCCATACGTGTAGTAAGACTAATAGGTTCTTACACGAGTCCCTATTGAAGATCTGGGATTTCTTCCACGAGTGTGAGAAATGCCGTCTTTTCACGAGTTCATTGTAACGGAACGAGTGGAAAGACGCTGAATTTCTCTCACGATTGGAAGAAATCCCAGATCTTCAATAAGGACGAGTGCAAGTACCTGTTTCTTCCGTTTCAACTTAAAAACAAAGCATGTCCATTTCATTCATTCATTGGCATGTCAATGTCATGTTTACTACACAAAATATTACAACGCCACGTACAATGCAGTAAATACACACTTATTTAAAACCGCATTAAATCTATTAGGGAAAATCAGTTAAAATTCAGGTGATATTGATATTTGAAGCTTTTTAAGATCTATTAAGACGACAATTTATATTACTACAGCAGTCGTAGAAGCGGACTTCATTGATTATACTCGGCCGATTGGATTGGCTGACAATGCCATGTAAGACAAGGTCACGCGCAGCTGTCTTTATGGCTTGTCTTACATAGAAAACGCATCAAAACGGAAGAAACATGGCTTAGTTACGTCCTGATCACGATAGTACCATCCAGTTAACTCCATACGTGTAGTAAGACACATGGTTTAGTCACGTCCTGATCACGATAGTACCATCCAGTTAACTCCATACGTGTAGTAAGACACATGGTTTAGTTACGTCCTGATCACGCCAGTACCATCCAGTTAACTCCATACGCGTAGTAAGACACATGGTTTAGTTACGACCTGATCACGACAGTACCATCCAGTTAACTCCATACGTGTAGTAAGACACATGGTTTAGTTACGTCCTGATCACGATAGTACCATCCAGTTAACTCCATACGTGTAGTAAGACACATGGTTTAGTTACGTCCTGATCACGACAGTACTATCCAGTTAACTCCATACGTGTAGTAAGACACATGGTTTAGTTACGTCCTGATCACGACAGTACCATCCAGTTAACTCCATACGTGAAGTAAGACACATGGTTTAGTTACGTCCTGATCACGACAGTACCATCCAGTTAACTCCATACGTGTAGTAAGACACATGGTTTAGTTACGTCCTGATCACGACAGTACCATCCAGTTAACTCCATACGTGTAGTAAGACACATGGTTTAGTTACGTCCTGATCACGACAGTACCATCCAGTTAACTCCATACGTGAAGTAAGACACATGGTTTAGTTACGTCCTGATCACGATAGTACCATCCAGTTAACTCCATACGTGGAGTAAGACACATGGTATAGTTACGTCCTGATCACGACAGTACCATCCAATTAACTCCATAGTTGTAGTAGGACACATGGTTTAGTTACGTCCTGATCACGACAGTACCATCCAGTTAACTCCATACGTGTAGTAAGACACATGGTTTAGTTACGTCCTGATCACGACAGTACCATCCAGTTAACTCCATACGTGAAGTAAGACACATGGTTTAGTTACGTCCTGATCACGACAGTACCATCCAGTTAACTCCATACGTGTAGTAAGACACATGGTTTAGTTACGTCCTGATCACGACAGTACCATCCAGTTAACTCCATACGTGTAGTAAGACACGTGGTTTAGTTACGTCCTGATCACGGCAGTACCATCCAGTTAACTCCATACGTGAAGTAAGACACATGGTTTAGTTACGTCCTGATCACGACAGTACCATCCAGTTAGCTCCATACGTGAAGTAAGACACGTGGTGTAGTTACGTCCTGATCACGACAGTACCATCCAGTTAACTCCATACGTGTAGTAAGACACATGGTGTAGTTACGTCCTGATCACGACATTACCATCCAGTTAACTCCATACGTGTAGTAAGACACATGGTGTAGTTACGTCCTGATCACGACAGTACCATCCAGTTAACTCCATACGTGTAGTAAGACACATGGTGTAGTTACGTCCTGATCACGACAGTACCATCCAGTTAACTCCATACGTGTAGTAAGACACATGGTGTAGTTACGTCCTGATCACGACAGTACCATCCAGTTAACTCCATACGTGTAGTAAGACACATGGTGTAGTTACGTCCTGATCACGATAGTACCATCCAGTTAACTCCATACGTGTAGTAAGACATATGGTTTAGTTACGTCCTGATCACGACAGTACCATCCCGTTAACTCCATACGCGTAGTAAGACACATGGTTTAGTTACGTCCTGATCACGATAGTACCATCCAGTTAACTTCATACGTGTAGTAAGACACATGGTTTAGTTACGTCCTGATCACGACAGTACCATCCAGTTAACTCCATACGTGAAGTAAGACACATGGTTTAGTTACGTCCTGATCACGACAGTACCATCCAGTTAACTCCATACGTGTAGTAAGACACATGGTTTAGTTACGTCCTGATCACGACAGTACCATCCAGTTAACTCCATACGTGAAGTAAGACACATGGTTTAGTTACGTCCTGATCACGACAGTACCATCCAGTTAACTCCATATGTGTAGTAAGACATATGGTTTAGTTACGTCCTGATCACGACAGTACCATCCAGTTAACTCCATACGTGTAGTAAGACACATGGTTTAGTTACGTCCTGATCACGACAGTACCATCCAGTTAACTCCATACGTGTAGTAAGACATATGGTTTAGTTACGTCCTGATCACGACAGTACCATCCAGTTAACTCCATACGTGAAGTAAGACACATGGTTTAGTTACGTCCTGATCACGACAGTACCATCCAGTTAACTCCATACGTGTAGTAATACACATGGTTTGATTGATTGATTGATTTTTAGTGTAAGACACATGAAACTTTCTATTAAATCAGTTATATTCATTTATTCGCTCACGTCAGATACAGCTTTCTAGTTGTCACAACATAATGTGTATTGTGATTAAGTTAGTAATTGAAATCTTTGCTTGTTTAATATATATATTTTTTATTTGGAAAGCTACTCCTTTACAACGGGGACAACCTCTACCGGGGTAGCAGAAGTTGTGTCTAAAAGTACATATTCAAAGTTCATCATTTACATATTGCATTAAAATTAAAATCAATATAAATACATTCAAAATATAACAGCTTGTTACTAAGTCTGCAAGTAGATCACTGTCAGCTTTCTACGCAAAATTTATTTCATGTGGTGGAATGACTTATTAAACAACATTATTAAGAAAAAACTGGTAGAACGTGCTAATGTGGGTCACGGGTCACTGTAATCGGGTGGCTGTATCGAGAAACAGATACGGTGTTGAACAAACTGTTGATACTCATAAAATATTGATAAATGCAATAAAATCTTATGTTTGTCTTCAAGAAATATGATAGACAAAACCATGTGTAAAGTTTTATGACGAAATATCTCCGATTTCTATGTAAATTTACGAGTTGAAGTTGCGGCTGTATCGAGAAATAGATACGGTGTTGAAAAAACTGTTGATACTCATAAAATATTGATAAATGCAATACAATTTTATGTTTGTCTTCAAGAAATATGATAGACAAAACCATGTGTGAAGTTTTATGACGAAATATCTCCGATTTCCATGTATATTTACGAGTTGAAGTGGGGAAACATCCACAGGTAATTTTAGCGATGTATTTTTATCTTGGACAAGAATAATGAGCGCCTGATTGGATGACCGATTTAAAACACACTGACTCCGCATGGTAAAAAGATGCATGTAAAAGAAATCTATGTTATATTTATTCATTTGTTTGATTCTGGAATATTGTTGATCATTGATTTAAACAAGAAAAAAGGGAAAAAGGGGGGTGTGAATTTTACAGTTAAATAAATGTTGTTTCGACAGTTTAAAGAGAAAAATAAAAATTTGTTGCGACTAAAGCTTAAATCAGCGTTAAAAATTGAACAAATATCAGTGGTTTTGTAAATGAGATTTATTTTAAATAGAAAATCTGAATTTATTATTTATTAATTTATTATTAATGATACAATTGTATATCCCTTGGGAGGGGGAGGGGGGCTATGATGAAAATTTGAAATAAAAACACAGGACCGGACTTTAAGCAAAAATACTAATCCAGGACTCCTGTGTCCATGAATTTTTTTTTTTTCAGTTAATAATATGAAATATTGACATCCACACTTGCCTTTTGGACAGCACATTTCTGTGTCCACATGTGATGTTTATAATACACTACAAATCTTTAGTTGAGCCTGTACTTTATTATGACACTGGTTTATGGGGTCATACGAACTGGAGGGAGGTATAGACTGTGCAAAACAAGGCATGTAGAATGCTTCTCGGCTGTTAGTTTAAATATATTTTATTAATTAATTCAATATAACATTACAATATTCAGTTATATACATTACATAATAAGAAGTAATTCATAGGATTGGGAAACAAGTTACAAGAACTTACATTAATCCCTATCCGTAGGAATACATTTCATTTATAATATACTGTGAATCTCTAAGGGGAGAAGCAAATAGAACTAGCTAATAATACTTCTCGGCTGTTGCGTCAAATGTTACCAGTCAAGGAGATATGGGATATTGTAGTTTCAAGTCAATTCAATCAATAGAAACATTTCGTCGTTTCTTACGACTGCGCATCACATGTGATACAAGATTAACTTATAAAATCCACATGTGGAGTATGAACATATCTAGGTCATGGGACAAAAAATGTATTGAAAAGGCTAATAACCTATATATTATGGATATAATAAATAGTCCTTATTTCAATAGATATAAATTGCATAATATAAAAGCTAAACTTTGTAATATTAACAATACAGAATGGGTAAATAACTTGTTTTGATGATAGAAACGAACCAAATGGTAATAAGTTACGTACTTATAGAAAATTTAAAAGATTTTTAAATGTTAGTTCATATGTAAATGTTTTAAATAGACAACATAGACGTATTTTATCAAATTTTAGAAGTGGTTGTTTACCATTAGCAGTAGAGACAGGTCGATACACCAGGCCAACAATTCCATTAAATGAACGGAAATGTATATTTTGTAACACAAATTCTGTTGAAGATGAAATTAATTTTTTATTAGATTGTGATTTTTATTCAGATTTACGATATGCTTTAACAGAAAATGCTTGTATTTTATTGGAAAATTTTGAAAATCTCATTTTAGAAGATAAATTCCTTTTTATCATGTCAAATGAAGAAATCCAACCTTTT
The DNA here is from genome assembly GCA_963680875.1 of Bathymodiolus brooksi. NCBI lineage: Eukaryota > Metazoa > Mollusca > Bivalvia > Mytilida > Modiolidae > Bathymodiolus > Bathymodiolus brooksi. Next base: position 74,163,621 of record OY804587.1, read on the forward strand.
CTTAGCAAAAACTATATATAATATGTTTTATAGAAGAAATTATTGTTTGCAATAACATGTATTTTAATAAATCATAAATATCTTAGGTATATATTGACAGTGTCTCATATAAGCCATATGTGGCTGGGTACTAATATTATAATTGATACAATTTTATTGTGTACGTTTTTAATTGTTTTAAACATGTACAGATGTATGAAATGTTTTATATTGGTATGTGACACTATAATAAAATAAAGTATTTAGTATTCATATATGTAATATTTAGTATTAAAATAATACAATAGCACATGTTCGGACGTGTAAACCAGAACTATCAGAGAAAAATTGGTATTAACCTTAAAGAACTAATAGATAGATTTAATTGAATAATAGTATTCATTTTCAAATTGTTCAAGCACTTTTTTGAACCGTACTTAATTCTAAACGGCAAACAATGTGATGATATACTTCAGTACATTTTTACCGACTATTAAATAACAATATTGTCAGTGTGCGGGTGGAGACAAGTCCAATATCGCTTTTTCATAATATGGAAATATTTAGGGAAATGGTGTGAAGCAAAATGTTTAATGTGTAACGATTGTAGCTAGGAACCTGTGAGATTTTTTTATTTTTGATAAACTGATAACAAGCCTTGAAATAAGAAATCCCATGGAAAGTGGTTGTCGATAGATAATTGTTTTACCATCAAGTATTTCATATATATTTATGATGAGAACAAGTTTACAACCATATGATAAATCATGTAGGTAAAATGTGTGTCGCGGCCATGGGTCTATGTATGATTGTTTTGATTGCCACTAGAAAAAGATGAGATGGTAGATATTATTTTGCCTTGTGACAGGCCAACAACAACACTCCTAATAAACTTTCTATCAGAATCTGCAGTAAGTTGTCTTTTACGTGTAAGGAGTGTGTCCTTTACATCCCGGGAGAAGGGGCGTATTCAATTCTTTCCTCACAGCTTTCTGGTGTTCCTTTCACACAAAGTCGGCGTTTTCCTAGAGGAAGCCATTTGTTATTTTATCTACTAGTATGCCAAATTATTTTATTATATTTTATGTAAATTTCCTGTCTTCTTATGGTTAAGGAGCGTGTGCCAATTTAGTCTATCACATGGCAGAGTGTGATAATTTAGTCTATCACATGGCAGAGTTTATCTTATGTCAAAAATATCAAACTGGACTGAGGCATGGCATAGCTGACAAAATTGCTCACTTTTCATTTAAGAACACCCATCTGTATAAAGCATACACCAAAATGGCAGAAAAATATTAACAAATACAAAAAATGTATGTAATCTTATTTATTACACATCATCAATATCACAGTTTAACACATTTAAAGACAACAGCAATTGAAATTCAGGCCATCAAAATCATAAAAAATAATGAAACAAGGAGAAAAGAACATTCAGTATAACAAAACAAATAACACATAGCTGAGAGGGTGGTAGAACAGATTGTTACCCCTAGAAATTTCATTGTCGGCTTCGCCTCGGTTGACAATGAATTTCTCGGGGTAACAATCTGCTCTACCACCCTCTCAGCTATGTGTTATTTATATAATATTACATTACTTTGTTGTATGTTGAATGGCTTCAGACATAGCAAACATATTTCAAAATTTTGGTACAGAAAACATGATTTTGTTTTATGTAGGGTTTCACAAAAATTCGTAACTATAGTCCTAACTTTTTCACTTAAGATTATCTTACGACAATTCCTAAGTCCTTTTCACAAAGATTATCTTACGACAAATTTTAATCTTACGACTAAAATTACACTTACGATAAAAAATTCTTCCTTAAGTGTACTCGATGCAATATTATGTGATAAAGTTTGTCAGTGATTTGCGACAGGTCAATGGTTTTCTCCGAGTACTCCAGTTTTCTCCACCAATAAAACTGACCGATATATTGTTGATAGGGGCGTTAAACACCATAAACCATCTTCCTTAGCAACCTAGTTTCATTTCCATAGCACAACAAAGCATTTTTTTAAATAAAATTATTCTAAAAAATATCCCCGGCACTAATTTATAAGCAATTTTTATGCTATGATGTGTTTGTATGTTTATATTGAATTGTTATCTAATACAAAAAAATGTATATGAATCGGTCACCAATAACTGCACAAAATATGAACGGGTATGATTTTCGTATAGAGGAACATTTCTAATGCATGTAAATTAAAATGATCTATAATAATTATCATTACTTGGAGTTGTGCGTCATCATCCACGCGTGGTTACTTTTGGTAGAAGTATTTTTTAAGGGAGTGCATCTGGAGTGTGAAAAAAACCCTATTCATATAATTCATTTTATCGGTTATTTGTCAGCAAAATATTTACCCCTTTTTTCCAATTAATCCCATCCCACATAAAATCAAACGCTTGTTCTTTTACTGATGAAAATGTATCCCGATTTTTCTGAGATAACGGCCCAAATAAAGATGTGTTTATCATCTATCAATCATGAAGACGAATAAATATCCCTGTTATATATTAATATTAATATAACAGAAGAATGTACACAAGTTTATGTATTGCCAGAGTGTTCGATGATCATCGAAGTTGCCAGAAATTAATAAATTATATTACTAATATAAAGGCAAAATCAAAACGATATCATTGGATCCAGAAAATTCCAGTCCTAAAGCGGCTGTTCATACAAACTTTTGTAAGCGAAGTAGATGTCTAGAAGAAAATCCCGTATTCCTGTTTTTATCCAAAAAAAAAAAATGAAAAAAAATAATTCTCCCTAAGTTTGCAAGTACATGTAGTCTTTTCGATTGTCGATCGTTCCCAATTTGAAATCTAAAATTAATGAGAATTATCCTGATTTGTTGGTCATGTAAACGATACACTGCTGCATTGAAGAGGTAAATGTACGGAATGCATGTTATAGACAGACTCTGTTATTAGTCACGCCAAAAAGGAGTAAACAACAATGACATTTGTAGCGTTTGTTTGTATTAAACCATATTCATTTCAATAAACATTTATCAATATGTGTAAATAGGTTTGTCATACGGTCAGAGAAAATGCGCTAACGATGAATTGCTCTCTTATTTTCAAGTCGAAGCGCCAATACATCGTCCATCTTTTTTTCTATTTTTTTAACTTATGATAAAAGATAAGACTAAAATTTCTCTTACGATCAAAATTTTACACTTAGGACAGGGTAGCTTTACACGTAAAGTTAGGACTATTTTTACACTTAAGATTAACGTAAGTATTTTTGTGAAACTCTTTTTAATCTTAGTTTTACACTTACGACAATTTTTTATCGTAAGAATTTTTGTGAAAAGGGCTACTGGACCCGGACCCCTCGCCGAAGTTCTTTGATTGCACATAGTTTTACTTCCAGCTACGCCCCTGTTATGAATGAGTTGGATATAATACAGGCTGACATTGAGGCAAGTATATAGACATGGCAAGGAGTTATGGGAGATATGAGAGGAAGAATCCTCATTTGATTTTAAAGAAAAATTGACCATCAAAACCAATTCTTGACCCTGAATAGCCCTATTTGAAATTATTCCATTTTGAAACCAAATTCTTCAAAAAGTAAACATTGCGATTGACAACTGTGACATCCACCACTACAACTTTTCCTCATTTTGTTTGTTTTGAGTGGTCATGGTAGCTACAGTGTCACATACCCTATTAATGCACCCTATAGAAAGTCATATTATCAACTTCTTTGAAACTTGCACTTTACCAATTCAGAATTGGGATCAAACTGGAAAGTGTATGGAAGGTCTTTTATAAAGATACATCACTTCTTGCTGATTGGATAAAGCATGGCCACCAGAGGCAATTATTTATTCCAATTTTTTTCTCTCTCATCTTTATGACTTAATACACACAATACAATGTAGCAAGTTAAGGATTACCTCCATAGTGTGTGTGTGTTTCATTATGGATATTATTTTACTGAACAGAATGAATTGGTTCTTACTGGCAATCTGATTTTTGTTTTTTATATTTTCAATGGAAGCATAAAAAACGTATGTGTCTTGACCGGTAATACAAGCAATATGATAGGCTAAATATAATTTAACAGTTGCCTATGCAAATAACCAGTAGCTTAGCAAAATATTAGAATGTTCCCTCAATTATTAGATTGTAATATTTTTAGCTTTTTTATTATTTATTTTTTCAGATGGAACTTTTTTTTGACTGCAAATAGAAGGATCTAACTGCAATTTGAAGATGAAGATCAAAGACCAATTTAAAAAATTGAATAATAATAACAATTATAAATGTGGCTACCTTTAACTGTTGGACTCAATGGTTTTCTTGTAATATATTAAAAAGATGTACATGTTTTGACAATCTTACATGTGTGATCCTATGATATTTACAAATTAATCCTGATGATAGTTGATAATATACTGATATCATTTCTGGATAAATTGACAGTACAAGTTGAGTTTGATTTTTAAAAATTGCTGCAAATCTTCAAGCTGAAACCCCCAAAATCCATGTGAATCTTGCACATCTACAGTTTTGAGTGAAGAAATATGTTTTATGCATGGCTAATGATGTGAATATACATGAACCCATAGCCTATTCATATTAATCTGTTCAAATCAGAACTGATCATAATCGATCACTTATTGATCAAATAAATCTAATCAAAATAATCGATCACTAATCGATCAAACTCCTCAGAGAGTTTGATCGATAAGTGTTCGATTAGCCAAACTCATCAATCGATTAGTGTTCGAAAACTGATCGATTAATCAAGTCGGGGAAATGGAGAACGAGACCTCGTGTTTGATTCCTGAACACTGCCAGCTTCACTTTCATGCTGAGAAATTGAAGTATTATCAGAAATGTCACATGCTTTATCTTGTTCGGCATGTACTTTTACTTAACAAGGTGGGGTCGCCACCTTGGCAAAGCTTGTATAATTGTCATTGTTTGTTGTCTTGTTTTACGGATTTCTTTGGCCAATTGTTCTTGTTTTCTTCTCTTAATGAACTCCTTCCTTTTTTGTCTATCAATATTTACTCATTTGAATCTACGAAAGATACGTTTGCCAATCGAAAATATAGAAATGTATATAGTAAATAAAAATGTGTAAATAAGTCTTTGGTCGTCAGGTAGACAACTCAGTCGATTGTCGCCGCAAAAACGAGATTTTTACATGTTTGCGATAAAGATCAAGCAGGTTAAAAAATTATATGTTGTAGTAATTATCCGTCCTGGTAACAATTATTTCGCAAAGCCTATGGTTAAACAGAAATAAACAATGTCCAAATATGTTTAATCAAATATACCATGAACAACACTATAGTATATTACTACATGTAGATACTGAAATACATTTACCAGTTAAACTAAATTATAAACATTAATTAAATAAAAAATATACTTACACAAGACTAAAAAATAACATCTCTGTAATCTCAATGGTACGACTTCTATATCAAAATGGCGTTCTGATAATGACCACGCCGGTGTCATTTGAAGTTCTTTGTTTCAGAGGCGGGAACTGCAGGGCGCCGGTCATATGATGCGGACCACATGTTCGTTAACAGTACGAATACCAGTTTGATTAGTAAAACTATCCGCTACAGGGGCGGATCCAGGATTTCAAGTTAGGGGGGGGGGGCGCACTTAAAAAAATTGCGCCGAGTGGAGGGAGGCGCAAAATTTTTTTGGGTATTTCGTGTGAAACATCACGATTTTACGCCAAAAAATCTATTTTTTCCAATTTTAGGGGGGGGGGGGGGGGCGCCGGGTGCGCCTCCCCCTGGATCCGCCCCTGCGCTACCCTAGTAATGCAATTAAGTACTAGGCATCGATATCGGAATACTAGTTTAACTAGTGATAGTTACTAGGTATTTCTTTCAGTGGATATAAGAAAAATTATATAAGTAATTCTACATATATCAACAGAACAATTTATTCGTTTATATTCATATCGGTTTTATGGTTTATGTTGAAGAAAGTCAGAAAATGTGCGTTTAAGGTATTGTGACGGTAAAGACAAATATTTACACCCCCCGATAGTTAAAGACGTAAAAAAAATTATATTTGAGATAAAACAGCTTAATAAGGGTAATAACAAAATTACCGTACTCCGAACAATCTAACAAAGGGAAAGTCAAAACTCATAAGTATATAAACAGACAAAATCAGTCAACAACCGGAAAACTGTGAAAACCGTAATGACTCTGACTTGGTACAGGCATTTCTAAAGAAATGGTGGGTTGAATCAGATTTTAAAGCGCCAAACCTCCCCCTTTCATTACGGCTCAAAGTTTCCGGCTGTCACTATAACAGTATTTACAACAATACTTGAACAAAACAGGTAAAACAGTTGTCAAATCAGCGCCAAACTCAGTGAAGTAAATGTCAAAAACACTTTTACGTCACACATTGATAAAAAAAATATTTTTGACATTTTTGTTGAAACCTTATCTTTATACATTTTCACTATATGAAAATCCATCGTTTATAATCTTTTCTGCAGAGACGGAATATATTTCGACAAGATCTTGGTATCGGAATATAAACTATTTAAGAGATCGAATAAGGCGAATCTTTTAATAGTACTGGTCCAGTAGCCTGTTTCTCAGATGAAGATGACGTTTCAGCTTGCCAAACACTTAATTCTGTCTCAAGAATGATTAATTAAACGAACTGTAGCAAATGAAACGTTTGTGACAAATCTTCGTTTCATATAGACGCAACACGGTATTTTGAAAAGTTGTCAGAGAATGACCGTCCTAATGTTAGCGTTAAGGTTATGTCTGGTAGTGGCAGCCATCTTAGACTTCCGGTCGACACAACAAGAGCATACATTTTATAAAGGACAATGATGCAAGGCACATTCCAGCAAAATTTGCTGTTAAATGGTTTAATAGTTTCAGAGCTTCAAATCTGCTCGACGGTACTCTCTACCGTTGGTTATAAGCCAGAATTGGTTACTAAAACGTACCCTTACAGATACAGATTAGCATAACTTGATGATTTTCAAACATTTCCACGTAGTGTCCGATGTTAAATTTGCCCTGTGGTGGTAACCATCTTGAATTTGCTATCACTGAAAAAAAAATCAACTTTCTGGTTTTTGAGGATTTTTTCCCCGTATGGGCCTTTGTCAAAACCATGAGAAGATTTTTTTTAGATATACGTAATCCCCCTGTTAGATCCCAAAAAGCTCCTCGCAACGACGGGATCAACTTCATTTGTACAAATCTGAATATCCTCTTCCCAAGGGCCATCCCTGCCAAGTTTGGTTCAATTTGGTGAGGTGGAAAAAGGCGTACTTCCATGCCACACGTGCCTGTATTCTGTTTGAGCTAATTTATAATTTCCCTCCAAAAAAAGTAAATATATCATGTGACAAGACATCACATGACCATTCATTATCAAAATGGCGATTTACATGAAGTTGTTTATTTGTATCTTAGTTTTCTACCAGTGTCTGTGTAGTTTTAAGGTATGACAGCAATCAATTAATATTGTGAAATTATATTCAGTTTGAATATGACCAATTGTAATAGTTTGACAAGTCAGTACTACTTATTAATCTTCACCATGGCGGTTACTTATTTATTGCCAATATTATTATTGCATTGCCATTGGTATAGCAATGATACACCATTTTTTATTTTCATTCAGATGCAGTTTGTTTTGGTGTAAACATAAAGAACTATGTTATTGAGTTAAAATTAGCCACAATTTTCCATGGTAGCATGTTTTTTTACAGTATTTATGACATGTATTGTGCAGGAGGGGGGTGGCACCCATAAATAGCATAGGTAAAAAAAACATCCCCAGTCTAGAATTTTTTAATTTTATGCAAAAACATGAGTTTCTATATATCAAAAGATAGGTTATAGGATGAGCTATCATAATTCATAGCATTTTTGGAAAAATATCAAGGAAGATCTCCAATAAAAATTCTGGAAAGTCAAAAATCTGTGTTTTTCGGATACACAATCCCTATATGTATAGTTAAACTTCTGCTGAAATTTACACATACTCTGTAGTGAAAATCATCTTAAATCTTACCATTTTGCAGTTGATTTGCACATGTTTCATTGAAATCCATTCACAGGTCAAGGAGGGATAGTGGATAAGTGATGGGTACCCCCTCAAGTATGGTATGACAAAATCCATTTTTCAATATGGGAAACCAAAACAATTGAAAATAATCAAATCTCATATAGCATTTGCATAGCCTTTGGGTGTACCTCTCCAATGTATGTAGAAGAATGTCTGAAATTTTCATTGAAATCCACCCACAGATTTAGGAGGAGTTGTGGATACGAGATGGGTACCCCCTGAAGTCTAACATAAAAATTTCATTGGAATTAGGGGAAAGCAAAAAAATTTAAAATAATCAAATTCAAATGTATAAAATATGAGGTGCATATCTACAATATATGTAAAAGAATGCCTGAAATTTTCATTGAAATCCAGGAACATTCAGGAGGGGTTGCAAATAAAAGATGAGACCCCCCCCCCCCCCCCCCCAAGGTGTAATGAACGGACGTAAGGACATACTCATCACTATTTACCCACAACTTATTAAGCAGGGATATAATCAATAAAAACAAGAATTAATGAACAATGGTAAACACTATAGCATTTTATACAAGTTTGGCTGAAATCAATCGGAAGGTATGTACAGCTAGTAATCCAAGTCATCAACTGGTGGAAAAAAATCCTCATCACAATGTCCAAGATCCAATAGTAAAACACATATTACATTTTTGTAGCAACCAACCAATTGGATACATGCTACAGTGAATAAGATACTCTTAAATCTTACATGTATTGTATCTGAAACCTGCAGTCTTTGCTCATTGAAATTAAGAATGATAAGAAAGATAACATAATTTGGGGTATTAACTCGTCTCAAGGTAAAAAAGTCCGACCCTGTGGTTCATAATGCCTTACTGGACATGTGTTGTTGCTTATTAAAAAAACTAGAATACTGACATAGCTATTTCCTCAATTTGAGTAAACACTGAAATAGTTTTATAACTTTATAAGTTTTTTTTTAATCAAGTTTGGACCCATTTTCTCAAATTATTGTTGACTGTTGTGTCACAAGATGTGAGGCCTGTAAATCAATATTTCATGCACTTAGGGTCACTGATAGACAATATAACTGTATACTAACAATGATTTTAAGTTAAAACATGACAAATTTCTACCATATATTATAATATTAATACACTACAGCTTATTTAATTAGTTATTTATCGATCTTGCAAGTTGACGGCAAAATCAAGGGGAGCTAACTTTTGTCAATTTCCGCTAAAACATAGCCTGTAAAAAAGGCCTCAAAAACATCATTGTCGACCTCTAATCTAAATAAAAATAGGTTTTGCTTGTTCCTCTAATATTAAATTACACTGTTATATCGATATAAACAGTGACACATGTATTTTGTAGATGTATGGCTGAAATTTCCACGTCAAATTACTTAAATTTGTTACTCTCGGGGTTTAACCATACATTTCGATTATTGTCACACATTTTGACATCTCCCCTATTAAATGTGCTCTATGAAAGAGATCAGAAACGCCCACATTTCATGTATTAAGCCGTAAAAGTGAGAGGGGTTCCTCGGGGCGCATCTCAAGACTTCCGGTAAATGTGACGTGCGCGCCACCTAGCGAGATTGGGCAGTGCTAATTGGTACTTAGATACGATAACGTAACCCTCATTCCGCTTGTGCTCCAGTTAGGGTTACGAATCGGTCCCATTCAACTTATGGGAGCAAATTAAAATTTTCGTTAAGTTAATATTTCAACTTTCTTTTTGCATATCTGGTCATAACTTATTATTCCCTACAATTTTTAAGTAATGGTGATACGAAATAAGTATTACAATACCTGTTTCTACCTTCACGATCGATTTAGTATTCGAAAATTGTTTCTTGTCTGCCATGCCACCTTACGTATACTCTCGTGATGGGCGGAGCCTATCCATATATGGATCTGAATGCCAAATATGAAAAACTTTACTGCGAAAAGTAACGATGATTTACTACGATTGATCCAAATAAGGATATCTCCAAAACGAGGCAAGTGCACGTGAAATAGCAACTTGTAAACAAAATGTCGGACAGAAAGAAGATTTCATGCATTCAAATTTTCAGATGGATACAAGTCTACTATGGATTGATGCAGCGTTTACTTAGCACCTCAAGGTTTACCTAAATATATTTATCTTTCACCCCCGTTAATTTTTCCAACCACTTACAATAGAATTAGGACAAAAAACCGCCCGGTGTGAATCACTCCGGGCGCTGCTCCCATACGTTGAATGGGACAGATTCGTAACCCTTGCTGGGAGCAAAAGCGGACTGAGGGTTACATTATCGTATCTACATTGGTACTCACCAATCTCCCTATCACTATTTAATTTTTTTTACAACTTATCAGTATCAATCATACCGATTACGTGTGACTAAAATCATGCGACGATGTGATGGTTTCACTTTGAAAATCTATGAGATTTTTATTATCTTTTGTGTGATTTTTTACATTTTGAGGGGAAATCTTTTTTGTTTTTTTTTTTGCAATGAATCGTGTATTATTATCCAAATAAATAAAATGCTATTATAATATGATAATAGGTGTTATCGCTATTTTGCGGTATTTTCCTTTGATCTTGTTATCTGAGAATTTTCCATCAAGATACCAGATTTTATTGGTCCAAATTAGAGGGCCCACGAAGGGCCATATAAACATAATAAAACATAAGGTGATTGCTTAAAATATCAAATAAATTGTAAATACAAGAATGAGAGACGTGACTGTAGTGTTAAATTATGAGATGCCAGCTATCCGAAACAGTGACTTTTTAACAGGAAATCACACATGCATATTAAAATATCTTTACTTTCTGAGTTTAAAAGCCATATAAATTTATCCCCAAATGATAATTTTTCAAAGTTAGAATGATTAATGTTATTCTTAAATAATTCTTATATGATTTACATAATTAGAAATCCTATACTCTTATTGGGTATAAGTGCTTATGGAGGTGGGGTTTTTGTCAGTTTATTTTTCGATAGACGATGTTCACCGGACTACTTTTTCCGTAATGTAAACAAAATGGTGGCTTGGATTCCCGATAATAAAAAAAGATAAAAGAAACAATGGTTTATTGTTAATAATCGACAATTATTGTTAGATATGAAATAAAAAAATAAATGCCAATGAAAAAAAACGCTTGTACAAAAAAATTCCGGAAAAAATACTTAAGACAACCAACTATCGACTTTGACTTTTGTAATATATTGTCATCCTGTGACGTTGTTTACAAGGGATGCTGATTGACACAAGCTGGTTACTGATTTATTTTACGATTTTGTGAGCATTTTACTTGTTTGAGTAGCTAAATGCAAAATGCCATCAAATTGGAAAATATCAGTAACTTAATTACATCACCGTCTAGTTATCAATATAGGAAAACAACTTAAACAAGGTTAGTGCATTTTGTTATTCATTTCATGGCTGACACACATCATTGAAATGTATGTGTGCATACTGGGGATCCCCAAAGGTAAATTTTCAAAACAAATGAAAAAAAATACTTAGTTACAGAATTATAAGGATTAAACACATTTTTTTCTGGAGTTTATTTATGTATAACCTGGACCAATTCACTCACAAACAAATAAAAGTCTATTTATGTATAACCTGGACCAATTCACTCACAAACAAATAAAAGTCATTTATGTATAACCTGGACCAATTCACTCACAAACAAATAAAAGTCAGAGACTTTTATTTGTTTGTGAGTGAATTGGTCCAGGTTATACATAAATAGACTTTTATTTGTTTGTGAGTGAATTGGTCCAGGTTATACATAAATAGACTTTTATTTGTTTGCGAGTGAATTGGTCCAGGTTATATATAAATAAACTCTGGAAAAAATGCGTTTAATCCTATATTGTTTCAAGAAGCTTGTGCCTGGAAGTATAGTAAAAAGAACATTTTAATAGAAGGTGTTCTTCAGATTCTATTTCATCTGAAATATTTTTTTCGCAAATGCGGTTCTCTAAAGGTGTTATAGGTTTTGAAAATATTTTTGTAATTAAAAAGTTGTGTATACATTACTAAAGAAATGAAGCTTTCCCTTTTCTGTATTTTTAATATGAGAAAGTTGGCTCATAATTTTATTTATGTAAGTTAATTTTATTTTTTCTAAAAAGTCTGAATAAGATATATCAAGACTTGGCAAATTAAATAAGTTTTTCATCTGAAATACAGATTTTACCCATCTTATGTTATTATGATTGAATAACTGCTTGTTTTCTTCAAGTTTAAAGGCTTTAAAACAAAGAGGAAACAATCCAAGTTCTGCATGTAAAGCTAAATTAGAGGTCTTTCCATGAACACCAAGAATATTCTTCAGCATCATATTTTGGGCCTTTTCAAATGGCAAAACATGTATATTATCTAGTTTGATATTAAGATCAGATATCCATATTTCTGATCCATATGTCATAATAGGTGAAATTATAGAATCATAAAGGTTAAGCCAGTTTTTTTACAGATAGATTGTTCCCGAACTGAATTTTTGATCTGATTCCAAAGTAGGCCTTTCTACCTTTTTGAGCTAAATTTTGAGATGCATTATTAAGTTTACCATTTGAATTAAAAATCAAGCCCAAGTATTTGTATTCATTTACTTTTTCTAACAAACTATTTTTGAAAGTGAAGGCACCTTTTTATTTTTTGAAAATATCATTATTTGAGTTTTCTTGGTGTTTATATTGATACCTCATTCTTCACAATAGACATCTAAGGCATTCAGGCAATGTTGGAACCCAGATGGTAATTTTTAAACAGCTATTAAAGCTTGTACCAGTATATATTAAATTCATATACACATGTAATAGATAAACTGCAATTGGACAATTAGCTGTTTTTAAACTGAATGGAAGTACAAAAAAATAAATAGTGAAATATTATTTTGTGTTTATATTTTACCATTTACTAATGGTCTTTAACCAACATATTCTACCTTGCTAGGTAGTAGTCAGGTAACTATGAGTATTCATTAACCCTGATATTGTTCTGTCCATACTTGTGTTGTCATTCATTTTTGTGATAATTTGTAGATTTTTTGAGTGGAAGCAAATCTTTGTAGGTTTGTTATATAGAATTTTGTTTTTAAATGTATAAATTTAGAATCAAATTCGGAATGTGCTAATGATTTATTCCACGCTACACAAAAGACAAATATATTGAAAATTTCCCTTCAAAAGCTTTTGATCTATGTTTTTATAAGAAATTGACATGCTCTTGTCTAATGAAGTAAAATTCAGAAACCATGTATAGTCATGTTGGATAAATAATTTCTATGGACTGTTGCTTAACATCAGTTGAACACTACTTGATCTACATGTATATTCATGACAAAATACTTCTGTAACAGAGATAAATCTTAACAGGGACCCAGAAGCCAAAGTCCACTTAAATTTGTACTGGGCCCCTGAAAATATTCAAACAGTTAACAGTAATCCAGGTGGATACTGAAATATTGATTATTTCATGTGCAGTTAGTTGCTGGACCCCAAGAAATTTTGCTTGGCTAATAAAATTTTCATTTTAGGGAGCCCAGCTGGCAACTGCAGCAAAAATGCTGATATTTATTTATGTTGTCATTCATGTTTATGATAGTAATAAGTATGTGGTCTTTTTGAGTGGAAGTAAATCTGTGCAGGTTTTTTTTATCTTATACATGTATTTATATATATATTGCTGCTGGAGATCCAGTTATCAAGAGGGGAGGGTTGGGATCCAGTTATCAAGAGGGGAGGGTTGAGATCCACTTATCAAGAGGGGAGGGTTGGGATCCAGTTATCAAGAGGGGAGGGTTGGGATCCAGTTATCAAGAGGGGAGGGTTGAGATCCACTTATCAAGAGGGGAGGGTTGGGCTCCAGTTATCAAGAGGGGAGGGTTGGGATCCAGTTATCAAGAGAGGAGGGTTGAGATCCACTTATCAAGAGGGGGGGGGTTGGGATCCAGTTATCAAGAGGGGAGGGTTGAGATCCAGTTATCAAGAGGGGAGGGTTGGGATCCAGTTATCAAGAGGGGAGGGTTGGGATCCAGTTATCAAGAGGGGAGGGTTGGGCTCCAGTTATCAAGAGGGGAGGGTTGGGATCCAGTTATCAAGAGGGGAGGGTTGGGATCCAGTTATCAAGAGGGGAGGGTTGGGATCCAGTTATCAAGAGGGGAGGGTTGGGATCCCATTTACTGGTACATGTATAACCTAGCCACATTTTTGTTCCTGTCCCAAGCCAGGTCATGGATTTGGAACGTCTTATGTCATGTTTTATTTCTTTGTGTTCAGTAAATTAAGATGAGAGGTGATTGTTTGTTTTGTTGATATTTGTAGAATTGTTGACCGTCACTGTTTCAACTTTATTTTCATAAGCTTAGTCCCTGCTGTAATGTACGTTATGTCAGGAAGACTCTATAAAGTAAATAAAATATGTACTGTCACTAACCATCAATAATTTTATATGATTTAAATGTTTATGATTTACTGGGCATGACAATATCAGTAACCTTAATGTCAACAGCTTTAGTGGTAAAAAGATCAATTGTAATATGACAATATTACAGTATATTACGAATTTAATTTGTTACACATATTTTCATTGGTTCCTCAACCCTGAATGTCAGCATATATTCGGAAAACAGACGGGGTATATATTTCAGTCCCCAAAAACGATTAAAACATGGGCGACAAAACATTACGCTTCACTGAATCAATGGTATAATACGGAATAATAAATGTATTTTTACCAAATTAAATGCTGTTTTTATACTCAAAACGGCTGCATGAACAAAAAAATATTACAACGGTTAATTCCGTCACAAATACCTGATCGATTCAGCAAACTCCTATGTTCCACGGCTGTACCATAACAAATAAACAAAACGTTGAGCCTTGAAAACTTTCGTCGTCATGGGGCCACACCAAGGTTTTATTTACATGTAGTTAACATTTAAATTATTGAAGCTGTTTCGCAAACCCGTTGTTTTGTCATGTGATATATTAATGTTATATTTATAAAGTTTATAAAATTTACTACATATGAAACTGTATTGATTTAGAAATTTAGTACAGTATTTTCCTTCATGAGACACCCTATACATGAAATATGACGTGACACATATTTTGACGTCATTGAAGAATGACGTCAAAGGTACGGACATCTAGAGATACGAAAAATGAAAATAAAAGAGGCAAATTTATTTAATACAGTTGGATGTTGTATTTAAAAAAAAAAGGTTAAATCCGTAATATATCTGTTATTCAGCTATCAGACAGGGTATATAATGTGACATTCCCGGCTTACGATGTATATTCCCTTCGGCTGCGCCTCAGGGAATATAGATCCTAAGCCGGGAATGTCACATTATATACCCTGTCTGATAGCTGAATAACATATAATGTACAGCCTCAATATTTAATAAGTTATTGTATACAAATAAATATATAATAAAAGCACTATTCCTTTACTTTATTTGTGTCTAAGTGTAAATATACAATATACATACATTGTCAGAAAATGAAAAATTTATTTGTACAGCTTTAGAAATAGGTAGAAAAGCAAGTATTTGGCGAGCTTTTCAAACCTGGTTCACAGGGAGTGCAAATTAATTTTAAATTTAACAACAATGTACGTACCTGACAGGGCAACTGCCCGTATATTGTGTATAACTGGCAATATCAAAAAGTCAAAAGAACCTGCCAAGTTTTCTGAAAATAACTGAAACAAGCTTCATTCTAATCATTTTCGATGGTGTCCTCTGTGACGTCAGCACTTATTCTGTTACCGTTTCTTTCTGTCGCTCTATATAAATCAGGTACTAGAAATGACCTAATAACACTGACGTTTATTTTACCCCCTTTATACTTAAAATCACACAACTGCAGGATAAAGTTAAATAATCTCTAATTTTCATTTACGTCCATATCCTTTCTTACTACATTAATTTTACCACGATATCATAATATATAATCGGATACTCGGTACTAATCACACTTTTTCGTAAGATAAGAACAAATTGCTGGATAACCTTTAACCCTAAAATATCAAAAGTTATTGCTGTGTGAGAATCGTAGAAAGTTAGTCGTTCATTAAAATGAATTGGTTTACAGTATCATACATAGGTAGTATAATTATTCGGGGGGCCATTACTCGTAAAGTAGTTGTATTTAAATCTACCTTTGCAATTAGTGTAGATCCTGCTTATTGTAAGTTTGATTGCTGCATGTGGTTTACTCGATACAACTTTATGTGACAAAATTTGTCAGTGGTTTTCTATAGGTATGCTGCTTTCCTCTACCATTAAAACTGACTACCATGAAATAACAAGCCATAATTATACAGAACAAATAACAATGAAATGAAGTCCAGTGGTTTTTATCTGTTTTCCTCCACCAGTAAATGTATTTTTTTCTTCTAATTATTAAGATCTCTTTTATTAATATTTATTTTCAGGCTAATAGAACTTTTACAATTGATTATGACAATGACAGTTTTCTTATGGATGGTAAGCCGTTCCGGTATGTTTCTGGCAGTATTCACCCCAGTAGAGTACCATCATACTATTGGAAAGACAGACTACAGAAAATGAAAGCTGCAGGACTAAATGCTATACAGATGTATGTATTATAATATAGACATTAAACAGGTCTTAAACTGAACTCATCGTCAGTCAAAAATCCAAATTAGAGACAACCCTGTATTAAGAGGTCACATTTGAGACAAAGAAAAAGTGTTTTTTTAAGAGAGGTGACCTCTTAACTCAGGTTCAATTCATATGAAATTTTCTATGATAGGACAAGAAAAATGTGACCTTTTAATACAGGTGACTGCTTAATACAGGTGACCACTTGAGCAGGTTTGAATGTATCGTCACAGTATGTGTTTTCGTGCGTCATCTGTTTTCATGGTATCCATTTTATTTTGATTTCCACAGCACACGCATTATTTTTGACGTGTCTTCCGGTTTCTATTTATGGAACATAAACAATACGAAAGCTGACATCTGTAAAAAATGATAAAGTTTACTTTTAAAGACGTAAGTACCAAAAACAGTGAACATACCGACTGAACCATACTTTTTGTAATGCCAAAAATGTACTTCATTTATAAAGTAGCTGGAAAAAAATCCAGAAGGGCTATATGAAATTTAACTATGTCGTCTGCCTCTCAGACACCTGCTCTTCCTGTCATGTAACTATCATGGGGTCACTGATCGTATTTGTAAACAAAAGAGCCGACTGAAATGTGCCTGTTTCTTATATAAAACACATGTCACTTTGCAGTGCATTGTGGTTTCAGCACTAAAAAAAACATCAAAAGTAAACACAATTTTGAAAGTGGTCATTTTCAAACATTCTGTTATTTTATTTAGATGTAGTATGATTTGGTAGATGACCAGAACCATGAAATTTTAAAACCAGCCATTTCCAGATTTTATATTCGTTTCCATCCCGTATATCGGCCTTGTTTTTATTTGCCACGGAAACCGATGACGCCATTTTACTGACAACAAAAGTTGCCAGGTAATCGAGAGTATATTAAAATACAAGAATGGCTTTAAAAACAATCTTATGCACAAAGAAATATTTAACTAGCCATTCTTTGAAAATTCCAATCGTCATATGAATGGAGGGTTAACACTGTTAATTGCTATATCTGAAAATCGATAATAGCACGAAAACCGATAACACGATGTTATATTTCAAACTATTTCATTAAATTTGCATATTTGATCTGTCTAATGCAAATACCTGTATATTGTGAACAAGTTATTGATCAAAGTGATATTTTTGTAGGAAAAATTAAAAGGATTACTGCAAGCTAAAGTTACACTGTTAGTGGCCATTGAGGGGGGAAAATGAAACACCTTTAAACATTCCAAATTTTAATTATTTTTTAAGACAAATATCATGTCTACAAGATCCCAGCTGATCAGGGATAGTTTCTATCATTTTGATTGAAAAAATGTATTTAAAGATAATTCTTATTCAAAGGATTGGTTTTTGGATGTTGTTGCCATGGCAACACACGTCCTATGTTGTCACCCGATTCAATAGACAATACAGCAAAATCGAAGGCAAATTCAGAAAGGAAACGAGGTGTAAATGACAAAATATAATCCATCTAGCACAATAGCTGTTCATGCTTATCATCAATTATTTTTATAGTTTGGAATAAATATTTGTACTAACTAATTAATTTCAATCTTTAAATAAACGGGGAAACGACATACGATTCTATTTTCATTTTGAGGTTACGTAACCAAACATTGGTTTCCACCGGACCGACTGTCTGGTATAAAATACTGGGTTTGTTGTATAAAAGAGCCCTGTTTGATCTCCAATTTGTCCATAATTTATTTTGATTAAAACTAAAGTGAAACGCCAGATCAAAACTCTTATTGTATCATTTAATTTAACATTCCTCCATGCTTTGATTAAGTTCAAGGACATTGACAAAATTAAAGTCGCATTCTCTGGAAACGCTTTAATGAACGAAAATATCAATATTTGAAATATAAGAACAAGAATCGCTCCGAACCGGACACGTAAAAATTATCGGATATCAATTTGGCACCAAATTTAAACTTGTCTTTTGTGCAAAATACGATAGAGGACTTGATTTAGGTTTTTGGGAAATATTGAAACCTTTGAAATGGACAAATATTACAAGTTTTTCCTGATTAAAACAAATAATTGAAATGATCCACTAAAATTTTTATTTCTCTGTGAATTTAAATAAAATACTTTGCTTTATTTATATAAAAAAGTAAAAAATTCTACAAAATGTTTACGCCAAAGCAGACTTTTTTTGTAACCTATTTAGGGTAGCTTTCTCTTAAGTCTTTGACTCATTCCTCATTGGGGAATTTGATTTTAATTTCTATTTATTTTCACTTAAAGGGGCATTAGCTACAATTTTGACAAAAAAAATTATGTTTTGGAAATTGGTAAATAGCTTTAAAGTGATGAAATACAGCTTATCGAACCACTTTTCGCCTTTTGAGAACGAAAATTACCATCGATTAATTATTTCCTTGCAAGCAAATAATTTGACTTCGCTTTTTCCGTATGCAACTGACCTTACTAGTGACAGGTAAAAACGAATAATTTGTATTTTGTCGCTTATTAACTGCAAACTTTAATGGTTCTTTGTCCGTAATTAACAACCGACTAAAAGCAGATTCACAAAAGATAAGAAATATCTGCATTGTTGTACTGATTTAATGACGATTCGACAAACTCCGTAAACAATGTCGATAATTAATAAGATGGCGTCCATTTCTTGATCGATCTCAAAACACGAGCAGTTGCACGTTTTTTTCCCGATGCGCGTACATTTCATAACATTTGTAAGTTACAGAAACACGTTTTATTAAGGCATCAATCATATCTGATAGTTTTTATGGGTAACAAAAATTTACGATTATGGCAGATAATGCCCCTTTAAGTTTAACTTTTTTTTTGGAAAGAGATGGTGACCTCTGAAAACCTGTCTGGTTGTCAATTCCAAATATCATAATAAGCATGCATTAAATGACCTATAAGTTTTAGGCAAATTAGGACACAATTGACCTATTGAATAAGTGCCTTTCAGGACAAAAGGCATGAGGAATTTATACGAGTTTGGTCATTTGACTTAGTATAATAAAATCCAGCTGAAACCCTGTTATAACATCCGAGCAAGTGGAGGACCAAGTCAAGGAAATGAATGAGAACAATTTAGCTATGGAGGAAATGCCTAGTAGTGAAGACAAACCATCACCGAGTCAACCAATGGATGGGACAGATTATGATACTGATAGTGATGACTATAGTGACAATGGTGAAGATTATGGGGATGAGGAAAGGGTTTATAGGGTTATGTGTAGGCCGTAGGGAGGGAATAATTGAAGAATAAAACAAAAGAAACTGCTTTATTTGAATGCTTTATTAGTCAACAACACAAAAAAAATGTCATTGAAATATTTGGGCTACCAGTTTTCAATTTGGGCCAGTGATGATATTATTTTGCCTCCATCCGTCGTCGATCAACATTTTCATATCTGGATTTTCTCTCATAATTTTGAGCCAAATTGAACCAAACTTGACATATATGTTCCTGATGGTACCTTATAATGTATGTGTTATTGGTGCAACTCGGATATTCAACATGGCTGCCAGAAGCAGATAATGCGTTCTGATGACCATAGTCTACAAAAGAACTGTTTGCCAGTTAAAATGTTACTAGTCTACTAAAGCTAGCAAATTGTTATTACCATACCTGCCCCTAAATGGGCAAGAGAACTTATGACATTACTTTGCCTCGATCCATTGGCAATCAACATTTTCATATTTGGATTTTCTTTCATAATTTTGAGCCGAATTGAACCAAACTTGACATATATGTTCCTGATGGTACGTTACAAAGTATGTGTTATTGGTGCAACTCAGATATTCACAAGGCTGGCAGGAGCAGATAATGTTTTCTGAAGACCATAAACTACAAAAGAACTGTTTACCAGTTAAAATGTTCTGTATTTCTGTTGTTTGGATGATACTCGGATAGTTCCTTATTAAGTAGTTTTTTGTGACAATTTAAAATTCAAGATGGCCACAACAACCCAACTTATTTAGAATGCATCCTAAAATATCTTTTCCTCTTAAACCACTTGGCTAAATGATCTGAAATTTGACACAAATCATCTAACGATGGAACTCTATAAACCTTTCACATTTCAACGCAGTCGGATAACAAACATGGCTGCCCAGGAAAATCTTGTTTCTGATTGGCTGAATCCTGATAACCCAAGCCAAATCTGATACCAGATGAGCGATGCAGTCTCAGCCCACTAAGTCTCTAGTTATTATTCAACTGTTGCAGTTATTTTATTGTATGATGCTGTCGTAAGTTTTGCTGTTGTTGTCATCTGTATACAAATTGTTACCAAATGATAATGTTTGTTCTAATTGACCAATTCTTTCCAAATTCAACACAATGAAGCCTGGTACAGGATTAAGGTTGGGATTTATTTATGTGATCTGTGAAAAAATTCAAATACTATTGAACATAAAACATCAACTTGTTTTGAGTGATTCTTCAATAACTGTTATAGTTGCTTCAAATGCTTAACAGTTATTGTAAAACAAATGAAATATTGTTACACACAATAAAAAACCCAGAAAGCAACACTTCCATCAGTGCTATCAGCACTTTGATTATCAAGAAAATAACCGTAGGGACGTTCCAAATATGGAAATTACAAGAATACTCAAGTTTCGGGTGTACAGTATAAAATAAATATATTTTGGTATGTTTTTGTATTTTTCAGGTATATTCCATGGAATTTTCATCAGATGGAAGAAAATGAATTTAATTTTGAAGGAGATAGAAATTTTGTTAGTTTTATAAATCAGGCCCAGGATGTTGGACTGTTTGTTATTTTAAGGGCAGGCCCCTACATATGTGGGGAATGGGACTTTGTAAGTATAAATGATAAAGGAATTTTGTTATACTAAGAGCAGTACAAATCTATGACTATTTGATAGTGTATTGTTAAATTTCTTACCCTACTAATAATTTTTTTTATTTTGTAGCAGTCAAACCTGTCATGTGATCTTTCTCGGAACATTGAAATAGGGTCACATATGACAAGTGGTCACTAAATACAGGTTTATTTAATATGAAGTGGACTTTGATGGGAAATTAAAATTTAGGTCACATAATACAAGTTATTGCTTAATAGAAGTGCTGATGAAAGAAAATAAAACCCAGAGGGTGGAACTGTCTCATCTCACATTCTTGACCATTACCAATTACAAATACTTAGCAAATTATCAGATATATGGTTTAATGATAAATAAATATGATATTATCATACGTGTTTTAGTTTTATATCTTAGATATACAACTGTAAATAAGCAGCTTGAAAGTATTAAAACCACTAGTTTAAGTTTGAAGCGATCACAAGTTCAATGTTTTTCAAAGACTCGTGGGAAATTGTTTGCTTTTGCAAAATTATCATGTTGTGACACCACAAAATGTCCATGTAATATGAGATGTGTTGAAGATGTCTGTTACACGTGTACAATCATTTGAGAAAAAGCGATCTCTGGGAGAGCTGAGTGTGAGCCTATATAAAAAAAATTTTTTTTTTTTTTTTTTAACAACATAATAATTTTATTTATTCTGAATTCTTGCTTGTTACAATTCTAATCAAGAGTCCAAGCTTCTCTTGATGTACCCTGTTACACTCCACTGATTATTCAGGGAATTAATCAGCTGGTACAAATTTGAATACATTTTAAGAATAAAAATAATAATATTTAAGAACTATTTATTTTCTTTTTCATAGCATACAAAAAACTATTATTCATACTATGATTTTTTATCTCATCAATTCTTTTATTTAATTCGTATATAAATTTTTTATAAACATTTACATTTTTCGTCTTCTGTTCAGATAAATAATATGATTTATATATTGAAAAACCGAGAATTGTGATAAAATAATTAACACCATAATAATTATTATCAGATATCTTATAACCAAATATCAGATGTTTTAACTTTAATGTAAATTCTAAATTATTACTTTTTAAAAGATTATATATTTTTTCCCAAAACGTTCTTTGGTGAAGGGATATTGGTATTATGAATAATGTGTCACATTAACCACTTGACCACCAACTCCATGTACATGTAGACAAAAAAAAGTTGTCTCATCCAGTAGATATATATTGTCTAATACCAGGAGAGACGCAAGACACGAGAGTGTCTCAGATTTTACGATCTTGCACCTTTCACAGTGTTTGACTCTTTTTTTTCTCAGCCTAGTAGTTTGGAAATGTGAAATGTGGGTCAAATAAATTTTATGGGTATTTATCGCTGCTGTAGTAGCATTTAAGGATACAACCTGTATATAATATTATGAAATACATTTAAAATACTGCCAGGACGTTGAAGGTTACCGATAAATCGACAATTTACTTCAGCAATGGAAAACAATTTTGCAGGAAAACTCTCACATAGCTTTTTCTTACCCAGGAGTCGGGATAAGATAGAAAAATCTTTTTCATCTAATTTAATCGACTACTTTATCTAACAGGTGAGAAATATTATATTAGATATACATTTTATTTTTAACTTTTTTTTTTCAGGGTGGATTTCCTCCTTTCATACTAGCCAAGAATCCCAATACAGTATTCCGTACAATGGATCCAAGTAAGACTTTCTTTAAATATATGTCAATATTTCTACCTGGTACACAAATAGCTAAAAAAAAATAGTAAATAACATGTAATTACTACATGATATCAAATGTTGAAGTTAATGAGCATTCATATTTATTTGTTCTTTGAAAATTGTGATATGTCGAGAACCTTGACCACATATTTATATATTGTAGTTTACGTCAATTAAGGGGAATTATAAAAAAGGATTTAAGGTTAGGGTTATGGTGTTTAATGCCACTTTCAACAATATTTCTGTTATATCATGGTTGTCAGTTTTATCGGTGGAGGAAACTGGAGAAAACCACAGACTTGCCGCAAGTCACTGACAAACTTGATCACATAATGCTGTATCTAGTTGCACCTCGTCATCAGCGGGATTCAAACTCACAACTTTAGTGGTGATAGGCACTGATTGCATAGGTAGTTGTAAATCCAACTACTCTGATCACGACCACAACGTTTAGATGTAAGGGAATCATGACATGTATCTGTTTTAAAAAATAAACATATGAAAATTGTTTGAACTAATTTTTTTTCCAGCTTACATCAAGTATGTTGATCAATGGTTAGATGTTTTATACCCTAAAATAAAGCCATTACTCTATGTCAATGGTGGAAATGTACTCATGGTTCAGGTAGTGTATCTGTAGCACAAGAATGGGATAGGGGGGCATATGCATTGGTCTGAGGCAGCCAGTATCTGTAACACAAAAATGGGATAGGGGGGACATATGTATTGGTCTGAGGCAGCCAGTATCTGTAGCACAAAAATGGGATAGGGGGGACATATGTATTGGTCTGAGGCAGCCAGTATCTGTAACACAAAAATGGGATAGGGGGGACATATGTATTGGTCTGAGGCACCCAGTATCTGTAACACAAGAATGGGATAGGGGGCATATGCATTGGTCTGAGGTAGCCAGTATCTGTAACACAAGAATGGGATAGGGGGGACATATGTATTGGTCTGAGGCAGCCAGTATCTGTAACACAAGAATGGGATAGGGGGACATATGTATTGGTCTGAGGCACCCAGTATCTGTAACACAAGAATGGGATAGGGGGGACATATGTATTGGTCTGAGGCACCCAGTATCTGTAACACAAGAATGGGATAGGGGGGACATATGCATTGGTCTGAGGCACCCAGTATCTGTAACACAAGAATGGGATAGGGGGGACATATGTATTGGTCTGAGGCACCCAGTATCTGTAACACAAGAATGGGATAGGGGGGACATATGCATTGGTCTGAGGCAGCCAACTTCCTATGTTATATCTTTTAAAATCCAGGATTGACCCTTTACTATTTATAACCAGATCAGTCCTTACAATGAGCACCGGTCCTCCGGTCCAAGACCAGTAAAACTTTGTTCAGAACAGTAAATTTTTCATTTTTTTAAGAACTATTTTAAAATAAATTCAAGGATTTGATTCGGACCAGTAAATTCAAATTTCCATTTCTAGGACTGCCAGATAACCACTATCTTATAGGTGCATTTAAACGGTTGCTTCCAATATTTGATGTAGTTGTACCCATCAAACATGTTTGACGAGGTGTTTAGAATGTTGTGTTTGAAACAGGTGTACAGGTAAAACACAACATATATGGGTGCCACTAGTGGAGCAGGAACTGCTTTCCCTTCCGGTGCACCTGAGTTCCCCCCCGGTTTTTAGTGGTGTTCGTGTTGCTTGATCTTTAGTTTTCTGTGTAGTGTTTTGTACATCGTTGGTCATTGTGTTGTCTGACCTTTGATTTACAGATTCTGATTACCCTTTTGGTATTTTCAAACTCTTCTTGTCTGTGTTGTCAGGACATTATCTTCCATATTCCCGTTTGAGTTACTTTGTTAAATCTTCTATATAAGTCCCATAGAATTTACAACCATTTTCAGTCAAATGTATGTTAATCTGTTATCTCTATGAAAGTAAGAAAAAGGTTGTTGCATTTTTAAGTAAATTTGTGAACATTTAAAAAAAGGTATTTAAAACTTTGTTTTGTGAAATTGTTAAGAATTAATGATAAACTACATTGGCAGAGTCACATGACTGACTGTCTAATACTTAAAAGAGATAATCTCTTGCTTAGGTTCTTCTGAATCTTCAGTGAAACAGGAACCATATCAATGGTGTAAAGGTTAACATGTCACGTCAAGTGCCCTATATTGTATGTTCGAGTACCAGTCGGGTCAGACTAAGGACTGTACATTTGGTATTTGTTGCCTCTCTACTAAGTATACAGTATATAGGAGTAAGAACAAAGGCTGGTTTGTTAGGAATCAGGATGATGTGTCTGAGTGGAGCGACATGTTTGTCTTCACACAGACTGTTGTTTCAGTGAGCCAACTAATGTTGATCTAGTACAAAGCAACTTAATAATCATCTCAGCAAAATGTAGCTTGTTCTCTCCATGATATAGCTGAAAAAAATGTTCATTTGGCATTAAGCAACAATCACTCACTCAACCAAGCAATACTGTTGGTTTTTCAGATAGAAAATGAATATGGCAGTTATTTTGGATTTTGTGATTATGACTATTTACGATATTTGAGGAAGAAAGCCTTAACACTTATGGGGGACAATGTTCTATTAATAACTACAGACGGTAACCATGTCAGTCCAGAATTAACCTGTGGCACTATAGAAGGAGTATATGCCACAGTAGATTTTAGGGTTACCAGTAAGTCTATGGTGTTTGTATTGTAATAAGCTTGTAATGATGCTTTACTTTATTTTAACAACCATTTGTTTCATGCAATATTCTTTTAAATTTAACTTATAAAAACTATATTTATAAAATCTTTCTTTCCCTCCAAAAAATTTTAATTCATCATCTGTTTCTTTTTTTTCTGAAACAACCGAATCATGATAAATTTCTACGTCTATGACCTATAAAGGTGTGAAACCACTAATTAATTTCTTTAACATTTTCTGAAGCATACATGATTCCTCTACATACAAAATATCAAGCCATGTTTAAAATCTTGCAGTGAAATGCCAGGCTCTGGAAAACACTAGCTCCGGCCTACTCCAGAAATTCAGTATTTATAGGTCATGCATCAAATCTGTCATAGAAGTATTAAAATACAACTAAATCCATCAAATTTGGGTTCAAAATAATCCTTATATATTTAACTTCAATTATCAATTTTAATTATTCCATTCCATTCAGCATTTTTCACAATACTACAAAGTGAAAGGAACCTTTTTCTTTAATCTTTAAAAGGGACTACTTTTGTATATGTTCTAAGCTCTGATTGGTTAATTAGTGGTTTAACACCTATACTTTACATGAACATAATGTCATTGGCATAGTATTTTCAACCAATGATTTTATTTTGGTGTAAAGAAGTCGTAGAATGAACTGATTGTTAGTTATCTTCCCTGGTTCCTTTCCAAAATGTCTGCATTTTAAGATTGAAGGGGCCCAAATTTAAACAAAGACTTTATTAAAGCATTATAGAAATTCTATTGTTCATAGTGAAATCACATTATGTAACTTACCAATCAATGATCAGCATTTGTGATACAAAGAACATGTTTGGAGGTGAAGCCAAGCATAATCCTCTAGATTTTACATAGACTTCAATACTAAGTAGGGCAGAAAGTTTAAGTTTGAATACAGATAGTTTTTATTATTTTTTGTATGAAAATGAAGAGAACAATTTTAATTAAAAAAATATTGTTGAAACAAATGAAGTAATTATATATGTTAAACTTTCCTCCACCTGTCTAATTCTATTCTTGGTAAATTACAAGTTTTTTGTGTTATCTACAGGCCAAAGTCTCTTGTTTTCAATAACATAATGCAGTCAAACCTGCCTTAATGGGCACTTCTATATAACAAATCACTGTCTATAAAAACAGCTTTATATTTCCCATTAATGAATAGTGCATATAATTTTAACCTGTATATAAAGGGCAACTGTTGATAAAGGGCACATATTCCGGTTCCTTTGAGTGTGCTTTATATACAGGTTTGACTGTAATTTTTTTTAGATACACATGATTTGATTATTGGTGTATTTTGCACCTTGCACAGTTTGACATCAAGAAGATGTTTAATTTTTGTTATATCAAAATTATTAGCATGTACATTTTAATTAAAAATGGGAAATTTTAAACTTGCAATTTATTCATGCTTTTTGCACTAATTTCATGTTATTAAGGCCAAAAGAATAGATTATTTTTTATTTTTCATTTAAACACAATAAAGATCTTGTCAAAATTATTAACTTACCGATATTATTTACAAATATTTCTGCTTTAAATTTATTAGTTTGGCCTTTATAACAGTCTACTGATTTTGAAATTTTTTTTTTTTTAACTCGGATCATGAGGTTTGTTGACGATTTTGGATGAAATACTGCTAAAATTGGCATTAAACACCAACCAATAAATCAATCATGGATCCAGTATATCATTTAGTTTTTAACCAAATTGTACCTCAATTTCAATCTGTCGCCTCTCATCTGTCTCCTGCTTTCAGATAGAAAATGAATATGGCAGTTACTTTGCTTGTGATTATGACTATATGAGGTATCTTCGTGAAAAAGCTCTGACCCACCTCGGTGATGACGTTGTTCTTATAACCACAGACGGGAGTGGTGATGGTTATCTAAAATGTGGTACACTAGAGGGTGTTTATTCCACTGTGGATTTTGGGATGACCAGTAAGTGTGTCACATTTAATAATTCCTATATTTGTATTTTTTTATGGGGGCCGTCGTAGTCGTGATCGTATGATAGTTGGATTTACAACTACCTGTGCAATCAGTGCCTATCACAACTAAAGTTATGAGTTCGAGCCCTGTTCATGTGAGGTGTATTCGATACAACTTTACGTGATAAAGTTGTCAGTGACTTGTGGCAGGTTGATGGTTTTCTCCGGGTACTCCGGTTTCCTCCACCAATAAAACTGACCCCATGATATAACTGAAATAATGTTGAGAATGTCGTTGTACACCATAAACCAACCAAACCAACTTAATACAGTGAAAACCATCAAACTGCCACAAGTCACTGACAAACTTTATCACAAAATCTTGTTTCGAGTACATCTCACCATGAATAGGATTTGAACTCAAAATGTTAGTGGTGCTAGGCACTGATTGCTTAGGTAGCTGGATATATGATCATGACCACGACAGCCCCTTGGTCTAGTAAGTATATGTATTTGCTTGGTCAGACAAACATCAAAGTAACTGTTTATTTGTTTCTAATAATAAAACATTTCTTGTTAGTAATACTATTTGTGGTGCTATGTAACCTTTTTGTATTATGTTCACAATTTCTTTGCTCTGAAATTCACAAATAATTTTTGTTTATGTATATGTCACAATATGTGTCAAACAGTATATATATTATCACCTGTAACATAACATAACATTATATGGTATACATTTACATGTTCCATATAAATCTTGATATTTTTGTCTGTTTACATTATTTTATATGTAATATAAATTTTTAAAAAGGAAGATTAAATTAAGCTTGTCTATATTTTAAGTTAGTAATGTTACCAAACTAAAATTCATTTTAATTTTCTTTCATGTATCAAACATTGACTCAGGGGGAAGGGGCTTGAGTACAAAGAATTTGTCAAAAGATGGTTTCAGACTGTATAAGAAAATAAGAAATATGTAACTTTCTGTTTGAATTAAGAAAAATATCCTGAAAAGGGGGGTTTGTAGCCTTTTGACCTTCTCAATGTTGGATTTTTTTTTATTTTCCCCAATTAAAATCTTTATTCGAAATCTTTACATTTGTTAGTTAGAGAAACATAAAATACCAGTACCTTATCCTGGTCTCGTTAATATTAGTGGCATGTATAGGAATTGTGTGAGTCATTTTTAGTACAATAGTAATACAATTAAGATCAATAAATTCAATACGTATTTTGAGAGTTATTTCATGATTGTTTCTAATTTTGGTTTATTTATTTACTTCCGATCTACTTTCGTTTTGACCCACGTGTTGGGAGATATGAAAAATCTAAAATGTTGTGGGTTTTTTTGTTTTTTTTATATTATATATGGAATTATATTATCAACGGAGATAAAATATACTTTGTTTCCGAAATTAATATATCCGGATAATATTTAAGAGTGAAAAAGAGATACATGTACTTGAAATCACTCTCATGGTCTCAATTTCTATTCAACAACGTATAACTTTAAATTTTAACAAGGATAAATAATGGTCAAGTTATGGAATCTTCATCGTCACATTACTAAGTGTAAGTATATAGCATATCCAATGTTGGATGTCTATGTCTATTTATTACTAACATATTCCTTTCAATGTTTTCTTTTTTCACATTGTATTTTATATTTAAGCTTAAAGATTAACCCTGCAACCCTAACAAACAAAAGAATAAAACAAGGAAATACAAGGAAAATAAAAATAATAACAATACTACAGTTGTACCAGAGGGAGTCATACCCAAATATTTGTAGACTATATATAAACAATACACTGGTATACATATATATATATATAAACATGAATCAGCACTGTTGGTTATAGAACATAAATATATTCAGTTACTTATCTGATAAATCTCTTATTGAAAGGCAAGTTGCTATAAAATTTGCAAGATTTTTACAGATTTCTCTGTCTTCGTTACTTAATAACCATATAAACTTATTTCTAATTGATAATTCCGGAATTTTTTTTTTTATTTATATTAGAAAAGAAAGTATTTCTAGCAAAGGAATATTTATTACATTTAATTAATAAGTGTTCTTCATCCTCAACTGCCTCACAGTTACATTGTTTGCATATTCTATTTTCAACTGCAGTTTTTGGAATTGTGTATCTGCCCCTTTCAATTTCAAGTTTATGTGCACTTATTCGAAAGCGTGCTAGGGTTGATCGATTTGAGAATTCTTTTATATTATCTAAGTATTTTTCCTGTTGGAATTTAAATTTACAATATGTACGTAATTTATTTTCATTTCTGTTAGTAGCTGGGTTTTGCTTAACTAAATTAATTTTCTCCCTCCAAATTTTGTATATCTCTCAGTCTCTTTTAATTTTTTTCTTATTATATTTATTTCTCTTGCACCACAAGTAAGTGGAGATTTAAACATTTTCAACATATCAAGTTCTTTTAAAATATAATAAATACAGCTAACCCAACAATGCTGACCATTATTATGCATTTTATTATTTTCATCTAATGCTGCTTTAAGTATACAATTTGTTTTATCTTCATGCAATCTAATCCAATATTTTATCATGCTAATAACAATATCTATATACAAAGTATATCTACCAAGTTCTCCAACCACTGCCAAATTTGAGGCTTTGCTACCAAGTAAAGAATAATTTTCTTAATATTTCTATCAAAATCAATATTTTTTTTAACAAATATCAATTTTATATATCTGTACATTAACACTATCCATTAATTTTTTTTTCTGTAAGGCCAATCTATTTATATTTGTATCTATTAAAGATTTTTTATATGCAATTTTGGCCATACATTCAAAACATAAATATCAATTTAGAAGTTTCCTGTACCATTATATTTGCAAATTTTAAAAGAATCAATCTTATTTCCCAGTATTTCCTGCTGTCCTGGGAAATATGAGTATTTCCCACTTTTTTGCCAACCCTGCCAGGACGGCCCCTGAAAATGAATAAAAATGCTAATGGTTTTAAGAACAGACAATCCATTCATAAATGGGAATATATTTTTTAAGAGCAGTCAAACCAGTCACTACATAGAAACATATTTGCAATTAATATTCTGTTAGGGACTATATTCGTGCAATAAGCCCTATATTGTATAATAGAACTTTAAAAATGACGAGAGCACTATTTGAACCCATCGATGATGTCACGATTTGAATTGATATTACATTGTTACATTATGCATGAAATATCATACTGGTATACATTATTGAACAGGGGAACAGATTTATATAAGATTTTATCTTGTTTCTGGATCCCTTTAATCAACTTGTATATTTACTTTTTATTGCCATCTGTTTATCCTGCAATTGTGTGATTTTGAGTACTAATAAAGGTGGTCAAATAAAACTTCAGGTTATTTAGTCTGGTACCTGATTCATGTACAACGACAGAAAGAAACGGTAACAATATAAGCACTTGACACCACAAATGACGCCATTGGAAACAATTAGAATGGCACTTGTTTCAACTATTTTCAGACAATTTGACAGTTGTTTTGGACTTTTTGATATTGCAGGATAAACATAATATATGTACATTGTCATTAAATATCAAATTGATTTGCACTCACTGGGAAACAGGCTGGAAAAGTCTTGCATAAGACTCGCTTTTCTGCCCATTTCTAAAGCTCATACAAATAAGTTTTATATTTTCAGACAATGCAAGTATATTGTATATATATTTGACGAATTGATTAATAAAATATAATTAAGCTAATTACTAAACAAATTTATTCATCCCTCTATTGTAAATTTTTTGTAGTGGATCCAAAAAAATCCTTCCAGCCACAAAGAGATTGGGAACCTAAAGGTCCATTGGTAGGTTAGAATACTGTTGTGTATTGTTTGTACATGTAGAAGTTTTACTGAACAATAAGATTACCTCATATCACTGTAGAGGCTGTTGTGTATTGTTTGTACATGTAGAAGTTTTACTGAACAGTAAGATTACCTCATATCACTGTAGAGGCTGTTGTGTATTGTTTGTACATGTAGAAGTTTTACTGAACAGTAAGATTACCTCATATCACTGTAGAGGCTGTTGTGTATTGTTTGTACATGTAGAAGTTTTACTGAACAGTAAGATTACCTCATATCACTGTAGAGGCTGTTGTGTATTGTTTGTACATGTAGAAGTTTTACTGAACAGTAAGATTACCTCATATCACTGTAGAGGCTGTTGTGTATTGTTTGTACATGTAGAAGTTTTACTGAATAGTAAGATTACCTCATATCACTGTAGAGGCTGTTGTGGCCGCGCTCGCATGGTAGTTGGACTTACAATTACATGTTCAATCAGTGCCTATCACCACTAAAGTTGTGAGTTTGAACCCTGTTCATCGCGAGGATGACTCGATACAAGTAACAACATTATGTGATAAAGTTTGGCAGTGACTTATGACAGGTCGGTGGTTTTCCCAATGTACTCTGTGTTCCTCCACCAATAAAACTGACTGCCACGATATAACTGAAATGTTGTTGAAAGTGGCATTAAACACTATAAACCAAACCAAACCATATCACTGTAATGTGATATGTTATTCAGGTACTAGACAGGGTAGATAATTTCCTGGTTTAGAATTCATATTCCCCGAGCCATCAGGGTTAGTTCTAATAATAAAACCCTAAATGCTCGTTTACTCGCAAGGGTTATAACGGGATGCCATTACACGTAATGGAGCAGCCGCCAAGATTTTTTGCGCTCGCTTATAGAGTTTCTGACACCTTCATTTATCAATAATAAGTCATAACCTTTCCTTTTGTCCATTATTATAACAAGTTTTTATCACCTACCAGTCTTAGAATGTAATTCCCACAAAATAAAAATCCATGTTTACTAAACTCTCTGAACATTTTGAATTTCGTCATTTCCGGCCTCACTCTTTGGATGTCGATACCATATTTGGCGATTGAGGCGTGAATGTTTACATCAGCGTGTAGTAAGAAATACCATATTTAGAAAAGCTCCGCCTTCCGTAGTTTCCGGTTATGGAAAACGATCGATAAATTTGAACAAGGTTGTTGCTACCTTTGAAAAGCATATATTTCTCAGCCAAACCGATTTAACAAGGACTGGGATCATCAGTAATAGTTATAATGAAATGTTTGAAGCGTAAATAGTGAGTTTTTATGTTTCAACTGCAACTTTTTTTTTTGCTCCATTGTGACGAATGGGACCGCGTTGTAGCTCTGCCGAGACACAAGTTTGTCACAGGAGCTACATTATTGCAGCTAATCAGGGTGGGTGAGGGTATATAAATCTGTTGTAGAGAATGTGACATTATATAACCTGTCTAGCACCTGAATATTATTATTTTATGATGCATAATTTTTATTCTTTAATATTCAATCATTTTCATTCTTGTTTTTTTAAATTACGGAATGTTTTTTTTATGTTTCGAACATCATTTTTGTGTTGTAGAATACCATGGAAACGTCATAGCGATGACATTTTAGCTTCATTAAAAAAATTTGTAAAAGAAATATTATACTCACCAGTACAATGAAATGACTTTGGTAAGCCACTATAAAATAGAAAAAAAATGGGATAGATTATTGCATGGCATTTTTCA
Organism: Bathymodiolus brooksi; assembly: GCA_963680875.1. NCBI lineage: Eukaryota > Metazoa > Mollusca > Bivalvia > Mytilida > Modiolidae > Bathymodiolus > Bathymodiolus brooksi. The sequence goes on from OY804587.1 coordinate 74,197,172, forward strand.
TATCATACCCTTTTTCAGCCCTAGGTCATGATATATGAACGAGGGCTGATAAAGGGTATGATATGAAAAATAACATGTTATGATCTGTTTATCATATACTTCAACAGAGATTTCCGGAAATTCAGGAAGTGGCATGTAATAAGCTTATTAACATTAACAGAAAGGCATGTAGTAACATTCCGGAAGCAATTAATAAACTTGCTTTTTCAGCCAGCTTGGGCCATACTTGTGAAACTGGGTGAAATAAACATGATTCCTCTTATTATTCTAAACAAAACTCAAAGTTTTATCACAGAGTAAAATTTTAGCTATATTATCTACAAGTATATGATAATATCTGTGATCAAGCGACATGATGCTATATTGACATCACTGATGTCACTTTGACAGCTCCTCGATAAACAAACTATCATTGATAATTTTTGCTGATAATGGACTTCTCATTGCATCTCACATCTCAGGCGTCTCCTTCGATGCAATATTTCTCTTAGAAATCCATTCTTGCAAAGCAAATTAACAATAGTGCATATACATGTATATATATATATTATGCTTGTGGCTTGATAATCGATATCATTAATGAGAAAATTTACAATTCATCAATAAAGGTAAAGCAATTTATTTCAAGTTGTTAAACTGCATTATTCATTATATATTCTTTACTATATTTTTTTTATTTGATAATCTAGGTCAATTCTGAGTTTTACACTGGCTGGTTGGACCATTGGGGTTTCAAGCATGCCCATGTAGACTTAAATATGGTAGCTAAAAGTCTTGACCTGTTACTAGACTATGGTGCTAATGTTAACATGTAAGTATATACATGTACAATCAAACCTGTATTTAGATGTCACCTTTGGCACAAAGAAAAAGTGGCCTTATAGGACAGGTGACCTCTTAAAAGAGGTTCAATTCATATGAACTTTTTTATGACAGGACAAGAAAACATTGATCTTTCAATACAGGTGACTGCTTAAGAGAGGTGACCTTATGGGCAGGTTGACTATAATACATATAGTATGCATGAAGTGGTCATTTAAATGTCAGAATTAATTAGTCACAAAATCATATTACAAGAATTGCATAGTTACTGCTTCAAAATCACTCTCACTCTACTCATAAACATCATATATCAGTCATGAAGCGATATATGAATCCTTTATCAGGGTTAGGGTTACGGGTATGGCGTTTAACGCCGCTTTCAAAAATATTTCATTTATGTCGTGGCGGTCAGTTTTATTGGTGAAGAAACCAGAGTAACCGGAGAAAACCACCGACCTGCTGCAAGTCACTGAAAAACTTTATCACATAATGTTGTATAGAGTACACCTCAGCATCAGTGGGATTCGAACTCACAACTTTAATGGTGATAGGTACTGATTGCATAGATAGTTGTAAATCCAACTACCATACGATCACGACCATGATGGCCCCTCTTTGGTCGGGAGACTTGAATGATTAAATATTCTGTAAATTTTAACATTTTTCACAAAGAAATAAGTTACAATATTTTTTATTTGAATTCAAACCTTTTTTTTTCTTTACTGAACATTTAAAAACTTTAAAACTGCATTGGTGGTGTAATGGTAAGTGTGCTCACCTCGAGTGTGGTAGATTGTTGGTTCAAGCCCCGTTCAGGTCAAACCAAAGACTATAAAATTGGTATTTGTTGCTTCTACGCTAAGCACACAGCATTAATGAAAAAGAGCAAAGACTAGTTGGCTTGGAATCAGGATAATGTGTGGGGAAACATGTCTATTCCCGAACTGTTGTTTCAGTGAGCTAGCATAATAAAAATCCAATTAAGCGTGTTGGTCTAGTACAAAGCGGACCTCATCATCATTTCATTGAAAATAAATTGTTCTTGTCATGATATAGCTGAAAAATTTGCTGATTTGGCATTATACAAGTAGCACTCACTCTAAAGACTTTTATTTGACAGCTAACTCAGCACTTTAAAAATCAAAGTGGATATTTTTAAATAAGAAACTGTTGTAAGTGTGTCAATCTATTTATAGGTACATGTTTGAAGGTGGAACCAACTTTGGTTATTGGAATGGTGAGTCCAAATATGAATTATTTATCAATGATTTGTAAATTTTGATGTCAGTGTTATTTAGATACAGTTGATCTCACTTTAATTTCTGGTAATGTTTTTATGCACTTAATTCACTCCTGGTCCAAATAAAAAATTACATATATGACTTTTGGTTTGGTTTAGTTTTTTGGTGTTTAACTCCACTTTCAACAATATTTCAGTTATATCACGGCAGTCAGTTTTATTGGTGGAGGAAACCCACGGAGAAAACCACCAACCTGTCTCAAGTCACTGATTAACTTTATCACATAATGTTGTATCGAGGACACCTCGCCATGTATGGGGTTCGAACTCACGATTTGAGAGGTGATAGGCACTGATTGCACAGGTAGTTGTAAAACCAATTACCATCTATCATGACCACGACAGCCTGGACTTGTGTTTTGAAAATTCAAGGTATTCAGATATACATAGAACAAGTACATATAAAATATAAAATTTACATGATGTCCAAAGATTTTTATATTCTTAAATAACACTAGAAAATTAATTACATGTACTCTAAATTGTTTATTACAGGTGCTAATTACCCAGCATTCCTTCCAGTGCCAACTAGTTATGATTACAATGGCCCTTTGACAGAGGCAGGGGATGTAACTGACAAATACCTGGCCATCAGACAAGTCATATCAAAGGTAATAATATACAGTTATTGCACTTAATTAAATGTTATTGTTCTTTGACGTCATCGCACCGGATGTAGAAAACGATTGGCTGGTACATTTATAAATTTAGCCGGGATTTCACTCACTGCTAAAAATAGATCAGATATCGTTCAATATGAAAACCTGCCGTGCAATATGACGATTAATCACAAAAAATGAATTATATGGTTTTACAAATACTGAATAAAACTATAAATATAATAAAAGCCAATATTATCTACTGTATCAAACCTGCTTAAAAGGATGCATCAATGCAACAAATCACTCTATAAAGGACAGTTTATATTTCAATCTAATTTAAATAATGCATGTAATTTCAATATTTTAACAAAAATGTAGCTTTCCTGTCAGCCATCTTTTATTCTATTACAACGTTTATGCATAAAACTCCTTGTCAATTTTACGTGTGAATTACTCTAAGCTTTGCATGCTAGCTATTATCATTTGGTGATTTGAAACTATTTTTGAAGGGGTTATTTCCCTTTTTAACTGAGAATATTTCATAAAAAAACTTTTGTATTCACAAATCCTAATGCGTTTCAAATTGGAATTGTATGGTATCTTTCTCAAAAGATGAAAGAATATGGAGGGGAGCATTTATTTTTATATCTAAAAAATTATGATTTATTTGTCTATCATGCTACAACATCTCAAGATTTAAAGGAGCAAATATTTAAAGGTATTTCTGTGTGACAATCGAGTTAATATCATTGATGTTTGTAAGAAATTTGATTGATAGATTGTTGTTTCATTTGTTTTTAAAATAAGAATTCATGTATGAGATATAAATTCTCTGTTTCCATGGAAACTAATATTCTTGTTTTTGTTTTCCGACAGTATGTGAAAACACCACCAATGCCAATCCCGTCAGACACACCAAAGGTCGCTTACGGAAAAATTGAAATGAAACTGGTAAGTAAACATTAGGTGATATTGCTGTTTAAACTGTTGAATCGCTGATAATCTGTGTCTTTGTTTATCACAGTGATAATCAAATGAAGAATAGCAATAAAAGTGCTGTTTCTTGACTTTGACTTTTAACTAGATTTCAAATGTGTTTTTTCCCTTCATGTTCACTTACAGAGACGTGCCAAAAGTATTCGGTCACTGTGATTTTTTACTATATATTTCATGTAAAACCACATTTTTTAAAAACATTATTCCAAAGTCGACTCTTGTTCGATTTTGATGATTTGTTTACCAACAAAAACAGAATTAAATGTAGTTTTACACTGTAATTTTAGCATAAATTTATAATCTATAATTTTTATGAGTTCACGATTTAAACACAAAACTAAATTTTGAATGTCAAAAATACAATACAATGATAGTACATTTGAAGACAAATAATTTAAGTTTGTGTTTAAATCACAGAAAACTATGTACGTTCTCGCTTCTGTTGGTAAAAATTTCATCAAAATCGAGCAAGAATTGACTTTGGAATAATGTTTTCAAAAATTGTGGTTTTATATGAAATATATAGTAAAAAATTACAGTGACCGAATACTTTAGGCACATCTCTGTACATCTTATTTAAAGCAAAAATTAGATTTAAAAAAAAATTAAATCATTTGTAATTCACAATTTACAGCAATTCAAGTAATGTTTTTTTTTCCAATTTAAAATCTTTATTGAAAACTACACATTTGTTAGTGAAAAAACATAAGTACCAGTATCTTGGCATCGTTAATATAAGTAGCATGTTATATAAATAGTGTTAGTCATTTTAGTACAATACAATTCAAGTAATGTTAAATCCCAGAAGGGATCAGTTTCTGAAATGACACAAAGTCTTTGTGAAAATTACTTATTTACTTTTCATCAACTGCTTGAGGACTTTTCTTCCATTTTTATACAAATAAACTACTTTCTTTGAAATCTTTTTTCAAACTGACTAATTTATGATTAGAGCAAATCCCTTTTAGACTCAACTTAATTTATGATTCTGATTTTAAATAATATTCTTGTATTTTGTAAATGAATTCCCAATCTTATTGTCCTTCATCAAATTTAATAAATAGTGTCTTTGAAAAACAATTATTTTAAAGTTTTTTTCTTTGACGCAGGCTGGAACAGTTCAAGATTTGTTAGATAATTTAAGAAAACCTTCCCAGAAGCCATTTTCTGCTACATATCCAATGTACATGCAAGCTTTTGGACAGGTATGTAGGGAAATCAGTGTAAATATAAAAACATTTCTAGTCATATGTTTGTTTCATAATAATATATTTGTGGTTGTTTCACGAAAAAAATGCTATATTGCTGCAGGTGTTACAATTTTGTTTTATTGGTAATTATTTCAAGCACAACAGTGGTTAGAATGCTGAACGAGACAGTATATCAGGAACCCCAGTTGAGTCAAGCCACGAGACAGTATATCAGGAACCCCAGTTGAGTCAAGCCACGAGACAGTATATCAGGAACCCCAGTTGAGTTAAGCCACGAGACAGTATATCAGGAACCCCAGTTGAGTCAAGCCAATCACTATTTAATTGGCATTTGCTGCTTCTCCACCAAGCATGCTGCATTAAGGAGTTAGAGTAAAGACTAGTTGGCTCAGAATCAAGATAATGTGTCCGAGAGGAGAGAAGAAAAATTAACTTTGGAATAATGTTTTGAAAAAAATGTGGTTTTATATGAAATATATCATAAAAAATTACAGTCACTGAATACTTTTTGCTTGTCTCTGTTTGTAACTCTATGCCGTTTTATTGCTGCCTTTACATATCTTTCATATGTTTTGCTCGTCCCATCTCTAATCTGAGGTTTCGTCTTCCATGTGATATTGTTTTGAGAAATCCATTTCCACCAAGCAAATCAACAATAGTATATATTTAACGTCATTCAAAAGTAGTAAACCATGATCAGTTTTGTTTATATCTGCCTATCTATAATGACAGTACCTGGAGAAATAAATGATAGAATAAGGGGGTGTCATGGTCGTGATTGTATGGTAGTTGGATTTACAACTACTTGTAAAGCAGTGCCTATCACCACTAAGCTTTGTGAGTTCGAATCCCCCTCATGGAGAAATGGACTCGGTACAACATTATGTGATAAAGTGTGTCAGTGACTTGCGACAGGTCTGTGGTTTTCTCCAGTTTCCCCCACCAATAAAACTGACCGCCGTGATATAACTGAAATATTGTTGAAGGTGGCATTAAACACTGTAACCCTAATGAAAGAATATGAACAGTGAGATATTAAAAAACAAAAATTTGTTTCCTATTCTTTATTATAATGGTCTAAATTGTAATTAACCATTATATTTTCAGTATCAAGGATATGCCCTGTACAGACACGTTTTTAAACAAGATTACCCTACTGTACAGAATCTGTCATTAGTTGGTATTAGAGATAGAGGCTATGTTATGATAGATCAGGTAAATATTGTCTTTATCAGGTATTAGAGATAGAGGCTATGTTATGATAGATCAGGTAAATATTGTCTTTATCAGGTATTAGAGATAGAGGCTATGTTATGATAGATCAGGTAAATATTGTCTTTATCAGGTATTAGAGATAGAGGCTATGTTATGATAGATCAGGTAAATATTGTCTTTATCAGGTATTAGAGATAGAGGCTATGTTATGATAGATCAGGTAAATATTGTCTTTATCAGGTATTAGAGATAGAGGCTATGTTATGATAGATCAGGTAAATATTGTCTTTATCAGGTATTAGAGATAGAGGCTATGTTATGATAGATCAGGTAAATATTGTCTTTATCAGGTATTAGAGATAGAGGCTATGTTATGATAGATCAGGTAAATATTGTCTTTATCAGGTATTAGAGATGGAGGCTATGTTATGATAGATCAGGTAAATATTGTCTTTATCAGGTATTAGAGATAGAGGCTATGTTATGATAGATCAGGTAAATATTGTCTTTATCAGGTATTGGAGATAGAGGCTATCTTATGATAGATCAGGTAAATATTGTCTTTATCAGGTATTAGAGATAGAGGCTATGTTATGATAGATCAGGTAAATATTGTCTTTATCAGGTATTAGAGATAGAGGCTATGTTATGATAGATCAGGTAAATATTGTCTTTATCAGGTATTAGAGATAGAGGCTATGTTATGATAGATCAGGTAAATATTGTCTTTATCAGGTATTAGAGGTAGAGGCTATGTTATGATAGATCAGGTAAATATTGTCTTTATCAGGTATTAGAGATAGAGGCTATGTTATGATAGATCAGGTAAATATTGTCTTTATCAGGTATTAGAGGTAGAGGCTATGTTATGATAGATCAGGTAAATATTGTCTTTATCAGGTATTAGAGATAGAGGCTATGTTATGATAGATCAGGTAAATATTGTCTTTATCAGGTATTAGAGATGGAGGCTATGTTATGATAGATCAGGTAAATATTGTCTTTATCAGGTATTAGAGATAGAGGCTATGTTATGATAGATCAGGTAAATATTGTCTTTATCAGGTATTAGAGATAGAGGCTATCTTATGATAGATCAGGTAAATATTGTCTTTATCAGGTATTAGAGATAGAGGCTATGTTATGATAGATCAGGTAAATATTGTCTTTATCAGGTATTAGAGATAGAGGCTATGTTATGATAGATCAGGTAAATATTGTCTTTATCAGGTATTAGAGATAGAGGCTATGTTATGATAGATCAGGTAAATATTGTCTTTATCAGGTATTAGAGATAGAGGCTATGTTATGATAGATCAGGTAAATATTGTCTTTATCAGGTATTAGAGATAGAGGCTATGTTATGATAGATCAGGTAAATATTGTCTTTATCAGGTATTAGAGATAGAGGCTATGTTATGATAGATCAGGTAAATATTGTCTTTATCAGGTATTAGAGATAGAGGCTATGTTATGATAGATCAGGTAAATATTGTCTTTATCAGGTATTAGAGATAGAGGCTATGTTATGATAGATCAGGTAAATATTGTCTTTATCAGGTATTAGAGATAGAGGCTATGTTATGATAGATCAGGTAAATATTGTCTTTATCAGGTATTAGAGATAGAGGCTATGTTATGATAGATCAGGTAAATATTGTCTTTATCAGGTATTAGAGATAGAGGCTATGTTATGATAGATCAGGTAAATATTGTCTTTATCAGGTATTAGAGATAGAGGCTATGTTATGATAGATCAGGTAAATATTGTCTTTATCAGGTATTAGAGGTAGAGGCTATGTTATGATAGATCAGGTAAATATTGTCTTTATCAGGTATTAGAGATAGAGGCTATGTTATGATAGATCAGGTAAATATTGTCTTTATCAGGTATTAGAGATAGAGGCTATGTTATGATAGATCAGGTAAATATTGTCTTTATCAGGTATTAGAGATAGAGGCTATGTTATGATAGATCAGGTAAATATTGTCTTTATCAGGTATTAGAGATAGAGGCTATGTTATGATAGATCAGGTAAATATTGTCTTTATCAGGTATTAGAGATAGAGGCTATGTTATGATAGATCAGGTAAATATTGTCTTTATCAGGTATTAGAGATAGAGGCTATGTTATGATAGATCAGGTAAATATTGTCTTTATCAGGTATTAGAGATAGAGGCTATGTTATGATAGATCAGGTAAATATTGTCTTTATCAGGTATTAGAGGTAGAGGCTATGTTATGATAGATCAGGTAAATATTGTCTTTATCAGGTATTAGAGGTAGAGGCTATGTTATGATAGATCAGGTAAATATTGTCTTTATCAGGTATTAGAGATAGAGGCTATGTTATGATAGATCAGGTAAATATTGTCTTTATCAGGTATTAGAGATAGAGGCTATGTTATGATAGATCAGGTAAATATTGTCTTTATCAGGTATTAGAGATAGAGGCTATGTTATGATAGATCAGGTAAATATTGTCTTTATCAGGTATTAGAGATAGAGGCTATGTTATGATAGATCAGGTAAATATTGTCTTTATCAGGTATTAGAGATAGAGGCTATGTTATGATAGATCAGGTAAATATTGTCTTTATCAGGTATTAGAGATAGAGGCTATGTTATGATAGATCAGGTAAATATTGTCTTTATCAGGTATTAGAGATAGAGGCTATGTTATGATAGATCAGGTAAATATTGTCTTTATCAGGTATTAGAGGTAGAGGCTATGTTATGATAGATCAGGTAAATATTGTCTTTATCAGGTATTAGAGATAGAGGCTATGTTATGATAGATCAGGTAAATATTGTCTTTATCAGGTATTAGAGATAGAGGCTATGTTATGATAGATCAGGTAAATATTGTCTTTATCAGGTATTAGAGATAGAGGCTATGTTATGATAGATCAGGTAAATATTGTCTTTATCAGGTATTAGAGATAGAGGCTATGTTATGATAGATCAGGTAAATATTGTCTTTATCAGGTATTAGAGGTAGAGGCTATGTTATGATAGATCAGGTAAATATTGTCTTTATCAGGTATTAGAGATAGAGGCTATGTTATGATAGATCAGGTAAATATTGTCTTTATCAGGTATTAGAGGTAGAGGCTATGTTATGATAGATCAGGTAAATATTGTCTTTATCAGGTATTAGAGATAGAGGCTATGTTATGATAGATCAGGTAAATATTGTCTTTATCAGGTATTAGAGATAGAGGCTATGTTATGATAGATCAGGTAAATATTGTCTTTATCAGGTATTAGAGATAGAGGCTATGTTATGATAGATCAGGTAAATATTGTCTTTATCAGGTATTAGAGATAGAGGCTATGTTATGATAGATCAGGTAAATATTGACTTTATCAGGTATTAGAGGCTATGTTATGATAGATCAGGTAAATATTGTCTTTATCAGGTAGATACAGTCAAACCTATCTAAATCTAACCCTAAGTAAACCTAAAACCTGCCTAAACCAGACAGATTTTACAGTCCCATCTACTAAATGTCTATGTAACTTGAACCTGTGTAAACCAAACTCCTGTCTAAGCTGAACAAATTCTTCAGTCCCAAGGGGGGTCGGTTTAAACAGGTTTTACTGTATTGCCATTATCAGGTAAATATTGCCATTATCAGGTAAACATTGCCATTATCAGGTAAATATTGCCATTATGAGGTAGATATTGCCATTATCAGGTAAATATTGCCATTATCAGGTAAACATTGCCATTATCAGGTAGATATTGCCATTATCAGATAAATATTGTCATTATCAGGTAAATATTGCCATTATCAGGTAAATATTGCCATTGTCAGGTAAACATTGCCATTATCAGGTAAATATTACCAATATCAGGCCACAAGCTATTTACAGATTTGATCAAATATGTGTATTGTATGTTGCCACAGGGACGAATCAAAATTACAATTTTCAATGAGTAAGCACAACAAAATCAAATGACTGATAAAAAATAATAATCAGTCTTGATTTTCTTTCAAGTCGAGCACACCAGTGACCTCTATAGCAAAAATCCATATTCAGCTACAGGTGAGGTGTGACTCAGATGTTAATATGAAAATTGATCAAACAAAAGTTGGATATCAGATGTAAAAGGGCAATAAATCCCACCACATACACTGTATAGCTGTCCTCACAATGAGCACAGGTCCTCCGGCCCAAGATCAGTAAAACTTTGTTTGCACCAGTAAAATGAAAATAAATTCAAGAATTTGATTCGGACCAGTAAATTCAAATTTACATTTCGAGGACTGTTATAAAATAAACCTCATCTGTGGTGTAATGGTTAGCATGCTTACCTAGAGTGCCATAGATCATGGGTTCAAGCCCTGTTCGGATCAAAGCAAAGACTATTAAATTGGTATTTGTGGTTTTGTCCCTAAGCACACAGTATTAAGGAGTAAGAGCAAAGACTGGTTGGCTCGGAATCAGGATATTGTATCCGAGTGGAGCGACATGTCTACCCACAGACTGCTGTTTCAGTGAGCTAGTACTATCAAAAGCCAACGAGGGTGTTGGTCTAGTACAAAGCTGACCTCATCATCTCATTGAAATGTTACTTGTTCTCAGCATGATATAGCTAAATAAATATTACTGTTTGACATTAAACAACAATCACTCACTCACTCACCATTATACAATCTTTGATTTTTGTCTATATCTTAATTTCTAATTACTGGTATTTTCAGGTTCCCATTGGTATTGTGATCAGAGAGAGAGAAAAAAATCTAACATTAAGTATTACTGCCAAGAAAGGTCAAACATTAGATATACTGGTAGAAAACCAAGGTCATATCAACTTTGGATCTGGTATCAACAATAATACAAAAGTAAGTATTGCAGGCAGTCAAACATTAGATATACTGGTAGAAAATCAAGGTCATATAAACTTTGGATCTGGTAACAACAATAATACAAAGGTAAATATTATTACAGACAGTCAAACATTAGATATACTGGTAGAAAATCAAGGTCATATAAACTTTGGATCTGGTAACAACAATAATACAAAGGTAAATATTATTACAGACAGTCAAACATTAGATATACTGGTAGAAAATCAAGGTCATATAAACTTTGGATCTGGTATCAACAATAATACAAAAGTAGGTATTACAGACAGTCAAACATTAGATATACTGGTAGAAAATCAAGGTCATATAAACCTTGGATCTGGTAACAACAATAATACAAAAGTAAGTATTACAGACAGTCAAACATTAGATATACTGGTAGAAAACAAAGATCATTTAAACTTTGGATCTGGTATCAACAATAATACAAATGTAGGTATTACAGACAGTCAGTCACTGGATATCCTGTTGGAAGTTAATGTTATTTGAATATTGAAGAAAAAAACACATTTAGATATTACAGGACAGTAAATCAGTGGATAATCAGGTTCATTTATATCTGGATTCAGCATAAATATAAAGTTATTACAAAAAGTTAGTCACTGGATTTACATCATGAAAACTGAGATAATTTCATCTTTAGCAGGATTGAGATCAACAAGAATACAAATGTAGAAATAACAGGATGGTCAATAACATGATATACTGAAGTAAAGCAATAATAATCTGGATCTAGAACCAAGAATGTTATTTTTTAGCTTTGATGACATGTATGCTAGAGGTATCCTTTATAAAGATCTCTAAACATCTCCATGCTTTCACTGGTTACTAGACTTGTAATGACTGCTATCCTCATGGTGAGGAAGGTAGTATTAAGATTTTATTCAGTTATGAAAAGAAAGTTTAAACAGTGATGGTCATCAATTCCACCAATAATACCAAAACAAATAATCACGTCTCCTCTTAATTGAACTCACTGAACACAAGAAATGACCATGTTATATGACATTGGAAATTCAGGTCCTGACTTGGAACAGTGTTAGGAAATTATAATATTTCTCCTTAAAAGATATTAACAAATGCAAAAATAAACATTTTGTAACAGACTTAGCATTTTTTTTATAATATATTTCACACCAGTTTTTATCTGTTAATCATATTTTCCTCCAATAAAGATATAGGGGGCCATCGTGGTCGTATGGTAGTTGGATTTACAACTACCTATGCATTCAGTGCCTATCACCACTAATGTTGTGAGTTCAAATCCCGCTGAGGTGAGGTGTACTTGATACAACATTATGTGATAAAGTTTGTCAGTGAATTGTGACAGGTCGGTGTGTTTTTTCCAGGTACTTCGGTTGCCTCCACCAATAAAACTGACCGCCACGATATAACTGAAATATTGTTGAAAGTGGCATTAAGCACCAAAACCCTACAGATATAATTGAAATCATTGTGAATTTAAATTTAATCTGCAAAGGAAACACAAATCATTTTATTTTTTTCAGGGTATTATAAAGAATATTACACTAGGCAAAACAATATTAACAGATTGGATCATGTTTCCAGTTTCTCCTGAACTATTTGTACCTGGTACAGGACAATCACCAAGGTAAGTAACTGTGTTTAATCAGAAAGCTGTGTCAGGAAAATGTTTTGTATATATGCAAAGGGATGTTATAGAAAGAAAAATCCTTTGTCACCATATTGTATTGGGAATAGTGAATTATCTCCCTTTAACATTAATATAGAAATGTTAATATTTACTTTGGATTGCTGAAAGGCTTGTTTGACGCTGACTTTTTCTCTCCTAATTTGGATCACAGAATACTTCTTAATTGTAAATAAAAAATCTAGCTGTTGTTCCCTAACTGTAACTTTTCAAATACAAAAGAATCCCTTTATCTGTTAATATAAATAAAATATGTTATTTGTATTTTAACAAAAAACATAGTTATCTAATTTAGTGCACACGACACGTTTCTGTAATAACACTCATAGTAAAAAGATTGGAAAGCCAAATAATTCTAAATCTTTGGGAGCAAGTAAAACAAAGGGCCTAAACAGGAGAGCCAAAATTGGCTGCGGTTAGCTATGTCTGAGGGAGATTGACCTTAGTTAGCTATGTCTGAGAGAGATTGACCTTAGTTAGCTATGTTTGAGAGAGATTGACCTTAGTTAGCTATGTCTGAGAGAGATTGACCTTAGTTAGCTATGTCTGAGAGAGATTGACCTTAGTTAGCTATGTCTGAGAGAGATTGACCTTAGTTAGCTATGTCTGAGGGAGATTGACCTTAGTTAGCTATGTCTGAGAGAGATTGACCTTAGTTAGCTATGTCTGAGAGAGATTGACCTTAGTTAGCTATGTCTGAGAGAGATTGACCTTAGTTAGCTATGTCTGAGAGAGATTGACCTTAGTTAGCTATGTCTGAGAGAGATTGACCTTAGTTAGCTATGTCTGAGAGAGATTGACCTTAGTTAGCTATGCATGAGAGAGATTGACCTTAGTTAGCTATGTCTGAGAGAGATTGACCTTAGGTTTGATAAATTACAGAGAAACCTGTCTAAACAATACAGTCAAACCTGTATTTAAAGGGCACTGAAGGCATCCTGAAAATGTGCCCTTTTTATACATATTCAAATTGTATGCATTATTCATTACAAGGATAAAAAAAACTGCCCTTTATAGACAGTGATTTGTTATATACAGGTGCCCTGTAAGGCAGGTTTGACTGTACTGTATAAATTGAACTTGAAATAAAGTCCTAATGGAGGAAATCTTTTGTTGAAATAAAGCCCTAATGGAGGAAATCTTTTGTTGAAATAAAGCCCTAATGAAGGAAATCTTTTGTTGAAATAAAGCCCTAATGGAGGAAATCTTTTGTTGAAATAAAGCCCTAATGGAGGAAATCTTTTGTTGAAATAAAGCCCTAATGGAGGAAATCTTTTGTTGAAATAAAGCCCTAATGAAGGAAATCTTTTGTTGAAATAAAGCCCTAATGGAGGAAATCTTTTGTTGAAATAAAGCCATAATGGAGGAAATCTTTTGTTGAAATAAAGCCCTAATGGAGGAAATCTTTTGTTGAAATAAAGCCATAATGGAGGAAATCTTTTGTTGAAATAAAGCCCTAATGGAGGAAATCTTTTGTTGAAATAAAGCCCTAATGGAGGAAATCTTTTGTTGAAATAAAGCCCTAATGAAGGAAATCTTTTGTTGAAATAAAGCCATAATGGAGGAAATCTTTTGTTGAAATAAAGCCCTAATGGAGGAAATCTTTTGTTGAAATAAAGCCCTAATGAAGGAAATCTTTTGTTGAAATAAAGCCCTAATGAAGGAAATCTTTTGTTGAAATAAAGCCCTAATGGAGGAAATCTTTTGTTGAAATAAAGCCCTAATGGAGGAAATCTTTTGTTGAAATAAAGCCCTAATGAAGGAAATCTTTTGTTGAAATAAAGCCATAATGGAGGAAATCTTTTGTTGAAATAAAGCCCTAATGAAGGAAATCTTTTGTTGAAATAAAGCCCTAATGGAGGAAATCTTTTGTTGAAATAAAGCCCTAATGGAGGAAATCTTTTGTTGAAATAAAGCCCTAATGGAGGAAATCTTTTGTTGAAATAAAGCCCTAATGGAGGAAATCTTTTGTTGAAATAAAGCCCTAATGGAGGAAATCTTTTGTTGAAATAAAGCCCTAATGGAGGAAATCTTTTGTTGAAATAAAGCCCTAATGAAGGAAATCTTTTGTTGAAATAAAGCCATAATGGAGGAAATCTTTTGTTGAAATAAAGCCCTAATGGAGGAAATCTTTTGTTGAAATAAAGCCCTAATGGAGGAAATCTTTTGTTGAAATAAAGCCCTAATGGAGGAAATCTTTTGTTGAAATAAAGCCCTAATGGAGGAAATCTTTTGTTGAAATAAAGCCCTAATGGAGGAAATCTTTTGTTGAAATAAAGCCCTAATGGAGAAAATCTTTTGTTGAAATAAAGCCCTAATGGAGAAAATCTTTTGTTGAAATAAAGCCCTAATGGAGGAAATCTTTTGTTGAAATAAAGCCCTAATGGGGGAAATCTTTTGTTGAAATAAAGCCCTAATGGAGGAAATCTTTTGTTGAAATAAAGCCCTAATGGAGGAAATCTTTTGTTGAAATAAAGCCCTAATGGAGGAAATCTTTTGTTGAAATAAAGCCCTAATGGAGGAAATCTTTTGTTGAAATAAAGCCCTAATGGAGGAAATCTTTTGTTGAAATAAAGCCCTAATGGAGGAAATCTTTTGTTGAAATAAAGCCCTAATGGAGGAAATCTTTTGTTGAAATAAAGCCCTAATGGAGGAAATCTTTTGTTGAAATAAAGCCCTAATGGAGGAAATCTTTTGTTGAAATAAAGCCCTAATGGAGGAAATCTTTTGTTGAAATAAAGCCCTAATGGAGGAAATCTTTTGTTGAAATAAAGCCCTAATGGAGGAAATCTTTTGTTGAAATAAAGCCCTAATGGAGGAAATCTTTTGTTGAAATAAAGCCCTAATGGAGAAAATCTTTTGTTGAAATAAAGCCCTAATGGAGAAAATCTTTTGTTGAAATAAAGCCCTAATGGAGGAAATCTTTTGTTGAAATAAAGCCCTAATGGGGGAAATCTTTTGTTGAAATAAAGCCCTAATGGAGGAAATCTTTTGTTGAAATAAAGCCCTAATGGAGGAAATCTTTTGTTGAAATAAAGCCCTAATGGAGGAAATCTTTTGTTGAAATAAAGCCCTAATGGAGGAAATCTTTTGTTGAAATAAAGCCCTAATGGAGGAAATCTTTTGTTGAAATAAAGCCCTAATGGAGGAAATCTTTTGTTGAAATAAAGCCCTAATGGAGGAAATCTTTTGTTGAAATAAAGCCCTAATGGAGGAAATCTTTTGTTGAAATAAAGCCCTAATGGAGGAAATCTTTTGTTGAAATAAAGCCCTAATGGAGGAAATCTTTTGTTGAAATAAAGCCCTAATGGAGGAAATCTTTTGTTGAAATAAAGCCCTAATGGAGGAAATCTTTTGTTGAAATAAAGCCCTAATGGAGGAAATCTTTTGTTGAAATAAAGCCCTAATGAAGGAAATCTTTTGTTGAAATAAAGCCCTAATGAAGGAAATCTTTTGTTGAAATAAAGCCCTAATGGAGGAAATCTTTTGTTGAAATAAAGCCCTAATGGAGGAAATCTTTTGTTGAAATAAAGCCCTAATGAAGGAAATCTTTTGTTGAAATAAAGCCATAATGGAGGAAATCTTTTGTTGAAATAAAGCCCTAATGAAGGAAATCTTTTGTTGAAATAAAGCCATAATGGAGGAAATCTTTTGTTGAAATAAAACCCTAATGGAGGAAATCTTTTGTTGAAATAAAGCCCTAATGGAGGAAATCTTTTGTTGAAATAAAGCCCTAATGGAGGAAATCTTTTGTTGAAATAAAGCCCTAATGGAGGAAATCTTTTGTTGAAATAAAGCCCTAATGGAGGAAATCTTTTGTTGAAATAAAGCCCTAATGAAGGAAATCTTTTGTTGAAATAAAGCCATAATGGAGGAAATCTTTTGTTGAAATAAAGCCCTAATGGAGGAAATCTTTTGTTGAAATAAAGCCCTAATGGAGGAAATCTTTTGTTGAAATAAAGCCCTAATGGAGGAAATCTTTTGTTGAAATAAAGCCCTAATGGAGGAAATCTTTTGTTGAAATAAAGCCCTAATGGAGGAAATCTTTTGTTGAAATAAAGCCCTAATGGAGAAAATCTTTTGTTGAAATAAAGCCCTAATGGAGAAAATCTTTTGTTGAAATAAAGCCCTAATGGAGGAAATCTTTTGTTGAAATAAAGCCCTAATGGAGGAAATCTTTTGTTGAAATAAAGCCCTAATGGAGGAAATCTTTTGTTGAAATAAAGCCATAATGGAGGAAATCTTTTGTTGAAATAAAGCCCTAATGGAGGAAATCTTTTGTTGAAATAAAGCCCTAATGGAGGAAATCTTTTGTTGAAATAAAGCCCTAATGGAGGAAATCTTTTGTTGAAATAAAGCCCTAATGGAGGAAATCTTTTGTTGAAATAAAGCCCTAATGGAGGAAATCTTTTGTTGAAATAAAGCCCTAATGGAGGAAATCTTTTGTTGAAATAAAGCCCTAATGGAGGAAATCTTTTGTTGAAATAAAGCCCTAATGGAGGAAATCTTTTGTTGAAATAAAGCCCTAATGGAGAAAATCTTTTGTTGAAATAAAGCCCTAATGGAGAAAATCTTTTGTTGAAATAAAGCCCTAATGGAGAAATCTTTTGTTGAAATAAAGCCCTAATGGAGGAAATCTTTTGTTAATTTAACCTGTATAAACTTAACATGTGTCTTCCTAACACCAAAGCTGGTTCTAAGGAGGTTCAGTTTAGACAGGTTTTAAACCTGTTTTATAAATATCAAATTGAATTCCAAGTTTGATGTACCTCATGTTAAATTCTACTTTCAGTACACCAGCTGTCAGTAAAGACGGGAGATTCATGACACCATCTATATATGTGGGACAATTACCTACGCCACTTACAGACCCACAAGACACTTATCTAGATCCTTCTGGTTTTTCTAAGGTAAAAATCTTTATTTTGTCGACTCAATACTTGATTGATGATTTTATCGGAATACTCATCTTTCATCCACAAAATAAGTAGAAAGGTGTACTCAATACTTGATTGGTGATTTTATCAGTGTACTCATGTTTCATCCACAAAATAAATGGAAAGGTGTACTCAATACTTGATTGGTGATTTTATCAGAGTACTCATGTTTCATCCACTAAATAAATGGAAAGGTGTACTCAATACTTGATTGGTGATTTCATCAGTGTACTCATGTTTCATCCACAAAATAAATGGAAAGGTGTACTCAATATTGATTGGTGATTTTATCAGTGTACTCATGTTTCATCCACAAAATAAATGGAAAGGTGTACTCAATATTGATTGGTGATTTTATCAGTGTACTCATGTTTCATCCACAAAATAAATGGAAAGGTGTACTCAATATTGATTGGTGATTTTATCAGTGTACTCATGTTTCATCCACAAAATAAATGGAAAGGTGTACTCAATATTGATTGGTGATATTATCAGTGTACTCATGTTTCATCCACTAAATAAATGGAAAGGTGTACTCAATACCTAATTGGTGATTTTATCAGTGTACTCATGTTTCATCCACTAAATAAATGGAAAAGTGTACTCAATACCTGATTGGTGATTTTATCAGTGTACTCATGTTTCATCCACAAAATAAATGGAAAGGTATACTAAATACCTGATTGGTGATTTTATCAGTGTACTCATGTTTCATCCACTAAATACATGGAAAGGTGTACTCAATATTGATTGGTGATTTTATCAGTGTACTCATGTTTCATCCACTAAATAAATGGAAAAGTGTACTCAATACCTGATTGGTGATTTTATCAGTGTACTCATGTTTCATCCACAAAATACATGGAAAGGTGTACTCAATACCTGATTGGTGATTTTATCAGTGTACTCATGTTTCATCCACTAAATAAATGGAAAAGTGTACTCAGTACCTGATTGGAGATTTTATCCGTGTACTCATGTTTCATCCACTAAATACATGGAAAGGTGTACTCAATACCTGATTGGTGATTTTATCAGTGTACTCATGTTTCATCCACTAAATAAATGGAAAAGTGTACTCAATACCTAATTGGTGATTTTATCAGTGTACTCATGTTTCATCCACTAAATAAATGGAAAGGTGTACTCAATACCTGATTGGTGATTTCATCATTGTACTCATGTTTCATCCACTAAGTAAATATTGGAAAAGTGTATTCAATACTTGATTGGTGATTTCATCAGTGTACTCATGTTTCATCCACTAAATAAATGGAAAGGTGTACTCAATACCTGATTGGTGATTTTATCATTGTACTCATGTTTCATCCACAAAATACATGGAAAGGTGTACTCAATACCTGATTGGTGATTTTATCAGTGTACTCATGTTTCATCCACTAAATAAATGGAAAAGTGTACTCAATACCTAATTGGTGATTTTATCAGTGTACTCATGTTTCATCCACTAAATAAATGGAAAAGTGTACTCAATACCTGATTGGTGATTTTATCAGTGTACTCATGTTTCATCCACACAATGAATGCAAAGGTGTACTCAATACCTGATTGGTGATTTTATCAGTGTACTCATGTTTCATCCACTAAATACATGGAAAGGTGTACTCAATATTGATTGGTGATTTTATCAGTGTACTCATGTTTCATCCACTAAATAAATGGAAAGGTGTACTCAATACTTGATTGGTGATTTTATCTGTGTACTCATGTTTCATCCACAAAATAAATGGAAAGGTGTACTCAATACTTGATCGGTGATTTTATCAGTGTACTCATGTTTCATCCACTAAATAAATGGAAAGGTGTACTCAATACTTGATTGGTGATTTTATCAGAGTACTCATGTTTCATTCACTAAATAAATGGAAAAGTGTACTCAATATCGATTGGTGATTTTATCAGTGTATTCATGTTTCATCCACTAAATAAATGGAAAGGTGTACTCAATATTGATTGGTGATTTTATCAGTGCTCATGTTTCATCCACAAAATAAATGGAAAGGTGTACTCAATACTGATTGGTGATTTTATCAGTGTACTCATATTTCATCCACAAAATAAATGGAAAGGTGTACTCAATACCTGATTGGTGATTTTATCAGTGTACTCATGTTTCATCCACTAAATACATGGAAAGGTGTACTCAATATTGATTGATGATTTTATCAGTGTACTCATGTTTCATCCACTAAATAAATGGAAAAGTGTACTCAATACTTGATTGGTGATTTTATCAGTGTACTCATGTTTCATCCACAAAATAAATGGAAAAGTGTACTCAATATTGATTGGTGATTTTATCAGTGTACTCATGTTTCATCCACAAAATAAATGGAAAGGTGTACTCAATATTGATTGGTGATTTTATCAGTGTACTCATGTTTCATCCACAAAATAAATGGAAAGGTGTACTCAATACCTGATTGGTGATTTTATCAGTATACTCATGTTTCAACCACTAAATAAATGGAAAGGTGTACTCAATACCTGATTGTAGATTTTATCAATGTACTCATGTTTCATCCACTAAATAAATGGGAAAGGTGTACTCAATACTTGATTGGTGATTTTATCAGTGTGCTCATGTTTCATCCACTAAGTAAATATTGGAAAAGTGTACTCAATACTTGATTGGTGATTTCATCAGTGTACTCATGTTTCATCCACTAAATAAATGGATAGATGTACTCAATAGTGATTGATGATTTTATCAGTGTACTCATGTTTCATCCACTAAATAAATGGAAAGGTGTACTCAATACCTGATTGGTGATTTTATCAGTGTACTCATGTTTCATCCACTAAGTAAATATTGGAAAAGTGTACTCAATACTTGATTGGTGATTTCATCAGTGTACTCATGTTTCATCCACTAAATAAATGGAAAGATGTACTCAATATTGATTGGTAATTTTATCAGTGTACTCATGTTTCATCCACAAAATAAATGGAAAGGTGTACTCAATACCTGATTGGTGATTTTATCAGTGTACTCATGTTTCATCCACTAAATACATGGAAAGGTGTACTCAATACCTGATTGATGATTTTACCCATGTACTCATGTTTCATCCACTAAGTAAATATTGGAAAAGTGTACTCAATACTTGATTGGTGATTTCATCAGTGTGCTCATGTTTCATCCACTAAATAAATGGAAAGGTGTACTCCATACTTGATTGGTGATTTCATCAGTGTACTCATGTTTCATCCACTAAATAAATGGAAAGGTGTACTCAATACTTGATTGGTGATTTTATCAGTGTACTCATGTTTCATCCACTAAATAAATGGAAAAGTGTACTCAATACTTGATTGGTGATTTTATCAGTGTACTCATGTTTCATCCACTAAATAAATGGAAAAGTGTACTCAATACCTGATTGGTGATTTTATCAGTGTACTCATGTTTCATCCACTAAATAAATGGAAAAGTGTACTCAATACCTGATTGGTGATTTTATCAGTGTACTCATGTTTCATCCACTAAATAAATGGAAAGGTGTACTCAATACTTGATTGGTGATTTTATCAGTGTACTCATGTTTCATTCACTAAATAAATGGAAAGGTGTACTCAATACTTGATTGGTGATTTTATCAGTGTACTCATGTTTCATCCACAAAATAAATGGAAAAGTGTACTCAATACCTGATTGGTGATTTTATCAGTGTACTGGTGTTTCATCCACAAAATAAATGGAAAGGTGTACTCAATACCTGATTGATGATTTTACCCATGTACTCATGTTTCATCCACTAAGTAAATATTGGAAAAGTGTACTCAATACTTGATTGGGGATTTCATCAGTGTACTCATGTTTCATCCACTAAATAAATGGAAAGGTGTACTCAATATTGATTGGTGATTTTATCAGTGTACTCATGTTTCATCAACTAAATAAATGGAAAAGTGTACTCAATACCTGATTGGTGATTTTATCAGTGTACTTATGTTTCATCCACTAAATAAATGGAAAAGTGTACTCAATACCTGATTGGTGATTTTATCAGTGTACTCATGTTTCATCCACTAAATAAATGGAAAGGTGTACTCAATACTTGATTGGTGATTTTATCAGGGTACTCATGTTTCATCCACAAAGTAAATGGAAAGGTGTACTCAATACCTGATTGGTGCTTTTATCAGTGTACTCATGTTTCATCCACAAAATAAATGGAAAGGTGTACTCAATACCTGATTGGTGCTTTTATCAGTGTACTCATGTTTCATCCACAAAATAAATGGAAAGGTGTACTCAATACCTGATTGGTGATTTTATCAGTGTACTCATGTTTCATCCACTAAATACATGGAAAGGTGTACTCAATACCTGATTGATGATTTTACCCATGTACTCATGTTTCATCCACTAAGTAAATATTGGAAAAGTGTACTCAATACTTGATTGGTGATTTCATCAGTGTACTCATGTTTCATCCACAAAATAAATGGAAAGGTGTACTCAATATTGATTGGTGATTTTATCAGTGTACTCATGTTTCATCCACAAAATAAATGGAAAGGTGTACTCAATACCTGATTGGTGATTTTATCAGTATACTCATGTTTCATCCACTAAATAAATGGAAAGGTGTACTCAATACCTGATTGGTGATTTTATCAATGTACTCATGTTTCATCCACTAAATAAATGGAAAGGTGTACTCAATACTTGATTGGTGATTTTATCAGTGTACTCATGTTTCATCCACTAAGTAAATATTGGAAAAGTGTACTCAATACTTGATTGGTGATTTCATCAGTGTACTCATGTTTCATCCACTAAATAAATGGATAGATGTACTCAATAGTGATTGGTGATTTTATCAGTGTACTCATGTTTCATCCACAAAATAAATGGAAAGGTGTACTCAATACCTGATTGGTGATTTTATCAGTGTACTCATGTTTCATCCACTAAATAAATGGAAAAGTTTACTCAATACTTGATTGGTGATTTTATCAGTGTACTCATGTTTCATCCACTAAATAAATGGAAAAGTTTACTCAATACTTGATTGGTGATTTTATCAGTGTACTCATGTTTCATCCACTAAATAAATGGAAAAGTGTACTCAATACTTGATTGGTGATTTTATCAGTGTACTCATGTTTCATCCACAAAATAAATGGAAAAATGTACTCAATATTGATTGGTGATTTTATCAGTGTACTCATGTTTCATCCACAAAATAAATGGAAAGGTGTACTCAATACCTGATTGGTGATTTTATCAGTGTACTCATGTTTCATCCACTAAATACATGGAAAGGTGTACTCAATATTGATTGGTGATTTTATCAGTGTACTCATGTTTCATCCTCTAAATAAATGGAAAAGTGTACTCAATACTTGATTGGTGATTTTATCAGTGTACTCATGTTTCATCCACTAAATAAATGGAAAAGTGAACTCAATACCTGATTGGTGATTTTATCAGTGTACTCATGTTTCATCCACTAAATAAATGGAAAAGTGTACTCAGTATCTGATTGGTGATTTTATCAGTGTACTCATGTTTCATACACAAAATAAATGGAAAGGTGTACTCAATACCTGATTGGTGATTTTATCAGTGTACTCATGTTTCATCCACTAAATAAATGGAAAAGTGTACTCAATACCTTATTGGTGATTTTATCAGTGTACTCTTGTTTCATCCACTAAATAAATGGAAAAGTGTACTCAATACCTGATTGGTGATTTTATCAGTGTACTCATGTTTCATCCACAAAATAAATGGAAAAGTGTACTCAATACCTGATTGGTGATTTTATCAGTGTACTCATGTTTCATCCACTAAATACATGGAAAGGTGTACTCAATATTGATTGGTGATTTTATCAGTGTACTCATGTTTCATCCACTAAATAAATGGAAAAGTGTACTCAATACTTGATTGGTGATTTTATCAGTGTACTCATGTTTCATCCACTAAATAAATGGAAAAGTGGTTTCAATACCTGATTGGTGATTTTATCAGTGTACTCATGTTTCATCCACTAAATAAATGGAAAAGTGTACTCAGTATCTGATTGGTGATTTTATCAGTGTACTCATGTTTCATCCACTAAATAAATGGAAAAGTGTACTCAATTCCTGTTTGGTGATTTTATCAGTGTACTCATGTTTCATCCACTAAATAATTGGAAAGGTGTACTTAATACCTGATTGGTGATTTTATCAGTGTACTCATGTTTCATCCACTAAATAAATGGAAAGGTGTACTCAATACCTGATTGGGGATTTTATCAGTGTACTCATGTTTCATCCACTAAATAAATGGAAAAGTGTACTCAATACTTGATTGGTGATTTTATCAGTGTACTCATGTTTCATCCACTAAATAAATGGAAAAGTGTACTCAATACCTGATTGGTGATTTTATCAGTGTACTGATGTTTCATCCACAAAATAAATGGAAAAATGTACTCAATATTGATTGTTGATTTTATCAGTGTACTCATGTTTCATCCACAAAATAAATGGAAAGGTGTACTCAATACCTGATTGGTGATTTTATCAGTGTACTCATGTTTCATCCACTAAATACATGGAAAGGTGTACTCAATATTGATTGGTGATTTTATCAGTGTACTCATGTTTCATCCTCTAAATAAATGGAAAAGTGTACTCAATACTTAATTGGTGATTTTATCAGTGTACTCATGTTTCATCCACTAAATAAATGGAAAAGTGAACTCAATACCTGATTGGTGATTTTATCAGTGTACTCATGTTTCATCCACTAAATAAATGGAAAAGTGTACTCAGTATCTGATTGGTGATTTTATCAGTGTGCTCATGTTTCATCCACAAAATAAATGGAAAGGTGAACTCAATACCTGATTGGTGATTTTATCAGTGTACTCATGTTTCATCCACTAAATAAATGGAAAAGTGTACTCAATACCTGATTGGTGATTTTATCAGTGTACTCATGTTTCATCCACTAAATAAATGGAAAGGTGTACTCAATACCTGATTGGTGATTTTATCAGTGTACTCATGTTTCATCCACTAAATACATGGAAAGGTGTACTCAATACTTGATTGGTGATTTTATCAGTGTACTCATGTTTCATCCACAAAATAAATGGAAAGATGTACTCAATATTGATTGGTGATTTTATCAGTGTACTCATGTCTCGTCCGCTAAATAAATGGAAAGGTGTACTCAATACTTGATTGGTGATTTTATCATGTACTCATGTTTCATCCACTAAATAAATGGAAAGGTGTACTCAATACTTAATTGGTGATTTTATCAGTGTACTCATGTTTCATCCATTAAATAAATGGAAAGGTGTACTCAATACTTAATTGGTGATTTTATCAGTGTACTCATGTTTCATCCATTAAATAAATGGAAAAGTGTACTCAATACCTGATTGGTGATTTTATCAGTGTACTCATGTTTCATCCACTAAATACATGGAAAGGTGTACTCAATATTGATTGGTGATTTTATCAGTGTACTCATGTTTCATCCACTAAATAAATGGAAAGGTGTACTCAATACTTGATTGGTGATTTTATCAGTGTACTCATGTTTCATCCACTAAATAAATGGAAAAGTGTACTCAATACCTGATTGGTGATTTTATCAGTGTACCGATGTTTCTTCCACAAAATAAATGGAAAAATGTACTCAATATTGATTGGTGATTTTATCAGTGTACTCATGTTTCATCCACAAAATAAATGGAAAGGTGTACTCAATACCTGATTGGTGATTTTATCAGTGTACTCATGTTTCATCCACTAAATACATGGAAAGGTGTACTCAATATTGATTGGTGATTTTATCAGTGTACTCATGTTTCATCCACTAAATAAATGGAAAAGTGTACTCAATACTTGATTGGTGATTTTATCAGTGTACTCATGTTTCATCCACAAAATAAATGGAAAAGTGTACTCAATATTGATTGGTGATTTTATCAGTGTACTCATGTTTCATCCACAAAATAAATGGAAAGTGTACTCAATATTGATTGGTGATTTTATCAGTGTACTCATGTTTCATCCACAAAATAAATGGAAAGGTGTACTCAATACCTGATTGGTGATTTTATCAGTATACTCATGTTTCATCCACTAAATAAATGGAAAGGTGTACTCAATACCTGATTGGTGATTTTATCAATGTACTCATGTTTCATCCACTAAATAAATGGAAAGGTGTACTCAATACTTGATTGGTGATTTTATCAGTGTACTCATGTTTCATCCACTAAGTAAATATTGGAAAAGTGTACTCAATACTTGATTGGTGATTTCATCAGTGTACTCATGTTTCATCCACTAAATAAATGGATAGATGTACTCAATAGTGATTGGTGATTTTATCAGTGTACTCATGTTTCATCCACAAAATAAATGGAAAGGTGTACTCAATACCTGATTGGTGATTTTATCAGTGTACTCATGTTTCATCCACTAAATACATGGAAAGGTGTACTCAATACCTGATTGATGATTTTATCAGTGTACTCATGTTTCATCCACTAAATAAATGGAAAGGTGTACTCAATACCTGATTGGTGATTTTATCAATGTACTCATGTTTCATCCACTAAATAAATGGAAAGGTGTACTCAATACTTGATTGGTGATTTTATCAGTGTACTCATGTTTCATCCACTAAGTAAATATTGGAAAAGTGTACTCAATACTTGATTGGTGATTTCATCAGTGTACTCATGTTTCATCCACTAAATAAATGGAAAGATGTACTCAATATTGATTGGTAATTTTATCAGTGTACTCATGTTTCATCCACAAAATAAATGGAAAGGTGTACTCAATACCTGATTGGTGATTTTATCAGTGTACTCATGTTTCATCCACTAAATAATTGGAAAGGTGTACTTAATACCTGATTGGTGATTTTATCAGTGTACTCATGTTTCATCCACTAAATAAATGGAAAGGTGTACTCAATACCTGATTGGGGATTTTATCAGTGTACTCATGTTTCATCCACTAAATAAATGGAAAAGTGTACTCAATACTTGATTGGTGATTTTATCAGTGTACTCATGTTTCATCCACTAAATAAATGGAAAAGTGTACTCAATACCTGATTGGTGATTTTATCAGTGTACTGATGTTTCATCCACAAAATACATGGAAAGGTGTACTCAATATTGATTGGTGATTTTATCAGTGTACTCATGTTTCATCCTCTAAATAAATGGAAAAGTGTACTCAATACTTAATTGGTGATTTTATCAGTGTACTCATGTTTCATCCACTAAATAAATGGAAAAGTGAACTCAATACCTGATTGGTGATTTTATCAGTGTACTCATGTTTCATCCACTAAATAAATGGAAAAGTGTACTCAGTATCTGATTGGTGATTTTATCAGTGTGCTCATGTTTCATCCACAAAATAAATGGAAAGGTGTACTCAATACCTGATTGGTGATTTTATCAGTGTACTCATGTTTCATCCACTAAATAAATGGAAAAGTGTACTCAATACCTGATTGGTGATTTTATCAGTGTACTCATGTTTCATCCACTAAATAAATGGAAAGGTGTACTCAATACCTGATTGGTGATTTTATCAGTGTACTCATGTTTCATCCACTAAATACATGGAAAGGTGTACTCAATACTTGATTGGTGATTTTATCAGTGTACTCATGTTTCATCCACAAAATAAATGGAAAGATGTACTCAATATTGATTGGTGATTTTATCAGTGTACTCATGTCTCGTCCGCTAAATAAATGGAAAGGTGTACTCAATACTTGATTGGTGATTTTATCATGTACTCATGTTTCATCCACTTAATAAATGGAAAGGTGTACTCAATACTTAATTGGTGATTTTATCAGTGTACTCATGTTTCATCCATTAAATAAATGGAAAAGTTTACTCAATACTTGATTGGTGATTTTATCAGTGTACTCATGTTTCATCCACTAAATAAATGGAAAAGTGTACTCAATACTTGATTGGTGATTTTATCAGTGTACTCATGTTTCATCCACTAAATAAATGGAAAAGTGTACTCAATACCTGATTGGTGATTTTATCAGTGTACTGATGTTTCTTCCACAAAATAAATGGAAAAATGTACTCAATATTGATTGGTGATTTTATCAGTGTACTCATGTTTCATCCACAAAATAAATGGAAAGGTGTACTCAATACCTGATTGGTGATTTTATCATTGTACTCATGTTTCATCCACTAAATACATGGAAAGGTGTACTCAATATTGATTGGTGATTTTATCAGTGTACTCATGTTTCATCCACTAAATAAATGGAAAAGTGTACTCAATACTTGATTGGTGATTTTATCAGTGTACTCATGTTTCATCCACAAAATAAATGGAAAAGTGTACTCAATATTGATTGGTGATTTTATCAGTGTACTCATGTTTCATCCACAAAATAAATGGAAAGTGTACTCAATATTGATTGGTGATTTTATCAGTGTACTCATGTTTCATCCACAAAATAAATGGAAAGGTGTACTCAATACCTGATTGGTGATTTTATCAGTATACTCATGTTTCATCCACTAAATAAATGGAAAGGTGTACTCAATACCTGATTGGTGATTTTATCAATGTACTCATGTTTCATCCACTAAATAAATGGAAAGGTGTACTCAATACTTGATTGGTGATTTTATCAGTGTACTCATGTTTCATCCACTAAGTAAATATTGGAAAAGTGTACTCAATACTTGATTGGTGATTTCATCAGTGTACTCATGTTTCATCCACTAAATAAATGGATAGATGTACTCAATAGTGATTGGTGATTTTATCAGTGTACTCATGTTTCATCCACAAAATAAATGGAAAGGTGTACTCAATACCTGATTGGTGATTTTATCAGTGTACTCATGTTTCATCCACTAAATACATGGAAAGGTGTACTCAATACCTGATTGATGATTTTATCAGTGTACTCATGTTTCATCCACTAAATAAATGGAAAGGTGTACTCAATACCTGATTGGTGATTTTATCAATGTACTCATGTTTCATCCACTAAATAAATGGAAAGGTGTACTCAATACTTGATTGGTGATTTTATCAGTGTACTCATGTTTCATCCACTAAGTAAATATTGGAAAAGTGTACTCAATACTTGATTGGTGATTTCATCAGTGTACTCATGTTTCATCCACTAAATAAATGGAAAGATGTACTCAATATTGATTGGTAATTTTATCAGTGTACTCATGTTTCATCCACAAAATAAATGGAAAGGTGTACTCAATACCTGATTGGTGATTTTATCAGTGTACTCATGTTTCATCCACTAAATACATGGAAAGGTGTACTCAATACCTGATTGATGATTTTACCCATGTACTCATGTTTCATCCACTAAGTAAATATTGGAAAAGTGTACTCAATACTTGATTGGTGATTTCATCAGTGTGCTCATGTTTCATCCACTAAATAAATGGAAAGGTGTACTCCATACTTGATTGGTGATTTCATCAGTGTACTCATGTTTCATCCACTAAATAAATGGAAAGGTGTACTCAATACTTGATTGGTGATGTTATCAGTGTACTCATGTTTCATCTACTAAATAAATGGAAAAGTGTACTCAATACTTGATTGGTGATTTTATCAGTGTACTCATGTTTCATCCACTAAATAAATGGAAAAGTGTACTCAATACCTGATTGGTGATTTTATCAGTGTACTCATGTTTCATCCACTAAATAAATGGAAAAGTGTACTCAATACCTGATTGGTGATTTTATCAGTGTACTCATGTTTCATCCACTAAATAAATGGAAAGGTGTACTCAATACTTGATTGGTGATTTTATCAGTGTACTCATGTTTCATCCACTAAATAAATGGAAAGGTGTACTCAATATTGATTGGTGATTTTATCAGTGTACTCATGTTTCATCAACTAAATAAATGGAAAAGTGTACTCAATACCTGATTGATGATTTTACCCATGTACTCATGTTTCATCCACTAAGTAAATATTGGAAAAGTGTACTCAATACTTGATTGGTGATTTCATCAGTGTGCTCATGTTTCATCCACTAAATAAATGGAAAGGTGTACTCCATACTTGATTGGTGATTTCATCAGTGTACTCATGTTTCATCCACTAAATAAATGGAAAGGTGTACTCAATACTTGATTGGTGATGTTATCAGTGTACTCATGTTTCATCTACTAAATAAATGGAAAAGTGTACTCAATACTTGATTGGTGATTTTATCAGTGTACTCATGTTTCATCCACTAAATAAATGGAAAAGTGTACTCAATACCTGATTGGTGATTTTATCAGTGTACTCATGTTTCATCCACTAAATAAATGGAAAAGTGTACTCAATACCTGATTGGTGATTTTATCAGTGTACTCATGTTTCATCCACTAAATAAATGGAAAGGTGTACTCAATACTTGATTGGTGATTTTATCAGTGTACTCATGTTTCATTCACTAAATAAATGGAAAAGTGTACTCAATACTTGATTGGTGATTTTATCAGTGTACTCATGTATCATCCACAAAATAAATGGAAAGGTGTACTCAATACCTGATTGGTGATTTTATCAGTGTACTGGTGTTTCATCCACAAAATAAATGGAAAGGTGTACTCAATACCTGATTGATGATTTTACCCATGTACTCGTGTTTCATCCACTAAGTAAATATTGGAAAAGTGTACTCAATACTTGATTGGTGATTTCATCAGTGTACTCATGTTTCATCCACTAAATAAATGGAAAGGTGTACTCAATATTGATTGGTGATTTTATCAGTGTACTCATGTTTCATCAACTAAATAAATGGAAAAGTGTACTCAATACCTGATTGGTGATTTTATCAGTGTACTTATGTTTCATCCACTAAATAAATGGAAAAGTGTACTCAATACCTGATTGGTGATTTTATCAGTGTACTCATGTTTCATCCACTAAATAAATGGAAAGGTGTACTCAATACTTGATTGATGATTTTATCAGGGTACTCATGTTTCATCCACAAAGTAAATGGAAAGGTGTACTCAATACCTGATTGGTGCTTTTATCAGTGTACTCATGTTTCATCCACAAAATAAATGGAAAGGTGTACTCAATACCTGATTGGTGCTTTTATCAGTGTACTCATGTTTCATCCACAAAATAAATGGAAAGGTGTACTCAATACCTGATTGATGATTTTACCCATGTACTCATGTTTCATCCACTAAGTAAATATTGGAAAAGTGTACTCAATACTTGATTGGTGATTTCATCAGTGTACTCATGTTTCATCCACAAAATAAATGGAAAGGTGTACTCAATATTGATTGGTGATTTTATCAGTGTACTCATGTTTCATCCACAAAATAAATGGAAAGGTGTACTCAATACCTGATTGGTGATTTTATCAATGTACTCATGTTTCATCCACTAAATAAATGGAAAGGTGTACTCAATACTTGATTGGTGATTTTATCAGTGTACTCATGTTTCATCCACTAAGTAAATATTGGAAAAGTGTACTCAATACTTGATTGGTGATTTCATCAGTGTACTCATGTTTCATCCACTAAATAAATGGAAAGATGTACTCAATAGTGATTGGTGATTTTATCAGTGTACTCATGTTTCATCCACAAAATAAATGGAAAGGTGTACTCAATACCTGATTGGTGATTTTATCAGTGTACTCATGTTTCATCCACTAAATAAATGGAAAGGTGTACTCAATACTTAATTGGTGATTTTATCAGTGTAATCATGTTTCATCCACTAAATAAATGGAAAAGTTTACTCAATACTTGATTGGTGATTTTATCAGTGTACTCATGTTTCATCCACTAAATAAATGGAAAAGTGTACTCAATACTTGATTGGTGATTTTATCAGTGTACTGATGTTTCATCCACAAAATAAATGGGAAAATGTACTCAATATTGATTGGTGATTTTATCAGTGTACTCATGTTTCATCCACAAAATAAATGGAAAGGTGTACTCAATACCTGATTGGTGATTTTATCAGTGTACTCATGTTTCATCCACTAAATACATGGAAAGGTGTACTCAATATTGATTGGTGATTTTATCAGTGTACTCATGTTTCATCCTCTAAATAAATGGAAAAGTGTACTCAATACTTGATTGGTGATTTTATCAGTGTACTCATGTTTCATCCACTAAATAAATGGAAAAGTGAACTCAATACCTGATTGGTGATTTTATCAGTGTACTCATGTTTCATCCACTAAATAAATGGAAAAGTGTACTCAGTATCTGATTGGTGATTTTATCAGTGTACTCATGTTTCATCCACAAAATAAATGGAAAGGTGTACTCAATACCTGATTGGTGATTTTATCAGTGTACTCATGTTTCATCCACTAAATAAA
The DNA here is from genome assembly GCA_963680875.1 of Bathymodiolus brooksi. Classification (NCBI taxonomy): domain Eukaryota; kingdom Metazoa; phylum Mollusca; class Bivalvia; order Mytilida; family Modiolidae; genus Bathymodiolus; species Bathymodiolus brooksi. The sequence continues at coordinate 74,229,204 of OY804587.1, forward strand.
TGGAAAAGTGTACTCAATACCTGATTGGTGATTTTATCAGTGTACTCATGTTTCATCCACTAAATAAATGGAAAGGTGTACTCAATACCTGATTGGTGATTTTATCAGTGTACTCATGTTTCATCCACAAAATAAATGGAAAGATGTACTCAATATTGATTGGTGATTTTATCAGTGTACTCATGTCTCGTCCGCTAAATAAATGGAAAGGTGTACTCAATACCTGATTGGTGATTTTATCAGTGTACTCATGTTTCATCCACTAAATAAATGGAAAGGTGTACTCAATACTTAATTGGTGATTTTATCAGTGTACTCATGTTTCATCCACTAAATAAATGGAAAAGTTTACTCAATACTTGATTGGTGATTTTATCAGTGTACTCATGTTTCATCCACTAAATAAATGGAAAAGTGAACTCAATACCTGATTGGTGATTTTATCAGTGTACTCATGTTTCATCCACTAAATAAATGGAAAAGTGTACTCAGTATCTGATTGGTGATTTTATCAGTGTACTCATGTTTCATCCACAAAATAAATGGAAAGGTGTACTCAATACCTGATTGGTGATTTTATCAGTGTACTCATGTTTCATCCACTAAATAAATGGAAAAGTGTACTCAATACCTGATTGGTGATTTTATCAGTGTACTCATGTTTCATCCACTAAATACATGGAAAGGTGTACTCAATATTGATTGGTGATTTTATCAGTGTACTCATGTTTCATCCACTAAATAAATGGAAAAGTGTACTCAATACTTGATTGGTGATTTTATCAGTGTACTCATGTTTCATCCACTAAATAAATGGAAAAGTGATTTCAATACCTGATTGGTGATTTTATCAGTGTACTCATGTTTCATCCACTAAATAAATGGAAAAGTGTACTCAGTATCTGATTGGTGATTTTATCAGTGTACTCATGTTTCATCCATAAAATAAATGGAAAGGTGTACTCAATACCTGATTGGTGATTTTATCAGTGTACTCATGTTTCATCCACTAAATAAATGGAAAAGTGTACTCAATTCCTGTTTGGTGATTTTATCAGTGTACTCATGTTTCATCCACTAAATAATTGGAAAGGTGTACTTAATACCTGATTGGTGATTTTATCAGTGTACTCATGTTTCATCCACTAAATAAATGGAAAGGTGTACTCAATACCTGATTGGGGATTTTATCAGTGTACTCATGTTTCATCCACTAAATAAATGGAAAAGTGTACTCAATACTTGATTGGTGATTTTATCAGTGTACTCATGTTTCATCCACTAAATAAATGGAAAAGTGTACTCAATACCTGATTGGTGATTTTATCAGTGTACTGATGTTTCATCCACAAAATAAATGGAAAAATGTACTCAATATTGATTGGTGATTTTATCAGTGTACTCATGTTTCATCCACAAAATAAATGGAAAGGTGTACTCAATACCTGATTGGTGATTTTATCAGTGTACTCATGTTTCATCCACTAAATACATGGAAAGGTGTACTCAATATTGATTGGTGATTTTATCAGTGTACTCATGTTTCATCCTCTAAATAAATGGAAAAGTGTACTCAATACTTAATTGGTGATTTTATCAGTGTACTCATGTTTCATCCACTAAATAAATGGAAAAGTGAACTCAATACCTGATTGGTGATTTTATCAGTGTACTCATGTTTCATCCACTAAATAAATGGAAAAGTGTACTCAGTATCTGATTGGTGATTTTATCAGTGTGCTCATGTTTCATCCACTAAATAAATGGAAAGGTGTACTCAATACCTGATTGGTGATTTTATCAGTGTACTGATGTTTCATTCACTAAATAAATGGAAAAGTGTACTCAATACCTGATTGGTGATTTTATCAGTGTACTGATGTTTCTTCCACAAAATAAATGGAAAAATGTACTCAATATTGATTGGTGATTTTATCAGTGTACTCATGTTTCATCCACAAAATAAATGGAAAGGTGTACTCAATACCTGATTGGTGATTTTATCAGTGTACTCATGTTTCATCCACTAAATACATGGAAAGGTGTACTCAATATTGATTGGTGATTTTATCAGTGTACTCATGTTTCATCCACTAAATAAATGGAAAAGTGTACTCAATACTTGATTGGTGATTTTATCAGTGTACTCATGTTTCATCCACTAAATAAATGGAAAAGTGTACTCAGTATCTGATTGGTGATTTTATCAGTGTACTGATGTTTCATCCACAAAATAAATGGAAAGGTGTACTCAATACCTGATTGGTGATTTTATCAGTGTACTCATGTTTCATCCACTAAATAAATGGAAAAGTGTACTCAATTCCTGTTTGGTGATTTTATCAGTGTACTCATGTTTCATCCACTAAATAATTGGAAAGGTGTACTCAATACCTGATTGGTGATTTTATCAGTGTACTCATGTTTCATCCACTAAATAAATGGAAAAGTGTACTCAATACCTGATTGGTGATTTTATCAGTGTACTGATGTTTCTTCCACAAAATAAATGGAAAAATGTACTCAATATTGATTGGTGATTTTATCAGTGTACTCATGTTTCATCCACAAAATAAATGGAAAGGTGTACTCAATACCTGATTGGTGATTTTATCAGTGTACTCATGTTTCATCCACTAAATACATGGAAAGGTGTACTCAATATTGATTGGTGATTTTATCAGTGTACTCATGTTTCATCCACTAAATAAATGGAAAAGTGAACTCAATACCTGATTGGTGATTTTATCAGTGTACTCATGTTTCATCCACTAAATAAATGGAAAAGTGTACTCAGTATCTGATTGGTGATTTTATCAGTGTACTGATGTTTCATCCACAAAATAAATGGAAAGGTGTACTCAATACCTGATTGGTGATTTTATTAGTGTACTCATGTTTCATCCACTAAATAAATGGAAAAGTGTACTCAATTCCTGTTTGGTGATTTTATCAGTGTACTCATGTTTCATCCACTAAATAATTGGAAAGGTGTACTTAATACCTGATTGGTGATTTTATCAGTGTACTCATGTTTCATCCACTAAATAATTGGTAAAGTGTACTCAATACCTGATTGGTGATTTTATCAGTGTACTCATGTTTCATCCACAAAATAAATGGAAAGGTGTACTCAATACCTGATTGGTGATTTTATCAGTGTACTCATGTTTCATCCACTAAATAAATGGAAAAGTGTACTCAATACCTGATTGGTGATTTTATCAGTGTACTCATGTTTCATCCACTAAATAAATGGAAAGGTGTACTCAATACCTGATTGGTGATTTTATCAGTGTACTCATGTTTCATCCACTAAATAAATGGAAAAGTGTACTCAATACCTGATTGGTGATTTTATCAGTGTACTCATGTTTCATCCACTAAATACATGGAAATGTGTACTCAATACTTGATTGGTGATTTTATCAGTGTACTCATGTCTCGTCCGCTAAATAAATGGAAAGGTGTACTCAATGCTTAATTGGTATGGTAACACTTTTTGCAATTTTAGAGAAAACAAATTCTGTTAACAAACAACTAGATGAATGTTTTTTGAAGTAGATGTTTCTTTTTAAGAATTTGTTTTTGTGCGTCCTGGAACTTAATTGATTTTTTTAAACAGAATTAGACACATCCTCAAATTTTCTCAATTTGATTTGACATGAAAGTCCCTTGAAGTAAAGAGACTGTAAAATTAGTGTAATGGAATCGTTTGTGGAAAGTTGAAATCAGATGGAATTCTGTCATATTTAAAGCTTCAATCGGAAATCTGGATGACATTTTCTTTTGATAAAATATAGAAAATATGTAATTTTCCTTATATATAGGTAATAATTATCATTACCTTGTAAATCCTTCTTATATATTGCCAGGTAAGTTAGCTTTGATGTTGAAGATTTTTTTACATGTGAAATAAAAGATATTTTATTGATCATATATCATAGATAGTATTACAAGGCAGAAATATATCTTCTTTATAAATTAGCCATCAGACTTAGGTAATAAGCCATTTAATTATGATAATCGTTATTACTGCTATGGATAACCAGAATGGTAATCTATTAATTATCTGACAAGTCGATGAACATTGGTTGAGAAATCATGTAAATTTTATTGGTTTTTTCTTGTTGTTTTTTTTAAATTAAATTTGACTATATATGATCCATTATTTCTTATAATATTTAGATGTTGAAAAATAGTTAAAAATAAAAGATGTGTTATTGTTAGAATTGGGATAAAGTTTTAGAATTATGAGGCATTGAAATGCATTCTTTTTTAAAATATTTGGATGTTGAAATATAGTAAAAAATAAAAGATTTTATCAGTGTACTCATGTTTCATCGACTAAATAAATGGAAAAGTGTACTCAATACCTGATTGGTGATTTTATCAGTGTACTCATGTTTCATCCACAAAATAAATGGAAAAATGTACTCAATATTGATTGGTGATTTTATCAGTGTACTCATGTTTCATCCACAAAATAAATGGAAAGGTGTACATGGGTCCATTTGAAAAAAAAGTTTCATTTTTAAAACTTGAAATGGATTTATAATGAACTAGTTTACATGTGGAAAATCCACACTGCAGGATTTAAATGATCAATGATGATTATTTTTGAAAGAAAATTAAAAATCTGTTTCTTCAGTAGATATCAACGTACTATTCAGTAGGAGATATTTTATATAAGGATAATGGCGAATGACACCTTTTCTCCAGTTCTTAACGACGATTTAGCGACATTTCAAATACTTATCGTGTCATTTCAAATTGCGATAATGTTGTTGATTGTTTCTGGAAATGCTTTAGTACTGTGTGCGTTCAAGCGTTTTAATCATCTTCAAACACCAACAGGAAAGTTCATAGCTAATTTAGCCATTTCAGATCTGTGTTTGGGATTATCTGTGCCTTTTCAGATATCATTTTTCTTTAATCCAGAACTCAATTTTATGATTGGACCATGTTTATTAAGATTTGAAGTGATAATTTTCACCAGCACGTCATCATTGCTCTCTCTGTTTTTCACGGTCATCGATCGTTACGTCGCTGTGTTATATCCCTTGCGTTACCATCTTATTGTATCGGACAAAGTTGCCCACATTTTAATCAGCATAGTGTGGATTTATGCAACAATTTTGGCGATCTTGCCTATTGTTGGTTATAACACCTTCCATTCCGCCATACTTTGTGCTTACGAACTGGTAATGGAGAAAACATACCGAGTTTTAGTGGCGCTACATTTTATTGTTTTACCCGTTATAATGTTTCTGGTTTACTCTAGAGTATTTTTTATAGCATGGTCACACCAGAAGAAAATTTTATCAGAACAGAATTCTGGGTTCAATAACATTAATGCTAAAATTCAACGCGAAACTAAAACAGCATTCATCACAGTTGTGGTGATGTTAGCGTTTACATTCTGTTGGTTACCTTTTGCTGTAATTCAACTCGTACAAGCTGTAGAATTCACCGTGGACAGGGCTCTTGTGTCAAACTTTCTCGTATTTTTGGGAATTTTCAATTCTGTTATAAACCCTTTTATTTATGTGTGGAAGAATAAACAATACAAAGAAGCGTTTAGGAAGATAATTTGTTTCTGCAAGAAGTTTGACCGAGTGATGGATGTTAATTCTGTATCGTTACAATGAACGGCTATTCAAAATAATTCTGAAAGAACTTGAAAAGAATTGATTCTTTTTGATGGACATGATTATAATTTTCACATCTTCATAATTTTTCAATTTTCATATAAACACTGTCTACCAGGCCATTGCTAATGGAATACTATGCAAAAATATTTGGACTAATGCTGCCTTGATGCCTCTTGCAAAGCATTATATTAGGGAATCACCAAATAACTGGACAGAATATTGTTTATTATGTATATCAATGACTATTAATCTCTTTATTATGATGACTTGGTTATAATAATACAATTCCATCATTCCAAATGATTTCAATTAATATGCAGAATATTTTTTTGGACACAGCTGAAAGTTTGGGAATTATCCCTTTAAAAATAAAATTATTGGACCCTTTAAAAATAAAATTATTGGACCCTTTAAAAATAAAAATTATTAGAAATAAAATTATTAATCCTTAAAAAATAAAATTATTGGCCTCTTTAGAAATAAAATTATGGGCCCCTATAGAAATTAAATTATTGGACCTTTTTAAAAAATATAAATTATCAGCTCCTTCAAATACTATAAAAAATATTCAATAAAATATTTTTAACAGACCATAAATCTGATCATGACACACACAAATTTTGCATTTTTCCCCAACCTCAATATGCATGAAATATTTTTTCCGAAAAGTGTTCCTCTTAAAATGTGCAAATGTATCATGAAATGAAATTGATCTTTTTGAATTATTTTTTTTAAGTATGACACTTATATAAGTTTTGTATTTTAGAGTTAGTGTTACGGTGTTTAACGCCACTTTCAACAATATTTCAGTTATATATCGTGGCGGTCAGTTTTATTGGTGGATAAACTACCGACCTGTCGCCAGTTACTGACAAACTTTATTGCATAATGTTGTATCGAGTACACCTCACCATGAGTGGGATTTGAACTCACAACGTTAGTGGTGATAGGCACTGATTACACAAGTACATGTAGTTGTAAATCCAACTACCATACGATCACGACAATGACTGACCTTCATTAAACAATAGCATTGTAAATTGTGTAATTTGTATAAATGTGCTTAGATTCTTCAAATTTTTTTTTAAATGTTAAATTTAGTATTTAAAATAAGATTATTGTTTTAATTGTTTCCAGTACTCATATATGTTCTTTGTTTTATATTAGAGTTATAACATTAAAGTTAAATATCTTCTAATTGTTATTAGTGAAACCTCAATAAACCTGTCTACTGGTATTCAAAGCACAAAAGTGGATCCCAAGGAGGTTCAGTTTAGACAGGTGTCACTATATTTTAATCTGCGTAAAATGTAAAAAAATAGACTTTCTTAAGATTGCTGGTCACAACAGAATATGAAATTGAATCATATCTAGATTGGTATTAAATTCCTGTCTTAAAAGGAGTTAAACCAGACGTAAGACTTGTAGAAAATCCTCAGGCTGCTGTCGATGTTCAATTTAATTTTGGTTAAAGTACCGCTAAATACGATACAACATTATGTGATAAAGTTTGTCAGTGACTTGCGGCAGGTCGTTGGTTTTCTCCAGGTACTCCGGTTTCCTCCACCAATAAAACTGACCGCCACAATATAACTGAAATATTGTTGAAAGTGCCATTAAACACCAAAACCCTAACCCTAGCCGCTAGATATGTTTGAATAATATTGAGGTATATATAGAAATCCTCATGTCTATTCATGATGACGGTTACATTTGCCATTAAACTTTAACTTCCAGATGATAGATGAAATACTGCTGCCTTAAATGTTGTGAACTTTAACACAATATTATGATTCACAAAATGCAGGTCAAGTTTGAATTTGATGATTTTTATTTTTGCCATTCTTGAGTTATGGCTCTTGAATTGTTGAAAATGGTCATTTTTTATTTTTATGGTTTCCAGGGTTAAGGTTCTGGTGTTTAAAGCCACTTTCAACAATATTTCAGTTGTATCGTGGCTGTCTGTTTTATTGGTGGAGTAAATCAGAGTTCAAGGAGAAAACCACAGACCTGTCACAAGTCACTGACAAATTTTATCACATAATGTTGTATTTAGTACACCTCTCCTGAGTGGGATTCGAACTCACAACTTCAGTGGTGATAGGCACCGATTGTAGGTAGTTGGTAATCCAACTACCATATGATCACGACCATGATGGCTCCCTATGGTTTCCAGATGATACATGAAATACCACTGTGAACTTTTATTGCAATATTATAATCCTATCTTGAAAAATCTTTTGGTAAAAGGCTAGTGGTGTCTGAATATTATACCCCCACTCATAGAGTGGGGGCTATATTGTTATACCCCCACTCATAGAGTGGGGGCTATATTGCAATCACCTTGTCCGTCCGTCCGTCCGTTCACACTTTCGTAACAGATATCTCAGCTTCTACTGGAACAAATGATTTTATATTTGATATATGGCTTTGGCATGGTGACTTGTACCGTGTCTCCCTTTTCCAGGTTTACCGCACATCTACTTCCTGTTTACAGTGCGACTTAGTATTTTTCATGTTTGCTGTAATTAAAACTTTCGTAACAATTATCTCAGCTTCTACTGGAAGAAATGATTTTATATTTGATATATGGCTTTGGCATGGTTACTTGTACCGTGTCTCCCCTTTCCAGGTTTACCGCACATCTACTTCCTGTTTACCGTGCGACTTACAAATGAACGAGTGGGGGTATTCTTAGCACGACGTAGCGTGCAACTGAATATTTGTCTTGTATTTAAGAGGAAATAATTTCAGCGACACATTTCTCCATTATCTCGTATTTCCTTTTTAAGATGTATTTCAAAATGCAGTTTTATGTTATTGGTTCCCTACAATAAAATGCTATTTCAGGATATACATTTTTATACCCCCGCTCCCCGAAGGGGGAGGGGGTATACTGTTTTACCTCTGTCCGTCCTTCCGTCTGTCCAAGATATTTTTCGTCTCATTTTTCTCAGTAACTGTTGATGGCAGAAATCTGATATTTGGTCACAAGCTTCATATAGGTACCCCATATCGTGGGAAGCGTTTTTTGGACCCATTAGATTCCTACTTCCTGTTTGCCGATTTTATTGATTTTTATACATATTGAACATATATGCTCATTTTTCGTCGCATTTTTCTCAGCAACTATTGATGGCAGAAATCTGATATTTGGTCACAAGCTTCATATAGGTACCCCATATCGTGGGAAGCGTTTTTTGGACCCATTAGATTCCTACTTCCTGTTTGCCGATTTTGTTGATTTTTATACATATTGAACATATATGCTCATTTTTCGTCGCATTTTTCTCAGCAACTATTGATGGCAGAAATCTGATATTTGGTCACAAGCTTCATATAGGTACCCCATATCGTGGGAAGCGTTTTTGGAGCCATCAGATTCCTACTTCCTGTTTGCCGATTTTGTTGATTTTTATACACATTTAACATACATTTGTATATGCACATTTTTCGTCGCATTTTTCGTCGCATCCATTGATGACAGGAATCTGATATTTGGTCACAAGCTTCATATAGGTATGCCATATTGTGGGAAGCGTTTTGGACCCGTCATATTCCTACTTCCTGTTTGCCAACTTAGTTGGTTTTTATACACATTTAACATATATGCACATTTTTCGTCACATTTTTCTCAGCAACTATTGATGGCAGAGATCTGATATTTGGTCACAAGCTTCATATAGGTACCCCATATCATGGGAAGTGTTTTTGGACCCGTCAGATTCCTACTTCCTGTTTGCTGAAGAGCGGGGGTATCATAGGTGAGCATTAGCTCACAGTTCATCTTGTTTGTACATCAAGAACAACATGTAAAGGTAGATCATGTTTGTTTTAGACCATTTCTGATTTGATTCTAAAATTGTATGTTTTACACATTTTGATAGGAATTATTTCCCTTTAAGGCAGACAAAAGGTCCCATATCATGCAAAGTTCAATGAAAATAACACATATTTTTCCCATAATCTAGAAAATTTTAATGTCGTAACAACTTGCGAATTTTCTAGTTTCTATAAAATTGTCCTCTGATTTTTTTACAAGGTTCACATATCTACAAATTATAGGAAAATCATACTGAGATCTTTGTCCTTTCCGTCACTCTTGTTAGAACGGGTACCATTTTGCCTGTCGTAAGGGAAATAACTCCTGTAAAAATGTATAATTTTAGAATCAAATCGTTAATGTACAAAATTTGTATTAGGTATATTTGTGTTAAATTGCCCTTTGACCCTGTACAGGTCAGCAACAAGAAAAAGAATCAGATTACAGTAAAAATTAAATTTGAAGTGAAAGTTTAGATATTGCAAATTTTTTGTTCACATTTATAGTATTACATTTTTACTGTAACAATGCATTCAAAATACTGTTTTTGTTTGGTTTTTTCCAGGGTCAAGCCATCATTAGAAATAATGCTACATTCAACCTGGGAAGATATTGGCCTTATGCTGGACCACAGATACGTCTTTTTGTACCAAAACCATATCTAGCATCAGACAATATTGTAAATAATGTAATATTGTTCGAACTTGAAATGGCACCATGTAAAGCACAGACTAATTGTACAATAGAATTCATGGACCAGCCTCTTATTAATGCAACAGGCCACGGACCTTATAACAAATATCTGTCTCAAGAAATAGGACCTGGATATGATTGGCATAAATACCATTAATTCTGTGATATATTTTTATGTGCAATACCATAATTAATAATGTATAATGACCACTTTTTACTTAGGAAATCATTTGCCTACAATCATAGAGGTGAGTGCTATACACAATATAAATAATACTCAGATTGACATCCAGCCTCTTATTGACGTCCAATCTTCAAATCCATGTCTCATTTCTACGTCTCAGACCTCTGTGCCTCAGATCTATGTCCTTTTTCAAATTCTCAAATTGGTGTCCAATTCTCAAATCTATGTCCTTTTTCAAATTTGCAAATCAGCGTCCCAATTCTCAAATCTATGGCCGTTTCTCACTTTCTCAAATTGACATCCAATGACGTCACTGACCTATGCCAAAACAACAATCCTAACCCTAACCAACAACTCGACCATAGATCTGAGAATTTGGAAAGGACACTGATTTGAGTCCGGCCGCTGATCTGAATCTGTCATATATTTGGAAGATTATGTACTTTTATCTTTATCAGTTATTTAAGGATTATGTGCCCCTTTTCATTTCAGTGTTAAACCATACATAACACTTGAAGAAAATACTCAGGCTTTACCATTGCAAAGTTCAATTTAATTTTGGTTAAAGTACCACTAGATATTGTATAATAAATGTCATATTTATTTTAATAGTTGTTTAAAGTAACAGTAACTTTTGTAATGCAAGTCCAGCAAGGCATCCATAATTTTTTGTCAGTTTGCTCGACTTGCTTAAAAATAAAACAAGAGTTTTGATGAAAAAAGTCCATCAATAATGATGCCTGAGGATTTTGTTACTAATTTTACATGTTTAACTGGGAAATAAAAAGGGGATATAATCCTTAAAAAATCCTTGAAATGTGTGCACACTATACACAACTAACTATGGTATATTTATAAAATGTTTTTCATTGTTTTTTATGGTCTTTGTTATATTATTTAAATCTTAACTGTAAATGAACGTGCAGTTTCGCTGTGTTTTAGTAAATACATGTTTTCTAGTTCCTTATTTTGTATTAGATGGTAATCCACTTTCCAAATTAAAAAAAATTGATATGTATTTTATCAGAATTATTACTTCAATAGGATTTAATTAACATTGTGAGTTCGAATTGCCCTGCCAATTTTCAATACTATTTTGGGACAAGAAGTATATGACAGTATTAAACATTAATGTAAACATTCCAGTTTTTGATGTTTTTTCTGTTTTTATTTTATCACTGACCATGTTTAAATGTAGTGGGTTTTTTCATGAATTAATGATTTAGCAATAAAGAAAATTCATGTTATGTAACAACATCTATAAATTTGGACCAATTTCAGCAATCTGATACAATTTATTTAACTTTATAGATCATAGTTAATGCCTGTTATTCATTTTTTTTTTAAATGTCAGTGCAGTGAAACCTGTCTAAATCATACTATGAATAAACCAAAATGCTGCATAATCCAAACTTTAAATAAAGTCCCAATGCAGGAAACCTTTGTTAATTGAACTTGTATAAACCAAATACCTTTCTATTCCAAACACAAAAGTTGGTCCCAAGGAGCTTCAGTTTTCCATGTCAGGGAAAATACTACAATTTTATGAAGGTCAGGTTCTATGGGCTGTCCAGAAATGTTGATAGTTTCCCAGTTGCCAATTCTGGTTCCAGCATAGTCTTCTAGTTAAGCGAAGCATATAAAACTGCAGTTGTTGTAGACAATGTTTTCCTAGGATTATCTTCTTAATTTGCACAATTTTTAAGCAACAGTTCTCCTTAAGCAAATCATTTGGAATTTATGCACAAGATCAGGGAACATTAATGGAAGGCCAAACTCAAATTCAGACTTTACCACATTTTTCATTATGGACTTATGCTCCTTGATTTGCCGAAAACTACAAATTTCTCAGGTTTCCATTCAATAACTTAAGTTCTGCTTATGCAGATCAATTGAAATCTATTTTCACAATATTTTTGACAACAATACACAGGTTAAGTTTGAATTTGATTAATATTCTTTTCATTATTCCAGAGTTCTGTACCCTGTTTACTTTAACTGAAAACAGGAGCATCTGTGTTCTCTGTTCACATTCTCCCATTTATTGTTTTTCATCCAACAGAATTCTACCTTCATTTGAATATCAAATCAAAATTTCAAGTGAATCTCAGAGTATTATTTCTTCTTTTACCCGGCACTAAAGCTTTAACCATTTTTTGCATCATTGTATTCACTGTGATCACCAGTTCTGTAATCTTGCTCATTTTCCATGTAGATACAATTAAACCTATTTTAGTGACCACCTGTTTTAAGCATTACCTTGCATATGTGATCTTAATTTTTAGTTCATATTAATAAAACCTGTATTATGCAACCACCTGTCTTATGTAACCATATTTCACTGTTTCCTTGGAAGGTCACAAAAGACAGGTTTTAATTTATTTTTTAAATAGTGTGAGATTTGTAATTTCATTTGAAATTCTGATAAAAACAATCTAATTAAAATACGATCTTTAATTGCTTCTGGTTTTGTTTTGTCGCGTGACAAAACCGGGAGCAATTAAAGATCAAATTTTAATTAGATTGGAAAATTTTGTTAATCTCAAGCAATTACACATCTTTTGAAATGATCACGCTTTTCTGCACGACTGCAATATTCTTTTGGAAAAGTGAATTAAGCCACAAATTTTTTTATTAAAAGCTGACAAAAAAAATGCATTTATGAAGATACCAGATTTGAGTAGATCAGTGATATAAATGTGAACGTATGGTAGCTGAATATATAACTACCTGTGCAATCAGTGCCTATCATCACTTAAGTTGTGTGTTCGAATCCAGCTCATGGCGAGGTGTACTCGATACAACATTATGTGATCAAGTTTGTCAGTGATTTGCGACAGGTCAGTGGTTTTCTCCGGGTACTCGGGTTTCCTCCACTAATAAAACTGACCGCCACGTTATATAGCTGAAATATCGTTGAAAGTGGCCCCAAACCCCCATCAGAAGATGATATATATATATATATTAACCAAATAATAAGATTTGTTTGTAAATCACATGACTTGTACGATTTGTTAAATTGTTATAGTATATAACTGAACTATATTTTTCCATTATAGCAGTATTTTTAACTCAATACATTCCAGTTTAGATGGTATTATGGTCTTTTTCTATTGAGTATTGTCAAATACATGTATCATGTGCCTTACTTTTTGGAAATTTGTAGTTAAGAACTTGTATGTTGATATTTAGCTCAGTTTTAATTGTTTGTTATGCTATTGTATATCTTATTAAAGGGGGAAATTATGATAAGACATTATCATATGATCCTCTCTTAACAAATAGACATTTTGCACATTTCTGACTTTATTCTAAATTTATTCATTTTTTACGGGAGTTATTTCCCCTTAATGCAGGCAAAAGGGTCACATCTTATGCAAAGTTCAATGAAAATAACATATTATATACAGTCAAACCTGCCCATGTGGTCACCTCTATTAAGCAGTCACCTTTTTCTTGTCCTGTCATAGAAAACTATATGAATTGAACCTCTTTTAAGAGGTCACCTGTCTTATCAGGCCACTTTTTCTTTGGCCTAAAGGTGACCTCTTAATACAGGTTTGACTGTATATGTCCCTTCATCTGAACAAGATTTTAATGTTACAACAACTTATGAATCTTCTGTTTGCTATAAAATTATAATCATAATTTTTACCAGAGTTCAAATACCTACAAATTTATTAATAAAATTACATTCAAATTGTTTGTCCTTTCCACTGCTCTTGTTAGATTGATTGATTTTTGGTGTTTCAGCTATATCATGGCAACCAGTTTTAGTGGGGGTAGAAGCCGGAGTACCCAGAGAGAACCACCGACCATGGGCAAGCAACTGGTAAACTTTATCACTTGCGGCTGCGAGTCAAGTGCACCCTTTTTTGTAATTTACAAAGCCAGGCACGAACCCACGCCGTATTGGTGATAGGCTTGTATGAGTTGTTAGGTAAACCAACTACCTAACTCATTGAGCCACCCGGGCCCTAGCTCTTGTTAGAACATTTTGTTTGACATATAACTATTAAAAAAACATAACATGAAAATGTAGTTTTAGAATAAAATCGGAAATGTGTATAACGTCAATAATTAGATGATAAAAAAAAAAAGTAAAAAAAATATTGAACAAAGATCTAATGTTAATTAGCTCGTCTTCATCATATTATATAAGTAGTTTAACTTCATCTATTTCACTGTAATTTGCACAATAAAGAAGAAAAGAACTTAAGGCTCTTACATTACATGATGTTTTATGTTTGATAAAACAAACCAGAGGCTCCTAGAGGTCTTTGTCGCTCACCTAAGTTGAATAAAGCTCTGAATATTGCTTATTTGAAAAAAGTATTTCTACAAACATCACTTGTACATGTACCAAGTTACAAAACATTTGTTTTTTTAAGTGAGTTAGTGATTCTTGTTTTAAGCCAAATGGGCAATTTTTCAGCTACATGTATGTCATTGCAAGAACAGTTAAATTTGATGATATGATAATGTCTGCTTTGTATTAAACCAACATGTTTAATTGGATTTTTATAGTGCTAGCTCACTGAAACAACAGTTCGCAGGTAGACATGTCGTTCCACTTGGATATATTATCCTGATTCCGAGTCGACCAGTATTTGCTCTTTATCTTTAATGCTGCATGCTTAGCGAAGATGCAACAAAGTCCAATTTTATAGTCTTTGGTTTGACTTGACTGGGTCTCGAACCCACAATCTACCACACTCAAGGCAAGCCCGCTAACTATTACACCATCTATTTGTTTTTGTAGTTCCCAAGTAGAAATTAAGAAAAAACCATAGCCAATCAAAAACAAGAATTGCCCACGACTGCCATGTATTGTGTGCAATTAAAGCAATGTGAGGAATATTTGTATGGTAAAGGTTATGGTGTTTAATTCCACTTTCAATATTTCACTAATATCGTGGCGGTCAGTTTTATTGGTGGAGGAAACCACTGACCTTCTGCAAGTCACTGACAAAATTTATCACAGAATGTTGTATCGAGTACACCTCGCCTGAGCAGGATTAAAACTCACAACTTCAGTGGTGATAGACACCGATTGCATAGGTAGTTACAAATTAATGCATTTTTATCTGAGAAATTAATTTTAATACTCTCTCTATTAGACATATAGGGCAATAAGTTTATTACATGTACATCTGTCTCTCATTTGGCTTTAGCTCAAGAACTTAAATTCAATTTAAAGTAAATCATTTGAAATTGATAAACAAGGTCAGTGATCATAAAAGGCAGGTCAAGTTACAACTTTAACACTCTTGCTGTTCTGGAGTTATCCCCCTTGCTTAAGCTAAAACATACCAATTTCTCAGGTTTCCATTCAATAACTAAGAGTGAATTTGGTGCATTCAAACCGGTTTCAGTTTCGGTTTTAAGTTTTGATAACAGTTTTAAAACCGGTTACAGTTTGGTACTGCAAAAACAAATAGATAGTTTTAAATCAGTTTCTTTTTTTCATAGATATTGATCCAATATCCACCCGTTTTCTGATGTGAATCGAGGTCATCCCAAAATGTCTACAGCTAAATTTTGGTTAATTAGACATTTTTTCCCCGAAATGTCTACTCCTGATTAAAAGTTATTCCCAAAATGTCTACAGGTAATTTTCTTATGTTACTTAAAATATTTCATGTGTTGCTGTATTAAGTACCATGATATAGCTGTGCAAAATGATGAAAAGTACAATTTTCTTATATTACTTAAAATATTTCATGAGATGCTGTATTAAGTACCATGATATAGCTGTGCAATGATGAAAAATACACCAAATAGGCAGAGTATAATAGTACAATGAAAATAAAACATCACTTGGTTACTTCAGTTTTATTACAAATATTTCTTATTCATATAGCTTTACATGTAATGATATTTAAGTCAGAACAATCATATTCATTAACAAAAAGGTTGCACTATTTCATGTCAGTGTTCATATCACATAAATAAACATGTTAATGTAAATTAACAAAAAGTTGCACTATTTCATTTCATGTTCATATCACATTAACAAAGTGAAAGTTCATGTCACAATTAAAGTCCTGTAGCAGCAGCAAGTTTGTGGAGTAGATCTTCCAAACACAATTTACCATTAGAGTATTTACGCTGCAGTTTCTTGATGATGGCATTAATTTTCAGGTACTTCTTCCTCCTTGGAGGTGGTAAACCCCCATTTTGCAGCTGATTCACTTTAATTTATGTGACCCCATCCTCTCGCTGAAGTAGATGTATTAGTTGGTAGATGTTTGGATGTGGTTTCCCAGCTAGTGTGTTGAAACGGTAATGCCAGCCCTCTAGATGGTTGTTGGTTCTTTCTTCGGTAGTTGTATGATGGTTCCACATGGCAATTAGAAAGCTGCCTGTCATCCATGTTTGTTTGAAGTAGTTGCTGAAGTCTTAAGCCTAAAAATTAAATATGTATGATAAAATAATTATTGTAACATATTTTGGGCATGGACCTGTGAATCATATCTCTGACTTTACATTGATAACATGCTACGTGTATAATGTTTCAGGTTATTCCAGGGAAACCTTTATCAGAGAACCACCCTTCATTTCGTTTTAGTAATAATATTTATATAGATATATATTTTTCTTCAGTTATCTCTCCCCTTGTTTTCCATTGAAGAGACAAATTCTGTTTGTATATTTAGTTTTGTTGTTTTGTTTAGTTTTATTTGTTTTTATTAACTAATATTTTTAGTTGGTATATCTAAATCGATTGATTAATCAACTGCACCATTTATTTAATATGTCAATTAGTTTCGTTATTAATATACAATGTATTTGTCTATTCTTGTGGTTTTGATGATACACAATTAGTTCTGCGTGATTATATATTCAGCAGGAATTATAAAATTTATCTTATGGCTTGCTTTACTAATTCGTTAATGTTTCTGTTTCTTTTGAATCCATTAGTTTGATTTTTCATGAACGTTGTACTTCCTGATTATTCTTTGAAGTATTTCAGCTTTAGGGTAATAATGTGTCCGGTCTGTCTTTGAAATTGATTTCTGACAGAATGTTTCCTATCATTAGGATTTTATATCCTCTTACTTTCAGTTTTTCTGTAAATAGTTTTATTAGTTCACCTGGACCAAAGGTCCATGTGAACTATTGCCATCACTTGGCGTCCGTCGTCTGTAAACTTTTCACATTTCAAGCTTCTTCTCCGAAACCACTGGGCCGATTGGAACCAAACTTGGCAGGAATGTTCCTTGGATGGTCCTCTACAAAGTTACTGTTTTTCGTTCCAGTCGGATATTCAATATGGCTGCCAAGGCCAATAATATGCTCTGATTGGCTGAAATTTCAAAGATCTTCTTCTCTGAAACTAATGAACTGACTGAACCTAAACTGTACATGAATGATCATTGGAATGTTCTTTACCAAGTTACTGTTTTTTATGCCGATCGGAAATCCAAGATGGCCACTATCGCAGGACATAGATTAATATTGGACCCGATATGAAATTCAAACTGGCGGCTACGGCAGGACTTAGTTTAACATTGGACCCTATGGGAAAAATGTTTCAAAATGCTTCTTCTCTGAAACCACTTGGACAGTTGAAACCAAACTGCCCAGGAATGATCATTGGAAGGTCCTCTACAAAGTTTCTGTTTTTTATGCCGATCGGAAATCCAAGATGGCCACCATCGCAATACATAGATTAACATTGGACCCTATGGGAAAATATTCAAATGCCTTCTTCTCAGAAACTACAAATATGATTAAAGCCAAACTGTACATGAATGTTCATTGGATGGTCCTCTACAATCTTAGTCTTAAGGTTTTTTGTTCCGATATGAAATTCAAAATGGCGGCTACGGCAGGACTTAGTTTAACATTGGACCCTATGGGAAAAATGTTTCAAAATGCTTCTTCTCTGAAACCACTTGGACAGTTGAAACCAAACTGCCCAGGAATGATCATTGGAAGGTCCTCTACAAAGTTTCTGTTTTTTATGCCGATCGGAAATCCAAGATGGCCACCACCGCAGGACATAGATTAACATTGGACCCTATGGGAAAATATTCAAATGCCTTCTTCTCAGAAACTACAAATATGATTAAAGCCAAACTGTACATGAATGTTCATTGGATGGTCCTCTACAATCTTAAGGTTTTTTGTTCCGATATGAAATTCAAAATGGCGGCTACGGCAGGACTTAGTTTAACATTGGACCCTATGGGAAAAATGTTTCAAAATGCTTCTTCTCTGAAACCACTTGGACAGTTGAAACCAAACTGCCCAGGAATGACCATTGGAAGGTCCTCTACAAAGTTTCTGTTTTTTATGCCGATCGGAAATCCAAGATGGCCGCCACCGCAGGACATAGATTAACATTGGACCCTATGGGAAAATATTCAAATGCCTTCTTCTCAGAAACTACAAATATGATTAAAGCCAAACTGTACATGAATGTTCATTGGATGGCCCTCTACAATCTTAAGGTTTTTTGTTCCGATATGAAATTCAAAATGGCGGCTACGGCAGGACTTAGTTTAACATTGGACCCTATGGGAAAAATGTTTCAAAATGCTTCTCTGAAACCACTTGGACAGTTGAAACCAAACTGCCCAGGAATGACCATTGGAAGGTCCTCTACAAAGTTTCTGTTTTTTATGCCGATCGGAAATCCAAGATGGCCGCCACCGCAGGACATAGATTAACATTGGACCCTATGGGAAAATATTCAAATGCCTTCTTCTCAGAAACTACAAATATGATTAAAGCCAAACTGTACATGAATGTTCATTAAATGGCCCTCTACAAACTTTAGGTTTTTTGTTCCGGTATGAAATTCAAAATGGCGGCTACGGCAGGACTTAGTTTAACATTGGACCCTATGGGAAAAATGTTTCAAAATGCTTCTTCTCTGAAACCACTTGGACAGTTGAAACCAAACTGCCCAGGAATGACCATTGGAAGGTCCTCTACAAAGTTTCTGTTTTTTATGCCGATCGGAAATCCAAGATGGCTGCCACCGCAGGACATAGATTAACATTGGACCCTATGGGAAAATATTCAAATGCCTTCTTCTCAGAAACTACAAATATGATTAAAGCCAAACTGTACATGAATGTTCATTGGATGGTCCTCTACAATCTTAATCTTAAGGTTTTTTGTTCCGATATGAAATTCAAAATGGCGGCTACGGCAGGACTTAGTTTAACATTGGACCCTATGGGAAAAATGTTTCAAAATGCTTCTTCTCTGAAACCACTTGGACAGTTGAAACCAAACTGCCCAGGAATGATCATTGGAAGGTCCTCTACAAAGTTTCTGTTTTTTATGCCGATCGGAAATCCAAGATGGCCACCACCGCAGGACATAGATTAACATTGGACCCTATGGGAAAATATTCAAATGCCTTCTTCTCAGAAACTACAAATATGATTAAAGCCAAACTGTACATGAATGTTCATTGGATGGTCCTCTACAATCTTAAGGTTTTTTGTTCCGATATGAAATTCAAAATGGCGGCTACGGCAGGACTTAGTTTAACATTGGACCCTATGGGAAAAATGTTTCAAAATGCTTCTTCTCTGAAACCACTTGGACAGTTGAAACCAAACTGCCCAGGAATGACCATTGGAAGGTCCTCTACAAAGTTTCTGTTTTTTATGCCGATCGGAAATCCAAGATGGCCGCCACCGCAGGACATAGATTAACATTGGACCCTATGGGAAAATATTCAAATGCCTTCTTCTCAGAAACTACAAATATGATTAAAGCCAAACTGTACATGAATGTTCATTGGATGGCCCTCTACAATCTTAAGGTTTTTTGTTCCGATATGAAATTCAAAATGGCGGCTACGGCAGGACTTAGTTTAACATTGGACCCTATGGGAAAAATGTTTCAAAATGCTTCTCTGAAACCACTTGGACAGTTGAAACCAAACTGCCCAGGAATGACCATTGGAAGGTCCTCTACAAAGTTTCTGTTTTTTATGCCGATCGGAAATCCAAGATGGCCGCCACCGCAGGACATAGATTAACATTGGACCCTATGGGAAAATATTCAAATGCCTTCTTCTCAGAAACTACAAATATGATTAAAGCCAAACTGTACATGAATGTTCATTAAATGGCCCTCTACAAACTTTAGGTTTTTTGTTCCGGTATGAAATTCAAAATGGCGGCTACGGCAGGACTTAGTTTAACATTGGACCCTATGGGAAAAATGTTTCAAAATGCTTCTTCTCTGAAACCACTTGGACAGTTGAAACCAAACTGCCCAGGAATGACCATTGGAAGGTCCTCTACAAAGTTTCTGTTTTTTATGCCGATCGGAAATCCAAGATGGCCGCCACCGCAGGACATAGATTAACATTGGACCCTATGGGAAAATATTCAAATGCCTTCTTCTCAGAAACTACAAATATAATTAAAGCCAAACTGTACATGAATGTTCATTAGATGGCCCTCTACAAACTTTAGGTTTTTTGTTCCGGTATGAAATTCAAAATGGCGGCTACGGCAGGACTTAGTTTAACATTGGACCCTATGGGAAAAATGTTTCAAAATGCTTCTTCTCTGAAACCACTTGGACAGTTGAAACCAAACTGCCCAGGAATGATCATTGGAAGGTCCTCTACAAAGTTTCTGTTTTTTATGCCGATCGGAAATCCAAGATGGCCGCCACCGCAGGACATAGATTAACATTGGACCCTATGGGAAAATATTCAAATGCCTTCTTCTCAGAAACTACAAATATAATTAAAGCCAAACTGTACATGAATGTTCATTAGATGGCCCTCTACAAACTTTAGGTTTTTTGTTCCGGTATGAAATTCAAAATGGCGGCTACGGCAGGACTTAGTTTAACATTGGACCCTATGGGAAAAATGTTTCAAAATGCTTCTTCTCTGAAACCACTTGGACAGTTGAAACCAAACTGCCCAGGAATGATCATTGGAAGGTCCTCTACAAAGTTTCTGTTTTTTATGCCGATCGGAAATCCAAGATGGCCGCCACCGCAGGACATAGATTAACATTGGACCCTATGGGAAAATATTCAAATGCCTTCTTCTCAGAAACTACAAATATGATTAAAGCCAAACTGTACATGAATGTTCATTGGATGGTCCTCTACAATCTTAAGGTTTTTTGTTCCGATATGAAATTCAAAATGGCGGCTACGGCAGGACTTAGTTTAACATTGGACCCTATGGGGAAAATGTTTCAAAATGCTTCTTCTCTGAAACCACTTGGACAGTTGAAACCAAACTGCCCAGGAATGACCATTGGAAGGTCCTCTACAAAGTTTCTGTTTTTTATGCCGATCGGAAATCCAAGATGGCCGCCACCACAGGACATAGATTAACATTGGACCCTATGGGAAAATATTCAAATGCCTTCTTCTCAGAAACTACAAATATGATTAAAGCCAAACTGTACATGAATGTTCATTGGATGGTCCTCTACAAACTTTAGGTTTTTTGTTCCGGTATGAAATTCAAAATGGCGGCTACGGCAGGACTTAGTTTAACATTGGACCCTATGGGAAAAATGTTTCAAAATGCTTCTTCTCTGAAACCACTTGGACAGTTGAAACCAAACTGCCCAGGAATGACCATTGGAAGGTCCTCTACAAAGTTTCTGTTTTTTATGCCGATCGGAAATCCAAGATGGCTGCCACCGCAGGACATAGATTAACATTGGACCCTATGGGAAAATATTCAAATGCCTTCTTCTCAGAAACTACAAATATGATTAAAGCCAAACTGTACATGAATGTTCATTGGATGGTCCTCTACAATCTTAATCTTAAGGTTTTTTGTTCCGATATGAAATTCAAAATGGCGGCTACGGCAGGACTTAGTTTAACATTGGACCCTATGGGAAAAATGTTTCAAAATGCTTCTTCTCTGAAACCACTTGGACAGTTGAAACCAAACTGCCCAGGAATGATCATTGGAAGGTCCTCTACAAAGTTTCTGTTTTTTATGCCGATCGGAAATCCAAGATGGCCACCACCGCAGGACATAGATTAACATTGGACCCTATGGGAAAATATTCAAATGCCTTCTTCTCAGAAACTACAAATATGATTAAAGCCAAACTGTACATGAATGTTCATTGGATGGTCCTCTACAATCTTAAGGTTTTTTGTTCCGATATGAAATTCAAAATGGCGGCTACGGCAGGACTTAGTTTAACATTGGACCCTATGGGAAAAATGTTTCAAAATGCTTCTTCTCTGAAACCACTTGGACAGTTGAAACCAAACTGCCCAGGAATGACCATTGGAAGGTCCTCTACAAAGTTTCTGTTTTTTATGCCGATCGGAAATCCAAGATGGCCGCCACCGCAGGACATAGATTAACATTGGACCCTATGGGAAAATATTCAAATGCCTTCTTCTCAGAAACTACAAATATGATTAAAGCCAAACTGTACATGAATGTTCATTGGATGGCCCTCTACAATCTTAAGGTTTTTTGTTCCGATATGAAATTCAAAATGGCGGCTACGGCAGGACTTAGTTTAAGATTGGACCCTATGGGAAAAATGTTTCAAAATGCTTCTCTGAAACCACTTGGACAGTTGAAACCAAACTGCCCAGGAATGACCATTGGAAGGTCCTCTACAAAGTTTCTGTTTTTTATGCCGATCGGAAATCCAAGATGGCCGCCACCGCAGGACATAGATTAACATTGGACCCTATGGGAAAATATTCAAATGCCTTCTTCTCAGAAACTACAAATATGATTAAAGCCAAACTGTACATGAATGTTCATTAAATGGCCCTCTACAAACTTTAGGTTTTTTGTTCCGGTATGAAATTCAAAATGGCGGCTACGGCAGGACTTAGTTTAACATTGGACCCTATGGGAAAAATGTTTCAAAATGCTTCTTCTCTGAAACCACTCGGACAGTTGAAACCAAACTGCCCAGGAATGACCATTGGAAGGTCCTCTACAAAGTTTCTGTTTTTTATGCCGATCGGAAATCCAAGATGGCCGCCACCGCAGGACATAGATTAACATTGGACCCTATGGGAAAATATTCAAATGCCTTCTTCTCAGAAACTACAAATATAATTAAAGCCAAACTGTACATGAATGTTCATTAGATGGCCCTCTACAAACTGTAGGTTTTTTGTTCCGGTATGAAATTCAAAATGGCGGCTACGGCAGGACTTAGTTTAACATTGGACCCTATGGGAAAAATGTTTCAAAATGCTTCTTCTCTGAAACCACTTGGACAGTTGAAACCAAACTGCCCAGGAATGATCATTGGAAGGTCCTCTACAAAGTTTCTGTTTTTTATGCCGATCGGAAATCCAAGATGGCCGCCACCGCAGGACATAGATTAACATTGGACCCTATGGGAAAATATTCAAATGCCTTCTTCTCAGAAACTACAAATATAATTAAAGCCAAACTGTACATGAATGTTCATTAGATGGCCCTCTACAAACTTTAGGTTTTTTGTTCCGGTATGAAATTCAAAATGGCGGCTACGGCAGGACTTAGTTTAACATTGGACCCTATGGGAAAAATGTTTCAAAATGCTTCTTCTCTGAAACCACTTGGACAGTTGAAACCAAACTGCCCAGGAATGATCATTGGAAGGTCCTCTACAAAGTTTCTGTTTTTTATGCCGATCGGAAATCCAAGATGGCCGCCACCGCAGGACATAGATTAACATTGGACCCTATGGGAAAATATTCAAATGCCTTCTTCTCAGAAACTACAAATATGATTAAAGCCAAACTGTACATGAATGTTCATTGGATGGTCCTCTACAATCTTAAGGTTTTTTGTTCCGATATGAAATTCAAAATGGCGGCTACGGCAGGACTTAGTTTAACATTGGACCCTATGGGGAAAATGTTTCAAAATGCTTCTTCTCTGAAACCACTTGGACAGTTGAAACCAAACTGCCCAGGAATGACCATTGGAAGGTCCTCTACAAAGTTTCTGTTTTTTATGCCGATCGGAAATCCAAGATGGCCGCCACCACAGGACATAGATTAACATTGGACCCTATGGGAAAATATTCAAATGCCTTCTTCTCAGAAACTACAAATATGATTAAAGCCAAACTGTACATGAATGTTCATTGGATGGTCCTCTACAATCTTAAGGTTTTTTGTTCCGATATGAAATTCAAAATGGCGGCTACGGCAGGACTTAGTTTAACATTGGACCCTATGGGAAAAATGTTTCAAAATGCTTCTTCTCTGAAACCACTTGGACAGTTGAAACCAAACTGCCCAGGAATGACCATTGGAAGGTCCTCTACAAAGTTTCTGTTTTTTATGCCGATCGGAAATCCAAGATGGCCGCCACCGCAGGACATAGATTAACATTGGACCCTATGGGAAAATATTCAAATGCCTTCTTCTCAGAAACTACAAATATAATTAAAGCCAAACTGTACATGAATGTTCATTAGATGGCCCTCTACAAACTTTAGGTTTTTTGTTCCGGTATGAAATTCAAAATGGCGGCTACGGCAGGACTTAGTTTAACATTGGACCCTATGGGAAAAATGTTTCAAAATGCTTCTTCTCTGAAACCACTTGGACAGTTGAAACCAAACTGCCCAGGAATGATCATTGGAAGGTCCTCTACAAAGTGTCTGTTTTTTATACCGATCGGAAATCCAAGATGGCTGCCACCGCAGGACATAGATTAACATTGGACCCTATAGGAAAATATTCAAATGCCTTCTTCTCAGAAACTACAAATATGATTAAAGCCAAACTGTACATGAATGTTCATTGGATGGTCCTCTACAATCTTAAGGCTTTTTGTTCCGATATGAAATTCAAAATGGCGGCTACGGCAGGACTTAGTTTAACATTGGACCCTATGGGAAAAATGTTTCAAAATGCTTCTTCTCTGAAACCACTTGGACAGTTGAAACCAAACTGCCCAGGAATGACCATTGGAAGGTCCTCTACAAAGTTTCTGTTTTTTATGCCGATCGGAAATCCAAGATGGCCGCCACCGCAGGACATAGATTAACATTGGACCCTATGGGAAAATATTCAAATGCCTTCTTCTCAGAAACTACAAATATGATTAAAGCCAAACTGTACATGAATGTTCATTAAATGGCCCTCTACAAACTGTAGGTTTTTTGTTCCGGTATGAAATTCAAAATGGCGGCTACGGCAGGACTTAGTTTAACATTGGACCCTATGGGAAAAATGTTTCAAAATGCTTCTTCTCTGAAACCACTTGGACAGTTGAAACCAAACTGCCCAAGAATGATCATTGGAAGGTCCTCTACAAAGTTTCTGTTTTTTATGCCGATCGGAAATCCAAGATGGCCGCCACCGTAGGACATAGATTAACATTGGACCCTATGGGAAAATATTCAAATGCCTTCTTCTCAGAAACTACAAATATGATTAAAGCCAAACTGTACATGAATGTTCATTGGATGGTCCTCTACAATCTTAATCTTAAGGTTTTTTGTTCCGATATGAAATTCAAAATGGCGGCTACGGCAGGACTTAGTTTAACATTGGACCCTATGGGAAAAATGTTTCAAAATGCTTCTTCTCTGAAACCACTTGGACAGTTGAAACCAAACTGCCCAGGAATGACCATTGGAAGGTCCTCTACAAAGTTTCTGTTTTTTATGCCGATCGGAAATCCAAGATGGCCGCCACCACAGGACATAGATTAACATTGGACCCTATGGGAAAATATTCAAATGCCTTCTTCTCAGAAACTACAAATATGATTAAAGCCAAACTGTACATGAATGTTCATTGGATGGTCCTCTACAATCTTAAGGTTTTTTGTTCCGATATGAAATTCAAAATGGCGGCTACGGCAGGAATTAGTTTAACATTGGACCCTATGGGAAAAATGTTTCAAAATGCTTCTTCTCTGAAACCACTTGGACAGTTGAAACCAAACTGCCCAGGAATGATCATTGGAAGGTCCTCTACAAAGTTTCTGTTTTTTATGCCGATCGGAAATCCAAGATGGCCGCCACCGCAGGACATAGATTAACATTGGACCCTATGGGAGAATATTCAAATGCCTTCTTCTCAGAAACTACAAATATGATTAAAGCCAAACTGTACATGAATGTTCATTGGATGGTCCTCTACAATCTTAAGGTTTTTTGTTCCGATATGAAATTCAAAATGGCGGCTACGGCAGGACTTAGTTTAACATTGGACCCTATGGGGAAAATGTTTCAAAATGCTTCTTCTCTGAAACCACTTGGACAGTTGAAACCAAACTGCCCAGGAATGACCATTGGAAGGTCCTCTACAAAGTTTCTGTTTTTTTATGCCGATCAGAAATCCAAGATGGCCGCCACCGCAGGACATAGATTAACATTGGACCCTATGGGAAAATATTCAAATGCCTTCTTCTCAGAAACTACAAATATGATTAAAGCCAAACTGTACATGAATGTTCATTAGATGGCCCTCTACAAACTTTAGGTTTTTTGTTCCGGTATGAAATTCAAAATGGCGGCTACGGCAGGACTTAGTTTAACATTGGACCCTATGGGAAAAATGTTTCAAAATGCTTCTTCTCTGAAACCACTTGGACAGTTGAAACCAAACTGCCCAGGAATGATCATTGGAAGGTCCTCTACAAAGTGTCTTTTTTTTGTGCCGATCGGAAATCCAAGATGGCTGCCACCGCAGGACATAGATTAACATTGGACCCTATGGGAAAATATTCAAATGCCTTCTTCTCAGAAACTACAAATATGATTAAAGCCAAACTGTACATGAATGTTCATTGGATGGTCCTCTACAATCTTAAGGTTTTTTGTTCCGATATGAAATTCAAAATGGCGGCTACGGCAGGACTTAGTTTAACATTGGACCCTATGGGAAAAATGTTTCAAAATGCTTCTTCTCTGAAACCACTTGGACAGTTGAAACCAAACTGCCCAGGAATGACCATTGGAAGGTCCTCTACAAAGTTTCTGTTTTTTATGCCGATCGGAAATCCAAGATGGCCGCCACCGCAGGACATAGATTAACATTGGACCCTATGGGAAAATATTCAAATGCCTTCTTCTCAGAAACTACAAATATGATTAAAGCCAAACTGTACATGAATGTTCATTAAATGGCCCTCTACAAACTTTAGGTTTTTTGTTCCGGTATGAAATTCAAAATGGCGGCTACGGCAGGACTTAGTTTAACATTGGACCCTATGGGAAAAATGTTTCAAAATGCTTCTTCTCTGAAACCACTTGGACAGTTGAAACCAAACTGCCCAGGAATGACCATTGGAAGGTCCTCTACAAAGTTTCTGTTTTTTATGCCGATCGGAAATCCAAGATGGCCGCCACCGCAGGACATAGATTAACATTGGACCCTATGGGAAAATATTCAAATGCCTTCTTCTCAGAAACTACAAATATGATTAAAGCCAAACTGTACATGAATGTTCATTAAATGGCCCTCTACAAACTTTAGGTTTTTTGTTCCGGTATGAAATTCAAAATGGCGGCTACGGCAGGACTTAGTTTAACATTGGACCCTATGGGAAAAATGTTTCAAAATGCTTCTTCTCTGAAACCACTTGGACAGTTGAAACCAAACTGCCCAGGAATGACCATTGGAAGGTCCTCTACAAAGTTTCTGTTTTTTATGCCGATCGGAAATCCAAGATGGCCGCCACCGCAGGACATAGATTAACATTGGACCCTATGGGAAAATATTCAAATGCCTTCTTCTCAGAAACTACAAATATGATTAAAGCCAAACTGTACATGAATGTTCATTAGATGGCCCTCTACAAACTTTAGGTTTTTTGTTCCGGTATGAAATACAAAATGGCGGCTACGGCAGGACTTAGTTTAACATTGGACCCTATGGGAAAAATGCTTCAAAATGCTTCTTCTCTGAAACCACTTGGACAATTGAAACCAAACTGCCCAGGAATGATCATTGGAAGGTCCTCTACAAATTTTCTGTTTTTTATGCCGATCGGAAATCCAAGATGGCTGCCACCACAGGACATAGATTAACATTGGACCCTATGGGAAAATATTCAAATGCCTTCTTCTCAGAAACTACAAATATGATTAGAGCCAAACTGTACATGAATGTTCATTGGATGGTCCTCTACAATCTTAAGGTTTTTTGTTCCGATATGAAATTCAAAATGGCGGCTACGGCAGGACTTAGTTTAACATTGGACCCTATGGGAAAAATGTTTCAAAATGCTTCTTCTCTGAAACCACTTGGACAGTTGAAACCAAACTGCCCAGGAATGATCATTGGAAGGTCCTCTACAAAGTTTCTGTTTTTTATGCCGATCGGAAATCCAAGATGGCCGCCACCGCAGGCCATAGATTAACATTGGACCCTATGGGAAAATATTCAAATGCCTTCTTCTCAGAAACTACAAATATGATTAAAGCCAAACTGTACATGAATGTTCATTGGATGGTCCTCTACAATCTTAAGGTTTTTTGTTCCGATATGAAATTCAAAATGGCGGCTACGGCAGGACTTAGTTTAACATTGGACCCTATGGGGAAAATGTTTCAAAATGCTTCTTCTCTGAAACCACTTGGACAGTTGAAACCAAACTGCCCAGGAATGATCATTGGAAGGTCCTCTACAAAGTTTCTGTTTTTTATGCCGATCGGAAATCCAAGATGGCCGCCACCGCAGGACATAGATTAAGATTGGACCCTATGGGAAAATATTCAAATGCCTTCTTCTCAGAAACTACAAATATGATTAAAGCCAAACTGTACATGAATGTTCATTGGATGGTCCTCTACAAACTTAACGTTTTTTGTTCTGATATGAAATTCAAAATGGCGGCTACGGCAGGACTTAGTTTAACATTGGACCCTATGGGAAAAATGTTTCAAAACGCTTCTTCTCTGAAACCACTTGGACAATTGAAACCAAACTGCCCAGGAATGATCATTGGAAGGTCCTCTACAAAGTTTCTGTTTTTTTATGCCGATCGAAAATTCAAGATGGCCGCCACCGCAGGACATAGATTAACATTGAACCCTATGGGAAAATGTTCAAATGCCTTCTTCTCAGAAACTACAAATATGATTAAAGCCAAACTGTACATGAATGTTCATTGAATGGTCCTCTACAAACTTTACGTTTTTTATTCCGATATGAAATTCAAAATGGCGGCTACGGCAGGACTTAGTTTAACATTGGACCCTATGGGTAAAATGTTTCAAAACGCTTCTTCTCTGAAACCACTTGGATAATTGAAACCAAACTGACCAGGAATGATCATTGGAAGGTCCTCTACAAGGTGTTTTTTTTTATGCCGATCGGAAATCCAAGATGGCCACCACGCAATACATAGATTAACATTGGACCCTATGGGAAAATGTTCAAATGCCTTCTACTCAGAAACTACAAATATGATTAAAGCCAAACTGTACATGAATGTTCATTGGATGGTCCTCTACAATCTTAAGGTTTTTTGTCCCGATATGAAATTCAAAATGGCGGCTACGGCAGGACTTAGTTTAACATTGGACCCTATGGGAAAAATGTTTCAAAATGCTTCTTCTCTGAAACCACTTGGACAGTTGAAACCAAACTGCCCAGGAATGACCATTGGAAGGTCCTCTACAAAGTTTCTGTTTTTTATGCCGATCGGAAATCCAAGATGGCCGCCACCGCAGGACATAGATTAACATTGGACCCTATGGGAAAATATTCAAATGCCTTCTTCTCTGAAACTACAAATATGATTAAAGCCAAACTGTACATGAATGTTCATTAGATGGCCCTCTACAAACTTTAGGTTTTTTGTTCCGGTATGAAATTCAAAATGGCGGCTACGGCAGGACTTAGTTTAACATTGGACCCTATGGGAAAAATGCTTCAAAATGCTTCTTCTCTGAAACCACTTGGAAAATTGAAACCAAACTGCCCAGGAATGATCATTGGAAGGTCCTCTACACAGTTTCTGTTTTTTATGCCGATCGGAAATCCAAGATGGCCGCCACCACAGGACATAGATTAACATTGGACCCTATGGGAAAATATTCAAATGCCTTCTTCTCAGAAACTACAAATATGATTAAAGCCAAACTGTACATGAATGTTCATTGGATGGTCCTCTACAATCTTAAGGTTTTTTGTTCCGATATGAAATTCAAAATGGCGGCTACGGCAGGACTTAGTTTAACATTGGACCCTATGGGAAAAATGTTTCAAAATGCTTCTTCTCTGAAACCACTTGGACAGTTGAAACCAAACTGCCCAGGAATGATCATTGGAAGGTCCTCTACAAAGTTTCTGTTTTTTATGCCGATCGAAAATCCAAGATGGCCGCCACCGCAGGCCATAGATTAACATTGGACCCTATGGGAAAATATTCAAATGCCTTCTTCTCAGAAACTACAAATATGATTAAAGCCAAACTGCCCAGGAATGATCATTGGAAGGTCCTCTACAAAGTTTCTGTTTTTTATGCCGATCGGAAATCCAAGATGGCTGCCACCACAGGTCATAGTATTAACACATGGGAAAATACAGAAATATATTCTTCTCTGAAGCTATTGCACTGATTGAACCTAAATTGTGCATCAATCATTGGAAGGTCCTTTACAAACTTTGTGTTTTTTATGTTGATCGTAATTCCAAGATGACTACCACTGCAGGACATAGTTTTTACATAGGACCAATTGGTTTTTTTTATAACCAGGTGAACGATACAGGCTCTTGAGAGCCTCTGGTTCTCTTATGAAATTCAATTTCATTACTGTTGTTTCTCAGTTTACCTTCACCTTTAATAAAGGATTTGAAATTGGATTTCACATTGACCACACTGCAATCCGTCGAAGTTAATATTTTCATTCTCATCTAATGCGTTCCCTTCCGCCATCTTGTCTGGAAAACAAACCGCTAAAACTGCACCACGAGGCAGTTTGGTCAGTTTCAGTTTGTTGAAAACAAATGAAAAAACCGGTTATGGTTTCGAACCGGTTTAAAACCAGTTTTATGCAACAGATGGATAGTTTGACAAACTATTTCAAAACTGAAACCGGTTTGAATGCACCAAATTCGCCCTAAGTTCCCCTTCAGCAAATCATTTGAAATTTATTAAACAAAGTTTTTGACCACAATACACAGGGTATTATTCCTTTTAATGGTATCAAATTTATGCCTCTTTCTGGAAAATTGGTAAGTTGCTTTGAAATTTTTCCACCTCTTTTTGACCACAATACACAGGTCAAGTTCGAAATGGATTAATATTCCTTTTACTATCCAGATTTATGCCCCTGGACACATTTTTTCATTCTTTCTGATTTCTTTCACTTTTTCTTTTTTACTATAACGGTCAATTTACAAACATTATAAAAATAAGTAAGAAGATGAGCTATATGAAAGCGTCTTATTCATTATCTAATGCTGATAACAGTCAAATTGAAAAACAAAACAGTCAAAAGAAAAACAAAACAGTCAAAAGACAAACAAAACAGTCAAACGACAAACAAAACAGTCAAAAGACAAACAAAACAGTCAAAAGAAAAACAAAACAGTCAAAGACAAACAAAACAGTCAAAGACAAACAAAACATAAATAAAGGAATGTAAACAATTAAATAAAGGAATATAAATAATTAAATAAAGGAATGTAAATAATTATATAACTAGTCAGCTGACAAAATCATCTATATGAACACAAATATAATACAGTAACAAACAATAATGCTGACAAAAACCAGACTTAATTATTTACCCTGTTAACAACTGACTTTAATTTGATAAACAAATATTCCACATAACAACTTGGAAAATTTATAAAATACAGATTTTATTTGCTTATTTTTTATTATTGATTTGCAAATTTCCTCTT
This sequence comes from Bathymodiolus brooksi, assembly GCA_963680875.1. Classification (NCBI taxonomy): domain Eukaryota; kingdom Metazoa; phylum Mollusca; class Bivalvia; order Mytilida; family Modiolidae; genus Bathymodiolus; species Bathymodiolus brooksi. Next base: position 74,261,374 of record OY804587.1, read on the forward strand.
TGATCTTTACCTATTATCAAGCGGCATACGTAATATTAAAAATTATTGTTGATTTCTAATGTTATGTCATATCGATGTCATTGACGTTACCTGACAAATCCATGATAAACATACCCTTGTTGATATGTTTAGCTTGAAATGGGCTTCTCATCGGTTTGTTTTTAGTTTGGTTTATGGTGTTTTAAAGAACTTTCAACAATATTTCAGTTATATCGCAGTGGTCAATTTTATTGGTGGAGGAAACCGGAGGACCCGGAAAAAACCACCAACCTGCCGCAAGTCACTAACAAACTATCACATAATGTTGTATCAAGTAAACCTCGCCATGAACGGGGTTCGAATTTACAACTTTAGTGGTGATTGCTTCCTACCAAGTTTCGGTTCATTTGGCAAAGCAGTTTCAGAGGAGAAGATTTTTAGAAATCGACCAATTAGAAACAAGAATTGCCTGTGGCAGCCATATTTGTCAATGGATCAGGACGAAATGAGCAATCTTTATTGAGGACCTTGCATAGATGCTTCCTACCAAGTTTCGCTTCATTTGGTAAAGTGGTTTCAGAGGAGAAGATTTTTTAGAAATCAAAACGACAAGATGCAGGAGGAATTGCACCTCTGAAAAAGGCAGCAAACTTGATCAGCAACAGCAAAGGGAAAGCAGAACTCCTATTAGACCAATTCAAGTCAGTCTTTACTAAAACAACAGATAACACCCTACCAAAGACAAGGATTCAAGCAAAAACCGACATCACCCCAATTAAGATAGAGCAGAAGGGTCTAGAAAAACTATTGAGACAAGTCAACCCTAATAAAGCTTCTGGACCAGATACTATACCAAACCGTATTCTCAAGGAATGTACCGAACCTATAGCACCAATATTGTAAATAATACTGCAGCAGTCCCTCGATATGGGTGATCTTCCAAAAGACTGGAGGGATGCAAATATATCAAGCATATTCAAAAAAGGGGACAAACACCTTCCAGAGAACTACAGACCGGTTTCATTAACATCTGTCACCAGTAAAATCCTAGAACATATCATCTGTAGACATATGCTTAAACATTTGGAAAAGAACAAGATCTTGACAAACTTAAACCATGGATTTAGATCAGGCTACTCCTGTGAAGCACAACTTCTAACAACAATAAATGACTTCCTACAAGAACACGACAAAGGACACCAAATAGATGTTGCAATATTAGATTTCTCAAAAGCTTTCGACACAGTTCCACATAACAAACTCCTCCATAAATTACACCAATATGGAATAAAAGGCAAAATCCACAAGTGGCTAACAAACTTCCTGACAGCCAGATCAATGCGAACAATCGTAGAAGGAGAAAAATCAAATGAAACCACTGTCGACTCCGGATTACCCCAAGGCACTGTGCTAGGACCAATACTATTCCTCTGCCACATAAACGATCTACCGGATAGTGTTACATCCTCTGTTAAGACTATTTGCAGATGACTGTTTGCTATTCAGAACAATCAAAACAGCAAAAGACCACCAAAAACTGCAAGCAGACTTGGAACAACTTGAAATATGGGCAAAAGACTGGGGCATGAGATTTAACACCAAAAAATGCTATATATTATCCATCAACAAAAAATCAAATAAATTCTACTCTCTTGATAATCACATCTTTCAAGAAGTTCAAGACAACCCATACCTAGGTCTACAGATATCAAACGATCTTAAATGGAGCATGCACATAAACAACATCAGTAAGAAAGCAAATGCCACCTTGGGCTGTCTAAGAAGGAATCTAAGAAATGTTCCAGAAACATGTAGAAAGACAGCCTATATATCCCTCATAAGATCAACTATGGAGTATGGAGCAACCATCTGGAACCCATACCTAAAAGGGGATATAGATAAATTAGAAAGAATCCAAAACAGAGGAATACGTTTCATAAAAAAGGACTATAGGGGCCGGGGGCCAGGATCAATCACCACCATGAAACGACAATTAGAGCTCGAGACGCTAGAAGAAAGACGACACAGTCTCCGCCTGATCTTGCTGTATAAGCAGGGTTTGAAGCTAAGGAAATATTTTAGGGGCCAAGTGGGCCCCCACCAAATTAATTTTGGTAGCCCACACAATTTGCTAGGGGCCCATCAGGCTTGCAAGGTGCCCTACGGCACAGGGGGTCCGCTGAAGGCCCCCGGAAGCCCTGGGATAAATGGTGTAAAATCCTGTATTCTGGCCATTTCCTGGCAGCAAAATTGGCCATTCAGAAACTATAATTTAATACAGAAGATAACAAATTTCCAAAACATTTTCCTCAAAATAAAATTATTTTACATGCACCAATACACTATGACTTCAGAAATTTATAGTTGAAGTCAAATTTCGGGGCGATTTAGAGCTTGACATATGGTGGGGATGTTTGTAGCTTGTACATCCTGTAGTAAATGAATTTTCATTTTTTTTTGTTCTTTGCAATATGTATCGACTTTAAATAAAACTTTATTTATTTATTTTATTTATTCATTAACAAACCATGCCGGTTTCACTTTCAGTCAGGGATCGCGCTGTCGGTCGCCAATGTTGCAATTTGCGATTTTTTTTCTTGACTGGCGACTGAAATCGTCTGCTGGCGATTTTTTTGGCGCCTAGATAATCACCGTGTACCGTAACAAAAATCAATAAATTATTGACAATTGATTTTCGAAAGTGACGAGTATTTGCCGTACCCAATTCGTCACTTGAATTTTCAAAAAATCGTAGAAAAATGTTTGTAACAATCCATTTTTCTTCTTCATTTGCTGATTAAAACTAATTAGTCACTACAATGACAATTTTATTATATGTTACAAGCCAATCAACGGATTATAGAATATTTGTTTTTATTGAGTAATCTTTGATCACACCTGGCTTGATTTACCTGGTTAAAGATAATGACCCCGACAAAGAATTCAATCAACGATAATGATATTTTTTTTTATAGTTATGATTGACATGTACTCAAAATGTCACAGTATGTATTTTAAGTGGACATATTTTTGTAATCGTCATTCGTTAATCGTTGCACGATAATGTCCACCATAACAAACTATTTTTGCCAATTTCATTAATGAAAATGTCGATAACATGTTTATACTGGAGTTCGGAGTTAGGAAGTCTTTTGTCTATTGTACACGTGTATTTATTAAGTATTTTGAAAGTGACTTTCTCGAAAAGTCATAAACTTTGGGTTTTTTCTGCTGAAGACTACACAAATGTTGTGGTATTAGACCAAAGCACAGCAACATTTCAAAAAGGGTGGGGGTTATAAACTTATTACAATTTGTGTGGTATTAGATCAAAATCATGGCAATGCTATGTTTTATCAGTTGGTTTCTAATTTGCAGAGTATGTTCCCATCCTAGGAGGTTTCCATAGCTTTTCAATCTCCATTACTAACTAATAAGGCAAAGTAACTGATTATAAGATTAAGCTCTGACATTAAAAATCTGTTCTGCAAAAGTGACTAATGGTCTCAAAATCCTGGCTGAATCCCTGATAATCCGTAAAATACAGTATATTGTAATAAATTATATAAATCTTTTTGTTTTTGATGATGAAATCGAAATGAAAAACAGAAGTACAATACAGACATTAACATTTGTACAAACAAATCCGGACCATTTATACATGAAACTGAACATGGAACTGGTAGTGGTACATGCAATCATCCACAGTTTGGGTTCGAAAAAATTGGCTCCTTGTAAAAATTTGAGCTGGCTCCTAAACTGGCTCCTGACTTTCAAAACTGGCACCTGAAAATGGCACCTGGCGATTTTTCTGGCTCCTACTTTTTGGGAGCCAGAGCAGCCCCTGTCAGTATCAACTAGTTCTAATAATAAAACCCTAAATGCTCGCTTACTCGCAAGGGTTATAACGGGATCCCATTACACGTAATGGAGCGGCCGCCGAGATTTTTTGCGCTCGCTTACAGAGCTTCTGACGCCTGCATTTATCAATAATAAGACATAACCTTTCCTTTTGTCCATTATTATAACAAGTTTTTATCACCTACCAGTATTTTAGAATGTAATTCCCACAAAATAAAAATCCATGTTTACTTTCACTCTCTGAAAATTTTGAATTTCGTCATTTCCGGCCTCATTATTTAGATGTCGATACCATATTTGGCGATTTAGGCGTGAATGTTTACATCAGAAATACCATATTTAGAAAAGCTCCGCCTTCCGTAGTTTCCGGTTATGGAAAACGATCGATAAATTTGAACAAGGTGGTTGCTACCTTTGAAAAGCATATATTTCTCAGCCAAACCGATTTAACAAGGACTGGGATCATCAGTAATAGTTATAATGAAATGTTTGAAGCGTAAATAGTGAGTTTTTATGTTTCAACTGCAACTTTTTTTTTGCTCCATTGTGACGAATGGGACCGCGTTGTAGCTCTGCCGAGACACAAGATTGTCACAGGATCTACCTTATTGCAGCTAGTATCAACTAACCATGGACGTTTTGTTTCCATTCCTTTAAAAATTGTCTAGAGCGTTTGGACTTTTCGTAATCTCTAAAATATTGTGTTCTCTGTTCATTTTGCCTTTTAAGAGGCCCAGAGTTCCCCAAAAAGAACTGACTTAAATCGTCTTGGCGAAACATTTCGCTAACCGGATATTTTGAACGAACATGTAAAATTAAAAATCAAAGTCGGAAAAGTGTACTATAAAATTCCGTAATATGACTCAACAGAAAACGGCATGGTTTCTTCTTCTTCTTCCTTTTACAGAGTGTACTCATCATTGAGCGTTATACTCCAGTATAAAGACAACAGAGAAATCATCGTTGTTAAAAGAATTATGTGTTACCTAAATCCCTTTACAACAACAACTAAATTTTTTATTTCAATCCTTAAATGACGCAAAATTAATGCAAAAATTGACACCCTTATACGGAGGTGTTAAATAGAACAGCCGTAGATCTCCTTAACTGGAAATAAGATTCGCATATATCAAAATAAGCTGGTTCCCGGGCTACTACACTTCGTTACTCAGTTCATAGAGCGAAGCGTAATATAAGCGAATATCAGTTTAATATCAAAACAAAAAATCGGGGCTTAAAATCGATCGATGGAAATGTCAATATTTTTCGGATTTTGATCTTGGTGAATAGGAATTTACCGAATTATTACATATAGATTTACACTATTTTATTTTTTCTAATTTTCACTCGCCAAGTGGACGACTGAGATGAGATTTTTAAGGGCCCACACTGAAATTTACTCGCAAATGGCGAGTGGGCGACCGCTAATTTCAAACCCTGATAAGGTGGTTGAGGGGTTGGTGCCAGCACTGCCAACTGCTGACTTCGTCACAACAGCCAAACCTAAGAGGAACATTAAAGCCAAAGTGTATAAAGACTGTGAAACGACAAATATCATAGAAAGACGCTTAATAAAGAACTCAAAGGGCCTCAAGGTCCCAGACTGTAATACAGAACAATCTAAACATTCACTCTTCGTGGAAACAATTGTCCACTGGAACCAACTGCCAGACAAAATTGTGTGTGCAGATTCCGTAGAGGCATTCAAGACCGCCCTGCAGGAATACAGCCCATAAAACCGGCACTCTCTCCTACCGTGTATAAAAGCCTTTTTGGGATTCTACACGTACCAGAAACAGAATAGAACAACCAATCAGAAACAAGAATTGTCTGTGGTGGCCATGTTTGTTAACGGATCAGGACGAAATGAGTAATCGCAACAGAGGACTTTCCATAGATGCTTCCTACCAAGTTTCGGTTCATTTGGCCAAACAGTTTCAGAGGAGAAGAATCTAAATAAACAGCTGTGCCAAGAGTACAAGATATGCCCGTCAACATTCATACAATATTTGTAAAGAATTTCTTTCCCATAACTCTTGAATGAACAAAAATCGAAATTTCACCAAAAAGTATACAGACTGTAAGACTATCAATTCCAATAACTGTGCAAAGTTTGAAGTGAATTGGCCAAGGGGTTCTCAATTTACAGCGCGACATACGAAAAATCGCCTACAATTTGATGAATAAAATCCCATAACTCTGGAATGAAAAATTGAAATTTCACCAAAAAGAATAGACCATAATATTATCAATTCCAATAACTATGCGAAGTTTGAAGTGAATTGACAAAGAGGTTCTCAATTTACAGCGCGACATATGAAAAATTGCCTTAAAATCACGTACGATTTGATGAATAAAGTCCCATAACTCTGGAATGAAAATTCGAAATTTCACCATAAAGTATACAGACCGTAAGACCATCAATTCCAATAACTCTGTGAAATTTTAAGTGAATTGGCCAAGGGGTTCTTAAGTTAGAGCGTGACATGTGAAACGGACGGACGGACAGTGGTATACCATAATACGTCCCGTCTTAAAGACGGGCGTATAAAAATCAGCCAATCAGAAAAAAAGAATCGCCTGTGGCGGTCATGTTTGTTAACGGATCAGGACGGAACGAGCAATCATTATAGAGGACCTTCCATAGATGCTTCCTACCAAGTTTCGGATCATTTGGCCAAGCGGTTTCAGAGGAGATGATTTTTAGAAATCGACCAATCAGAAACAAGAATTGCCTGTGGTGGCCATGTTTGTTAATGGATTGGGACGAAATGAGCATTCTTTATAGAGGATCGCCCATAGATGCTTCCTACCAAGTTTCGGTTCATTTGGCCAAGCGGTTTCAGAGGAGAAGATTTTTAAAAATCGGCCAATCAGAAACAAGAATCGCCTGTGGCGGCCATGTTTGTAAATGGATCGGGACAAAATGTGCAATCTTTAGAGAGGACCTTCTATAGATGCTTCCTACCAAGTTTCAGTTCATTTGGCTGAGGGATTTCAGAGGAGAAGATTAAAATGTGAAAAGTTAACGGACGACAGATGCCAAGTGATGGCAAAAGCTCACATTGCCTTTGGCAAGGTGAGCTAAAAAGTGGGGCGTTTTGGTAGTGGGGTGTTTTGACCTGTTACCGTCAGACCTATGTTTGCATGATACTGGAGAGAACTGCATGTAAGTTGTAAAACTTATGTTCAATCCTATTGTATTTATTTGACAATAAAATATGCTTAAATCAAATAAAAGGAGTGTGTATATAAAACTTGATATTATAAATTTTAAATAGAATGTATATAATTTATTTTCTGTCATCGGATATCCAAGGCCTACATAGACACTTAATACATATAATGTGGTTATAGAAAGAAATTAATCAACAATTAAAAAAGATTTTTTTTAATCGGCCAATCAGAAACAAGAATTGCCTGTGGCGGCCATGTTTGTTAATGGATTGGGACGAAATGAGCAATCTTTATAGAGGACCTTCCATAGATGCTACCTACCAAGTTTTAGTTCATTTGGCTGAGGGGTTTCAGAGGCATATAACTGTAATTCAATTCAGATATCTGTATAGAGATAACTGCATTTTGAATACAGATATCTATATTTAAGCAAAAGTTATCTTTCTTTTAACAGAGGAGAAGATTTTTAGAAATCGACCAATCAGAAACAAGAATTGCCTTTGGCGGCCATGTTTGTTAATGGATTGGGACGAAATGAGCAATCTTTACAGAGGATCGTTCATAGATGCTTCCTACCAAGTTTCGGTTCATTTGGCCAAGCGGTTTCAGAGGAGAAGATTTAAAAAAATCGGCCAATCAGAAACAAGAATTGCCTGTGGCGGCCATGTTTGTAAATGGATCGGGACAAAATGTGCAATCTTTAGAGAGGACCTTCTATAGATGCTTCTTACCAAGTTTCAGTTCATTTGGCTGAGGGGTTTCAGAGGAGAAGATTAAAATGTGAAAAGTTAACGGACGATAGATGCCAAGTGATGGCAAAAGCTCATATTGCCTTAGGCAAGGTGAGCTAAAAAGTGGGGGCGTTTTGGTAGTGGGGTGTTCTGACCTGTTACCGTCAGACCTATGTTTGCATGATACTGGAGAGAACTGCATGTAAGTTGTAAAACTTATGTTCAATCCTATTGTATTTATTTGACAATAAAATATCTTTAAATCAAATAAAAGGGGTGTGTATATAAAATTTGATATTATAAATTTTAAATAGAATGTATATAATTTATTTTCTATCATCGGATATCCAAGGCCTACATAGACACTTAATACATATAATGTGGTTATAAAAAGAAATTAATCAACCATTAAAAAAGATTTTTTTTAATCGGCCGATCAGAAACAAGAATTGCCTGTGGCGGCCATGTTTGTTAATGGATTGGGACGAAATGAGCAAACTTTATAGAGGATCTTCCATAGATGCTACCTATTAAGTTTCAGTTCATTTGGCTGAGGGGTTTCAGAGGCATATATCTGTAATTCAATTCAGATATCTGTATAGAGATAACTGCATTTTGAATACAGATATCTATATTTAAACAAGAGTTATCTTTCTTTTAACAGAGGAGAAGATTATTTAGAAATAAACCAATCAGAAACAAGAATTGCCTGCGGCGGCCATGTTTGTTAATGGATTGGGACGAAATGAGCAATCTTTATAGAGGACCTTCCATAGATGCTACCTACCAAGTTTCAGTTCATTTGACTGAGGGGTTTCAGAGGCATATATCTGTAATTCAATTCAGATATCTGTATAGAGATAACTGCATTTTGAATACAGACATCTATATTTAAACAAGAGTTATCTTTCTTTTAACAGAGGAGAAGATTATTTAGAAATAAACCAATCAGAAACAAGAATTGCCTGTGGTGGCCATGTTTGTTAACCAATCGGGACAAAATGAGCAATCTTTATAGAGGACCTTCCATAGATGCTACCTACCAAGTTTCAGTTCATTTGGCTGAGGGGTTTCAGAGGCATATATCTGTAATTCAATTCAGATATCTGTATAGAGATAACTGCATTTTGAATACAGATATCTATATTTAAACAAGAGTTATCTTTCTTTTAACAGAGGAGAAGATTATTTAGAAATAAACCAATCAGAAACAAGAATTGCCTGTGGTGGCCATGTTTGTTAACCAATCGGGACAAAATGAGCAATCTTTATAGAGGACCTTCCATAGATGCTTCCTACAAAGTTTCGGTTCAATTGGCCAAGCGGTTTCAGAGGAGAAGATTTTTAAAAATCGGCCAATCAGAAACAAGAATTGCCTGTGATGGCCATGTTTGTTTATGGATCGGGACGAAATGAGCAATCTTTATAGAGGACCTTCCATAGATGTTTCTTACCAAGTTTCAGTTCATTTGGCTGAGGGGTTTCAGAGGAGAAGATTAAAATGTGAAAAGTTAATGGACGACAGACGACGGACGCCAAGTGATGGCAAAAGCTCACATTGCCTTTGGCAAGGTGAGCTAAAAATCAGTTTATGTGTCTACAAATCAAAATAGAAGTAGTTAACAAAGACAAACGTTTTATATTGCTATGAGTTACTAATAAATCAGTTTAAGTGTCAACAGTCTACAAATCAAAATACAAGTACATGTAGTTAACAAAGACAAACGGTTTATATTGCTACGAGTTACTAATAAATCAGTTTAAGTGTCAACAGTCTACAAATCAAAATACAAGTAGTTAACAAAGACAAACGGTTTATATTGCTACGAGTTACTAATAAATCAGTTTAAGTGTCAACAGTCTACAAATCAAAATACAAGTAGTTAACAAAGACAAACGTTTTATATTGCTACGAGTTACTAATAAATCAGTTTAAGTGTCAACAGTCTACAAATCAAAATACAAGTACATGTAGTTAACAAAGACAAACAGTTTATATTGCTATGAGTTACTAATAAATCAGTTTAAGTGTCTACAGTCTACAAATCAAAATACAAGTAGTTAACAAAGACAAACGTTTTATATTGCTACGAGTTACTAATAAATCAGTTTAAGTGTCAACAGTCTACAAATCAAAATACAAGTAGTTAACAAAGACAAACGTTTTATATTGCTACGAGTTACTAATAAATCAGTTTAAGTGTCAACAGTCTACAAATCAAAATACAAGTAGTTAACAAAGACAAACAGTTTATATTGCTATGAGTTACTAATAAATCAGTTTATGTGTCTATAGCCTACAAATCAAAATATAGGTAGTTAACAAAGAGTGAAAGACAAACAGTTTATATTGCTACGAGTTACTAATAAATCAGTTTATGTGTCTATAGCCTACAAATCAAAATACAAGTAGTTAGCAAAGACAAGCGTTTTATATCGCTATGAGTTACTAATAAATCAGTTTATGTGTCTATAGCCTACAAATCAAAATATAGGTAGTTAACAAAGAGTGAAAGACAAACAGTTTATATTGCTACGAGTTACTAATAAATCAGTTTATGTGTCTATAGCCTACAAATCAAAATACAAGTAGTTAACAAAGACAAGCGTTTTATATCGCTATGAGTTACTAATAAATCAGTTTATGTGTCTATAGCCTACAAATCAAAATATAGGTAGTTAACAAAGAGTGAAAGACAAACAGTTTATATTGCTACGAGTTACTAATAAATCAGTTTATGTGTCAACAGTCCACAAATCAAAATAGTCTATATGTGCCCCCGAGACAAAGGTATCAGTTTCTAAGAGTTGAATCAGTTTTTGTATGGAGGCATCACATTCCAAAATCTTTCCTTCAGCATGCATTGCTGAAATGTAATAAAATGAGTCATTTAAAATAGTTGAAGATACCAATGGATTAATCAAAAGCTGTAAATCAAAGAAGGACAGACAATACAGTGGCCAAAAGAAGGACAGACAATACAATGGCCAAAAGAAGGACAGACAATACAGTGGCCAAAAGAAGGACAGACAATACAGTGGCCAAAAGAAGGACAGACAATACAGTGGCCAAAAGAAGGACAGACAATACAATGGCCAAAAGAAGGACAGACAATACAGTGGCCAAAAGAAGGACAAACAATACAGTGGCCAAAAGAAGGACAGACAATACAGTGGCCAAAAGAAGGACAGACAATACAGTGGCCAAAAGAAGGACAGACAATACAATGGCCAAAAGAAGGACAGACAATACAGTGGCCAAAAGAAGGACAGACAATACAGTGGCCAAAAGAAGGACAGACAATACAGTGGCCAAAAGAAGGACAAACAATACAGTGGCCAAAAGAAGGACAGACAATGCAGTGGCCAAAAGAAGGACAGACAATACAGTGGCCAAAAGAAGGACAAACAATACAGTGGCCAAAAGAAGGACAGACAATACAGTGGCCAAAAGAAGGACAGACAATACAGTGGCCAAAAGAAGGACAGACAATACAATGGCCAAAAGAAGGACAGACAATACAGTGGCCAAAAGAAGGACAAACAATACAGTGGCCAAAAGAAGGACAGACAATACAGTGGCCAAAAGAAGGACAGACAATACAGTGGCCAAAAGAAGGACAGACAATACAGTGGCCAAAAGAAGGACAGACAATACAGTGGCCAAAAGAAGGACAGACAATACAATGGCCAAAAGAAGGACAGACAATACAGTGGCCAAAAGAAGGACAAACAATACAGTGGCCAAAAGAAGGACAGACAATACAGTGGCCAAAAGAAGGACAGACAATACAGTGGCCAAAAGAAGGACAGACAATACAATGGCCAAAAGAAGGACAGACAATACAGTGGCCAAAAGAAGGACAGACAATACAGTGGCCAAAAGAAGGAGACAATACAGTGGCCAAAAGAAGGACAAACAATACAGTGGCCAAAAGAAGGACAGACAATACAGTGGCCAAAAGAAGGACAGACAATACAATGGCCAAAAGAAGGACAGACAATACAGTGGCCAAAAGAAGGACAGACAATACAATGGCCAAAAGAAGGACAGACAATACAATGGCCAAAAGAAGGACAGACAATACAGTGGCCAAAAGAAGGACAGACAATACAATGGCCAAAAGAAGGACAGACAATACCGTGGCCAAAAGAAGGACAGACAATACAGTGGCCAAAAGAAGGACAGACAATACAGTGGCCAAAAGAAGGACAAACAATACAGTGGCCAAAAGAAGGACAGACAATACAGTGGCCAAAAGAAGGACAGACAATACAGTGGCCAAAAGAAGGACAAACAATACAGTGGCCAAAAGAAGGACAGACAATACAGTGGCCAAAAGAAGGACAAACAATACAGTGGCCAAAAGAAGGACAGACAATACAGTGGCCAAAAGAAGGACAGACAATACAGTGGCCAAAAGAAGGACAAACAATACAATGGCCAAAAGAAGGACAGACAATACAGTGGCCAAAAGAAGGACAGACAATACAATGGCCAAAAGAAGGACAAACAATACAGTGGCCAAAAGAAGGACAGACAATACAGTGGCTAAAAGAAGGACAGACAATACAATGGCCAAAAGAAGGACAAACAATACAGTGGCCAAAAGAAAAAGGACAAACCCTGATCTACAAAACACAAAACTAAAGATTGAGCAACACAAATCCCACTAAAAACCAGGGGTGAACTCAGGTACTCTGGAAGGGTGAGCAGTTCCTACTCCATTGAAATAATTTACATTTCACATGCAAAAACAGAACACACACTTTTTGTACCCTTGTGGCCTCTTGTTTGAAAAGGGTTATGAATAGAATCCACCAAATTAATCTTACCCTTTATTCTGTGCCAAGCATCATTGTGTTCAAATTTCTGAAGGCTTGATTACATAGAACAAAAGTTATTGCACAGAAACCATTGTTTACAGATGGACCACACAAAAACAGACCATAGTATATAACATAATCATGATAGTGTTTGCCGTCATATTAAATATGTTCAAGATTATTTTTTTATTAACTTATTCCTTACCATAATTTGTAAATACAATGACGGAATGTGAAATATATAATACCGTGGATAATAATATGGTAATTTTCATTGGGGGTATGATGTTTAATGCCACTTTCAACAATATTTCAGTTATATTGTGGTAGTCAGTTTTATTGGTGGAGGAAACCACCGACCTGTTACAAGTCACTGACCAACTTTATCACATGTTTATCGAGTACACCTCACCATGAGCATGTTTTGAACTCACAACTTTAGTGTTGATAGGCACTGTTGTAAATCCAACTACCATACGATCCATTTTCATTGGTTCAATCCTTACCACGTGATTAATTTGTAAATTGAAATATTCACTAAATATTTTCCTCCACCAAAAAATATACAGACTGCTATGAAATGATTGATGTATTGTTGAAAGTGGTGTTCAATACCCATAAGCCAAAACATATGTAAGATATCAGATAATTAAAGGGAAATACTCTTAATACCCCCATTCAATCAATACCTAAAATATATACAAGATAAATATAAATAAATTTGATAAGTTCAGAAGTTCAATACTGCTATAGTCGGCATTAAACACCAATAAATCAATTAAAGACTACCAGGAGGTATCCAGAATGTACAGTCGACGACTCCTACAAAATATTCAATGTAGTAATGATACTTGTGACATAGTGCTAGTCCTTTTATGTATACAGTGAGTAAGTGGGTGATTGTAGTATAATGCCAACTCAGTTATATCATGGCGAGAACAAGTTAATTTTCAATGAGATGATGATGAGGTCTGCTTTGTACTAGACCAGTTGGATTTTCATAGTGCTAGCTCACTGAAACAACAGTCCACAGATAAACATGTCGCTCCACTTGGACACATTATCCTGATTCTGAGCCAACCAGTCTTTGTCCTTTCTCCTTAATGCTGCATGCTTAGTGGAGAAGCAATGAATACCAATATTATAGTCTTTGGTTTGACCCGATCGGGGCTCGAACCCAAGATCTACCGCACTCAAGGCGAGCACGCTGAATATTACACCACTGATGTGGATTTTAATGTTTACATTGAATATGACATTTGCTATAACTTACACTGGAACATTTGTTTAACTTCAGGATCAGCAGACTTTTCTCTGCATTCAATTTGCATATCTGTAGCACATGGTCCTGGAGAATAACTCAGCACTCTCACACTGGGTTCCTCTTCTGCTACAACCTTAAAGAACATATCACGTGCAGCTTTCCCTACAAAATGAAGGTGAAAAAATTGATTTCATACAAATTGTAGTTCATTTTTTCGTGATAAAAGGAATGCATACATTGTTTTGATTTATCTTTTCATTTGTCAGTTTTTCTTTCTGGACCATCGTGGTCGTGATCATATGGTAGTTGGATTTACAACTACCTATGCAATCAGTGCCTATCCCCACTAAAGTTAACTTAATCAACACAGAAATAAATACAGGTAAAAGAACTGAACAAGGGAAAATATGATTACAGAATGTGAAAAGTTAAAAAAAATATTTAAAGTGTCTAGATACCATATGTATACTTTGGAGTCTCAAACAAATCGTTTCGAGTATGGAGCACAATGAAGCCGGCAGCCTTGATCCTGTGTCATGACCAAGGTAGTTTAGTTTAATAAATAAAGTGCTGCTAAAAGTTTGATGCATGATAATATAGGACTGAGCACAAAATTCTTTTTCAAGATTTTGAAAGATGGCTACTGTACATTGAATCAAACATCCATGACCAGAGGTTCTAAAATTTGACAACAATTAAAGGTTTGTTAATAGATTTGTCGGATTATCGGACTGTCATACAATCGGACTAATGGGCTGTCTGTCGATAAGGGCGTCCGATTATAGGTCAGACCCTGTAACAGACAAATTCGTTCACTTTGATACTTGGGTCATTTCGCTACCTAGTCAAATCGGGACAACAATGACCAGGTGCCGATTTGACCTGATACCTAACAGAAAATGCCACAAATGATGGTTTCACAATAAACAGTATCTCACCTGTACAGTAAAGAGAGAAGTTTTTGAATGGTTGAATTGCTGTAATAGATGTTATGTTTACTACATATCGTGCTGGACATTTGTCTTGTGTAAAAAATTTCAGAAATGCTGTATTCAGTAAAATAGTTCCTGTCAAGTTGATGTCAAAATATGTTTTTAACTGGTCGACATTGCTCATATCCCTGGTAAATTTACTGATGTCACCAAGTGTCCCTACATTATGAACAATGACAGCTTGTTGAAAATTATCCTTAGACAAATTGTTTTGTGAAAATGCAGTTTCAAAAACGTTTGCGAATTTCGTTTCGTCCAATTCTCCTTGGTCAAATTGCTGAGTAACCACTTTCAGTTGAGGACAGGACGTGTTAATTTCAGATTTAACCACTTCTAATAATTGTGTATTCCTTGACAGCAATAGAAAAACAGATTCATTGTTTGCTTTCTTTGCAAAATTGACAGCAATGCTCTTCCCAAGCCCTTTACTTGCTCCTACTATGATGTAACAAGATTTCTTCGTGAACAAACTCATTTTCTCAGTTTGTTGATTTTTCTATAAATAAATAATTAGAGTTATTCCCCCTTGTAAAAAAAATAATGTATAGTTCATTTGAATCCAAGTAAACTCGCCCCACTGCCAACTCGCCCCATTTTTCAACCAACTTTCCCCCCTTTTCGAGACAACTCGCCCCTCCCCCCCAAGTAAAAAAATGATTTCCAACTCGCCCCCTTGTGAAGTGTGGTAGACTGACTTGGAAACTATCAAGTTCCCTATACTAGGATATCGGAAGGGTGTCGATGGGAATGTAATAGAGACTCCCGGCTTTCTGTATTTTTACAGCATGCTGCTGCATAACAGGCGCTGATTTACTCCAAATTGGCCATTCGTAACTACTCGGGTCATTCTCGCTATCCTGCAAATAACCTCGTATGCATTAGGTGTTTAACTGGAGTGTTCAGGCCTCATAAAGACTAAAATCTCAAACTAAATCTACGTTTATTCTAAGCTACTATGTTGACATAAAGCACTTTGGGTAGAAGTGTTCATATGCATGACCCAGGAGGTTACTGAGATATTTATAGATAGTTAAACACGTGTATTTATCAAAGTACTGTTAATACTGTTACGTCCTTCCTTTTTTCGAAATAAAGCTAGAACTTTATAATTGAAAAATTGTTTAAATAAACGAATCAGAAAATGTGAACAAAATTGAGCTTTAAACTGTCTTTCAGAAAAAAGTTCATGATAAAATTAAACTAATTAACGGATATTATGAAAATAGTCACTAAGCTAAAACTATGCACATTTTCGGCCCATAAGTCAAGTTGTAACAAAGTCTTTCATCCAACTCGGTTTTGTTAATTGCCTGCCATAACGACTATGTTTTGGTGTTTCATCTTCGTTGGTGGTTTGTTTATGGTTCGTCTCAATGTTCGTATTTTCACTTTCAATGTTAGTATTTTCACTCGTGTCATTTGGTTTAATGTTTGTATCTTCAGGCACATTATACGGATTTAATTGTTCTTTCGTCTTTCGCAAATACTTCCGATTTCGCCTTATTAAACGTCCGTTCTCTTTTTTACTTCGTATGATCTTTCACTGTGTTTGTTTTTTACAACTCCTTTCTCCCACTCTTTGTTTTCTTGTTGTGGGGCTATCCGCACAGTATCTCCGCGATTGAGTTCTTGCATGAATCTTACATTTCGGTTGTAGTATTTTGCTTGTTTTTCCTTACTTCTTTGAATGTTTTCTTGTACGTTTTCTGGAATGTTCGATTCCACCTAGCTTGATTTCATAGGAAGTAGTGTACGTGTCCTACGATTTATCAACTGTTGTACCGGGCTGTAATCGGTTACTTGTTGAGGGCCACGGTATTTCTAAAATTTAATGACGCAATGAATGGATCACTGTTTGATTTCTTCGCTTTTCGCATGATTCTTTTTGCTGATTTAACTGCGTTTTCGACT
This sequence comes from Bathymodiolus brooksi, assembly GCA_963680875.1. Lineage (NCBI taxonomy): Eukaryota > Metazoa > Mollusca > Bivalvia > Mytilida > Modiolidae > Bathymodiolus > Bathymodiolus brooksi. The sequence goes on from OY804587.1 coordinate 74,278,116, forward strand.
TTTCCATTCGACTGCGCATGGCCTGGACTGGAAGTTTTGTGTTTGAAGTCCCATAATCTACTGAAGTTTTTGAATTGTTCAGATGAATACTGAGGTCCATTATCAGAAATGACGGTTTCTGGGATTCCCCATCTTGCAAAATGTTGTTTCAATTTGCTGATCACGGTCTTTGATGATGTGTCGTAAAGTCTGTCTATTTCGAAAAAAACTGCTGTTATGAGATAGTCATTTCCAGAAAAGCAAAATAAATCGGTTCCAATTTTTACCCACGGCTTAGTTGGTACATCATGTGATTTTATTGTTTTTTTCGGTTGTTTCAGTCCGTATGTTTGGCAGACATCACATTTACTGGTATAGTCTCTCAATTCCGAGTTCATTCTTGGCCAGTAAACACATTCTCGTGCACGTTTTAAGCAACCTTCAATTCCAATATGTGTATGTATTTGACTCATAATTTCATTCCTCATCATAGACGGTATAATACAACGGTCTCCCTTGAAAATTATACCATTTTGTACTGACAGTTCATCGCGTACATTATAATACGGGTTTAAGTCATTCGGAATATACGATGTATCCCAACCTTGTTCAATAACTTTTATCAGTTGCTCCAGCGTTTTGTCTTGCTTTGTGGCTTTTGCAATCAATTTCTGTCTTTCTTCAGAAATTACAAGATAGTCGGCCATATTGATCTGTTCCACTTCAACATCGATATCTGAGCGTACAAGCAGAATTTCATCCTGTGTTTTTACTTCATCTTTGTTGGTTTTCAGATATGCTCTAGATAATGTGTCTGCTATGTACATATGTTTTCCTTGTTTGTAGCTCAGCTCGATATCGTATCTTTGTAGTCGCAAAAACATCCTTTGAAGTCGTTTTGGAGCGTGAAACAACGGTTTCTTGTACAAACTTTCTAGTGGTTTGTGATCACTATGCACGTAGGTTTTCCTTCCGTATGTGTATTGGTGGAATTTTTCCATGCCAAAAACTACTGCAAGTAGTTCTTTTTCTATTTGTGCATAGTTTTGCTCCGTTTTGGTCAATGCACGGCTAGCGTATGCAATCGGCTGGTCGTTTTGCATTAGCGTTGCACCTAGTCCTAATTCTGAAGCGTCACACTGAAGCGTTGTTTCCATTTTCGAGTCAAAATATTTCAGTACAGGTGCTTTTGTAACTGCTTCTTTGAGTTTTTTGAAGGCTTCGTCCTGTTCGAAAGTTCAATTCCACACATTTTCTTTGTGTGTTAGTTTTCGTATCGGCTCGCAAATGTCACTCAAGTTTTCTAAGAATTTCGTCAGGTAGTTTGCCATACCTAAAAGTCTCTGTAATCCTTTTACATCTGTTGACTTTTCCATATTTGTGATCGCAGCGATCTTTTCCGGGTCGGGTTTCACTCCTTCTGCAGTCAATAAGTGACCTATATACGGCATATCTTTCTCTCTGAGCATGAATTTATCTTTGTTCATCTTAATGTTCCTTTTGCGACACCGGTCAACAAATTCTTTGAGTTTCCGGTCATGATCGACTGTCGCTGCTTCCACGGTATCTCCTTCACCGTATATGATAATATCGTCCGCAACTGTCCTTACTCCTGATAAATTCTCTATTTCTTGCTCAAGAAATTGCTGAAAGTATTCTGGGGCAGGTGAAATTCCAAATGGCATTTTCAACCAACGGAATCTTCCGAATGGAGTTTCGAAAGTCGTTAAGAAACTTGACTGTTCGTCTAAAGTCACATGCCAGAATCCATTTTTAACATCACATTTGGAGAATACCTTTGCTTTGCTTAGTTCCGGAAGTAGATCTTCGATGATCGGAAGTGGATAGTGACATCTCTTTAAGGTTGAGACTGACACTAGTCACATGACTTTTAAGAATATTTAATAAAATGTGGTAATAATTATTAATTATGTTTGCAGTATTTCTTACGAGGTATTTTGCTTTTTGAATTTTCTACATATGATTTGTGCAAGTTCTCAAATTAAACTGAAATACAAATTTAATACAGTAATTTCTTGGCAATAATACATTATATGTGTAAAATGCTATATGAAGCATTTTGTCAAGGGAGGTAATCATGTCTCAAATGATATTAGAATATGATGAGTTTTGCATGTTTTTGTTAAATATTGAAGTTTTTAATATTATGACCCCAGACTTTCCTTACACTTCTGAAAATGAAACAAAATGCACCATCCCAGTCTGCAGGGTGACGTCGAACCAACGTCGGTAAAAGGTCGTAATGGTCGGCTGTAGGTCGGCGTCGGCTTGACGACGTTGAACCAACGTAGGATTAGCGTAAGCAAAGCGACAGTCGAGTTTCCGTTCTTCAGCCGACGTTGGGCTAGATATGGCATAACGACGGTCGGGTTCTCGGTTCCTCGCCAACGTCGGTTAGATTTGACAGACCAACGGTTGGGTTCTCGTCTTTTCACCAACGTTGGGTTAACTTTGACAAAACGACGGTCGGCATTAGGTTATTTGCCGACGCTTGGTTTGAATATTTGACGTATGATTTGTTTATATCTTAATTCTAGATTTAAAACCCGTATTTAAAACACACACACACACAAAACAATGATTGTAAATGCACGGCCGTAGGCCGGGTCTGAATAAAGTGAGGCAAAAGGGGTGAATTTAGACAAATTTTGAAGAATTTTTTTTTTTTATTTGCTTTCAAAAGGTTACACTTGCCGTTTCAAAAGTGAGGCATTTGCCTCATTTGCCTCCATTGCGTTACGGCCATGAAATGAAATCTAGTACGTGGGGATTTCATTTATCATCATTAACAACATCGATACTGATTCCTGTGGTTTTCCCGCGCGACCAATTTCATTTTGAGACTCGCGGCTAGCAGAAACTCATGTAAGTTATTTCTTAATTTTATTTATGCTTTAAGTCATACGTGTAACTGATTTATATGGAATTTTGTTAGCAACGATTTATTAAGACTACTTTTTTTTAAACAAAAGGCTGAGTAAGATTTTTATATAACCAAAATGGCTTTTGATTTATTTAGCTTGTGGTGATCCAGCTATTTTAAATATAGGAGTGATGATAGATCCTGCAAATAGTGACTGAAAAAAATGGGTTAATTATAGCCTAATTTTGTCAAAATTTAAGTAATATATTAAGAAAGGCGAAGTTAATTTGCAACACTTCCCCATTCTGAATAAAACTTTAAATAGAAGTTTAAATCGAGAGTTTTTATAAAACTTTTAGGGATATTTTGAATTTGATACGTTATTTTTCAAATTTGTTTATGAAATTGAAATTATTCAGAGAGCGATTATGCAGTTACAATTTACTAAAATATAAATATGATGGGTCACATTCTTCAAAGTTTATTGCTATATAAATGTAACCGTCTCAAAGGTCAAACATGAAATGTAATGCTTCAGAGTTTTATTGCGTGTGTGTAATGATCAAGACAGTTTAGCTGATAGAATATATTGTTTAATACTAAGGGAAGAGGTCAGATACATAAAAGGTTGCCATAGCAACCATATTTATGAAGGAATCTCGGGGAATTAATGCAATTTAATATTTAAGAGGTCAATTGGATGCTGTCTAAGCATTTATATTATAGTCAATGTGTATGTCGTGTATATATTTGTATGTGTAACTATGTAAATAAGACACAAACTATGACAGGTGCTTGTGGACAGCAAGCACCTGTGACAACTATAAGACAAATGCAGCACTAAAGTGAAATAGTAGATGCGGTATTTATTACATTACAACTTATTACTTTATCCCAAACCGAACAGATGTTGATCTTGCTTTACATGAAATCTCCAGATGTTGTGTATCAAATATAAAATATACCTGTGGGAATATTTTAAAGTGATTAATGATTACTCATGTAAACGTAATTCGTGGTAAACGGTTTAAAAGTATTGGCCATGTAGTGAGACTGCACACATAATAGTTATGATATTTTAACTCAAATTTATTTTTATTCTCGTAGATGAATGTCTTATAATATATAATAAGCGACAAAATACAAATTATTCGTTTTGACCTGTCACTAGTAAGGTCAGTTGCATACAGAGAAAGCGACTTCAAATTATTTGCTTGCAAGGAATAAATCGATGGTAATTTTCGTTCTCAAAAGGCGAAAAGTGGTACGATAAGCTGCTTAATGTGAAATAGTTACCTTTATTTCATCATTGTAAAGCTATTTACCAATTTCCAAAACATTTATTTTTTGGGGGTCAAAATCGTAGCTAATGCCTCTTTCAGTTTATTTGAACATTCAATGTCATTGAACATTTTTAGAAAACAAATCAGAACAAATTTGTATCAATACTGCAACTGTATCTTTTTAAATCATTTTCTGATAATATCCTAGTAACAATTATGGTACTTTGTAGATAAGCTATTTGGGTAGAATTGGTGGAGACAATGTACGAGATTGTGGGAGACGGATTCTGAACTCCCTGATGACCACAGATGTTGCCATCACCCTGAACTGGAAAGGGAAAGGGGTTAAAAAATCATTCGAGGCACTAAATGTATGCAGCATCGTAAAAGGTAAAAATAATTCCCTAACCAGTTTGTTACTTTTTGAATCTTTACACCTTTACAAAACATGCAAGGTCGACTTGATCAGCGTGGAGACAATAGCTAGAAGTGTCAAAAATCTAATAAAACCTGCGCTATTTAAAGAATGTTTTCGTCAATGGAAGCCTTGCTGATTTAAAAACTAAATCTGCTTGAATTTGCCTTCCAAGAGCAGTGTTCAAAGTTAAAAATCCCTAACCTCTTTTTGTTAAATCATGTTTCATTTCATTTTACATTAATTTATCGAGTTTAACCATCGCTAGTTCAACAGATACATTTGATATCTTTTCTAAATCCTATTTTCTTATTTTACAGCTGCAGTCCGAAAGAACAACACGACTAAAAACGAAACGGATGACAGAATTGAAGGTGTAATAAAAAAAACTGGCTGAAACGGCGGCCGGAAGGCAAGAACATGTAAATAAAAATGCATAACTGTGCTTTCTTCTCATTTAATGGCACATTAATAATAAAGGGTTTCCGAATCGATATTAACAATTTATGATTTGATTTGATTTTTGGTGTTTTAACGCCACTTTCAACAATATTTCAGCTATATCATGGCGACCAAATTTAGTGGTGGAGGAAGCCGGAGTACCCAGAGAGAACCACCGACCATGGGCAAGCAACTGGTAAACTTTATCACTTGCGGCTGCGAGTCGAGTGCACCCTTTTTGTAATTTACAAAGCCGGGCGCGAACCTACTCCGTATTGGTGATAGGCTTGTATGAGTTGTTAGATCCAACGACCTAACTCATTGAGCCACCCTGGCCCCCTAGTAATAATTTAACGTTTATAAATGAGTAAAAGGAGTATTAACCTCCTAAAAAGATTAAGTAAGACAAACGACATCAAAATTGTTCTCATTTTTGGAGTAAAGTGACGGCAGTGTACCGTTATTCAATAAGTATTGAACAAGCTAAGTACTACACGAATCAGAAAGGCATACAAGACTAATACACCCTAACGTTTGTGTGTACACTAAATGTTACAAATAAGGTGATGGTTTGCTTTGTGGTTATACAAGAAAGATGTTGGATTATACTGATTTGACGTCGGCCCAACGATCAAACATACCGTCGGGGCAGACGTCTTGCCGACCAATGCACAGTATTTGAACGTTGGATATTGGTCGGGAAACCATTGGAAATAAGACATTGCAACGTCGGGCCAACGTCGAGCCAATTAGTCGCGCCAACGTCGACCCGATGAGCAAAATGACGACGGGCCAACGTTGGCATTCGACGTCAAACCAACGTCAGAGACGACCGTTAACCGACGTTGGACCAACGTCACTTTGCAGACTGGGATATTATATTTTTGCATGTTTTATTTTCATTTATTCAATGTCTTATTAAAAAAAGTGAAAAATGTGGACATTTTTCATGAAATTGACAAAAAAGGGTATATGTCAGGGTGTCTTTCTAAACCCCTAACTTTTTTTTTTGCCTGGAAACATATCTTTATTTTTTAATGATATGTAGCATGGATATAAGTAATGTGATATATCTTTTTAAAAAAAAATTCATTGACACAATTTTTTTCTATTCCACTTTAAAATCAATTTTATTTGGATTTTACAAAGCCAGTTACAGGCTATATTGCCAAAAAAGGGTAGCCATTTTGAAAAAAAAAATGAAAAAATTATAAAAATTTATGTCTTAGATATTCCAAAATATTCATTTATCATATTATACTCAGATAATTAAAAATAAATTATATGCTATTTTTTTGGGGGGTACCTTAATGACACAGAGAAGTGAAAAAAATGACATTTTTGGGGACTTCAGAGGGGGTAACTCTTTCGGGGAATATTTTTAAAATAAGCCTGGAACCCTATACTCAAATTTTGATATTTTGTTAGGTACATCCCAAAGAACAAAATATATGAAATTCAAAAAAATTCATTGACTAGTTTTTTTTTGGCCCATAGTGTCCTTCTCTACCTTAAAGTTTTGTTTAGAGGTTTTAGGTCTATACATAGACGTATTTTACTAGGCTCGAAACCCAGTCTGTAGGAGTAACAACTGGTTTAATAACTCCTAGTTTCTCAAGTCTCTGTATTTCATTTTTCAATTTCGGCTTGAGTGCAATGGAGATCATTCACCCAAATTTACTCAACAGGTGTCGCTCGAGTACCAACGGTGATTAGCGGAGCGTTTTATTATCGCTTAGACGTTTGTAACCTATTATTTCAAACACAATTTCTATCTAATTATCCAACAATAATTATATTTTATTTGTATCACAATATTCCTCAAGTTAACAACAAATGCATCATAAGTTGTAACCATCTTCTGACATGTTACTAAATTACTAAAGTGATCACGTCATTACGTTGAAATAAGACAAGGACAACGTTGCAATCATATCTGAGTCACGGGCACCTGTTACTAACTGAATGCGAATATAAAATAAAATTGAATACATTCTTATTAATTTTTTCTTATGTTCTCCATGAGCAAAAATCAATATTTTCAATAATTTTGTAATTAGTAAATACGCATAGCATACGTACAATGGAAGCAGGTCAAATCGGCCCCAAACCAAATCGGCCCCAAGTCAAATCGGCCCCATTTTTGTTGTTTACTATTGTCAACATGCAAAGTTAAATAGTTTGAACACTATTCAGCAAAATATTTAAATATATCCAATACGTTTTAATTATTGAAGAATTAAAACTGTCTAGTAAGTACAGTTGTGTTTTATAGGTCAATTACTTGGTTGTTGGTTTTCTATTACCGTATAACCGAAATATTGTTGAGAGTGGCGTATACGGTAAACCATTAAAAAATAAGATTAAAACGATATGAAATATTTTGCCAGCTTTGACAGGAGTCACATTCTAAGGCATGCTGTCTTGGTCTAACATCATTATAACATATTACACAAGGAAAAGACATAATGAAGTATTCAAAAAGAATGATCGCGATTGAAGTTGACTCTCTTTTATAAACTAAAGAATTTCTCAATCCGAGTTGTTTTTCTTGGCTTGGTTATTTAGATGCCCTCTTTTTATTAAAAGGTCAATTTATAGACAATAGAAAAAATCATCAAAGAATGTTCCTAATCAACATAAAGATCATTATATAATTGCCACCAATCACGTTTTATGTAAATTGCTAATCACTTAATTATGCCATAAATTAATCATTAATTAATTTCTTTGATCCTTACAAAAGAATCCGCTCACCAACAAGATTTAAATTTTACATCTTTTAACTAAAAATATTGATTTATATTAATATATAATTTTTATTTATTTATTCTTTTTTTATTTTTATTTTTTTGGGCCGATATGACTTTCATTTTGAGGCCGATTTGACTTGGGGCCGATTTGACTGGAGCCGATTTGACTTGGGGCCGATTTGACTGGAAATCCGTACAATAACTGTTGAATGAGGAAACTATAGTACACGTGTACGTACGTTGTTAAACAAAGTTTGATATTTGTTCACATTCTTTGTATTTCCCTTTTTAAAAGATTTTCGTGTTGGTTTCCTAGTTTTGTTGTATCGTGATTTTCTACTTTCATGGTAAATAATCGTTTATTAATGGTTAGAATCAAATAATTTCGATCAGTTAGAATCAAATAATTTCGATCAATTTCCTGTTCTGTTACGGATTCCAGCCACAGTGGCTTGTCTTTAAGACATATAACTTTATTAATAAAAAAAATCTGCACCCCTATATCATTTTTAAGATATATATATATATTATAAAAAAAAAACCAACAACTAAGCGTGTTGGGACCTCATCTTCATCTCATTGAAAATTAACTTCTTCTCGTCGTGATACAGTCGGAAAGCAAACTCATTAATGGCGTCGCTGGTAAAACCACGGGTCACGTGATTCTCATTTGAAAACGTTGACATGTTCGTCGGTCATGAAAATTGTAGAACAAAGACCTCGTTTATTTATACCGTAGAAAATATCGAAACGTCTTATATTGTTTTCTTTTCAGCAATAATTACTTCCACGATTTGTTTATTAGATTTGAGTTAAAACGGGAGATTACTATTAAAATTTTGATGATTTAGAGGGTGACCCCCTCGATGGAATGTCGCCATCGCATTGGAATAAAATGCAAATATATTAAGTTTGCAGTAGAGTGACATTCCCAAACTTCACACTGCGCTAGGTTATATATTTATTTAACGAAATGTTTCTCTGGTACACGTTTTTATTCATTAATAAAAAATTGTGTCAGCTTTTAGTGCTGAAAAATTGTCAACCAAGAAAGATAACTCCGTACCATCGCATTGAAATAAAATGCAAATATATTAAGTTTGCAGTAGAATGACATTCCCAAACTTCACACTGCGCTAGGTTATATATTTATTTAACGAAATGTTTCTCTGGTACACGTTTTTATTCATTAATAAGAGTTTCTGTCAGCTTTTAGTGCCAAAAATTATTCAGATTCAGAAAAATTGTCAGTCAAGAAAGATAACTCCGTATGAATTTCCTTATTTCTAAAAATACATTTACTATTTAGAACTAACCTAATGACTTAAAAGCACGCTGTGCACAAATGTTAATGCTGATGCAGGCTGCTATTTTAATAGCATATGCATATAATTAACTACAAATTTAGGAAAATACAAACATTTATATATGGTCTCCTTTCCCCAAAAGAAAGGATAGGCGACTAAAATTTACACGTCCATCGGTTTTATTCTAGCAATTCAAGAAAAAACATTTCTATATCCTTTTGATGAATCATGAACAGAACTGGTGTATTTTTTTTCTAGGCATGAAAATAAAATTCAATATAAAGATAAAAAAAATGTATAAATATTTAGAGAAAATGTATAGTCATCTGTCAAAAGTATTGGGAAATGTAAAAAAAATCCCTATATAATCAACCAAAACCATTTTTTTTTTTTTTTTTTATTGTGAAGTAATTTCTGGATAGATTTTAACAAATTTTACACCAAAACATTCAGAATTGTCAATATTTTGATTGTTTATTTACTCATTATGTAGTTATGAGTTATTTTTATTTGTACATAATTTAAACACAACAAATAAAAATTGATTTTGATTTTCCTATATATTTCAACTAAAAATAAATCCTAAAAATTAACAATCATGGAAAAATTATGTACAAATAAAAACCACTCGTATAAAGATTTGAGCAAATAAACAAACAAAATATAGACAATTCCGAATGTTTTGGTGTAAAATTTGTTACAATCTATCCAGAAATGATTTCACAATAATTTTTTGAAAAAGATATGGTTTTGGTTGATTATATAGGGATATTTTTTACATTTCCCAATACTTTTGACAGATGACTGTACATATTAGTTTTCAAGTGTATTTCTTTTCCATAAACTATTAACAGTAAAAAGTCCATAAATTTTTATGAAAGTTGAACAAATCCTAAGTACAATAAATTATTAATTTAATAGAAAATGAGATTAAAAAAAAAGTATGTGCCAGTCTCCAGGATATGGCAAAACCCAGCTTAATGAACCTCCATATTCTGATTTTAATTTTATTAAATGGTCATAAGATTTCCTGTCCCAACAACAACTTGATACTGAAGCTTTATCCCAATCTGAAACTTTTTGTGAGGAATATTCAAAGTTTTCAAAACTGTGGCTTTTGAATCTGCTGTCTCATCTAAAACTTCAATTGAACAAAACTCGGATTTTTCAGTGTCAGTTTCAGAAAAAGAAAGAAAAGTCTTAAGACCTGGGAGATCTACATGTATATCATTTTCCTGTACCAAATATTTCAGAAAACTGTAAGCTGACAATTTCTTCTCAAAACTTTCCCATGCAAAGGTTTCATCACCCGTTTCCTTGAAATCTTCCAAACTTAAATGGGAGAATTTATTGCCTCTAATGGGAGAGGGTTCACCAATTTTGTCTTCTGGTTCTTTCAGTGATTTAATTAAAGCTGTATTGTCAACTAAATCTTCAATTTTTTTGTACAAATCTGGCAACAATAAAGCTTTGTTGGATAAAAAGTCACTGACTACAAATTCTAAAACAGGATAAAACAGTACATAACGGTCAATATTGTCAGAGTCTACATTGCAATATTCCACCTGATCAAACGGTGAAAACATTTAGTTAACTGGTAGTCTTCAGTTTTTGAAAGTTCATTTAGAGAATCATCAGACCTCACAAATTTGTTAAATTTTTTATAACATGTAAGGCATAAAATGGCTTTGCCTGCAGACAATGAACACAGGGCCCAGGGTCCCTGCCACTGTGGGCTTCAGAACAGTTAAGTTTTTTGGAGGCATTACAACTACCAGTCAACTATGGTAAAATCACAGTCTTGCAAATTACAGTTGTTTAATCAATTAAATATCATATATGCAGTTACATACAGATAACAAATTTAGCCTAATTTCTATTTATAACACACACACTGGCTGGTTTTTGTTTTGTAATCTGATGTAAACAATGCAGTTTTCTTGTAAACTTTCGGTTAAAATATAAAGATATTAATAAATCTAATAAAAGGCAGACATATACACACTACATGGGTGTTTTGGGGGAGAAATGTTCACCAAAATGGGCAAATTTTACTCTAAAACAAGGCGAAAATTAAAAAAAACATGCCTCGTCGAATTTTCTTTCAGTAATGATTTCCATTCAGGGTGACGGAATTTCCAGTTGAGAGAGCATTTACTATTGGTTGATGATGCTATATCACTCCTGTATCATCAATTTCATGTCCTAATATAGAATTGTGTCAGCTTTTTCATTGGCCGAAAAATGTAAACAAACCGAACCTCGTGTTTTTACACATTTTAGAATGCACGATTCGAAACACGTTTTTGACTAATATAAACCTCGGTCGCTTGTCTGATATAGCCAGTCATTGCAAAAAATATATATATATTTTATAGAAATCACGTTTCTATCACAATTTTGTCTATTTAATACTTTATTTCAGGTTTATCCTACAACGGCGCGAATGAAAAATTAATCTACTATTTAAGTGGTTATTTTCGAAGGGGTGTTAATTTTCCGATTTTTAGTCAAACTGTTGAGAAAATTAAAAATTTTACGATTTCAGCTTTATCTTAAGCCATTCAAATAAAGGCATCAAACATTCTGAAGATTTTGATAAAAAAAAATCAAACGTGAATACCTGGGTCGTATTATAGATAATGTTGATTTTTTTTTTCATGAACAGTCATGCGTACATTTTATTTTCATAAACAGTCATGTGTGAATTTTATTTTTCATCAACAGTCGCTTGACTATTATTAATTGGTAATAATACTAATGTGATTTCTATGTGATAATGTTTGTCAGTGACTTGCGGCAGGTCGGTGGTTTTTTCAGGGAACTCCGGTTTCCTCCACCAATAAAACGGGCCGAATAAAATTGACCGTCACAAAACAAGAAGTGTACTGTTTCATTTCAACGGTAATACAAGCTATTCAACAACCTCTACACTAAATACAAAATATATTTGGGCGGTGTTGATTAAATTACATGATAGTGCTACATATGATGATAGAAGAAAATCATATGAATGGTTAAAGCACCAAGCATTAAAATGCAACTTATCTCTTTGAAGGTTTACTTTTTAAGGAATCAATCTTATCGGGACAAATCCGCCAATCAGAAGCAATAATTAAACTGTTGAACTTTCTTGCATAAGGTTCTTGAAATTCGGACACGTATTATACGAGTGATTGTTGTTGCTTAACGCCAATTCGGCAATTTTTCAGCTATATCATGGCGAGAACAAGTTAATTTTCAATGAGATGATGATGAGGTCCGCTTTGTACTAGACCAACACACTGAGTTGGATTTTTATAGTGCTAGCTCACTAAAACAACAGTCCGCGGATAGACATGTCGCCCCACTTGGACACATTATCCTGATTCCGAGCCGACTAGTCTTTGCTCTTTCTCCTTAATGCTGCGTGCTTACCAGAGAAGCAACAAATATCAATTTGTATAGTCTTTGGTATGACCCGACCGGGGCTCGAACCCACGATCTACCGCACTTGAGGCGAGCACTCTAACCATTACGCCACCGATGCGGTTGGTATTATACGAAGCTGCATGGACGCGGCCGAGACACACATTCATGTCATTAAGGGGACGACCATTTAACTTTTAGGATGTTTTTTTCTGAAAAAAAAATATATTAATTATGTGGTGAAATTTTAAAGAAACAAAATAAATTGACACGAAAGATGCAAAAATATCATTAATCCGGCCCTACAGTTCTCAACGAGAAATTTATGATAAAATTTGAAGGGAAATTACTGATTTTTTTTATGTCCAAAAAATAAAAATCTTATTTTTGTTTCCTGTGAAAAAATATATCGCTGTGGTGGAAATGATTAGTTTTCTGTGTAGTGTTTTGTAGATCAGTGATTGTCCTTTTTCTTTTGGCCATTGTATTGCCTGCCCTTGCGCTTGGGGATCTTAAAACTCTTCTTGCATAATATTAAAATTGCGGTAGCGTAATGGTTTAGCACACATGACTGCCGATAACAATTAACATCGTGAGATCAATATTTTATTCTTACTTATTACAATGAAGTATGGAAAAACAAACAATATATTTGATAATTCATAATTCATCTAATACAGTACATATAACGATATAACGTGCATGTTTTAACATAGTACACGGATGTCCGGTTTGATTTACATATTCGGTGTTTTGTTTATAATGGTCCTTTTGTTATCCTTATCAGTCGGGAAGCCACGCACAGATTCCGTACCTCGAACAATGCAAAGTCAAATCCCGAAATCAAGGGACGTAACTCTATTTTTTTTAGACATGACGCTTTACAAGTGAGCGGCCATGCATTGTTTACGTCGACACCCCATGTGTTTTACTGAATATCTTCATAAATAAAACTGAAAGAAGTATTCATTTTTATTGAATCCATTTTTTAAATAAAATTGTAACGTGACTGACGCGTGAATACGTGTATTTATGATATCGTTTGCTTGAAATCAACGTTGGAACTCGGGATACCGCTGCTGATGAAATGTTGTAAAAAAAAATGGCGCTAAAAATAGACTCTTTAACTAAGTGGAACAATTGCATCCCATTGGCTGTTTATTAATAAATTTGGTAAAAATAGCTAGAAACCTGTATTAGAGTATGGATTATTTGCATATTTCCCCATCATTCGTCACTAGAATTCCATATTTGGATGTAAACAAGAAGCACTATATTTCGAGATTCTAACCAAATATTTCTGGGTTTTTTCATAGATTGATCGATCTATTAGGATGTAAATGTGACTGTTTCTGTTTAAACACGAAAGAACCACTTAACCAATCATAGTCACACATATATAAAGTCATTTTATTCCATTTTTAACAACAAATCTTTCATTTTCGTTGACTCGTTCCATGGCATTTATGGACATGTCAAAATATTGACATAATTAATAAATACATTTTAGAAATAAAAAGGACTGCATTATAATGTATGATCTTGTCATGCAGAGAATGGTGAAAGATTATGTTAAATTCACTCTAGATTAACATGGCATAGCATAAGGCTACATATTTAGTTCATGTCAAGCATTTACACCCCCCCCCCCCCCCCCTCCCCCCCCCCTTTTTTTCATTTTCAGTCTGTTTTCCTGAAATACTTATTGATGTGTGTACATGCTACTTTTCAGTGCCAATGGTATTGACAACCTCCAGTTTTAGATAGTTTTAGATCATTGTAGATATATATATATATATATATACAGACTGGACATGGGATGGGTTTTTTTTTTTTAACAAGAGTCTGGAGATACCAAAGGGGCAAAGTTACTGATTCTATTAAATAAAATGGATGTTTATTTTCTGTTAGTTTCAGATTCTATGAGTATAAATGCAAAGTTTCCTGTGATGTTTATTGGTTGAATATTTGAATAAATAAAAATAAGAATATATGATAAGTCTTATATATATATTCATACAGGTTTGAAAATCAATATATATATATATGGTTTTTTTCTTCTAAAATATCCATGAAGTAAAAAAAATGGACCAGCATTCCAAGTACATCATCAAACAAATGTCATGAGTTTTCAAGACACCTTGTGTCATAAATTATAATAAAGTCATTCAGAAAAGAACTTTTTGATTGTGTAATTTGTGTAATTTGTGAAACTTCATCTGAAAGTCAAAAGGTTTATTTCAATTTCAATTGAAAACCAGGACTTATCTTAAACATTTCAAGAATGAATTAAATTTCTGTAAAGAATTTGGCTCAGAAGATAAATTATATTGTGGTACATATTGTTATAACAGTTGTAACACATTTTCTAGGTCAGAAAGTGGAGCTGAAACAAGATCTCAAACTTTTCAATTTCTTATAGATATATTGAACCAGAACCAAGTTGTTGAACAAGTTTCTACAGACATTTAGACCTGTATACACTCCAACATATTGTTGAATTTGTTATTCATGCTTTTTTTTAGATGAAAAGGTACTTATGTTGCCTGTTGTTTATGAGAAATATAATTATCTTTTATCTATGAATATTAATGCCGAAATTTATAAATTTTCTTTTACAGAAAAGAATTTTTCAAAATGTGCCCATTTATTAACTTTTTTCCAGTCATTGGAACAAATAAAATATTTTTTTTTAACTTCAATTTTAAACAATATTAACCAATACTTGGTTATTTTGCCAACAGAAAACATATTCATTCTATTCTAGTCATTTAATTTACTTAGTAAAATTTGGAATTCTGGTTTGTCCTTTCATGTGAATGCAAGTATGCTGTATGTGTCTTAAAATTATGTGAATGGTAGTCATTCAATATGCTCTTTTATGTGAATGCTAGTTATTCTGTATGTGTCTTTTATGTGAATGCTAGTCATTTTGTGTCTGTCTTTTATGTGAATGCTATAATCATTCTGTTTGTGAATGTCATGGTGGAAAAATTATTGCAATCTAAGTATCCATATTTGTAAAAGCTGGTAATTTTGTGAATGTCCTGGAGAAAGAATTATTGCAAACTAAGTACCCATATTTGTAAATGCTGGTCATTTTGTGAATGTCCTGGAGAAAGAATTATTGCAACCTAAGTACTCATTTTGTAAATGCTGGTCATTTTGTAAATGTCAAGGGGAAAGAATTGTTACAACTTGACCACTCATATATGTTATAAAAGCTAGTTTGTAGTTGTGTCAAACACATGAATATTCCAAATACATTGATATTTACATTGTGAGATAAACATGAAACTTGATAGCTTTCATTCAGATAATAAAATTTCCTAATTTCAAGAAAAATATTTGCTTACACTGATTTTTTTTTAATTTGCCTTGATATAATAGGAAGGGTTAAGATATCCGAATACAATTTTTTATGCCCCTTTGTGTCTCAAGGTTTCCCTTTTTTTTTAGATTTTAAAAAAATTATTAATTTTTTTACATGTTTTTTTTTTTATAATATTTTCATATTTTTTCAATTCGCTTAATTTTTGTTTACATGCTTTTATTTTTTCCACACATTTATTTCTTTCTATTTATCTTGTACCTGTTGTATTGAAATTAAATTAAATTGAAATTATTAATTGTTGTACATTCCCTGTGCAAGTCTAGTATCATAGTCATAGATGATTTTTTTTTAAATTTAAAGTGATAATAAATAGTAATTCCCCAGTCTAAATTACAAAATGCACAATGTCTAAAACAATATTGCAATACAAATAATTCAATTAAACTGAAAAATACGGTATTAATACAAGAAAATTAAAAAAAAGACATAGACACCCATTTCCCAAATGAAATATACTCTTTCGGATGTACGCTTAGGTGTCGTTTAATGTTGATGTTAAGGAACACCACCGATGTGTTCCGAAAGACAATGAATTTCGATGTTTGGCAAACGGTCGATCCGATCAAGGTGGGTGTAGGGCTAAGTGGAACAATTGCATCCCACAAGACATTGACACTAGTTGTCTGTATGACAATGATCCTAGATGATTTCCTCAGGCAATGTATGTTACAGAAAGCCATCATATTGTTTTAATTAAATTTTCTCTTTTAAATAGAACCACCTTGACATTTGTTTTGAAATTGAGTCCACTTCAAGTAGCAAAATTCGATGTTTGTGCACAATATAAATAAAAACTGAAGTGATACAATAAATTTCTATTTATCCATAGACATCTTCCGTATATTTTAATTGATTTCAAGCATAAATATTTATTGTAAACCGACGTATTTTAAGCGAAGGGTTGAACGTCATTTTTCATCAAAAATGAAGCGAAAGTCACGTGACTGGGACTTGACTTTGGAGCTCTCCTGTCACGCTGGCTGTCCTACTGTATTAAGAATTTCATTGATATAGTCTATTGTTTATGAGTCAGTGCTAAATGTGTAGTATTACTTGGAATTTTAGTGGTATGATTTTACTTTAATTTATTATGTCATTCATAAATGCTATGATTAACCCGTTTGTTGTCGAATCTTTAACAGTTAATGACACTACACGAAGAAGGAATATATTATCTGTATAATTTTGTACCAAATAATTTTAAAGAGTGTGATTTAGATTTGAAGATTGCCTAAATATAGAGAGACCTAGATATATTAATTCAAAATTTTGTATGTGGAGACAGGGACTTTATTATTCTATTTTGTTCACTTGGAGGTAGTATTTCCCGTAATTCAGGTATACTTTAAAATGTTGGAATGAAGTTCATCAGTATTGCAGTGTGAGTAACCAAACATCATGTACACCTTTTATGAACATGTATAGGCTACACCAAGGTACATGACGATATAGCTTGTAAACGTCCATTTTATTTCTTAATATGGTCATAATAAAACTCTTTTACAAAAACTGGTCTATTCAGAATTTCTTGACTTTGTAGTGGGAGAAGCAACAAATACCAATTTTATAATTTTTGTTTTGACACGATCAAGGCTCGAACCCACGATCTATCGCACTCGAGGCGAGCACGCTAACACTAACACCACCGATGCGGTTACAAACGAGGGACTATGATATAGTCTATATATAACTTTAATAGGATTGAACTTTTAACATATAAAATACGGAATCATCAACGTTATAAAAGCAACGCGTTTCAGGAATAACCTTTACCAGGTACGCTCAAGTTTAGAAAGCCAAATAACTGAAAAGTTTTGGGATCAGGAATACCAAAGGGCCTACCCATCATAGCCAATTAGCCAATATCGGAAACCGTCACATATCCATGATGGAGGAGAACCTTAGTTTTAATGTAATTTTCTTTATAAAAAACAAACAAACAAAAAACACCATTATTTAACTGTTCTAAATTTGGCATTTAATTATCAATTAAAAAGGTTTTTTTGTAATCTCAATGATGTTCCGAGATACATGTTTCCGAAATATAAATCGCTGCTGAGCTTTATAAATAAATGTTTGTTTGTTTTGTTTAATACCACTTTCAACAATATTTCAGTTATATCGTGGCGGTCAGTTTTATCGGTGGAGGAAACTGGAGGACCCGGAGAAAACAAATCACCGACCTCTCGCAAGTCACTGACAAACTTTATCACATAATGTTGTACATCTCGCCTTGATCGAAATTCGAACTCACAACATCAGTGGTGATAGGCACTGATTGCATAGGCAATTGTAATCCAACTACCATACGCTCACGGCCATAACGCCCCCTTTATAAAATACAGATATACGATAGAAATGTGAAATAATAATTTGACCAAAATAAATTGTAGTGAAATTTGAATTTTATTAATTATTTTTTAAATATTTATTGTCCGTTATCGGTGATTTCCATACCCACAATTTAATATCACGCGTTTATTGTTTAAAATAAAAAAAAAGGAAAGAAGCAAATATCTTCTAATAATAAAAACAAAAGTCGGAACAGTTCAAAAATCCAAAATTCTAAAAAATAGAGGCAAGATCGATACCCGTAACACACATATACATGACTGAAATAAAAGTGTGCGGGGTTAAACTAAATTACTTAAAATAAAAAAAAATAAGTTGATACCTACTTTTAAGAAACTTGATGTGTCTCCTTGTATATATAGGATTATTACATACACCCTCTACTAGAACTTCTAACGATCTGTTTAAGGACAGTGTGCTGACAGCTTTAAATGCATATATTTAAATGAACTTCACCCTTTTTCTTTATCGTTCTTGGTAATAATATATTGCGTATATGGGAGTTTAATGCATACAATTACATTTTCAGAGAATTCGTGTGGGTATGTTCTAATCATTCAACGCCTGAAAATGGATATTTACGGTTAAAGGTGGGTTTTTTTTATCTTGAAATATTTTAAAAGGTCTATTATATGAGTGAGTGATTGTTGTTAACGGCAAATCAGCAATTTTTCAGCTATGTATCATGGCAAGGACAAGTTAATTTTCAATGAGATGATGATGAGGTCCGCTTTGTACTAGACCAACACGTTGAGTTAGATTTTTATATTGCTAGCTCACTGAAACAACAGTCCGCAGATAGACATGTCGCTCCACTCGGACACATTATTCTGATTCCGAGCCAACCCGTTTTTGCTCTTTCTCCTTAATGCTGCGTACCTAGCGGAAAAGCAACAAATACCAATTTTATAGTCTTTGGTTTGACCTGACCGGGGCTCGAACCCACGATCTACCGCACTCGAGGCGAGCACTCTAACCATTAGGCCACCGATGCGGTTAAAAATCTATATGAATGCATGTTACTCTGCAAAATATCAGACACAGCACGAAAAACGTCACAATCCACCAGATACACCAATTAACACTAGAGAGACATAAAATAATAACCAGAGGCTCCCCGGAGCCTGTAATCGCTCACCTGGTTTTCAGTTTGACTTCCCAAAATTTTATAGAAAATGGAGGTGTCTGACATAAATTAAAAGGTGGGACAACGAAAAAAATCACTTCAGCTCAAGATTCTGAGCAGAAGATTTTAATGTATTTTTTAAAAAATAAATCTGCATGAAAAGGCAGAAAATAGTTTTCACAGATTAAATTTGAGCTCATTTTGACTTGTATTAAAGCAGTATTAATCAATTCAAGAAATTTATATTTCTTGTAACAGCGGCCATTTTGAATGAAGGATGAGGCTGGTGAACACTTATAATTGTGAAAGGAAACACCCAGAGGACATATCACAGCGAATCTTGGCTTAGTGTGTTTTGGCTCAGTCTGTTTTGAGGAGTAGATTTGAATCAAAATATTCCAACATTGCATGATCGGAATAAATCGGATAAAAGAACATTTTACAGAAAAACGTGGAATATATGTTGCCATGTATAACTAGTGTTAAATGTTTGCTTAGCTCACTTTGATTAGTAACAAAAGCAGCAATATACAATTAAAGACATTTTTATTTTTAGTAGCAAACGTCATCTTAAACGCCATCTTAAATGACTGTCGGATACAACTTTGAAAGGAGACCACCTAAGAAACCATTTTAGCCAAGTTTGGTTTAATTTAGTTCAGTAGTTTCAAAGGATATGATTTGAATGTGATCTTTTATCAAAATATGCCTACTTTGCATAGTCGGTATTTTATACAAATCTGACAGAAAAACTCTGAATACATATCGAACTACTCAATGGTGTTTATTTACAGTTAAAACTTGAGCTCATTTTGATTAATCATAATGCAGCAATAAACAACTAAAACACATTTCAATTTTTAGTAACGGCTGCCATCTTGAATGACGGATGGGGCTTTCGGCCACAATTGTGAAATGGGACGACGTAATGACCAAAAACAGCCAAGTTTTTTTAATGTGTTTATTGGTTTCATAAGAGAAAATTTAAACGTAAAAGCTTACGACGTACGACGTACGACGGGCTGTTTTGGTGTTCACCCACCCATTCAGTCAAGAAATTGTTGCTCATTAGGGTAGATCTACAACACGTTGTTATGCACGAAGAGGGGTATTTATTTACGTATTGTGCCCAGGACGAGCTGTGTATGAGAAATGGCAAAAGCTGATTGGCTCGAAATCATGATAATAAGTTCGAGTGGAGCGACATGTCTACCTGCGGAATGTTATTTCTGAGATCCAAACTCTATAATAATTAAAGTAAGCGTGTTTGTCTAGTATAAAGCTGACATCATCTCATCGAATGTAACTTGTCGCCACGATAAAGCTTTAATATTGCTCAGTTGACGTTAAACAACAAATATCTTCTCTTATTACGAATTAAAACTGGTACTACATATTTGTAAACATGTTGAATAACAGGTTGTATTATTTACGGTCTTTTCAAGGACGAGTTGATTATGAATAACTATACCTTTCACCGAATTTGGTGCATTACTTATTAAATACGTGGGCATTATTATTTTAATTATACGTAATATAATAATATTTTCTCGCGGTTCGTTTAAGTATAGCGGGAAAATATTGTATTGCCGTTACTGTAGTTTATGAATATTTATAAGATATATAGATTCGACCAATAAAATTGGTTGTTTCGTCATCCGGGTATTAGGTGTACTTGTTTAGTTACTTCACTTTCTAGCCGCCGTGCAAACAGAAAACACTTAAATTTTTTATAAGTGTGATTGTACACAATTTACAATTCGTTTCCTATTTAAGGTGAGGTCTGACACCTTATATCCCGAAATAGACTCGAGCATTGGCGTCGGGCACAGGTTTCCATAATGCATTCAAACATTGTTTCATGCGTCGGTTTTTTCTGGACGGCCTTGTCTATTTATGACAGATATTATCACATACATTTTTGTTGTTGAAGAAATGAGGTTATAATTGATATGAATTATAAATATGCAAATATATACATGTACATTGTAATACTATATTATGAATAAATATATCCGGCGTCTATCATGTACGGCAGGCTGTCGGCAAATTGATATTTGCGTTTGTTATTTATTAATATCATTTATCACGCCGGGTATTCGGATACTTGGAACCGGGTCGAACACTAAGAACCGGGTCAGACAAGTGACAACAACGTTTTCGGGTGAGTATGCTATTTTTATCCTCGGCGACCGTCAGCGATATTAACAACAGAAATAAATTGACACATCGTCTTTGCTATTAACGTGCTAGGTCTATGCCAAGTTTTGAGTATTATAAGTGGATAATAAATCGACAAGAACGTTTTAATATCGGAAGTTTCAGAAAAAATATGTGAATCTTTAACTTTAGTCGCTTATATCTACTCACGGAGAGCGAGTTCCATGATTGTTTTGGTCGATATACCTCCCATAATCTATACTAGACTATTCATTAAAAAATTATGCTTTTGACTTGCGGTTTCTAGCACAACATCTATCTCTTTATAACAACGGGTGCATGAAATCGGACACAAAGGACCGCGGGTAACCTTGAGTGAAAGATACTAAGAACGCGGGTGTCGGACACTAAGAACAAATCGTATGCAAGGGCAGGTCGGGGATTTAAGCCTTGGATGGCCAACATAGGATTATAATGAATTTTTTTAATAAGATGCCTGTTTTAAGGATGTTTGGATATGGGAAAATGTCCTAATTTATTTGAGATAGCTTGAATTTATCCCCGTTTTACTACGGGTCAGTCAGCTTATTTCAAATATTTTAAAATATAGGCGTAAAGTGACTAACCGTGGTAAAACGGATGTTCTCTCAAAGCCAATTAAAACGTCGTATTAGAATGGGTTATACATGTATGATATATGAAACAAAATTCATGGGGACATGAGAATCGTAAATAATTAGCTGTTAAACATATGGGGTTTAATCCCCCAACTTCTGTACAATACGCTCGTTCCTAGTGAATTACTCTACACTCAAAACAGGTTTTTTATTGTGTATTCTTTTATGCCCAAAACCTACAAATGTAAGACTTAAAAAAATAACAAAGCGGTACTATCATTAAAAAAATCAAAGTAAATTTTGTTGTACACTATTTACTCCACACCTCCGCTTGTGATAGTGCAATATTATAACCTATCTTATCCCTTTTTCAAACGGAAATGTCAGAGGAACCCATAGATGATATTGAACTGGAGGAGACGGAGTCAGTTGACGGGTCCTTTTTGGACGTATCTCTTGTAGAAGAGGTGAACTCAAATTCACAAGAAAACTACTGATGCGGTGTTTGTAATAAGGTTTTCAGACGTAAAGCTCATTTGGTATGGCACAGTTTTGACGGATCAAAAAAACCTCTCTCCGATGTTCCATCCCAAACCTGTCCAAAGTTGCGGATCCCGGACATAACGCGGAGGATATTTCCATGAAATAACCGATATCCAATTTGCCAAAACTTAACGGTTTCGTGTCCATATCTCATATGTGTGGTTGAATCGCACGAAAACCATCCAACAATATCTAAGAAGAGAAGGTAGCATATGTTATGTAACGGAAATGTTCCGGATGCTAATAGTCCCATAAATTTTAAGAATGATTCTTTTTGTCCATCCAACATCTTCAAGAGATTTCAGTACCTTAAGCAACAAATCAATCATGTCATTGATCTCAATAGATTCTGAATCGCATTGGGGTATTTCTTTCCCTGAAGGACAACATACTTCCATTTGAATTTCATCGTTCTCAAAGTCATTTCCTTCATTTTGGTTACTTTTCGGAGTTTGAAAAAGATTCTTACAGAAGTTCTCCTTTACTGGAGTATTCAGCTTCTTTTTGTTGGATTCCTTATCAAGTATGTAAGTTAAGCCATCATTATAATTAACTGTAATGCATTTGCCATTTTTGGTTAAATTAGATGGTACTACTCCTTCGTGTATTTTTGTTTGATATCTTTGTATTCCTGTGTTTTCGTCTAATACCAGTTGCCGATATTTTAATGTTTCTTCTCCGTGTGACAGTTTACAATGTTCAATAATACTCTGCAAGGGACTTTCTTTTATTCCACAATAATAACACTTGTACATGTTTTCTTCGTACTTCAACTTGTTGATAGGTGAGAAGCGGCATGCCTGAAAAAAATGTATTTGGATAGCTAGTCCAACTTTGTTTTATGAGTTGTATATATACAGAGTTTATTTTCTGTAAGATTTACTACGTTGTTAGTCTATTCAGCCTGCTACGTTGCTTTTTTGAAACAAAACTACAATTTCAATGTTATAATTAGTGAATGTAATCCGCGTTCTTAGTATACACGGACACACAAGATCCCGCGTTCCATTGTATCATAACCCGCGGTCCTTTGTGTCCGATTTCATGCACCCGTTGTTATAAAAGGATATATGTTGCGCTAGAAACCGCTAATCAAAAGCCTATTTTTTAATGAATAGTCTAGTATAGATTATGGGAGGTATATCGACCAAAACAATCATGGAACTCGCTCTCCGTGAGTAGATATAAACGACTAAAGTTAAAGATTCACATATTTTTTCTGAAACTTCCGATATTAAAACGTTCTTGTCGATTTATTATCCACTTATAATACTCAAAACTTGGCACGTTAATAGCAAAGACGATGTGTCAATTTATTTCTATTGTTAATATCGCTGACGGTCGCTGAGGATAAAAATAGCATACTCACCCGAAAACGTTGTTGTCACTTGTCTGACCCGGTTCTTAGTGTTCGACCCGGTTCAAAGTGTCCGAATACCGGCGTGTTTATAGTATAGATAATACTGCAGAATACCTTGAAAATGTGTAAATAGATACGGGTATAAAAAGAAATATTATAATTTATTTTATTAATGCACACAAATAACCCATTTGGGTTTTAGCATTACAATTTACATAATATACATGTACAGACAAGACAAATAAAGCATACATGACTACATAAAAAAAATACAATAACATGAACTGCTATTATGACTGTGACCACAGGCACTTGGATCCAGGATTTTTTTTCTTCAATTTTATCAATAAAATGTGCATCTACAACGTCTATGAACCCGTTTGACATGCTTCGTTGTGAAATAAACACCTTTATGAACTATGCCCCATTTTCCTAATACAATGTATCTACTCTATACATAATGTTTTTTTCAAAGTAGACCGGGGGCGAATCCAGACTTTCTTAAAAGAGGTGGCAAATAGGGGTACCTAAACCCAACGTCTCAATTTCATAAAAAATATTATTTCGGACAGGAGGAAGAAGAAATGAAACTCTGTTTAATGATATTGTCAGTCCCATGGTATATGCTTAATGGGCTAGAACACATTGCGATTTTGAGTCATTTTTTAACATTCATAACCGGAAGTAGTTCCAGAGTTACAACTCTACATACAACATTTTAATTAACGAGTTTATTACAAATCTATGAGTTGAAAAGAAGGTACGAAACGTCTCACTATACATTTTTACCCCGGTACGAAACGTCCCGATCTAGGTACGAAACGACTATGTTACGAAACGTCCTGTACCCTTCCAGATTATTGCGCATCCGATTTTCTGCAGATTTAATCATGTATTGGTTTCCGGTGTATCATTTCCGGTGCAAGGAATTTAAGCCATTAGTGATATGGAAAATATTGCTATTTCTACCATAGTTGGGACTTCGTCCCATATTAATTAACCATAAAATAAAAGTCAGCTGAACAATAATTATTTTTTTTGTAAAATCGTGTCACTAGTCCTTTAATTGCTATGCTGTTGAATTTAAATACAGAATACGCTTAATGGATATATATTTTTTTACTTTTACTTTTATTTTTATTTAAATGTGTATACAATTTGATTCTGCAAAATTGTTTCTGTTTTTTAACTTTACGATTCATCAACAACGTTCGAGAATATATTGTGAGCAAAAACATAATCCCCCCTCCCACTTCCGGGCCGTTACTTAATCCTCGCCCATGAAAAGTTACATTTTATGCCATATATCAAGAACAACTCTGTATCTTTGCAGGAGGCAGCATTGATGCAGAAAACATTTATAAATATTTGTACCTGAGCAAAGAATGACAATTCTTTTTAGGAATTTACAGGGATAAACATAATATTTGGTGATTAGCAAAATTAATCTATATTCTATAATCTATATTTTCAAATCCAAGATCGAGTATGAGACCCTTCCACACCTGACTTGCAATTGTTCATAGTTTTTAAGCCAGATGTTTGACTTCTATAAATCTTCAGAAAAAAATTCTTAAAAATCCAATTTTCAAATCAACAACAAAATTTCTAGATGTATATTAATATATGATATATACGAACTCTGACAATTAATCTAAAAAAATTTGGTCCATTATCAAAAAAGTTACCCATTAATAGGTCTCTTCTGAAGTGTAAAAATCTGCATGGAGTAAGTACAAATAGTGTAAGAGCCCAACCATCAAAACAAAATAACAGACATGCATGTGCTTTCAATGTATATTTCATTGTGCCATGTGACTTGGGACATTTAAATATTAAAAGGTTACTCATTAACTGACCATTAAGCTAGGTGATAGTCAATTGTTATTATTTAAATGTACTATGTCAAATGGTACAGTCTATTATTTGTACTCACTCCTACCAGATTTTTACACTTCAGAAAATGTAATTAACATAAAGACCTAATGGTAACTTTTTTATTCTAACATGGCGTGCTACTTTCGCTTTGAAAATAATAGAGGGCTCTAAATAGCACAGAACACCCTAGCACATATCTAATCGACAGCGTATTTTGCATAATTGTACTTAATGTATGTTAAATTAAAAGAATAAAAATAATAAATATCCCAAAAAAATCAGATGAAACTAATTTTTGATCGTTATCAATTTTTATAACATTTCTGTAGCGTTATATATTCTCGTAAATAATAGCAGGAGGTAATTGGAACAGCTTCTGTAGCGTTATATATTCTTGTAAATAATAGCTCAAGAACTTAAATTCCATTTAAAGTCAATCATTTGAAATTGATAAACAAGGTCAGTGACCATAAAAGGCAGGTCAAGTTACAACTTTAACACTCTTGCTGTTCTGGAGTTATTCCCCTTGCTTAGCCTAAAACATACCAATTTCTCAGGTTTCCATTCAATAACCAAGTTTCCCTTCAGCAAATCATTTGAATTTTATTAAACAAAGTGTTTGACCACATTACACAGGTCAAGTCCAGATTTATGCCCCTGGACACATTTTTTCATTCTTTCTGATTTCTTTCACTTTTCTTTTTTTACTATAACGGTCAATTTACAAACATTATAAAAATAAGTAAGAAGATGAGCTATATGAAAGCGTCTTATTTATTATCTAATGCTGATAACAGTCAAATTGAAAAACAAAACAGTCAAAAGAAAAACAAAACAGTCAAAAGAAAAACAAAACAGTCAAACGACAAACAAAACATAAATAAAGGACTGGAATATAAATAATTAAATAAAGGAATATAAATAATTAAATAAAGGAATATAAATAATTAAATAAAGGAATATAAATAATTAAATAAAGGAATATAAATAATTAAATAAAGGAATGTAAATAATTATATAACTAGTCAGCTGACAAAATCATCTATATGAACACAAATATAATACAGTAACAAACAATAATGCTGACAAAAACCAGACTTAATTATTTACCCTGTTAACAACTGACCTTAATTTGATAAACAAAATATTCTACATAACAACTTGGAAAATTTATAAAATACAGATTTTATTTACTTATTTTTTATCATTGATTTGCAAATTTCCTCTTTGATCTTTACCTATTATCAAGCGGCATACGTAATATTAAAAATTATTGTTGATTTCTAATGTTATGTCATATCGATGTCATTGACGTTACCTGACAAATCCATGATAAACATACCCTTGTTGATATGTTTAGCTTGAAATGGGCTTCTCATCGGTTTGTTTTTAGTTTGGTTTATGGTGTTTTAAAGAACTTTCAACAATATTTCAGTTATATCGCAGTGGTCAATTTTATTGGTGGAGGAAACCGGAGGACCCGGAAAAAACCACCAACCTGCCGCAAGTCACTAACAAACTATCACATAATGTTGTATCAAGTAAACCTCGCCATGAACGGGGTTCGAATTTACAAGATTTTTAGAAATCGACCAATTAGAAACAAGAATTGCCTGTGGCAGCCATATTTGTCAATGGATCAGGACGAAATGAGTAATCTTTATTGAGGACCTTGCATAGATGCTTCCTACCAAGTTTCGCTTCATTTGGTTAAATGGTTTCAGAGGAGAAGATTTTTTAGAAATCAAAACGACAAGATGCAGGAGGAATTGCACCTCTGAAAAGGGCAGCAAACTTGATCAGCGACAGCAAAGGGAAAGCAGAACTCCTATTAGACCAATTCAAGTCAGTCTTTACTAAAACAACAGGTAACACCCTACCAAAGACAAGGATTCAAGCAAAAACCGACATCACCCCAATTAAGATAGAGCAGAAGGGTCCAGAAAAACTATTGAGACCAGTCAACCCTAATAAAGCTTCTGGACCAGATACTATACCAAATCGTATTCTCAAGGAATGTGCCGAACCTATAGCACCAATATTGCAAATAATACTGCAGCAGTCCCTCGGTACGGGCGATCTTCCAAAAGACTGGAGGGATGCAAATATATCAAGCATATTCAAAAAAGGGGACAAACACCTTCCAGAGAACTACAGACCGGTTTCATTAACATCTGTCACCAGTAAAATCCTAGGGAACATATCATCTGTAGACATATGCTTAAACATTTGGAAAAGAACAAGATCTTGACAAACTTAAACCATGGATTTAGATCAGGCTACTCCTGTGAAGCACAACTTCTAACAACAATAAATGACTTCCTACAAGAACACGACAAAGGACACCAAATAGATGTTGCAATATTAGATTTCTCAAAAGCTTTCGACACAGTTCCACATAACAAACTCCTCCATAAATTACACCCATATGAAATAAAAGGCAAAATCCACAAGTGGCTAACAAACTTCCTGACAGCCAGATCAATGCGAACAATCGTAGAAGGAGAAAAATCAAATGAAACCACTGTCGACTCCGGATTACCCCAAGGCACTGTGCTAGGACCAATACTATTCCTCTGCCACATAAACGATCTACCGGATAGTGTTACATCCTCTGTTAAGACTATTTGCAGATGACTGTTTGCTATTCAGAACAATCAAAACAGCAAAAGACCACCAAAAACTGCAAGCAGACTTGGAACAACTTGAAATATGGGCAAAAGACTGGGGCATGAGATTTAACACCAAAAAATGCTATATATTATCCATCAACAAAAAATCAAATAAATTCTACTCTCTTGATAATCACATCTTTCAAGAAGTTCAAGACAACCCATACCTAGGTCTACAGATATCAAACGATCTTAAATGGAGCATGCACATAAACAACATCAGTAAGAAAGCAAATGACACCTTGGGCTGTCTAAGAAGGAATCTAAGAAATGTTCCAGAAACATGTAGAAAGACAGCCTATATATCCCTCGTAAGATCAACTATGGAGTATGGAGCAACCATCTGGAACCCATACCTAAAAGGGGATATAGATAAATTAGAAAGAATCAAAAACAGAGGAATACGTTTCATAAAAAAGAACTATAGGGACCGGGGGCCAGGATCAATCACCACCATGAAACGACAATTAGAGCTCGAGACGCTAGAAGAAAGACGACACAGTCTCGGCCTGATCCTGCTGTATAAGGTGGTTGACAACAGCCAAACCTAGGAGGAACATTAAAGCCAAAGTGTATAAAGACTGTGAAACGACAAATATCATAGAAAGACGCTTAATAAAGAACTCAAAGGGCCTCAAGGTCCCAGACTGTAATACAGAACAATCTAAACATTCATTCTTCGTGGAAACAATTGTCCACTGGAACCAACTGCCAGACAAAATCGTGTGTGCAGATTCCGTAGAGGCATTCAAGACCGCCCTGCAGGGATACATCCCATAAAACCGGCACTCTCTCCTACCGTGTATAAAAGCCTTTTGGGGATTCTACACGTACCAGAAACAGAATAGAACAACCAATCAGAAACAAGAATTGTCTGTGGTGGCCATGTTTGTTAACGGATCGGGACGAAATGAGCAATCGCAACAGAGGACTTTACATAGATGCTTCCTACCAAGTTTCGGTTCATTTGGCCAAACGGTTTCAGAGGAGAAGAATCTAAATAAACAGCTGCGCCAAGAGTGCCTGATACGCCCGTCGTCAACATTCATACAATATTTGTAAAGACTTTCTTTCCCATAACTCTTGAAAGAAAAAAAATCGAAATTTCACCAAAAAGTATGCAGACCGTAAGACTATCAATTCCAATAACTGTGCGAAGTTTGAAGTGAATTGGCCAACGGGTTCTCAATTTACAACGCGACATACGAAAAATCGCTTACAATTTGATGAATAAAATCCCACAACTCTGGAAAGAAAAATTGAAATTTCACCAAAAAGTATACAGACCATAATACTATCAATTCCAATAACTATGCTAAGTTTGAAGTGAATTGGCCAAGGAGTTCTCAATTTGCAGCGCGACATACGAAAAATTGCCTTAAAATCACGTACAATTTGATGAATAAAGTCCCATAACTCTGGAATGAAAATTCGAAATTTCACCATTAAGTATACAGACCGTAAGACCATCAATTCCAATAACTCTGTGAAATTTGAAGTGAATTGGCCAAGGGGTTCTTAAGTTAGAGCGTGACATGTGAAACGGACAGACGGACTGCAAGACGGACGGACGGACGGACAGTGGTATACCATAATACGTCCCGTCTTAAAGACGGGCGCATAAAAATCAGCCAATCAGAAAAAAAGAATCACCTGTGGCGGTCATGTTTGTTAACGGATCAGGACGGAATGAGCAATCTTTACAGAGGACCTTCAATAGATGCTTCCTATCAAGTTTCGGCTCATTTGGCCAAGCGGTTTCAGAGGAGAAGATTTTTAGAAATCGACCAATCAAAAACAAGAATTGCCTGTGGTGGCCATGTTTGTTAATGGATCGGGACGAAATGAGCACTCTTTATAGAGGATCGCCCATAGATGCTTCCTACCAAGTTTCGGTTCATTTGGCCAAGCGGTTTCAGAGGAGAAGATTTAAAAAGATCGGCCAATCAAAAACAAGAATTGCCTGTGGCGGCCATGTTTGTAAATGGATCGGGACAAAATGTGCAATCTTTAGAGAGGACCTTCTATAGATGCTTCCTTCCAAGTTTCAGTTCATTTTGCTGAGGGGTTTCAGAGGAGAAGATTAAAATGTGAAAAGTTAACGGACGACAGACGACGGACGCCAAGCGATGGCAAAAGCTCACCTTGCATTTGGCAAGGTGAGCTAAAAAGTGGGGGTGTTTTGACCTGTTACCGTCAGACCTATGTTTGCATGATACTGCAGAGAACTGCATGTAAGTTGTAAAACTTATGTTCAATCCTATTGTATTTATTTGACAATAAAATATGTTTAAATCAAATAAAAGGAGTGTGTATATAAAACTTGATATTATAAATTTTAAATAGAATGTATATAATTTATTTTCTGTTATCGGATAGCCAAGGCCTACATAGACACTTAATACATATAATGTGGTTATAAAAAGAAATTAATCAACAATTAAAAAAGATTTTTTTTAATCGGCCAATCAGAAACAAGGATTGCCTGTGGCGGCCATGTTTGTTAATGGATTGGGACGAAATGAGCAGTCTTTATAGAGGACCTTCCATAGATGCTACCTACCAAGTTTCAGTTCATTTGGCTGAGGGCCCGGGTTTCAGAGGCATATATCTGCAATTCAATTCAGATATCTGTATATAGATAACTGCATTTTGAATACAGATATCTACATTGTATATTTAAACAAGAGTTATCTTTCTTTTAACAGAGGAGAAGATTTTTTAGAAATCAACCAATCAGAAACAAGAATTGCCTATGGCGGCCATGTTTGTTAACCAATTGGGACAAAATTAGCAGTCTTTATAGAGGACCTTCCATAGATGCTTTATACCAAGTTTCGGTTCAATTGGCCAAGCGGTTTCAGAGGAGAAGATGTTTAAAATTCGGCCAATCAGAAACAAGAATTGCCTGTGGTGGCCATGTTTGTTAATGAATCGGGACGAAATGAGCAATCTTTATAGAGGATCTTCCATAGATGCTTCTTACCAAGTTTCAGTTCATTTGGCTGAGGGGTTTCAGAGGAGAAGATTAAGATGTGAAAAGTTAACGGACGACAGACGACGGACGCCAAAAGCTCACATTGCCTGTGGTACCAAGCAGAACATCTATCACAACATACCATATCTTCAAACAAATTCGGCAAATTACACCTAGCTGTACACTCTTTTTCTATTGAAAAGTTCACACTTGTGTTTTTCAAACTTAAAACTTTAGTTCTTGTTGGCTTCGTCTTAGGGGATGGTGAAAACTGTTGGCTTTCTATGTACACTTAATCAAATGATCACGCATAGTGTAAGTGTCAAAATTCACATTGTCTTGAAATATTATATTTTTACAAGTAATTTTGCAAGAATTAAGACGTGTGTACATTTTGTAAACTGATTCAAAACAATTTATCACTTCCGGCCCGGGTTACAACTTTTGTCAGAATCTAAAATGCTCCCATAATGACAAAAGAGAACATTACCATTGAATTTAAAATATTTTTTACATTTCTTTATTACTGAAAAATGTTCATTCTGAATATTGTGAAGTTTTAACGAGAAATAAAGGTGTATAATCAACGATTAATTGAAAATTTTGCCTTGGCCCGGGTTACAACTTTTACTAACTTCGAAAACTTATATTGCCGATATTTCGTATAAAGACTTTTTTTTTTTTATATTTGTTTAAAAAATGTGATAAAATACAAAATGTTATGCATTATATTCGAATTTTATCAAAATTAATGCCTTAATAAAGATGTAATAAAGAAAATACGAATTTGGGCCCGGGTTTTTGGAACCGGACCCGGGCCCGGGCGGTGATACTGAACAGAGTCGACTAGAGTCGATTAGAGTCGACTAGACTAGTGTACTAATTAAATAACGCAAAATAAACATGTAAAAGTATTGCATTACTTTGTAGATAATATTAAATGACTTAAATGATATTTATTAGTTAATTTTATTGATGTGTTACTTCTCACGGAGTGAAAATATACAAGAAAGATCGGCGCGATTTACTTCCGGTTTACCAAAATAGAGACAAGAAACTTTTATACTCAATACTTTTAAGAACTCAATAAAAAAAATGCTTTTTTGTTATGAATAACGGTTTATATTACACAATAGTTATACAGTGATTTTCAGCTTTTTCTTGTCTGAACTTTTAGCTATTTATTTGTCATTGAGCTGTACGGCTGTGTGTTAGAGAAGACAAATATGGATGGGGTGTTGTTGAGAAGTCTACACATCATTGTGTAGTAAGATGGGTGTTAAATAGTTTTGATTTTTATTTATTATCATATAAAATAATAAATATGTACATACAGAGACTTAATTTTTCATATTTTGCATGTATTTATTTATTTTTTCGTTTGGTAACAAAATTATCGGTAAATCCTAAATGGCGACACCTTTGTCTAATAAAAACCTGTGCCTGCATATTTCATCAGGGTATCTCGGGACCTGGACATCTCGGTACTGAGCATATGAGACATCTCGGTACTCGGTACTGGACATCTCGGTATTGGAAATTTCGGTACTGGACATCTCGGTACTGGAAATTTCGGTACTGAATAATAAAAATAATTTGATTGAATTTAAAAACTTTAAATTTTTTTTTTTACATGTAAACGTTGTTTATACAAATTTGTATGTGTTTTTTTTTAATTATCTTTAATTAAATGGACATCAAAGAGGCTATTCATTATTATTTGTAAATAACTTTTGTTTTGATAACTAAGTCCCTTTATCAGGGGAAAAAAAAAAAAAAAAAAAAAAAAAAAAAAAAGTCCCTTTATCAATAAATCACAGATAAACTTAACAGGATGATTATTTTCATTTCTGTTTTGATTACATAACTGTTTTAATTAGATAGCTTTAATTACCAAATTTAATTTCTTTAATCATAGATCAATGCTTTAATCTTTTGTTTGACTTCAAAAGACGATACAAGCTGAATTTTATTTGAGAAATATTTGACAAGCCGATATATAATGGAGGGTTACCCTAATTTGAGATTCAAACTGCAAAATCAACGAGTATCCATGCATAGATTGTGGCTGCAATGTCCGTCTCAGACAGGAGGCTTTGCAATGTGACCAGTGTTCACAATGGCAGCACAGACTATGCAACACTGGTAAGACCTTTTTATCTAATTTTATCGCTTTTGTATATTATTTAACCCCCCAAATTATAAGCAGAAAATCAAGAAATGTCGTATAATGAAAGCACTGACAATTTCCTCAGTTACTCACACGAACACACATAGCATAATTGGTAACGCCACTACAAAGTATGAAGAATTTTTGTGGGGAAAAGCAATAAATCAGTCCTTTTTAATGAAATGAAAGTACCGGGGCTTTCTTAACAAACACGTTGAATTTCATAATTTGCATAATTACTTTTGAAAATAATAACAAGCTTTATTTCAGCTATGTTTTACAAAATTTTCACAAAAAAGTATACATTTCAAATGTTATTATCTTCAAAAACGAAAATATTCCTAAAGGAGTAAGGTCAACAAAATGTCCAGTTGCAACTTGACGTAAAAAACACTTTTGGTTCATATATATTAAAGAACTACTAGTACAAAAATATTGACAATTAATAAGTACCAAACAATTGTGGTCAGTAAGGAATATTGTCTCATCCAAGTCCCGAACTGTCCAGGTCAGTACCGAAATGTCCAGGACCGAGTACCGAGATGTCCATGTCAGTATCGAGATGTCCAGGTCCCGAGATGTCTAGGATTCATTCATCAGGTCTGCTCAGAATTTTTTCCATATTTTTTTTTGCAGTGATAAATTTGTTTATTCAAGTGTCACATTATGCCTGCCATAAAATATCCAAGTCATATCATACCATTAATTCACAGTTGAAGAGCAGACTCGCAAAAATTCTAATTTTCCGGTCCGTGGAATATTTAAAAATCCAAGGGAGATAATCGTAAATATTTTCCGCTAGATGGCGCTTCACAAACCCAAACCATTATACGTACTTGGAAAACTACGTTTTTCTTCTATTAAACCAATGAAAATGATTGAAATATGATTGAAATATGATTAAAAATCACATTTATATTTATTAATGGTCATGATTTTCAGTCTGGTATAAAATCGGTCTGCGATGAATGTAAAAATAACGGTTTTTTTCTTTACCTCGGAAAATCGTAATTTGTTTTTGTCGCGTATGTTTACACTTTTTGCATCTGACAGAATAAAGTTCCCGTGGAGGGAAAAATTAAAAAACTGGTTCCTTGGACAGAATAATATCATCACTTCATCGGGTAAAAGGGAATTTACATCACTCGTAACAGTTTAAGAAAAATAGTCCATATTCCAACGTCACCCAAACAGAGTCAAGGTTGAACAATTTGCTCCTCCCATTTTGCTCGTACAATCAATATTTACACATGTAAACAATGGAATAACGGTAGGCATGTGAGGTAAAACACACTGTTTTGATGTACAATGCAAATTGTCTAGAAATTCGATGCATTTATCCCATTCTGTCAATCTCGTGGGTTCACAACTACAACCCGAACTTGGTTATATGCACCCCCTTTTCTGAAATATGCCACCAAAGTCAAACTGTCAACGGGTGCAGGTCTTTTAGTTTTAGTAAGGGACGGTACCAGGTACCCACTTAAAATGGTAATTGGTACCTCCTAATTTCAAAGATTATTTGCTCATTGTGTTTATATGACTGAGTGGTTTTTATTTGTAGATAATTTAAACAGGATTGTTAATTTTTAGGATTTATTTTTAGTTGAAATATATAGGAAAATCAAAGTCAATTTTTATTTGTTATATTTAAATTATGTACAAATAAAAACTACTCATATAAACATAATGAGCAAATAAACAGTCAAAATATAGACAATTCTGAATGTTTTGGTGTAAAATTTGTTAAAATCTATCCAGAAATGACTTCACAATAATTTTTTGAAAAAATATGGTTTTGGTTGATTATATAGGGATTTTTTTTTACATGTGGCAATACTTTTGGCCACATACTGTATAAGATATTCATGAAAAATGTTCAATTTATAAGAAAAAGTACTGCCTGTAAATAGTGAAGTACTGGTGCATTTGAAAAATTTTGAAAGCCCTGCAGGGTGCATGAAGCCAGTCCACCAAGCCCTTGCATAAACTGTAAATGAGAAGATGTGACTAAACGCTACTGGCACCTCTCACAGGGGCGAATTCAACCACTGTTTTATACTTTTGTCAAAAATGCATATGCATTCAAAGATGATGACTGTATTTGTAGAATGTGTGAGGCTTGATTTAGAAAATCACTCGAAATGTCCCACGATACAGAAGCAACATCAAGCAAAAGAAAATATGATTCAGCCATAGATACAAGCTGTGCATTTGAAACAAATGATTTAAATTTAACAACAGCAAACTTTGACAGCTATGGTAATGTGTCATTTGACCCATGTGAATTTACACTCCATACTGCAGCTAATGCAGAAAATAATGACTGTAGTAAAAAACTTGTATGCTTTTTGCAACACATGAACATGTGTTAAAAAAATGGTGACCATTCAACATCAGTTAATGTTGACTTATTCCAGTCATGCTTTCAGATTTAGCTAGATCAGAATAACAACGAAGCATGTACATCTAATCAATTTTTTCTCTGTATTGATCACTACAAGAAATATAGAAATTTCAAACCCCAACTAGAATGTTGCTTTTGTGACAAAAGTATATACAGTCAAAGAATGACCATTTAATTTAAGGGAAAGGATCTTCTAGAAAGAATAAAGTTCATTTTAAATTCTGATACATTTGTGTATGCAAATTTTCTATGGTAATGACATCAGCATATTCAGTTAGAATTTTAAATTAGAGCCCCATCTGGTTTTCTCCTATTATTCACATGTTTTATTATTTTTAATAAAAAAAATTAGTTGAAGTTTTTGTGAATTTTATTTTGTAAAATGTTATCAAATAATGGATCTTAGTACAGTATGATCTGCTTTTGTTTAAAAAAAAAGGTTAAAAACATTACACCCCTCGCCCCTTTTTATAAAGAAACATCTATAAAATAGTAAATATTGGCTAACACGAGTTCTGCTCAAGAGTCATTACGAGGATGTACTATGCATGTGATAAAATTTTATATTTTTTTCATTATCATCATTTTCTTTCATTTGTCTTTTATAAGGTCATTTACATTGAAAAAAGTATCACTTGTATCAAGTACATTGACATCAACATGCTCGTGGTGGGTTGCTAGGAGGCGCTATACATGATTTGTATGGTGAATCCACCAATAAAACCGGTGGACGTGTTTGAATAGCCTTATATGTTAAAAAACAGTTGAAAGTAATTTTTAATATTCCAAGATTTACCATTCCATATGATATGAAAATATGACTGTTTTTTTTTTCTCAAGTAAATTTAGTAGACCATTACAGTTGATTCTTGTTTTGTTATACCTTCATGGAACAACTTTACATGTATTTCGACCGAAAAGTCAGCTTACCAGGATTACTTTTACAGTAATATAATTGCTCCTTTTTTTTTGTCCTTACTTAATACTGTTGTGGTTCCATAAAATCTCAAATTTGGACTCATCTGTTAAATTATATTTGATCAATTTAATAGCTGTAGATATAATAAACAATTATTCTGACTAATTTCAACATTTTTAATACAAAATAATATTTGTTTTATTGAGAAAACATGCATTTACTTACACTCGTTCTATAAATAGAACGTTAAAAATTACGGAGTATGTGACGATTCTAGTTACCTCCCTTGAATCCAACCAAAATGTGACACGATCCATCTGACAGAAAAAAGTTGTATTGTATGTTTAATTACAGAAAATATTTCTTTGAAATACTAATCTAGAAATCTATGGAACTATATATATGATTTTCCATCACCCTTTCGGCAAATATTTTAATTTTTAATTTTTCGTGTTTTTTGAAACAACTTCCGCCATTTCCGTGTCGTTTTAATTTCTGCATTACTCCTTTGTTACAAGAAGTTCAAGCACTGGGCCTCAAATTTATATGAAAGAAACAATTTTCTATGTTTTTCTGGCTTCTTCGGTTATATTTGACGCTCGCAACGATTAAAACGAGTGAATTTTCAACACTTGGTCGATGTATTCTAAAACGTGTCCGATTCCGGTAAAAAATGTACGTGACAAATTAATTGAAACGACGCCATTATCGAGTCTGCTCTCCGACTGTCAATCAATCCTGTACATTGATTTTGTAGACCGATATTGATTTTAAATTTAGAAGCGCTTTTATTTTGCTTTGACAAACATGAATATGACCTAAATTTCAACATGCATGTGCTTTAAAAATATGATTTAATACTCAAATACCACTTATGAGTTATTGACAAACATGATATTTCATATCTCAGTCGAAAAGGACTATAAAAGTTACTTGTCTTTTTTTTTTTGGTAAACCGGAAGTAAATCGCGCTGATCTTTCTTGTATATTTTCACTCCGTGAGAAGTAAAACATCAATAAAATTAACTAATAAATATCATTTAAGTCATTTAATATCATCTACAAAGTAATGCAATACTTTTACATGTTTATTTTGCGTTATTTAATTAGTAGACTCTAGTCGACTCTGTTCAGTATCACCTTTCAGGTCCGGGTTACCACTTTTACTAACCACCATTATTTATTTAGAAAAGTCAGCAAACTGAGAAAATGAGTTTGTTCACGAAGAAATCTTGTTACATCATAGTAGGAGCAAGTAAAGGGCTTGGGAAGAGCATTGCTGTCAATTTTGC
The DNA here is from genome assembly GCA_963680875.1 of Bathymodiolus brooksi. Lineage (NCBI taxonomy): Eukaryota > Metazoa > Mollusca > Bivalvia > Mytilida > Modiolidae > Bathymodiolus > Bathymodiolus brooksi. The sequence goes on from OY804587.1 coordinate 74,316,453, forward strand.
AAAGAAAGCAAACAATGAATCTGTTTTTCTATTGCTGTCAAGGAATACACAATTATTAGAAGTGGTTAAATCTGAAATTAACACGTCCTGTCCTCAACTGAAAGTGGTTACTCAGCAATTTGACCAAGGAGAATTGGACGAAATGAAATTCGCAAACGTTTTTGAAACTGCATTTTCACAAAACAATTTGTCTAAGGATAATTTTCAACAAGCTGTCATTGTTCAAAATGCAGCGACAGTTGGTATACTTGGTGACATCAGTAAATTTACCAGGGATATGAGCAATGTCGACCAGTTAAAAACATATTTTGACATGAACTTGACAGGAACTATTTTACTGAATACATCATTTCTGAAATTTTTTACACAAGACAAATGTCCAGCACGATATGTAGTAAACATGACATCTCTTGCAGCAACTCGACCAATAAAAAGCTTATCTCTTTACTCGACAGGTGAGATACTGTTTATTGTGAAACCATCATTGTGGCATTGTCTTAGGTATCAGGTCAAATCGGCACCTGGTCATTGCGGTCAAGATTTGACTAGGTAGCGAAATGACCAAGTGTCAAAGTGAACGAATTTGTCTGTTGCAGGATCTGACCTATAATCGGATGCCCTTATCGACAGACAGCCCATTAGTCCGATTGTATGACAGTCCGATAATCCGACAAATCTATTGACAAACCTTTAATTGTTGTCAAATTTTAGAACCTTTGGTCATGGATGTTTGATTCAATGTACAGTAGCCATCTTTCAAAATCTTGAAAAAGAATTTTGTGCTCAGTCCTATATTATCATGCATCAAACTTTTAGCAGCACTTTATTTATTAAACTAAACTACCTTGGTCATGACACAGGATCAAGGCTGCCGGCTTCATTGTGCTCCATACTCGAAACGATTTGTTTGAGACTCCAAACTATACATATGGTATCTAGACACTAAATATTTTTTTAACTTTTCACATTCTGTAATCATATTTTCCCTTGTTCAGTTCTTTTACCTGTATTTATTTCTGTGTTGATAAAGTTAACTTTAGTGGTGATAGGCAGTGATTGCATAGGTAGTTGTAAATCCAACTACCATATGATCACGACCATGATGGTCCAGAAAGAAAAACTATGACAAATAAAAAGATAAATCAAAACAATGTATGCATTCCTTTTATCACGAAAAAATGAACTACAATTGTATGAAATCAATTTTTTCACCTTCATTTTGTAGGGAAAGCTGCACGTGATATGTTCTTTAAGGTTGTAGCAGAAGAGGAACCCAGTGTGAGAGTGCTGAGTTATTCTCCAGGACCATGTGCTACAGATATGCAAATTGAATGCAGAGAAAAGTCTGCTGATCCTGAAGTTAAACAAATGTTCCAATGTAAGTTATAGCAAATGTCATATTCAATGTAAACAATAAAATCCACATCAGTGGTGTAATATTCAGCGTGCTCGCCTCGAGTGCGGTAGATCTTGGGTTCGAGCCCCGATCGGGTCAAACCAAAGACTATAATATTGGTATTCATTGCTTCTCCACTAAGCACACAGCATTAAGGAGAAAGGACAAAGACTGGTTGGCTCAGAATCAGGATAATGTGTCCAAGTGGAGCGACATGTTTATCTGTGGACTGTTGTTTCAGTGAGCTAGCACTATGAAAATCCAACTGGTCTAGTACAAAGCAGACCTCATCATCATCATCTCATTGAAAATTAACTTGTTCTCGCCATGATATAACTGAGTTGGCATTAAACTACAATCACCCACTTACTCACTGTATACATAAAAGGACTAGCACTATATCACAAGTATCATTACTACATTGAATATTTTGTAGGAGTCGTCGACTGTACATTCTGGATACCTCCTGGTAGTCTTTAATTGATTTATTGGTGTTTAATGCCGACTATAGCAGTATTGAACTTCTGAACTTATCAAATTTATTTATATTTATCTTGTATATATTTTAGGTATTGATTGAACGGGGGTATTAAGAGTATTTCCCTTTAATTATCTGATATCTTACATATGTTTTGGCTTATGGGTATTGAACACCACTTTCAACAATACATCAATCATTTCATAGCAGTCTGTATATTTTTTGGTGGAGGAAAATATTTAGTGAATATTTCAATTTACAAATTAATCATGTGGTAAGGATTGAACCAATGAAAATGGATCGTATGGTAGTTGGATTTACAACAGTGCCTATCAACACTAAAGTTGTGAGTTCAAAACATGCTCATGGTGAGGTGTACTCGATAAACATGTGATAAAGTTGGTCAGTGACTTGTAACAGGTCGGTGGTTTCCTCCACCAATAAAACTGACTACCACAATATAACTGAAATATTGTTGAAAGTGGCATTAAACATCATACCCCCAATGAAAATTACCATATTATTATCCACGGTATTATATATTTCACATTCCGTCATTGTATTTATAAATTATGGTAAGGAATAAGTTAATAAAAAATTAATCTTGAACATATTTAATATGACGGCAAACACTATCATGATTATGTTATATACTATGGTCTGTTTTTGTGTGGTCCATCTGTAAACAATGGTTTCTGTGCAATAACTTTTGTTCTATGTAATCAAGCCTTCAGAAATTTGAACACAATGATGCTTGGCACAGAATAAAGGGTAAGATTGATTTGGTGGATTCTATTCATAACCCTTTTCAAACAAGAGGCCACAAGGGTACAAAAAGTGTGTGTTCTGTTTTTGCATGTGAAATGTAAATTATTTCAATGGAGTAGGAACTGCTCACCCTTCCGGAGTACCTGAGTTCACCCCTGGTTTTTAGTGGGATTTGTGTTGCTCAATCTTTAGTTTTGTGTTTTGTAGATCAGGGTTTGTCTTTTTGTCCTTTTTCTTTTGGCCACTGTATTGTCTGTCCTTCTTTGATTTACAGCTTTTAATTAATCCATTGGTATCTTCAACTATTTTAAATGACTCGTTTTATTACATTTCAGCATGGCACGTTGAAGGAAAGATTTTGGAATGTGATGCCTCCATACAGAAACTGATTCAACTCTTAGAAACTGATACCTTTGTCTCTGGGGCACATATAGACTATTTTGATTTGTAGACTGTAGACACATAAACTGATTTATTAGTAACTCGTAGCAATATAAAACACTTGTCTTTGTTAACTACTTGTATTTTGATTTGTAGGCTATAGACACATAAACTGATTTATTAGTAACTCGTAGCAATATACAAAGTTTGTCTTTGTTAACTACTTGTATTTTGATGACTATTCTGAGATTAACCAGAAGGGTCCACCAGTTCGAAAGATGTGATTAAAATAAACAAAATATGTTACGCAGAGACATATTATATGTTACGCTTTGTTTTTGTATAATAAACTTATTTATAATACTCATCGTCTGTAATTGTCAAATGAAATCTATTACAAATTATATGTTTACATAAACCTCTCAATTGTATGGCTTCCTACCCTGTAACTTTCTGTGCTTTTAGCTTATGTGTATCTTTATTGTAGTGCATGCATGATCGATTACAAAGTGCGATCTTACTGAATAATGTCATTAAAACAATTTTGTCCCCGTAGTATAGGCCTTTTTGGATATTTTTTTTAACGAATTCAGGGCATTGTTCCGATGTCCGTTCTTTTTTTAACTTAATTTCGTAGTTCTTCAATTTTGGAAAAAAATCTTTTGTAAATGTGTCTCATTAAAGACGAATCTTTCCCCCCGATTCATTTGTTTTGCCATAATCTATGGAAGCAAAACGTAAATCTGCAAAAAGTGATTGTGTAATAAATTCATATATTTAGAATAATAAGAAAAATAAAAAGAATTGCGATCAAGTTAAACAACCGTACGCCTGACAAGCCATATTGACACTGAATGAGGACCCTGGTTTGTCACGCTTGTTTTGGGGCGTGGTGGTATTTAGACGTCACGTGATACTTGGTATTGAGATGCTATCAAAATGGCGACTTCCATGTATCGTTGACAGAATTTTAAAAATCGATTTCATTCCCTTATCAACATAATAAAACGCTAATATACATATAAACATCCATATTTATACATCAGGAAAAACATATAAAAAAATATTTGTTTTGTGAAGTTTCCCTTTACTGTACATCTAGAAAAAAAAATGTTGATTTGAAAACTGAATTTTTAAGAATTTTTTTCTGAAGATTTATAGAAGTCAAACGGACTATACTTACTATGTTGAATATAATAATCAAAGTTGGAGAAAACATATCATAAGAGAAGAGAGGGCCCTGGTGGCTCCATGAGTTAGGTAGTTGTAGGAGGACCCGGGTTGCTCAATGAGTTAGGGAACGACCATTTAACTTGGAGGGGGGGGGGGGGGGGTTATGGTTTTTTTCTAAAAAAATATTCTGATTTCCAATGTTGCTGAAAAAATATTCTGATTTTGGTGGAGGAAAAAGAAAATAATCTGATTCAGAGTTTTTGTCATATAACCTAATGTTATATTCTGGAAAATAATAAATATTCTAACTCTTGTGTTGTCCCAAAAAAATTTATGAATGAAACAAAAAACCATACCCCCCCCCATATATTTCGTATAAAGACTTTTTTTTTTATATTTGTTTAAAAAATGTGATAAAATACAAAATGTTATGCATTATATTCGAATTTTATCAAAATTAATGCCTTAATAAAGATGTAATAAAGAAAATACGAATTTGGGCCCGGGTTTTTGGAACCGGACCCGGGCCCGGGCGGTGATACTGAACAGAGTCGACTAGAGTCGACTAGACTAGTGTACTAATTAAATAACGCAAAATAAACATGTAAAAGTATTGCATTACTTTGTAGATGATATTAAATGACTTAAATGATATTTATTAGTTAATTTTATTGATGTTTTACTTCTCACGGAGTGAAAATATACAAGAAAGATCGGCGCGATTTACTTCCGGTTTACCAAAATAGAGACAAGTAACTTTTATACTCAATACTTTTAAGAACTCAATAAAAAAAATGCTTTTTAGCTCACCTGACCCAAAGGGTCAGGTGAGCTATTGCCATCACTTGGCGTCCGTCGTCATCCGTCCGTCGTACGTCGTAAACTTTTTCAAAAATCTTCTCCTCTGAAAGTCCTAGACCAATGGAAACCAAACTTGGTCTGAATCATCACTAGGGTGTCTAGTTCCAAAATTGTGTCCGGTGATGCCGTGCACCAACCAACATGGCCGCTGTTACTAAAAATAGAACATATGGTAAAATCGCAGGTTTTGGGTAATAACTCAAAAACCGTTAATAATATCAAAAATCTGACATGGTGTAAAAATGATCAGCACATCAAGATCTACCTGCCCTGCAATTTTGAAGTAAATCTGATTACCCATCTTGGAGTTATTGCCCTTTTTTCATCAAATTTGTAAAATTTTAATACTTTTCGTCTTATATTTCAAAAACTATAAGGGATAAAGGTTAACTTTAAATTGCAAAAATGTGCGGCATATCAAGATCTACCCACCCTGCAATTTTGAAGTAAATCCCAGTACCCATTTTGGAGTTATTTCCCTTTTTTCATCAAATTTTCAAAATTTTAATACTTTTCGTCCTTTATTTCAGAAACTATAAGAGACAGGTGGTAAGTTGAAACTGCAAACATGTTCAGCATGTCAAGATCTACCTACCCTGCAATTTTTAAGTAAATTTGATTACCCATCTTGGAGTTATTGCCCTTTTTTCATCATTTTTTTTTTAAATTTTAATACTTTTCGTCTTGTATTTCAAAAACTATTTAGAGATAGATGTTAAGTTTAAATTGCAAAAATGTGCAGCATGTCAAGATCTACATACCCTGCAATTTTGAAGTAAATCCCATTACCCATTTTGACCGATTATGCAAATTAGAAAAAAAGGGGGGATGAAATTAAAAAAAAATCTTCTCCTCTGAAATTACTGAGCCAATCTCAACCAAACTTTGCTGAAATGATCCTTAGGTGGTCCCCTTTCAAAATTGTGTCCGTCAGCGCCGTCCTGTATCCAAGATGGCCACCATTACTAAAAATAGAAATTTTTTCAAATGGCCAAAACTGCTCTATTTTAAGCCAGAAAGTGCCCAAATTTGAACTGTATAAGCATAATGATGAGCTTTTTAACATATATTACGGGATTTTTTATGAACTTTGAACTTTTGCCTATTTTGACCGATTTTGCAAATTAGAAAAAAGGGGGGATGAAATTAAAAAAATAATCTTTTCCTCTGAAACTACTGTGCCAATCTCAACCAAACTTTGCTGAAATGATCCTTGGGTGGTCCCCTTTCAAAATTGTGTCCGTCAGCGCCGTCCTGTATCCAAGATGGCCGCCATTACTAAAAATAGAAATTTCTTCAAATGGCCAAAACTGCTCTATTTAAGCCAGAAAGTGCCCAAATTTGAACTGTATAAGCATAATGATGAGCTTTTTAACATATATTACGGGATTTTTTATGAACTTTGAACTTTTGCCTATTTTGACCGATTATGCAAATTAGAAAAAAGGGGGGATGAAATTAAAAAAAATTCTTCTCCTCTGAAACTACTGTGCCAATTTCAACCAAACTTTGCTGAAATGATCCTTGGGTGGTCCCCTTTCAATATTGTGTCTGTCAGCGCCGTCCTGTATCCAAGATGGCCGCCATGACTAAAAATAGAAATTTATTCAAATGGCCAAAACTGCTCTATTTTAAGCCAGAAAGTGCCCAAATTTGAACTGTATAAGCATAATGATGTGCTTTTTAACATATATTACGGGATTTTTTATGAACGTTGAACTTTTGCCTATTTTGACCGATTATGCAAATTAGAAAAAAGGGGGGATGAAATTAAAAAAAAATCTTCTCCTCTGAAACTATTGTGCCAATCTCAACCAAACTTTGCTGAAATGAACCTTGGATGGTCCCCTTTCAAAATTATGTCCGTCAGCACCGTCCTGTATCCAAGATGGCCGCCATGACTAAAAATAGAAATTTCTTCAAATGGCCAAAACTGCTCTATTTTAAGCCAGAAAGTGCCCAAATTTGAACTGTATAAGCATAATGATGAGCTTTTGAACATTTGTTACGGGATTTTTTATGAACTTTGAACTTTTGCCTATTTTGACCGATTATGCAAATTAGAAAAAAGGGGGGATGAAATTTAAAAAAATTCTTCTCCTCTGAAACTAGTGTGCCAATCTCAACCAAACTTTGCTGAGATGGTCCTTGGGTGGTCCCCTTTCAAAATTGTGTCTGTCAGCGCCGTCCTGTATCCAAGATGGCCACCATGACTAAAAATAGAAATTTCTGCAAATGGCCAAGACTGCTCTATTTTAAGCCAGAAAGTGCCCAAATTTGAACTGTATAAGCATAATGATGAGCTTTTTAACATATATTACGGGATTTTTTATGAACTTTGAACTTTTGCCTATTTTGACCGATTATGCAAATTAGAAAAAAGGGGGGATGAAATTAAAAAAAAATCTTCTCCTCTGAAACTACAGTGGCAATCTCAACCAAACTTTGCTGAGATGAACCTTGGGTGGTCCCCTTTCAAAATTGTGTCTGTCAGCGCCGTCCTGTATCCAAGATGGCCGCCATGACTAAAAATAGAAATTTCTTCAAATGGCCAAAACTGCTCTATTTTAAGCCAGAAAGTGCCCAAATTTGAACTGTATAAGCATAATGATGAGCTTTTTAACATGTATTACGGGATTTTTTATGAACTTTGAACTTTTGCCTATTTTGACCGATTATGCAAATTAGAAAAAAGGGGGGATGAAATTTAAAAAAATTCTTCTCCTCTGAAACTACTGTGCCAATCTCAACCAAACTTTGTTGAAATGATCCTTGGGTGGTCCCCTTTCAAAATTGTGTCCGTCAGCGCCGTCCTGTATCCAAGATGGCCGCCATTACTAAAAATAGAAATTTCTTCAAATGGCCAAAACTGCTCTATTTTAAGCCAGAAAGTGCCCAAATTTGAACTGTATAAGCATAATGATGAGCTTTTTAACATATATTACGGGATTTTTTATGAACTTTGAACTTTTGCCTATTTTGACCGATTATGCAAATTAGAAAAAAGGGGGGATGAAATTAAAAAAAAATCTTCTCCTCTGAAACTAGTGTGCCAATCTCAACCAAACTTTGCTGAGATGATCCTTGGGTGGTCCCCTTTCAAAATTGTGTCTGTCAGTGCCATCCTGTATCCAAGATGGCCGCCATGACTAAAAATAGAAATTTCTGCAAATGGCCAAGACTGCTCTATTTTAAGCCAGAAAGTGCCCAAATTTGAACTGTATAAGCATAATGATGAGCTTTTTAACATATATTACGGGATTTTTTATGAACTTTGAACTTTTGCCTATTTTGACCGATTATGCAAATTAGAAAAAAGGGGGGATGAAATTAAAAAAAAATCTTCTCCTCTGAAACTACTGTGGCAATCTCAACCAAACTTTGCTGAGATGAACCTTGGGTGGTCCCCTTTCAAAATTGTGTCTGTCAGCGCCGTCCTGTATCCAAGATGGCCGCCATGACTAAAAATAGAAATTTCTTCAAATGGCCAAAACTGCTCTATTTTAAGCCAGAAAGTGCCCAAATTTGAACTGTATAAGCATAATGATGAGCTTTTTAACATATATTACGGAATATTTTATGAACTTTGAACTTTTGCCTATTTTGACCGATTATGCAAATTAGAAAAAAGGGGGGATGAAATTTAAAAAAAATCTTCTCCTCTAAAACTACTGAGCCAATCTCAACCAAACTTTGCTGAAATGATTCTTGGGTGGTCCTCTTCCAAAATTATGTCCGGCATTTCAGAACACCGACCAAGATGGCCGCCACAGCCGAGCTTATTTTAACATAGGACCCTATGGGAAATTCCCATAAAAATCTTCTTGTCTGAAACCATTTGCTCAATAAGGACAACATTTTGATGAAATAGTCATTGAATGGTTCTCTTCCAAAAATGTGTACGGCGGTTCGGCCCTTCGATCATTTTTTTTTTTTTAATTTTAATACTTTTCGTGTTATATTTCAAAAACTATAAGAGATAGATGTTAAGTTTAAATTGCACCATGTCGAGATCTACCTACCCTGCAATTTTGAAGTAAATCTGATTACCCATCTTGCCCTTTTTTCATCAAATTAAAAATAAAATTAATACTTTTCGTCTTATATTTCAAAAACTATAAGAGATAAAGGTTAAGTTTAGTTGCAAAAATTTGCACCATGTCAAGATCTTCCTTCCCTGCAATTTTGAAGTAAATCCCATTACCCATTTTGGAGTTATTGCCCTTTTTTCATCAAAATGTTCTCAATTTTAATACTATCATCTTATATCTCAAAAACTATTAGAGATAGCGGGAAAGTTTAAACTGCAAAAATGTTCAGCATGTCAAGATCTACAAAAAATTTCCCACAGTTAAAAATGTGCGACAACTGTGTGAAGAGTTATTCCTCTTGAAATGCATTTTTTTGTTGACTCGCTGCTTTTGGTTACTCAAATAATCAAAGGGAAGCAACTCTATTACAAAATGTTAAGTAGGAAAAGCTAAATTTTGAGAATCATTGACATATATGTTTTTTGACAGCAATTTTTATAACTTACATTAAAGGGGGAACCCCTGCCCAAATTTTTTTGTAGAAGGGGTCTGCAATGACGAAGGCTACATTTGTTAATTTTTTTTAACGAAGTTATCAAGTTTTATTGACTGATGTTGTTATTATACCCATGTGAGCTATACAGGCTCCTGAGAGCCTCTAGTTTGTTATGAATAAAGGTTTATATTACACAATAGTTATACAGTGATTTTCAACTTTTTCTTGTCTGAACTTTTAGCTATTTATTTGTCATTGAGCTGTACGGCTGTGTGTTAGAGACGACAAATATGGATAGGGTGTTGTTGAGAAGTCTACACATCATTGTGTAGTAAGATGGGTGTTAAATAGTTTTGATTTTTATTTATTATCATATAAGATAATAAATATGTACATACAGAGACTTAATTTTTCATATTTTGCATGTATTTATTTATTTTTTCGTTTGGTAACAAAATTATCGGTAAATCCTAAATGGCGACACCTTTATCTAATAAAACCCTGTGCCTGCATATTTCATCAGGGTATCTCGGGACCTGGACATCTCGGTACTGAGCATATGAGACATCTCGGTACTCGGTACCGGACATCTCGGTATTGGAAATTTCGGTACTGGACATCTCGGTACTGGAAATTTCGGTACTGAATAATAAAAATAATTTGATTGAATTTAAAAACTTTTAAATTTTTTTTTTACATGTAGACGTTGTTTATACAAATTTGTATGTGTTTTTTTTTAATTATCTTTAATTAAATGGACATCAAAGAGGTTATTCATTATTATTTGTAAATAACTTTTGTTTTGATAACTAAGTCCCTTTATCAATAAATCACAGATAAACTTAACAGGATGATTATTTTCATTTCTGTTTTGATTACATAACTGTTTTAATTAGATAGCTTTAATTACCAAATTTAATTTCTTTAATCATAGATCAATGCTTTAATCTTTTGTTTGACTTCAAAAGACGATACAAGCTGAATTTTATTTGAGAAATATTTGCCAAGCCGATATATAATGGAGGGTTACCCTAATTTGAGATTCAAACTGCAAAATCAACGAGTATCCATGCATAGATTGTGGCAGCAATGTCCGTCTCAGACAGGAGGCTTTGCAATGTGACCAGTGTTCACAATGGCAGCACAGACTATGCAACACTGGTAAGACCTTTTTATCTAATTTTATCGCTTTTGTATATTATTTAACCCCCCAAATTATAAGCAGAAAATCAAGAAATGACGTGTAATGAAAGCACTGACAATTTCCTCAGTTACTCACACGAACACACATAGCATAATTGGTAACGCCACTACAAAGTATGAAGAATTTTTGTGGGGAAAAGCAATAAATCAGTCCTTTTTAATGAAATGAAAGTACCGGGGCTTTCTTAACAAACACGTTGAATTTCATAATTTGCATAATTACTTTTGAAAATAATAACAAGCTTTATTTCAGCTATGTTTTACAAAATTTTCACAAAAAAGTATACATTTCAAATGATATTATCTTCAAAAACGAAAATATTCCTAAAGGAGTAAGGTCAACAAAATGTCCAGTTGCAACTTGACGTAAAAAACACTTTTGGTTCATATATATTAAAGAACTACTAGTACAAAAATATTGAGTAAGGAATATTGTCTCATCCAAGTCCCGAACTGTCCAGGTCAGTGCCGAAATGTCCAGGACCGAGTACCGAGATGTCCAAGTCAGTATCGAGATGTCCAGGTCCCGAGATGTCTAGGATTCTTTCATCAGGTCTGCTCAGAATTTTTTCCATATTTATTTTGCAGTGATAAATTTGTTTATTCAAGTGTCACATTATTATGCCTGCCATAAAATATCCAAGTCATATCATACCATTAATTCAATCAATCCTGTACATTGATTTTGTATTGTATGTATTATCATCTCGTACGTTCATTTTAGTGAACTTCAGATACTGGTAAATCCGAGGATATCTATGGTTTATCAATTGAAAATATAATATATGCAGGAGAGGAATTTCTACATCACCTACTAGACCTAATCAATAACATTATTGCACAAGATTCAATTCCAGAATTAGTTAAAGTTGGACTTTTGTCTCCGATATATAAAAATAAGGGAGAGAAAAATGACTCAAAGAATTATAGGGGAATAGTTGTATTGCCAATAATATGTAAACTACTAGAGCACATAGCAAGACCCAACTTCCGCACTATATTAACTGAGAAACAGTCTCCACTCCAACGAGGCTTTACTACAAACATCTCTCCATTAAATGCTGCCATCATAATCGAAGAGGTGTATAGGGAATATTCAGAAAAAAAAGCTCCATTTTACATAGCATTACTAGACGCTAAATCTGCGTTTGATGTAGTGGACATAGACATCTTAATGAGAAAATTACATTTGTTAGACATACAACCATCAACATGGAAAATTATTGATAATCTACATCATGACACAAGAACTTGCATTAAGTGGAAGCAACAAGTATCAGACTCATTTGATTGCCAACAGGGGGTGAAACAGGGAGGATTATTAAGTGCTGAATTATACAAATTATACATTGAAGATCTACTTAAATCATACGAGAACTCAAAATTAGGGTGTCGAATTGGAACAATAACTATCAACGCTGTTGCATGTGCTGATGACATTGCTTTAGTTAGTGACAATCCACATGATCTACAAATTCTTGTTAATCAAGCTGTACAATATAGCATAACTCAACGATACAAGCTTCAACCTCAAAAAAGCGTAGTTATTGAAGTAAATAAAAAAGGAAGAAATCAACAAGACAAAAACCTGCCACTTAAGATCAATCAAGATGACATGCCTACAGTTGAAAAATCCGCACATCTTGGAATACTTAGATCTAAATCGAACCAAAAAACAGAAAATTCACAAATAGAGCAGAATATAACGAAGGCTAGACGAACAGCATATAGTCTTCTGTCAACTGGATTTTATGGAAAAAATGGGCTTGACCCAATTACTTCAATATCCTTGTACAAAACATATGTTCAACCAGTATTGATGTATGGACTAGAAATAGTTCAACCAAAGCAAACTAATCTAAAGAAACTAGAGGTATTCCAAAAAAACATACTTAAACAGATACTGTCTCTTCCTACTAATGCTCCAGACCCAGCAATATACATCATATCAGGCTTACTACCCATCGAAGCTATATTAGATATAAAATATATGACTCTATTTAACAACATATGTAGACAACATGATGACGCAATAGAAAAACAACTTGTGACCCGTCAACTCAACATCAAAACTAATGAGAGTAAGAGTTGGTTTACGATTCTCAAGAAAACATTAATTAAATACGACTTTTCGAACATCAATGAGTTAGTAGAAAAACCTCTGAAGAAATCCATATGGAAATCACTCATCATGAAAGCAGTAGAATGCTATTGGGCCAAGAAAATCCGCGAAATAGCAACATGGTATCCCTCATTGGAACGTCTAAACAGCAAAATATATAAACCTAAAATATATCATCCTATTCTCGACATCTCTAGAGATTTAAATCCATCAAAAGCAGCAATGACCGTTGGAATAAAAATCAGATTGGTGACTGGCACCTATTTTCTACAGGAAGTTCGTGCGAAATATACATGCGTATCACCACTGTGTGAGTTGTGTGATGAAGATGTTGAAAATCTGGATCATTTCCTACTTAAATGCAAAGTTTTGCATGCTCCTCGATAGTCCGAGATTCCTCTGTCGTTTAACGGCATTGATACAGTTGCTTGTAGCCGTTTAACGGCTACAAGCAACTTTATCAATGCCGTTAAATGACAGAGGAATCTCGGACTAGCTCCTCGATTACAACATCTCTCTAAAATAAATGACATACTTGAGGATCATATAGATACTAGTTTTGACAGCCTCGACTCAGCAACAAAAATTCAAATGATTATAGATTGTACAAAATTTCGAAATTCGAGGTTTGAACTTAATGATATTGCAGAGCAACAAATGGAACAGAATTCAAGAATAATGTGTTACGCCCTGCACTGCATAAGATCAAGGTCAATCACTTGCCACAGGAGAAAGTCAGACAAGGAGAAATAATAACAGATATAAAATCATGGCTGGGTAGAGAGGGGGGAATATTGACTCAGTGTTAATAGAAATTTATGGTATGAATGACATTTCCATGAATGTAGATAGATATGTACATATATGTTCACGGTGATGGTTTCCAAGGATGTACATAGTTAAATTGTGCATGAAAATGGTACTGATCACCCAATGTTGGAGGACAGATGACAGGGTTCATGGTGATTGGATATGGTTATATACTACACTCATAGTGAGGTTGTCCTGAAGGACGGTTAAAGATTCAACGGTAAGGTAAGGTAAGATACGTCAAGCATTTTCATGTCCTAGACCGATATTGATTTTAAATTTAGAAGCGCTTTTATTTGCTTTGACAAACATGAATATGACCTAAATTTCAACATGCATGTACTTTAAAAATATGATTTAATACTCAAATACCACTTATGAGTTATTGACAAACATGATATTTCATATCTCAGTCGAAAAGGACTATAAAAGTTACTTGTCGCGCTGATCTTTCTTGAATAAAAAAATGTATTTTCACTCCGTGAGAAGTAAAACATCAATAAAATTAACTAATAAATATCATTTAAGTCATTTAATATCATCTACAAAATAATGCAATACTTTTACATGTTTATTTTGCGTTATTTAATTAGTAGACTCTAGTCAACTCTGTTCAGTATCACCTTTCAGGTCCGGGTTACCACTTTTACTAACCACCATTATTTATTTAGAAAAGTCAGCAAACTGAGAAAATGAGTTTGTTCACGAAGAAATCTTGTTACATCATAGTAGGAGCAAGTAAAGGGCTTGGGAAGAGCATTGCTGTCAATTTTGCAAAGAAAGCAAACAATGAATCTGTTTTTCTATTGCTGTCAAGGAATACACAATTATTAGAAGTGGTTAAATCTGAAATTAACACGTCCTGTCCTCAACTGAAAGTGGTTACTCAGCAATTTGACCAAGGAGAATTGGACGAAACGAAATTCGCAAACGTTTTTGAAACTGCATTTTCACATTTGTCTAAGGATAATTTTCAAAATGCAGCGACAGTTGGTATACTTGGTGACATCAGTAAATTTACCAGGGATATGAGCAATGTCGACCAGTTAAAAACATATTTTGACATGAACTTGACAGGAACTATTTTACTGAATACATCATTTCTGAAATTTTTTACACAAGACAAATGTCCAGCACGATATGTAGTAAACATGACATCTCTTGCAGCAACTCAACCATTAAAAAGCTTATCTCTTTACTCGACAGGTGAGATACTGTTTATTGTGAAACCATCATTGTGGCATTGTCTTAGGTATCAGGTCAAATCGGCACCTGGTCATTGCGGTCACGATTTGACTAGGTAGCGAAATGACCAAGTGTCAAAGTGAACGAATTTGTCTGTTGCAGGATCTGACCTATAATTGGATGCCCTTATCGACAGACAGCCCATTAGTCCGATTGTATGACAGTCCGATAATCCGACAAATCTATTGACAAACCTTTAATTGTTGTCAAATTTTAGAACCTCTGGTCATGGATGTCTGATTCAATGTACAGTAGCCATCTTTCAAAATCTTGAAAAAGAATTTTGTGCTCAGTCCTATATTATCATGCATCAAACTTTTAGCAGCACTTTATTTATTAAACTAAACTACCTTGGTCATGACACAGGATCAAGGCTGCCGGCTTCATTGTGCTCCATACTCGAAACGATTTGTTTGAGACTCCAAACTATACATATGGTATCTAGACACTTTAAATATTTTTTTTAACTTTTCACATTCTGTAATCATATTTTCCCTTGTTCAGTTCTTTTACCTATATTTATTTCTGTGTTGATTAAGTTAACTTTAGTGGTGATAGGCAGTGATTGCATAGGTAGTTGTAAATCCAACTACCATATGATCACGACCACGATGGTCCAGAAGGAAAAACTATGACAAATAAAAAGATAAATCAAAACAATGTATGCATTCCTTTTATCACGAAAAAGTGAACTACAATTGTATGAAATCAATTTTTTCACCTTCATTTTGTAGGGAAAGCTGCACGTGATATGTTCTTTAAGGTTGTAGCAGAAGAGGAACCCAGTGTGAGAGTGCTGAGTTATGATCCAGGACCATGTGCTACAGATATGCAAATTGAATGCAGAGAAAAGTGTGTTGATCCTGAAGTTAAACAAATGTTCCAATGTAAGTTATAGCAAATGTCATATTCAATGTAAACATTAAAATCCACATCAGTGGTGTAATATTCAGCGTGCTCGCGTCGAGTGCGGTAGATCTTGGTTCGAGCCCCGATCGGGTCAAACCAAAGACTATAATATTGGTATTCATTGCTTCTCCACTAAGCACACAGCATTAAGGAGAAAGGACAAAGACTGGTTGGCTCAGAATCAGGATAATGTGTCCAAGTGGAGCGACATGTTTATCTGTGGACTGTTGTTTCAGTGAGCTAGCACTATGAAAATCCAACTGAACATGTTGGTCTAGTACAAAGCGGACCTCATCATCATCTCATTGAAAATTAACTTGTTATCGCCATGATATAACTGAGTTGGCATTGAACTACAATCACCCACTTACTCACTGTATACATAAAAGGACTAGCACTATATCACAAGTATCATTACTACATTGAATATTTTGTAGGAGTCGTCTACTGTACATTCTGGATACCTCCTGGTAGTCTTTAATTGATTTATTGGTGTTTAATGCCGACTATAGCAGTATTTTAGCTATATCATGGCACAAGCAAAATTTATAAATTAATTTCCTCAACAAATGGGTCTGTATTGAACTTCTGAACTTATCAAATTTATTTATATTTATCTTGTATATATTTTAGGTATTGATTGAATGGGGGTATTAAGAGTATCTCCCTTTAATTATCTGATATCTTGCATATGTTTTGGCTTATGGGTATTGAACACCACTTTCAACAATACATCAATCATTTCATAGCAGTCTGTATATTTTTTGGTGGAGGAAAATATTTAGTGAATATTTCAATTTACAAATTAATCACGTGGTAAGGATTGAACCAATGAAAATGGATCGTATGGTAGTTGGATTTACAACAGTGCCTATCAACACTAAAGTTGTGAGTTCAAAACATGCTCATGGTGAGGTGTACTCGATAAACATGTGATAAAGTTGGTCAGTGACTTGTAACAGGTCGGTGGTTTCCTCCACCAATAAAACTGACTACCACAATATAACTGAAATATTGTTGAAAGTGGCATTAAACATCATACCCCCAATGAAAATTACCATATTATTATCCACGGTATTATATATTTCACATTCCGTCATTGTATTTATAAATTATGGTAAGGAATAAGTTAATAAAAAATTAATCTTGAACATATTTAATATGACGGCAAACACTATCATGATTATGTTATATACTATGGTCTGTTTTTGTGTGGTCCATCTGTAAACAATGGTTTCTGTGCAATAACTTTTGTTCTATGTAATCAAGCCTTCAGAAATTTGAACACAATGATGCTTGGCACAGAATAAAGGGTAAGATTGATTTGGTGGATTCTATTCATAACCCTTTTCAAACAAGAGGCCACAAGGGTACAAAAAGTGTGTGTTCTGTTTTTGCATGTGAAATGTAAATTATTTCAATGGAGTAGGAACTGCTCACCCTTCCGGAGTACCTGAGTTCACCCCTGGTTTTTAGTGGGATTTGTGTTGCTCAATCTTTAGTTTTGTGTTTTGTAGATCAGGGTTTGTCTTTTTGTCCTTTTTCTTTTGGCCACTGTATTGTATGTCCTTCTTTTGGCCACTGTATTGTCTGTCCTTCTTTTGGCCACTGTATTGTCTGTCCTTCTTTGATTTACAGCTTTTAATTAATCCATTGGTATCTTCAACTATTTTAAATGACTCGTTTTATTACATTTCAGCATTGCACGTTGAAGGAAAGATTTTGGAATGTGATGCCTCCATACAGAAACTGATTCAACTCTTAGAAACTGATACCTTTGTCTCTGGGGCACATATAGACTATTTTGATTTGTAGACTGTAGACACATAAACTGATTTATTAGTAACTCGTAGCAATATAAAACACTTGTCTTTGTTAACTACTTGTATTTTGATTTGTAGGCTATAGACACATAAACTGATTTATTAGTAACTCGTAGCAATATACAAAGTTTGTCATTGTTAACTACTTGTATTTTGATGACTATTCTGAGATTAACCAGAATGGTCCACCAGTTCGAAAGATGTGATTAAAATAAACAAAATATGTTATGCAGAGACATATTATATGTTACGCTTTGTTTTTGTATAATAAACTTATTTATAATACTCATCGTCTGTAATTGTCAAATGAAATCTATTACAAATTATATGTTTACATAAACCTCTCAATTGTATGGCTTCCTACCCTGTAACTTTCTGTGCTTTTAGCTTATGTGTATCTTTATTGTAGTGCATGCATGATCGATTACAAAGTGCGATCTTACTGAATAATGTCATTAAAACAATTTTGTCCCCGTAGTATAGGCCTTTTTGGATATTTTTTTTAACGAATTCAGGGCATTGTTCCGATGTCCGTTCTTTTTTTAACTTAATTTCGTAGTTCTTCAATTTTGGAAAAAAATCTTTTGTAAATGTGTCTCATTAAAGACGAATCTTTCCCCCCGATTCATTTGTTTTGCCATAATCTATGGAAGCAAAACGTAAATCTGCAAAAAGTGATTGTGTAATAAATTCATATATTTAGAATAATAAGAAAAATAAAAAGAATTGCGATCAAGTTAAACAACCGTACGCCTGACAAGCCATATTGACACTGAATGAGGACCCTGGTTTGTCACGCTTGTTTTGGGGCGTGGTGGTATTTAGACGTCACGTGATACTTGGTATTGAGATGCTATCAAAATGACGACTTCCATGTATCGTTGACAGAATTTTAAAAATCGATTTCATTCCCTTATCAACATAATAAAACGCTAATATACATATAAACATCCATATTTATACATCAGGAAAAACATATAAAAAATATTTGTTTTGCGAAGTTTCCCTTTACTATACATCTAGAAAAAAAAATGTTGATTTGAAAACTGAATTTTTAAGAATTTTTTTCTGAAGATTTATAGAAGTCAAACGGACTATACTTACTATGTTGAATATAATAATCAAAGTTGGAGAAAACATATCATAAGAGAAGAGAGGGCCCTGGTGGCTCCATGAGTTAGGTAGTTGTAGGAGGACCCGGGTTGCTCAATGAGTTAGGGAACGACCATTTAACTTGAAGGGGGGGGGGAGGGGTTATGGTTTTTTTCTAAAAAAATATTCTGATTCCCAATGTTGCTGAAAAAAATATTCTGATTTTGGTGGAGGAAAAAGAAAATAATCTGATTCAGAGTTTTTGTCATATAACCTAATGTTATATTCTGAAAAAAATAAATATTCTAACTCTTGTGTTGTCTCAAAAAAATTTCTGAATGAAACAAAAAACCATACCCCCACCCCTTCAAGTTAAATAGTCGGTCCCTTAGGTAGTTGGATTACCTAACAACCCATACAACCCTATCACCAATACGGCTTGGGTTCGCGCCCGGCTTTGTAAATTACAAAAAAAAGGGTGCATTCGAATCGCTGCCGCAAGTGATAAAGTTTACCAGTTGCTTGCCCATGGTCGGTGGTTCTCTCCGGGTACTCTGGCTTCTTCAACCACTAAAACTGGTCGCCATGATATAGCTGAAATATTGTTGAAAGTGGCATTAAAACACCAAAAATAAAAAAGTAAAAAAATATTATAAGAGAACATTTATTGCATCAAGTTGTACATAGGCTAGAAAAAATAAGAAAGGTTTGAAGATAGCAATGAGGCAAAAAGTCGTAAATTGAAGGAGGTTTGTTTGTTTGATGGTGTTTAGCGCCACTTTCAACAATATTTCAGACATATCGTGGCGGTCTGACAGTTATATTGGTGGAGGAAACCGGAGGACCCGGAGAAAACCACTGACCTGTCGCAAGTCACTGACAAACTTTATCACATAATGTTGTATACCTCCCCCTGATCGAGATTCGAACTCACAACATCAGTGGTGATAGGTACTGATTGCATAGGTAGTTGCAAATACAACTACCAGACGATCACGACCAATGACCAAAAGAAAAAGGACAAGCAATAATATACAAAACACTACACAGAAAACCAAGGGTTGAACAACACGACCCACACTAAAACCAGGTGTGAATTCAGGTGCTCCGGCATGGTAGACAGTTCCTGCTCCACTAGTGGCACCCACCGTGAAATACGATAACGTCAAGAATGATAACTCCTGACGTAGCGCCATTCGGTATCGCTCTATGTAATGAAGCAATAAAAACATATCTATTTATAATGTATTATCCCCGGATTAGTTAAATTCTCGGATCAGTGTGGTTGATTAACGACACGTTCAAACAAAACCTTAGTTTTCTAAATAATCTGTCCGTGTTGTAATGTCTGCCACGATTTCCGCATAAAAACAATGTTCGGTTCGTCTGCACCGCCTGTTGTTTGCAGAAGGACTCAAAATGTCTTAGTATTATATATACCATGGATCTTACGAATTAACTTATTTAAACCATAAGATCCATGGTATATATGGTTTGTAACAGAAATCAATATTGGGTGCTTTCGTCGAGGTCCGCAAAATCATGGAATAACATCAAGATCTTCATGTTAGACCATGGTTTGTAAAAGTTCACTATTTTTAAGTTGATTACTGCATAAAAGCATCAAAGGAAAAATGCGTATTTATGTTACAACTTATTTAAACCAACGAATCCGAAGGATGGGTTGGCTTAAATAAGTTCATGAGTAAGATCCATGGTATATTTGGTTTGTAACAGAAATTACATGATTGACAGATCTATGACGTCAAAATCATGGAATAACATCAATATCTTCATGTTAGACCATGGTTTGTAAAAGTTCACGATTTTTAAGTTTATTACTGCATAAAAACATCAAAGGAAAAATGCGTATTTATGTTACAACTTATAATATAACACATTGTAACATCAATACGCATTTTTCCTTTGATGTTTTTATGCAGTAATCAACTTAAACATAGTGAACTTTTACAAACCATAGTCTAACATGAAGATCTTGATGTTATTCCATGAATTTGACGTCATAGGTCTGTTATTCCATGATTTTAACGTCATAGGATCTGTTATTCCATGATTTTGACGTCATGGATCTGTCAATCATGTAATTTCTGTTACAAACCATATACCATGGATCTTACTCATGAACTTATTTAAACTAACTCATCCTTCGGATTCGTTGGTTTAAATAAGTTGTAACATATATATACGCATTTTTCCTTTGATGTTTTTATGCAGTAATCAACTTAAAAATAGTGAACTTTTACAAACCATGGTCCACGGCTGCCTATCTCCAAAATCACAACATTCGGTTGTGAAAAAGAAAACGTGAGAGGTATATCCGGTTGTGATTAAAAGGAAAGAAACTCGCCGCTTCAGAAGGTAGGTACTCCTAGAAATTGATAGTTTTCCTATCATAATAACCTTTTTTCTCAAAAAAGGAGAATGTGATCAGCTGTGATATATATTAAAGTTTATGAAACAGCCAATTTCATTTCTATATTCCGTTAAACTTGAGCAGCATTTAATTTTCAGTACGTGAAAAGGGGGTCATTTTTTGTTTTGTTCACAACACTGAGGTCCTTCACAGACATTATGACGATAAGATATGCATTTTTTAATGATATTTGCAACAGACATCACTCGCATACCTCATTTTAAGTGTACATTTCACAAACAATTCATTCATCTACATACGTTTGAATATTATCTCAGTAGTGAAATGTTTTTGAAAAATTGACGCTTGAGGGGACCGGGTTGTGATTAAAGGGATCGTATGTGATTTAGGGGAATTTTAGCTAACTAGTTTTCATGTTGTTAGACGTCTCCAGTAACGCTCCATTTTACAGAATCATAATGCTTTAATAAATGAAAACAAGTATTCCAAATCATATTTGTTCTAAATCATACACAGTCTTATTTCTGAGGTATGTGTAGATTATGATTTACAGAGACCATTTATTTGATACAATGGAGAGGGTAAGAACAGCTAAGGAAGAAAAGCATTATTTACCTAAAGCATCGAATCAGCCGGCGATGGTAGGGCAATTTTATTAGACTCCGATATGGATATAAAATAAATGAGGCAATGCTGCCTTTTACCATCCAAAAGACTTGGGATAGAACTAGGCGAATAATTTGAAGACTGTGTACACATATATACTTTTCTTTGTCTTTTGTCATTATGTTCATATTTAAAATATAATGATGACACACATAATATATTTATCTGTTTCCTAGTTTACCATGGAACACATGTTCTTTACACGCTTTAGCACATTAGAATCACTAGTAACTGGCTCGAGTACACCACAAGTACTATGGTTTTGATCCGTTTTGTAAATTTACGCACCCAAATTGACATACTTTCCAACCAATGATACAGGAGAAAGATCGTATTATTGAATTTAGTGTGGTATTCAAATATTTCGGTGTTGCCTCTGTCTCGTATATAGTCTATATAATATTTGTTAGCCTGAAATATTGGATAATCACATCAAAATTTGAAGGAATATATAATGCTGGAGTATTTTAGTCTGAGTTTTATTTCAAAATATAAAACAAGTTTGGTTGCGATCCAGAGAATCTGTTTAATGCCCATTTGAACAAAAAAAAATCACCCTCAATGTTATTAATTCCTTTTTATTTCAAATGCTCTTTTTTCAAAGTATAGCAAATATTAAAAACATAAAAGTAAAACATGATTGGTAGAAAAAATAAAAACAATTACCTATCTGGTAAAAAATCTAAAAGAAACAACAAAAATAGTTCATAATTAACAGTGTTCATGTAAAAATAAAGAAAAAAACATGGAAAAAGGAAAAGAGCCTAAATTAATAAAGTTCATCACTCTGTGTGTTTGTTTTTTCTGTGTCTTTTATATGATGATTCATAGTTAAATTCTTGTCCACAATCCTCACAAACATGGGTGTTGTTGGAGTGTTGTCCGCGAGAATGTACCTTTAGTGCTCTTTTGGTGGTAAATTCCGCCTCGCATTGGGAGCAGCAGAATTTTCTTTGTTTTTTGTTAGAACATCGTTTTTTTCTCGAAATTTCGTTATTTTAATTAAGCTATTTAAGGAATATTTTATATTTTTTTAACAGGCTATACGATATAACCTGGTTTTGGGTAGTTTACGCTAGCGGTGTATGAATAGCGTAAGCTGTTCCAAACCAGGTTATTGAAATATAACCTGTTCAAAAATTGAAAACATTCCTTATAATTTAATTTTTACAACAAAATTTAATGATTCCTCGATTTTAATTACGATTATTTCATGTGACTATTTGAATTTGTCGTTTGCGGATGAACACGTTGGTGACGTCACAATACCAACCCAGGTTATCGAGTATAACCAAAATTTTCTCCAGGCGGATTAGCCAATCAGATTGAAATATTCAAATCAAATTACATTATTCATAAATAAAGACATGTATTCCAATCCCCTATATTAAATGCGGGTAATAACAACATTACCGAACACAGAGGTGTTAGTCTGAAGGTAAAGACAAGAACCATCGTAAACAAAGTGATAAATCTATAATTCACAACCAGAAAACGGTGGAAACTGTAATGTCCCTGACTTGGTACTAGCATTTTCAAGGAAATGGTGAATTGAATCGGATTTTACGATGCCAATTTTCCAGTGTTGCCAAATCGTATGAATTTTAAGCCAAAATCATTCCCCTAAATCACATTCGATCCTTTTAATCACAACCCGGTCCCCTCAAACGTCAATTTTTCAAAAACATTTCCCTCCTGAGAAAATAATCAAACGTATGTAGATGAATGAATTGTTTGTGAAATGTACACTTAAAATGAGGTATGTCTGTTGCAAATATCATTAAAAATGCATATCTTATTGCCATAATGTCTTTGAACGACCTCAGTGTTGTGAACAAAACTAAAAAAAGACCCCCTTTTCACGTACTGAAAATTAAATGCTGCTCAAGTTATACGGAATATAGAAATGAAATTGGCTGTTTCACAAACTTTAATATGTACCACAGCTGATGACATTCTCCTTTTTTGAGAAGAAAGGTTATTATGATAGGAAAACTATCAATTTCTAGGAGTACCTACCTTCTGAAGCGGCGTGTTTCTTTCTTTTTAATCACAACCGGATATACCTCTCACGTTTTCTTTTTCACAACCGAATGTTGTGATTTTGGAGATAGGCAGCCGTGTGGTCTAACATGAAGATCTTGATTTTATTCCATGTTTTTGATGTTATTCTATAATTTTGCGGACCTCGACGAAAGCACCCAATATTGATTTCTGTTGCAAACCATATTATATATATATACCGCCATGGATCTTACTCATGAACTTATTTAAACCAACTCATCCTTCGGATTCGTTGGTTTAAATAAGGTAATTCGTAAGATCCATGGTATATATAATATTTATTTACGTTCCTATTCGTAGATATGGAGATTGTAATTACACTCCGAAGTAGCCAAGTACATCCTGAGGCGCAGCCGAAGGCTATACAGGTTACTGAAGGGTGTTAAAATCTCCATATCTACGAATAGGAACGTAAATAACGAATATATCCCCGGCTATAGTCAAAAATAAGACATTTTGGATCCCGGTGGGCCACGTGAAAGTCAGTGATGTTTTCTTTGTTTTTGGAAAGAATAAGTAAAAAATATGAAAGTTTCGAGTGTTTTTTACACGGTGTTTTTACCGTGTAGGGTACTACCTTTGGTAGAACCATACAGTTGATCAAATTAACAGCTTTCTAATTAATATATAGCCAAAATTAAATAAATTTAATTTTGGATCGTAACGTCTCGAGCTTTGACATCATATTATCCCCGTTTTGAAAATTATAACAACATTTGATTGGTTAGATGGCTAGTTACACCCGGGAAAATGGCCTAGCAACACCCGGGAATATGCTTTTTGTTATGTGACCGGGGTTTTAACCAATCAAAAGTTGTTATAATATTCAAGCCGGGGATAAGTATAACATAGTGGTGTCCAACATGGCTTGACTATATATATGAGTAGCACGACGGTGTCTTATGCGATACAGGAAACACTTTGTCGAGAACTTGGGATCACCCTTGTTTTTTTTGTGGGGTCTGTGTCACTGTCGCACATTGTCAGTTTAGCTTTCTGTGTTGTGTTTTGTTTTGTTTTTCTTTGTTCTGTGTATTGTGCCCAATATTGCCGGTGTCTCTCAATTGTCCATTCTATTGCCCCTTCGGGTTTCTCAAACGTTTATTTCATACTTTCATATTTTGTCCACTTCCGAATTTTCCTGTCAACCTTTTTAGCGCCTATGTTACGATGTGGTATTTTGGTTTTTATCCCCTCGCCAACGAAGTTGCGAAGGGATATAGTAACGCTACCGTCCGTCCGTCCGTCCTTCCGTCCTTCCGTAACATCCTTGTGAACACTCCAGAATCAACATCCTTCAATGGATTTTTACCAAACTTGGTACATACTTAGTGCTTCAGAGAATCTGGAACCCTATTGATTTTCAAGGTCATAGGTCAAAGGTCATTGGCTCAAATTTTTAGGCGAGGGGATACGCCACGCTTTGCGTTGCCCTTGTTCATTTTGTTTTTCTACTACTGTTTTTACTGTTGAAGAAGAATGTTTTTATTGGCGGAAAAGATTTTTGATAGTTTGTGTTTGTATTTTGTTTATTATATGTATCTCATATTTATAAATTTGCTTTGGTGATCATCTGTTCTAGCAAACCGCATCGGTAGTGTAATGTTTAGCGGGCTCTCCTCTAAAGCGGTTGATCGCGAGTTCGATCCCCGGTTAGATCAAACCAACATGAGACTGTAATATTGGTATTTGTTGCCTCTCTGCTAAGCTCGCAGCATCAAAGAGAAAGAGCAAAGATTTTTGGCTCGGAATCATGATACATGTAGTATCCAAGTGGAGCGACATGTATATCGGACTGTTGTTTCAGTAAGCTATGACTATTGAGATCCAATTGAGGCTGTTGGTCTACCACAAAGCGGACTACATCGCCATTTCATTGAATGTAACTTGTTCTCGCTTTGATATATTTCAGTGAAAAATTACTCATTTGGCGTTAACAATAATCACTCACTCTGTTATACCCGGGAGTACTCCAAGGTTTTACAATAAAATATCATCATTTGGGGAGGGGTGAAAAAAACATGTCTTATTACTCCCAGGTTTTTCTGACATGCATAAAAATGAAAATGCTTTATGTAATGCAAGACACATACATTAAATGCGTACGTTTCCATCGAGAAAGTAATTTATCCTAAATTGAGTGCTTCATTGACTGTAAAAATGGAATATGTATACACTGGTAATATACCTTATTTCTTTCTTTCTTTATTTATTTTACTCCCAAATAGCCATGTGGTACACCTTCTGACTGGATCAAGTGTCCTTAGTACTGTACAGTCTTACAAGTTACATGTATTTTACTTAAAAAACGCGTGCTAATAGACAAGTACCGATTTAAATTGTGTCTTCGTAGACGTCCGCGTTAAACATGTTGGAATTTTATTCATGTCTTTGTGTTACCCGTTAAATTGTGACTTGTGTGACATTGTAGGATAAATAAAATAAATACATATGCTGTGAACAGTAATGAGAAACAGACTTTAGATGAGTTGTCTTCCCATTGAATAATTTGATGTATTATGGGTAAGACGCGAAATTTGAATGGAGACGATGTGACAGAAGAACCCACACAACATAACAGAACAGAAATGTCCAGAAGAAAAAGATGTTTCGCCCCTTTATTAGGTAGAAAACCCTAAATAAACATATGACCATTTTTTGGTTTACCAGACCCCACATTCAACGCTCCATCTGAATGAAAATATAGTGGAAAATGTATGCTAGATGTAAACAAAACTCGGTCATAATCTGCATTATCTGGATTGATTCGTTGCTTCTCCTTGTCTATATCAACATCAGGAGCCGTAACAATCATCGTACGAAATTTTCAAATTCTCTATGCCATTAATATTATGCAAAAAGGGTAACAATTTTATCTACCTCAGTTCAAAATCTTGCATCCTTCACGAGAGCAGAGGTAGTCGAGGGGAGGTCATAATATTTTTTGAAAAGAATAAGGTCTTTGGAGTTGAACCAAACAAGATTTTGAATATATTAGAAGAAATTTAAAAAACAAATGCAACTTGAAGCGAGCGGGGGTAAAAAAGGTGTCTGCCCTTGTACATGTTTATGCATTTATAGTATATTTACGTGGATAGTGACAAGGCCCTGTGATTGGGACATAAAGTGTGACATCATAACTGACATAAGTAAAAAAATGGAAACAAGACAGTTCGGCACCCGTTGAAAAAGACAGTTCGGCACCAAGACATTTCGGTACCGTTGAAAAAAAGTGTCAAATCGGCATCGCAATTTCTTTCAAACAAACATGATTACCTTTTTTAAAATAAATTCAACGAAAATTTTAAAAAAGCATCAATGATCGTTTAAATGCAATCAAAACATAATTTATTTAAATATTCTTTAAAAGAAGCCATTATTAACTTAATTAAGATCAAAGGCAGTGATCAAATGTTTACAGCTTGTGTTTGCATTGGTGATTGTTTGCTTTCGAGATGATCCGGCCTTAAAACAATCCGTTAAGAATGATGTGTATCTATGGATATATACGATAAAACGACACATTGTGATGATTTGAGTAAATAATTAATTAATTAATTTGTCTACCAGGTGCCATATAGCATGGTTTTTTTTTGTTTACACCATGACAGAAAAATATTAGAAAATCTTGTGAAATCTAGAAAACAGATATCAAAACATCAGAATCAAGGCTATTGGAAGTTTTGTAGTAAAATCAAAGAAAAAAACCGAATTGTCCGGGTGCCGAAATGTCTCACACAGGAGCTGAATTGTCTGGGTGCCGAAATGTCTCACACAGGTGCCGAAGTGTCTAGCATTCGTAAAAAATGAGTCTTTAATTAAAAGATCCTTGAGAGTTTTTGCAAAGCAAAATGACTATATTTTCATCAAATAGCAATGGCAAGATAAATTCTGTACCCATTTTCTCATAATTTTGTGATACATCAGAGTGTCCAATGTCTGTTGCGTTCATAGCGTAGTGTCCAAATGTAGCTTTTTATAGACTGTTGTATATATTTAAAAGACCCCTTTTGTATTCAATAATAACCTTATATATAACAGTTGTAAAATACAGTTAAAAATTTTAAAATAAATATTCATATCTTCGACATAAGAATGATTAATAATGTGGACACTGTTAAACGAACACTTGTAACCTTATACATTAATAAATTTGATTTTATATCTTCTTGAGAATATACTAGCAGGTTTCAATCATCATAGTATTTATATGGCTGTGTTTATACACTTGAAAGTAATTTTGGTAACTTTATCTTAGTATCTTCAGTGTATGGTAGTGAAAAGAAAAAAAAAGTGTTGTGAGTAAGAAGGACACCAATAGCACCACTAAATACTTTATTTTTAAACTGTTAATTGTCTAATTCACTGGAGTTTCACTGGATAGTCTGAAAAAGAAAGAAAATGACATTGCAGGTAATCATTACCGTAATGTGAAGTTTCACAAGATATTAGAGTGAAAATGATCAAACATTGTGTTCGTAACACAGGACTACAACAGTGATTCGTGACTAAGGTGAATAAAATGAAGATTTTTTGGGAAAATAACATACTAGTGATTATTTTTTTAATTCACAATGTAAATAAATGTACTGAGAAATTGCCTGTAAGTCTTCTTAGCTCAACATATACATGAAGTTTAAAAAAAACCCGTTGAAATCATTGTATATGACTTACCTGTTGCGTTTGTAACTGTCCACCATTATCGAGACTACAACACATTATTGTGAACTACGTCACACATTTCTGTGAGATACCCAGTTTTGCATGACGTCAGGGGTGTAACGATACACTTTTTCCACAAGCGATGCGTATCGCGATATTTGATGTGTATTACGAAACTAACTATTCCTTAAAGTCCATGCTGATCGACATGTTTTTTTTTTATATGAGGTTGCTTACGTACTAGCAGAAATTATAAATATTTGATTAAATAATTTTAAAAGAGTAAATTAATCGATTCACTTTTCTCAAAATATTAATTAAATGATCACCAAAAGAAAAAAACGATAGTTCAACACTACTTTTTTTTCAAAAAATGAGCATCATATCGTTTGTATCGTAAGCGGCCTCCACGTATCATGAACCGAACCGTCCCCAAAATAATCGTGATTTCAGTACATACGGTGAATTGTTTCCCCCTTACGTGACGTTGTGGAAATTCCTGTACTAACAATAGATTAAGGTACACTTTAGGAAGTGTCACGGCTTTCATGATTCTATTATTGGCCAACGTTCTGTTCGTAATTTCATGACTTTCATGACGACAATTTCACAGTTATTATACTTATAGGGACCATCTGTTCAACTTTTTATTATATAACTCATCCCTGTTAAGTTTTTTTCAGTATACACTGATCGAATTCATTAATTCATTTTGAATCATCGTAATGCATGCTATTCGTAGATACTTTTGAAGGACACCATAGGTTACGCACAAAACACGAAACTTTTCGGACAAAAATATATATTCCTCCGAAAAAAAATTTAATTCATTAAATAATTTATACAAAAGCTTTATCAATATTTCTGTCCAAATAAGCTGTCACTTTCTAAAGTGCATTATAGCAACCCATGGCATGTAATGATGTTGCAAATGTCACAAATTTTGTGGGGAAAAAAGATTGTCAAACATCAGTTTTTTCACCTTTTCATCAGATTTTTTAATTTTATTTCAATGATGTACATGTAATGTAATGTGCATTGGTTCACAATAAGAACTAAAGCATTAAGTCAGAAAAAAACATTTTATTGACAACTTTTCCATTTGTCCCATTACACAATACTGAATTCCTCCACAATTTCATGATGCAGTAATAAATCATTAAATGTCCCAAATTGGGCCAAAAACTGTAATGTTCGCAGAATCATAAACTATATTAGTAGTTTCCTTACCTTGGCTTGACTAGAGAATATAATATTAAACATTTGAAATATAATATTTGTCCGATGTAGTTTTAAGTTGTGCCTCGTGGAATTGACCTCCATTTGTAGGGCCATTGCCATTGGGGGATAAAATATCAACGACTTAAACTGTAATCAGACCTGATTTTCGTCCGCTTTAAAGCGGAATTCCACTTTTTTATTCCGAATTTTACCGTTGCGAATCCTTTTTTGATAGTATATTCAATACTTCTGATTGCCGATTTCTGCTTTTTTGTTGTCCTCGTAAAATCAGGTCTGTGTAATATACATTATTTCGATTAAAACAGGGGCTGTCATGGTCATGATCATATGGTAGTTGGATTTAAACTACCTATGAAATCAGTGCCTATCACCACCAAAGTTTTGAGTTTGAAACCCGTTCATGGCGAGGTGTGTT
Organism: Bathymodiolus brooksi; assembly: GCA_963680875.1. NCBI lineage: Eukaryota > Metazoa > Mollusca > Bivalvia > Mytilida > Modiolidae > Bathymodiolus > Bathymodiolus brooksi. The sequence goes on from OY804587.1 coordinate 74,346,685, forward strand.
CGATACAACATTATCTGATAAAGTTTGTCAGTGACTTGCGACATGCCAGTGGTTTTCTCCTGTTTCTTCCACCAATAAATCTGACCACCACAATATAGCTGAAATATTTTTGAAAGTGGCAATAAATATCATAACCCTCACCCCCAAATTTTTTTAATTGTTGATTAATTTCTTTTTATAACCACATTATATGTATTAAGTGTCTATGTAGGCCTTGGATATCCAATGACAAAAAATAAATTATATATATTCTATTTAAAATTTATAATATCAAGTTTTATATACCGGTACACACTCCTTTTATTTGATTTAAGGTAGCACTATACAAAGATTTTTTTCCTCCAATCTTCCATCTGAAAACAGCTGTAACTTTCTTAATATTGCATCAAAATTAACAAATGAGGTACCATTTGAAAGAAGAAAGATATATCTTTCCACTGATTATAATATTATGATTATGCAACAATTACATAATTAATTATTATACAATTAGTTGCAAAATCTTGATGTGTGCATTTGACCAAAATTAGCTGTTTCATGTTTATTCAAATGGTAGAACTTTTTACAATTTCTTAATCAACACAGCATGACCTCCAAAACCGTGTCTCAGATTTTTCCTGTGATGTTTCAATCTCTCTTAAAGCCCTATTATGTGTATACAGCCTGACTTCATAAGATTTCACCAAATTTAATAGATATTTTGAAATAAATTCCATTGCAAATAACTAATTTATTTCTTTTGGTATTGATGAAAAGTTAGCTACATCCATGCTGCTTTCCCCTTCATTTAATGGAATCTTCCACAAAAATGGTCTGGTCATAAAACTATCAAATTATCCAATAGATAACGCCCACTTGTTTTTATCATCTCTGATTCAAGCACATGGGTTTGTTTACAAAACTAATTAAAGGTAATGCTCATTAATGGTATATCATATCTGAATTATTTTTTCACCTGTGTATCAAGAATATTATAATAAAATAAAAATTGATTAAAAAAAAATTTTATGAAAAAATATCAATTTTTGTATAGTGCAACCTTAAGCATATTTTATTGTCAAATAGATGCAATAGGATTGAACACAAGTTTTACAACTTTCATGAAGTTCTCTCCAGTATCATGGTCTGACGGTAACAGGTCAAAACACCCCCACTACCAAAACGCCCCCACTTTTTAGCTCACCTTGCCAAAGGTAATGTGAACTTTTGCCATCACTTGGCATCCGTCGTCTGTTAACTTTTCACATTTTAATCTTCTCATCTGAAACCCCTCAGCTAAATGAACTGAAACTTGGTAGGAAGCATCTATAGAAGATCCTCTCTAAAGATTGCACATTTTGTCCCGATCCATTTACAAACATGGCCGCCACAGGCAATTCTTGTTTCTGATTGGCCGATTTTTAAAAATCTTCTCCTCTGAAACCGCTTTGCCAAATGAACCGAAACTTGGTAGGAAGCATCTATGGAAGATTCTCTATAAAGATTGCTCATTTTGTCCAGATTGGTTAACAAACATGGTCGCCACATGCAATTCTTGTTTCTGATTGGTTGATTTCTAAAAAATCTTCTCCTCTGTTAAAAGAAAGATAACTCTTGCCATTATCTCCCTTAGAAATTAACTAATGCTGATATAGACGTTTTCAGAAATCGGTGATTACCTAGTTATCGTTCGTGGACGCTAGGTGGCGTTACTATCGTCCGCCATTAAGAAAGTGTAACAATCGGTTTACACTAGTTACGATTTATCAGTATTCATAATTGGATTAGATAAACATGCTTCAGTTGATATTTTATGGCTTATTGCCATGATTTTGACCGAATATTTCGAAATATTGATTATTGAATCGAACTTAAACGGTTATTGTTTAAATTGTTCAGAATCACAAAGTTCAGAACCAGGTCGGACAAATCTATACGGTCATGATACCCTCATCAATATTATCAAAATTAAAGAATTAACCATTTTGCCAGATGTGGCCTAACAGATCGATCTGTAGCTATTCAGATTTTAACCTTGCTTATGTGGCAGAATTTCAATGCAAAGCAGGGTACGCAAAAAAACCGGTCGGTATGGAAACCCTCAACACACATTTTTTACTAACGCCACAGTATATATATGTCTCCCCCCACTTTGGTGGGGAGACATATTGCTTTTGTCCTGTCCGTCTGTCCGTCACACAGTTTGTCAGCGCAACTCATTTGAAACTACTGAACAGAATTTCATGAAACTTGGTAGGTACTAGGTAGTAAGGACACCATATGTAGTTGTGCATATAACCAGGAAATTTTGATCTCCTGAATTTTGTGGGAGTTATGTCCCTTTGAACTTAGAAATTTCCAGAAATTTACTACTGAAGCAGCTTGTCAGCGCAACTCCTCTGAAACTACTGAACAGAATTTCATGAATCTTGGTAGGTAGCAAGGACACCATATGTAGTTGTGCATTTTACCAGGAAATTTTGATCTCCTAAATTTTGTGGGAGTTATGCCCCTTTGAACTTAGAAATTTCCCGAAATTTACTACTGAAGCAGCTTGTCAGCGCAACTCCTCTGAAACTACTGAACAGAATTTCATGAAACTTGGTAGGTAGTAAGGACACCATATGTAGTTGTGCACATTACCATGAAATTTTGATCCCCTAAATTTTTTGGGAGTTATTTGCAAACACTTACTGAATCTTGTATTTACAATGTATATATACGTACAAGAGTCTATCATATTGTCACTATTTCCCTGAAAAAGTTTTTCATCACCAATCCATTGATTTTAGAAGAACAAAACTCCTTTAAAATCATTGGAACATAGGCTGAGCAATTTTCTGGAATGGGGAACTTTGCCATGACAATATGGAATAATACCTATAACCCTTGCTTTAGCACTTTTGAGCAAATTTTTTGTTATTCATTGAAGCTTAATTTTATTTGTTACCTAAATAGATTTTTAACTTTTGACTACAGTTTGTGGGACGGGGGGAGACATTCGTTTTTGCGGGCAAAAACAAACTTTATTTTGTACAAAAGAATTAAGTTCCCTTCGAAAATTGTCTTCACTTCACAAAGTCGCATATTTTTATGATGTAGGGAGCACTTATGCAATTGACCAAAAAATCAATCATTTGCACAATGATAGAGTATCAAATACGTGTATGTGGAGGAATAATGTTCCTTCTGTATGTGGTAGAGGATAACATAGAAAAGTAAAGGAAACGGGAACAAAGTGAGCAGTGTAGGAATTATTGTTTTTCATGTAGAAGCCGCATAAATTGATAAAATAATTAACAATTTACAAAGAGGTATCACATATCTTATATCTGTAGATAAATCTTGAAATAAATCTTGATTCTGTAAGAAGTAAAAATGAACGACATGATGTCCTGCAACAAAATTCGGCGATTTTTGTTTTCTTTTAGTTTTTTTGTCATTATAATTCAGTTATATATATTTTTATCATTTTTAACCCTTTGTGGGTAGGGGGTAGAGTTTAACTGTCATATTGCAAATCAAATACATTTAAGAATCAACCCAATACATAAATAAAATTTTTGTGTTTTAGTGATGTCTTTCCTATAACTTGTTATGCAATACACAGTTAACTATCAGATATAATGATAGTTATCTTTCTACAATATGAATTTAACACCTTTGTTGCAAAATGACACGACTGCCTATTCCCCTAAGTGCCAAACCCGGGAAGCACCGCATTGCTGTTGACACGGTCGACCTTGAATTCAGCAGACTACAAGTCTAGAAAGTGCTACCACTTCCTTAACACATCAATATTAAATTTTAATTAATCTTCAAAAACATATAAAATTAAAGAATAAATCAATATAAAACTATGAAATCCTAGCAAAGAAATTTAAAAAAGAAGACATATGGAGTGAAAAATGCCTGTCCGGTTCACGTATCTGAAACCTGGGAGCAAATAGTTACCTTGTATATTAGGTTCCTCATGAAACTTTTTTTTCAGATAAAGAAATTCAGATATTCAGATGTTTTAATTTGATAAAGCTTAATTTCGTTTTCATCTTCACTACAGATCCCTATAAAGAAATTGACCGACACAAATTTTAATTTGTTTTGCAATTTAACAAACAAAAAATAAATAAAATAAAAACAGAATTGAAAAATGCACCTTAAGATGTCACATTCAAAGTTAAGTTCTTTCTTATAAGTTAGGCACACTTTTTATCATTATTACTTCACTTTAAATCGTATAGTAATAATTTCAAAAAGCGTATATTATAATTTATATTTACTTTTTAATTTCATTCAAAATATTAATTTTATTCCTCCTTTTTTCTTATGCTTGAAAAGCAACAAAAAAAAAGAAAAAAAAGTGCATGCAGTTTTTTATCAAGTAGGATTTATACTCATTTTGTATGGGGAAAATAACAGTAATTAAAAAATAATAATAATAATACATACCAGGTAATTTATTTGTTGTCATTATAAATATCTCTGTTTACAAATCACTTCACAGCAGGTATTATCATTGAAGTTCAAGCCAAAATAACAGTATATTGTGACACCTGCACTAGAGAAACCATACATTAGCATATCGATAAACCCCAAGAACATAAGATTTTTACACTTTACTAATGGCGGACACACTCGGAAGTCGATAATGGCCGCGCCCAAGTTTTTAAGAATAAAAAAGTCTATAGTGTAACATCTTTATTCTATACATTACAAGTAGGTATTCACATTTTAATATTCTTTTTAGCGAACCTTGCTAATGGGAATATGAGCTTTTGCCATCACTTGGTGTCCGTCGTCTGTCATCTGTCATCCATTTACTTTTCACATTTTAATCTTCTCTGAAAACCCTCAGCCAAATGAACTGAAACTGGGTAGGAAGCATCTATTCTATGAAGCTGGAAGGTCCTCTCTAAAGAGTGCACATTTTGTTATGATCCATTACCAAGCATGGCAGACACAAGTAATTCTTGTTTCTGATTGGCCGATTTTTAAAAATCTTCTCCTCTGAAACTGCTTGGCCAAATGAAATGAAACTTGGTCTAGTAGGAAGCATCTATGGAATGTCCTCTATGAAGATTGCTAATTTCGTCCCGATCGGTTAACAAACATGGTTACCACCGAAACTTGGTAGGAATCATCTATGGAATGTCCTCTATGAAGATTGCTCATTTAGTCCCGATCGGTTGACAAACATGGCTACCACCGAAACTTGGTTGGAAACATCTATGGAATGTCCTCTATGAACTTGAAGAGTGCTCATTTCGTCCCGATCGGTTAGCAAACATGGCCACCACATGCAATTCTTGTTTCTGATTGGTCGGTTTCTAAAAAATCTTCTCCTTTGAAACTGCTTAGCCATATGAACCGAAACTTGGTAGGAAGCATCTACATGTATGGAAGGTTCTGTATTAAGTTTCCTCAAAGCAGAATGAAAGGTGAGCGACACCTCTAGTTTCCAAAATAAATCATTATAAAATTTTAAAAAATGTGATTCAAATGTTTATAAATGTCTTCCCGCGATTCGTTTTTGTTCGAATATTTAGTTTTTGCTTTATTATATTTATTAAAATTATAAATTTAATTAATGATGATTAATTAAATTATGTTTCATTAATTATTACAATAAGTATATGCCTTTATCTGTGCCGATGGTCTTTGATGAGCTTAATTACCGGTAAGAAAGTAAAAACAGACACAAGCCAAGGTATTGTGAAAAACAAAGGTACAAAGTCAACAAAAGAATTTTGAGAAGTTCAAGCTTTGATAACAATGGCTAGATGTGGCCATATGGCTTAATATTTAATGAATACTTTAAAAAAAAATATATTTTGTCACGTAAATAAAGACAAATGGATAAAACACAAGCTCTAAACTTATGAAGTTTTCTGCAAAAAATTGAAGATAACCATAACAGGACAAAACATATATTGCCTAGAATATAAGTCAGTTTTATATACTTATGAACACAATTACTGGAGCGTATATATACAAGTTCGTTGTTGTCAGATGTACAAGATAAACATGTATATACAATATATAAATTTACTGGTCAAATCTTGAATTACAAGACATCACATCACACATGATATAATCATCATTTGAGTAGAAAAAATTATTAAGTGTGAAAAAATAGTGGGGGCGTTTTGGAAAAAACTGGGGGCATTTTGACATGTATTCGGTCTGACAGAGAGCATGACGGATAATAAGTGTATTTTAAGCATTGATGATATAGAAAAATTAAACGATAACAGATAAGTAAAGCTAGAGGCTCAGTGGGCCTGTGTCACTCACCTTTCATTCTGCTTTGAGGAAGCTTAATACAGAACCTTCCATACATGTAGATGCTTCCTACCAAGTTTCGGTTCATATGGCTAAGCAGTTTCAAAGGAGAAGATTTTTTAGAAATCCACCAATCAGAAACAAGAATTGCATGTGGTGGCCATGTTTGCCAACCGATCGGGACGAAATCAGCAATCTTCATAGAGGACATTCGATAGATGATGCTTCCTACCAAGTTTCGGTTCATTTGGCCAAGCGGTTTCAGAGGAGAAGATTTTTAAAAATCTGCCAATCAGAAACAAGAATTGCCTGTAGTGGCCATGTTTGGTAATGGATCATAGCAAAATGTGCACTCTTTAGAGAGGACCTTCCATAGATGCTTCCTACCAAGTTTCAGTTCATTTGGCTGAGGGTTTTCAGAGGAGAAGATTAAAATGTGAAAAGTAAACAGATGACAGACGATGAACACCAAGTGATGGCAAAAGCTCACATTGCCATTGGCAAGGTTCAAGCTAAAAAGGGGGTGGGAGAGTTAATTCAGTTATGTTCCTTCAGTGAATCGCCTACTGTTCTTAATGAATGTCTGTACTGCATTTGATAACAAAATATTTAGAGCCTGGTCTTTTTGAGAGTCTCCAAATAATAAAGTTCTAATATCTTTTTTAAATCCTTTTATTTGTTTAACAGTGGGGGAAATGAACCAGCAGGAAGTTACTTGGCGAACAGGGACAAGATGACTTGTTGCACTCCTATCAGACTTCTGGCATTTTATTGTATCATTTTGATCTCAAAATTATTAATCGACCAAAATGATGTAATCTAATGCAATATTTTTGTGTATAATTTTGAAATGATAAATTTTGCTTAATGCAAGAACTACTTTTAATGAGTATATTCAATTTACTTAGAAGAGTAAAGATAATGAAAAACACCCAATGTTTACGTTTTACTCTGGAAATGAACATACATTTGTAAGACATGTAGTCATGATGATGTTAATGAGAAAAATATGTTAAATAACTTCGCAGACTTCACACATTTATATAATTTTAGACCCCTTTAATAACAGGTAACAATTTTGCTCTATCAATATTCATGAATAAAAGTTCAGAGCCCTGACCAGTTTGTTAAATGAAAATTATAAAATTCCTTAAAATTTCTGAAATTCTTTGCATTTTCTATGTAATTAGTTCATTTAAAAAATTATGTAATGTATAGTTGGCTTCTCTTTCTAATTTCCAACCAATTAGAAGATAAATATGTTGATCTTATACTAATTTATACAATGAAAAAATAGAGATTTAATAAACAAAAAAATGTGTGGAAATTAAATATTGATTTTTGGCATATTATTGAATTGTCCAATTTGTGCCTCTTTTTTACACCTTTTACAATCAACTGTTGATAACAAGGATTTATGGTTTGACAGGCATTGTTACACCTGTTCTCACCTGTTAATACTTTTATCTAGACAAGACAGGATGTCACCTGCTGGTTATTAAATATTAAAAATGTGTGATTTACAGAATTTTGACAATTTCCTAGGTATGGTTTCTTTGATATTTTTATGATACCCTTGAGTTGTGCATGGATTTAGATTTATGATTTTGTTTAGTGTCAGATAGGAAGCATTTTATTATCCTTTGAGTTGAGAATATCAGAGATTTTAGCAGACTGGTTGAAATTTTTACTGAAAACAACAGTAGAACAGTTGGTAAGAAATATTTTTGGAAAATATGAAATATTTAATTTATTGATTATAAATGTATAAGATGGTGGCTTTTTCAAGTTATTTAACTGATTTCAGCTATTTTCCTCTGGATTTTTTTTCTTCTGAAAGTTGCAGGGCATAGTTACAGGCACTCGGGTACACTTTGTGATTTTCGTTATTTTCATTAAAATTAAATATTTTCCCTTTTAGTGCCTCTATTTTAACCTTCTCTACGCAGAATCACCTAATTTTGACGAGGGGTTGTATCAAAATTTGTAAAATACGTCAAAATTAGGTGATTCTGCATAGAGAAGGTTAAAATAGAGGCACTAAAAGGGAAAATATTTAATTTTAATGAAAATAACGAAAATCACAAAGTGTACCCGAGTGCCTGTGGGCATAGTCAGAACAATTAAAAAATGGACCTTTTGGAAGGGGTTGTAGATGGGTTCAGCCCAATTTTCGGTTATTTTATTTTGTAGTCAGAATCATCCGTAATAAGAAAAGTGTGTGTTTTGGTTAAAAAATAATACTGATTTGTCCACTATAATGAAATTCTTAGACAGAAAGAATTATTTAATGAAGAGAGCTATGACATCACTATGATGTCATAACTTTTGTCAACTTACGATGCACATTATGTTTATACAATTTGTTAGTGCATGCTGCACCTCATTTATTGAATTTCAGTGAAAAATTTGAAGAAACTAGAACTCCAATCTTAAGTAAAATAATACAGGAGGTGAGCAGTATATTTGCCGAACTGAAATTATGCGGGAAAAATAGATCTGTTACAAATAATTATTAACCCCTTTGCATATGTGGCTGGTGATCAAGATACAAATTTAACTGATTCTATCAGTAACAGTCTGGAACCTACATGTATCTGTCGTCAACTTTTGTATGCCCTGCATAATAAACGCTATGCTTTGCTGAAGTCTACATAGATTTATTTATTGAAAGAAATCAACAGCAGATATCAGTCTTGGGGTACACAAGGTTCACTTAAAACATTATTTTTAGTATTTTAAATTTTATTGTATTATATTTTATGTCGTGATAAACTCTAGTCACTATCGTGTAAATAATATCCTAATAATAAGTGACGGTGGATTGTATACTCATTACATGGTGGAGGATAGTAAATAAGATTCTTCCTGTTAATAGGAGGTGTGCCTTGATTGGCAAAACAGCAATAACAGTACACTAACAAAAATACCCATTTAAATTTTATAGAATAAGGTCCTTGTTATACAATTTCTACGATTTTGAATTGGATTTTGAAACTGTTCCCACAGCTTATTTTATTTTAACAGTAAATGAACAATATAAAGAGGATAATTCTTAGGACAATTTAATACCAAATTGATTATAAAAATAGCATGTGCTGCAGATAAATATCATGCAACTTACTACCCATTGACAATAAGTTGATTGCCACGTTTGACATTATAATAACTGAAATATTGTTGAAAGTGGCATTAAAAACCATAAACCAAACAAACCAACAATAATTCCATCTCTAGATCATAGATGGCCAGATATATATTTTGGAATTGATATTAAATATCCAACTCTAAGCCCCAGAGTTTTTGTTTTCAATAGTCTTTAAAATTTATTGATAATATTATACCACTGATTGTGATTTCACATTGTACCAAAGATATGAAGACACTTAGTTGATTGGTGTTTAATGCCAACTTTAGCAATAAAAGAATGTTAAAGAAAATATTCAGTGGATTTACTTATAAACTGGAAAAAAAAAATATATTTCAAAACAATTTCTGTTATTCATTTTAAAAATGTAGATGTATGTTTATAAAGACCATTTTGAAATTTCTAGTATACTTAATTTAATTTAAAAAAAAAAAAGAAGAAAATTGTGGCCTTGTCTTCACTTTAAATGACTGTCCAACCAAGATTTGTCAAAAATATGAATTAAAAAATTCAATGTATAACTTGGTAAAAGTGATGTTGATTCTTTTTACATTTTTGTAAGTCAAGACCAACTCCACTCAAGAACGTAAATGTACACCAATCATTGCTGTACTTCAGAAGCATGAAATCTGGGGTTTACAAATATCTTGTTGTACTAAATGACAATTTGGAAGTCATTTATTTTGTAAATTGCCTTTTAAATTGCCATCTAATGATGATGCCTCAGTAAGTAGAGTTTTATGATGAGACAGATTTCCCCCAGGTATATTGTTGCTTTTCACCTGTAGTAGTGTTAGATCAATACATTGTAATGATGTAACCATTTTATGACAGGAAATTCAGCTTAATGATAAAAAGTGCTGTTGATTCATTATCAGCAAAAAAAATATGTTTATATCTGTGTTGTGGGTTAAAAAGTAAATACATGTGATAAAGGTAAATATTTATGAAAACAATTTTGTTTATAATAGATTGTTTTTGTTATTTGATGTTCTTTGGCCTTTAGCATTTTTTGAGTACAGCTTTTATGGTTTACTGGGTATTCAGGCAAATGCAGGGCATATGCATGTACATGTATGCATCCATGTAAAAATTTCATGGGAGCTTATATTTTTTTTATTCCACAAAATAATCACAAAGATCCTTAAATAATATCAAAACTCTTTGTACATGTATTCACAGTCACTTTAAATCCAAAATAATAAATTGAATTTTTTTCACTTCTGTGCAATCAATTCCTATCACTATTAACTTTGTGAGTTTGAATTCCACTCATGGTGAGGTGTACTCGATACAACATTATGTCAGTGACTTGTGGCAGGTCAGTGGTTTTCTCCAGTTTCCTCCACCAATAAAACTGACCGCCATGATTTAACTGAGATATTGTTGAGAGTGACATTAAACACCATAAACAACAACAAAAAACAACACTATATTCTTCCCATGGATCTGACTGGAAATATATATCCTACGTTGTAGAAAAACGAAAGTACTTATTTGAAATAATACATACAAATGAAATATTGTTGAAAGTGGGGTTAAACACCAAAAACCCTAACCCAAACCCTATGTTATTCAGATTTCAAGTGACTGTACTACATGTGATGTATTGCAAGTCAAACCCTATGTTATTCAGATTTCAAGTGACTGTACTACATGTGATGTATTGCAAGTCAAACCCTATGTTATTCAGATTTCAAGTGACTGTACTACATGTGATGTATTGCAAGTCAAACCCTATGTTATTCAGATTTCAAGTGACTGTACTACATGTGATGTATTGCAAGTCAAACCCTATGTTATTCAGATTTCAAGTGACTGTACTACATGTGATGTATTGCAAGTCAAACCCTATGTTATTCAGATTTCAAGTGACTGTACTACATGTGATGTATTGCAAGTCAAACCCTATGTTATTCAGATTTCAAGTGACTGTACTACATGTGATGTATTGCAAGTCAAACCCTATGTTATTCAGATTTCAAGTGACTGTACTACATGTGATGTATTGCAAGTCAAACCCTATGTTATTCAGATTTCAAGTGACTGTACTACATGTGATGTATTGCAAGTCAAACCCTATGTTATTCAGATTTCAAGTGACTGTACTACATGTGATGTATTGCAAGTCAAACCCTATGTTATTCAGATTTCAAGTGACTGTACTACATGTGATGTATTGCAAGTCAAACCCTATGTTATTCAGATTTCAAGTGACTGTACTACATGTGATGTATTGCAAGTCAAACCCTATGTTATTCAGATTTCAAGTGACTGTACTACATGTGATGTATTGCAAGTCAAACCCTATGTTATTCAGATTTCAAGTGACTGTACTACATGTGATGTATTGCAAGTCAAACCCTATGTTATTCAGATTTCAAGTGACTGTACTACATGTGATGTATTGCAAGTCAAACACTTTATTGTGATGAAGACTATCATTTCTAAGCTCCAACATGCATCAAAATCAGTAAGTCTTCTTTAGTGTAATTGGCCAGTGACGTTATTCTTCTACATGTGGGATACCATATAACAATATGTGAAAATTTGCAATCCAATACGTGCTAGAAACCAAAGGAAGGCTCAGTCGCATCATAAATATTTACTATTTTAGAAAATTGTTACAATCCTTCTTGGTATATTGTTGTCGTAAATTAAGCCAAGGAAAAGGGGGTATCAAATTTTGACAAAAATTATATGGATATTAAAAATAGATTACACATTTTATAATATTCATTGAAACTTATTATAGTACCGTAATTAGGGGTATAGATACACATTATATCCATATTGTGTTGCAATTTGGAACCGCCATGGTCGTGATAGAGAAAACTTGTCTAAAGCAAACCGTGAGACAAAAACTTTGGTCCCAAGGGGTCTGGTTTGGACAGGTTTCACTGTATCTGGATTTCTAATCATCAATGTGATTCTATCTACTTTAGTGTTAATGTCAAAGAAATCATTTGAGAGCTATGATCTGAAAATGTTTAAAAAAAACCAGCAGGTATCATAAGTAATACACTTCTTTGGTAGTGATTGATTCCAGACAGTTGAGGGTGGTCGTGATCGTAATCGTATGGTAGTTGGATTTATAACTACATTTGTACCTATGCAACCTGTGCCTATCACCACTAACGTTGTGAGTTCCAATCCTGATCAGGCGAGGTGTACTCGATACAACATAATATAGCATGATACAGCTGAAATATTGTTGAAAGTACCTAACCCTAACCCAAATTCAAAACTAAATTATTATGCACAAAATGTACAGGACCAAACATTGAAGATTTTTATTATCTTTTGACAGAACTTGTTAATATTATACATATAAATTATCTTGGTATGATATGAGGATGTGCATATCATTACTATTTCCGCTCCGGCAAGGTGTACTCGATACAACATTATATAAAAGTTGTCAGTGACTTGCGACAGGTCGGTGGTATTCCCAGAGTATATATGTTCATTCCATATTCTTGTCTAGGCAACTAATCTTTTATCTTTTGACACTTGGCGGAACTAGTTCATATTTGGTATGGTGTCTTGGTATGTGCATATCACAATTTTCTGAACGGAGGATTGCATGAAATACATGTATATGACCCTTTTTCAACTTTGTAGAAGATACATGTGTACTTAACCTTATGTAGGTAACTAGTCTTACCATTTGATGTCATGGTATGATATGAGAATTTATATTTTATTATGATTTCCCAAACAGACCAGTTCCATGGAAGTTATGGCCCATTTTCCAAGTTAGATAAAAAGGATTATTATCCGATACAATGTACATTAGAATAGAATGAGGGTGTTCGTAGCATGACAATGTGTGCACTAATGTTTGTTATTACAATATCTTATATAGCTTCTGAAGATAGAGTTTGTGGACTGAATTGAGTATAGTAGTCAAAACATGAAAATAGGATTTTTAGCTCACCTTGCCAAAGGCAACGTGAGCTTTTGCCATCACTTGGTGGTCAGTTAACTTTTCACATTTTAATCTTCTCCTCTGAAACCGCAAGGCCAATTGATCTGAAATTTGGTAGCATCTATGGAAGGTCCTATATAAAAATTGCTCATTTCGTCCCGATCCATTAACAAACGTGGCCACCACAGGCAATTCTTGTTTCTGATTGGCCAATTTTTAAAAAAAAATCTTCTACTCTGAAACCGCTTGGCCAAATGAACCGAAACTTGGTAGGAAGCATCTATGGAAGGTCCTCTATAAAGATTGCTAATTTCATCCAGATCCATTAACAAACATGGCCGCCACAGGCAATTCTTGTTTCTGATTGGTTGATTTCTAAAAAAAATCTTCTCCTCTGTTAAAAGAAAGATAACTCTTGCCTAAACTGTTAAAAGAAAGATAACTCTTGATATTATCTCCCTTGGAAATTAACTAATGCTGATATAGTGTAACATGTTTATTCTATACATTACAAGTATGTATTCACATCTTATTATTCTTTTTAGCAAACCTTGCCAAAGGCAATATGAGCTTTTGCGATCACTTGGTGTCCGACGTCTGTCATCCGTTTACTTTTCACATTTTTGCTTCTCCTCTGAAAACCCTCAGCCAAATGAATTGAAACTTGGTAGGAAGCATCTATGGAAGGTCCTCTCAAAGAGTGCACACTTTATTATGATCCATTACCAAACATGGCCACGACAGGCAATTTTTTTTTTTCTTTTTCTTTTCTTTCTTCAAGTGTGATATTTTTATTGAAATCTGTACATTTGTTAGTTGAATACATAAAGTACCAGTACCTTATCCCGGCCTCGTCAACATTAGTAAAGCACATAACATATAAAGATGTTCGTATTTGTTAGTAATTTACATACAGAATGGCATACTATTTCTATTTGAATAACATGACAGAAAATACCAAATAATGTGATTCCACAAAAAGATGAGTGTTTCAATCATAATAAACCAAATTAACAAATATACAGATAATCAAAAAATAGGGTTTTAAGTAGTTATAGAAGTAAAAGAAAAAAATGGAAAAAGTTTAATTTATTCAGTTTTTTAAGGCATAAAAATAATTTTTAAAGAGAAAGAAAAAGTTTTTAAATTTGCTTTGATGAATAGGTAATTTTAGCATTCATAAAAACAAAAGGCTATTTCTTTTCTATCATGTTATATACAGAATGAATATTTGTATAAATCTTTATATCTAATTAAACAGTAAAGTGAAAGCATTCCATATCTGGTTGAAAAAATCAATTTTTTTACTTTTAATAGCAATAGATTTCTCAATGTTATATAGTGACTGTATTTTCCTCTGCATTGTGACCAACGATAATTTTTTCTGAAAATATTTACAGTTAAAAATATACTGCTTTATTTGTCATAAAATGAGGTTGATAGCATCTCCTCGAGACGATTTTGAAGTATCACCAAAAAGAAAAAAATGCATAGTAAATGGAACACTAACACCATTTGACAAATCAATTTCATCAATAAAAGCGACAGGCAATTCTTGTTTCTGATTGGCCGATTTTTAAAAATCTTCTCCTCTAAAACCGCTTGGCCAAATGAACCGAAACTTGGCAGGAAGCATCTATAGAATGTCCTATGAAGATTGGTCATTTCGTTCCAATCGGTTAACAAACATGGCTACCACCGAAACTTGGTAGGAAGCATCTATGGAATGTCCTCTATGAAGATTGCTCATTTCGTCCCAATCGGTTAGCAAACATGGCCACCACATGCAATTCTTGTTTCTGATTGGTCGATTTCTAAAAAATCTTCTCCTTTGAAACTGCTTAGCCATATGAACCGAAACTTGGTAGGAAGCATCAACATGTATGGAAAGTTCTGTATTAAGTTTCCTCAAAGCAGAATGAAAGGTGAGCGACACGGGCTCAGCCCACTGAACCTCTAGTTTATCTTTCGATGGAACTACGTTTTCATAGTTCATATTTTACATGAGTATTTTCTTGGTAGATATGAGAATGTGCATATCATTGGAATTTCTCAAATTGACCAGCTCGTTTGGGTTATGGCACCTTTTCCAACGTCGTAATTCCATACGTCCATTCCATATTCTTGTGTAGGCAACCATTTTATCTTTTGACATAGTTTATATTCTGTATATTGTCTTGGTATTTCATGTACATGTATATGAGGATGTGCATATTATTACAATTTTCTAAAACTGCTACGATATAATTGAATTATTTTTGAAAGTGGCATTAAACACCATAAACCAAACCAATTTTCTAAATGGAAGATTTGGTGGGAGTTATGGCCCCTTTTCAACTTTGTAGAAGATACATTTTGTACAATCTCTTGAGGCATTTAAAAAGGGACTAAAGACTCATTTATTCAAAATTGCTTTTGTGAAATGAGTATAGATTTAGATCTGTGACTGTTTTAACTGGTGCTGTTCTGCTACAATATTGTTTTATACTTTTGATTTTAATTTGTTGTCTTTTTGTACAGTTGAGTATTACTTTTTAATTCTTACTGTGATTCATTGTCCTTGCGTAATATATTTTTATTAATTTTTAGTTACATTCACTGATTTCGATAGCTAAGTTTATTTATTATTCAATTTCTTGTCCATTTTTATACCTTTATTTTAATTAATATTTTTAGATATGTTTTCCCTAATTCTCTTATAATATGCAATTTTCTTCTTTTTAATTCAATTTGGTTAAGCATTTTGAGTCATAAAGTTTTTATACTGGTATTTGATTAAATTGGGCATGCTTTTAAATGTATTGTTCTTACTTCACTTATTTTTCTTATTTATGTACAAATTTGTGTATATTTTAAACATGTAAAGTGATTAGAGTAATTGTATTGTTATATAATGTGCTATAAAAATGCCTTGTAATAATAATAATAATAATAATACATATAAGATGTGAAACTTCAATGAACTTTGATTTTCATCTTTTGAGGGAATTCGACCTAATTCATATACTATATTGTGTATGATGTTAATTGGTATGACATGAGCATTCAATAATGTATTATGAGTTATGGCCCCTCCT
Organism: Bathymodiolus brooksi; assembly: GCA_963680875.1. Lineage (NCBI taxonomy): Eukaryota > Metazoa > Mollusca > Bivalvia > Mytilida > Modiolidae > Bathymodiolus > Bathymodiolus brooksi. Next base: position 74,363,102 of record OY804587.1, read on the forward strand.
TCAATTGGTAGATAGAAAGTCAACATTATCAATGAGTGGGGTTGGTAGCATGACACTGTGTGCACTAATGTTTGGCTTTGTAATTAATAAGAGATATTTTCTGGATTGAATTGCATAGTAGTCCCCCTCTTATAAGGTCACTCCCACCAAAGGCCACCCCTCTTATCAGGCCAGATGTTATATATACTTGAGTTAATGAAATACTGCTAAATTTTCTCCTTCAAGGGAGGCCAGTACTACTGCACTACTTTTATAAGACCAATTTATCCTCGCACAAGGGGTGGCCTTATCAGATGGTGACTAGTCTTATCTTACTGGTGTTGTAAATCTGGTAACCATTCTTAAGAATGTATGAGGATACTAAATGAAAGCCTACACTAATTATATATAGATACAAAAAATAACAAAAAAGATATTGCTTGTCAGCAGAAACCACCTGATTTTAGGATAATTTTAAGCCCTGATGGCCCTGTGGTTTTAAATAAAAGATTGCTTGCATTGGAACATAACCACTTTAAATTATATAAAATCAAAAGGTGAAAGTAGAATTTTTACTTGGGAGGACAAATTCTAGGGTTTGGGTTATGGTGTTTAGCACTACTTTCAACAATATTTCAGTTACATAGTTGTGGTGAATTTTATTGATAGAGGAAACCTGATACCCAGGGAAAGCCACTGACCTGCCGACAACTTCTAGGAGACCTTTTTTTTGGAAGGGGGAGGGGGGTGGGGAGTAATAAATGTTTGATAATTTCTTTCTTAGGTAAATTTCATATTAGGTACCATTATCATGACATATCAATGTCAATTAAGTTAAAATATAATGTTGGTAATCCATGTCCCATCTTGAGACAGGCACAAAAATGTGGCTGAGTTAAACTGGTTAATGGGATCCCCATGTATTCATATTAATTTTGGGTCTATCTGATGCTAATTGTCTCCCTTGCAACCATTTAGAAGTTAAATCTCAAATTGTTTATGTATGTTTTGAAAGAGAACTTATAGGCATTCCAAAATTATTTTTCTCCTGAAAGTAAAGCCTTGAATATTAATTTTAACTGTATATATATCTGAAAGATAATATACAAATAAATAAATATTTATTGTAATTTACAAAATGAGTGAGGATACAATAATTTGTTTATCACTGTCAGAAGTGAAACCTTAAATTTAAACCAAAGACCAAATGAACACAATGTATATATTTTCCCACACATACACTTCTTTTTTTATACAAAAACTTGTAAATTGCTATCACAATACTATAAAGGATTTGCCATTGTTGGCTTGGAATTAACTTCCTGATAAGTAAATCTAAAAAAGAATTATACCTGTGGTGTTAATCACCTCTGTAATCAAATCAGTTACATAATTACCTGTTAATTAAAGACAACATATACCCATGATATTTTTGTTTATTTGGTTAATTTTGAGTTTGAGGACTCCAAGCTGTCAAATGGTGTTGTGAGAAGCTTGAAAAATATTATTTTTTATTATTATTGATATTGATAATTAACACTAGTACTTGTTACAGTTTGTAGACAGATTTGGAGTAGAACTTCACTGAAATTGTGTTGTAATTGGGATGTTTGTCAATATTGGAGACAGTATAAAAAAGTTTTTGTGAAGAAAAGAGTGATAAAACAAATTCCAAAATTATTAATAGTACAAAAAATATCTAAAATTCAATTATTTAAAAAAAAAATCTACATCAGCAATTAAATCATTTTGTTGATTAGAAAATTGGATGTTTTACCTGAAGGAAAATATACATCAATGAAAAACAATTTCCTGTTGGATAAGATCAGGTGAGAAGGTCGTTATAATTTTTTTTATTAGATTAATACATTAATAAGAATATGTAATTAAAGATTAAGAGATGGGTATCTATACAGGACAGTTTTAATGGCTTTTTTGTATCTTTTATTTTTACCTCATTTTTGTTTTGTTTTTTGTTGTTGAGTTTTTAGGATTAACATAGAAGTGGTGATTTTGTGTTGCTGCTGTTGATTAATATTGTAGAATTTTATTATTAGATTTTTGTATGACTAATCAGTCCTTGAAATGAAAATTTTAATTTACTGGTCCAAATAAAGATTTACTGGTCATTGTGAGGACTGTTGACTTTTTATTTCTTAAAATTACAAGGAATAAAATCGTCAGAAATTTGTATGCTTATTCAAGTCGAGTGTTTGTTTTGAACAGGTATTGCTGAAACTGAAATATCTTAATTAAGATTTGTGATTGTAAATTGTAGAAAGAGTTGTTTTGCAAATTCTGCAAAAATAATACATGTATTCAACTTCAACATGTATCACAGCAGAGAGTTCTACATGACTGATATGATTCTGGGAACATCTTTTTGGTAGATCTATGGAATAAGGATTTGTGCATCTAATAATTTTTAAGAGGGGTGATGCCTTAATTTTCTACCTTATTGAAAATGTATTTAGATAAGATGGACAAAAATTACTGAAATTAAGACAAAATATTTTGTACATTGTTTTCTTTTCTCTTTTTAAAAAAAATTATTTTATAGAATAGAGATATTATTTAGTAATTATGTCTGAGATTAGTCACAAAAAAGTTAAACTATATAAATGTAGGAAATATTTTTTTAAGGGCAGGAAATTCCCCAGTCAATTTAAGAAAAACATACATTGTTGATTTTATTTAAAAGCATTAATCCTCTTATGTGATTTGAAAGAAAGATGTCTGGCCTCAGGCTCTCCACAAGGGCTTTATCATTTGTACTTCTTCTTAATGTTTGTTCTTCTGGCTGGATTTTAGAGGCCTTACAGGGGGGAATTACAACTGTGCTGTATTTATTATGTCTGTATTTTAAAATAGTATAATTATTTATTAATTTATTTACAAGCAAGTAAGAGAAAGAAAGGAAAATATTAGCTGTTAAATTCACCTCTTTGAAGTATTATTTTATGAATATAATGAATTAATTTAATTAATAAACTCCCTCTGTGCCCCTCTGAGAGGTGCCTCAAATTATCTGAATTGATGAGATAATAATCAGTAAATAGCCTTGTGATTTGTAAACATAATATGTAGTTTTTCTGGCTTTTACTGGACAAACTGGACATAGGATATTTTTGTGCAAATTTCTGGAGATCACAAAAAAAAATATTGAATTGTTGTGATATTTGAAGTTTTAATTAAATTTGTAAGACTATGTGACGAAAATTACTTAATCAAAGGAAAAAAAGTTTCTATTATAAAAAGAATATACATGGAAATCACATTTTTATTTTTAGGCTGGTTAGGTTAATGGTGTTTAACACCACTTCAAACAATATTTCATTTATATCGTGGCAGTGATTTGTATTATAAAAATGTTTAATATGATTAGGAAGTGAAAATATTAAGATACATGTAAGTAAGTTTTTTTATGAATTGAATTGATGGGAGAAAAAAAATAGATAAACATGTATGTATGATATGATTTTTCAGAAGAATTTGGCCTTGGGTAAAATTATAAAATTAACCAATTATTTTCTTTTCTTTTTTAGAAGAATTAGCACAGAAGAAGAAGACGACGTATTTGTAAATGAAGACAGGGGTGATCAGAAGATGAAGAAAGTGTCTAAACATCGAACCATACTGTTTATTCCCGGTTTCCGTAAAAGTAAGAAGACACACAGTGATGTTTTAGAGAATGGCAACTCATGTGAGGAGATGACCCCTTTGAGATGTAAAGACAGGGATACAGATTCTGTTCTTTCCAAGAGTAGCGATGATGGCGATGTGTTATTGAATGGTTCCTCTAGGACAAGCATTTCCAGTTTAGATACATTAGTTTCTGTTGATAGTGGTATAGACTGTGGTCAGGTTTCATCAACCAGTAGTTTAAGTAGCGTTGGAAGTTTAGGTCATTGTGACATTATGAAGGGTAAAGTTTCTGCAGCTCGTGGCCGTGCCCCTATTGCCTCCCCGGAGGACGATCTCTTGTTAGATTGCACGGATATTAAGTCTAAGAAGCAGGACAATTCAGAGTATGAAAGTTTGACATATAATCATAATAATTCTGCAGCCTCGTTCTGTACATTGAGTGACAATTCTTCTTGTAGCTGTGATTCTTGTTGTGAGTTGGATTCAACTGATTCGGAAAGCGAGAAAAGTTTACAGAGAACGCCAGCACACAGTGATTCAGATTCTGAATCCGATTCATGTAATACTAGCGGTTCTCGCAGAAGACAACGTTCTGATTCTGATACCGATTCAGATTCAGATGATGACCAGTCTGAAGATTTCTTTAGACCAATCAAGTCCTCTGTCAGCGATGAAAAATTGACTAAAAGTGACAAATCGAGTCGCCCTAGAAAGAAGTTATTTGGGAGTAATAGCAAGTTGAATCTGTCATTAAAGAAACTTGTGCAAAGTGGTAGTAAATTGGACTTGTCTTTCAAAAAACTTATGAGGAGTAATAGTAAATTAGATATATCTACAAAGAAGGAGGCTAAAACTAACATTAAATTGAGTGTTCCACAGTTGAAATCATCACCGAAAAGAGTTTTACCAAAACTCCCTATGCCAACAAGGAAAGTGGTTTCGACAGTGCCGAAAGACAGTGGTAGAAGCTTTCGTTCATCAACACCTGTGACCGACTCTTCAATGAGCTCTATAAAGAACATCAGCTCTTTATCTTTTATTAACTCAAGTGATGTCACTATTAATAATTCAAAGTTGATGGATAGTTTTTCAAGGCCTCGTTCTGATAGTGACAGTAGTAGCTGTAGTATCGGTATTGAGGGATCAAATATTCCAAGGCCTCGTTCTGATAGTGACAGTAGCGACTGTAGCAGTATCAGAGGACCAAATGTTCCAAGGCCTCGTTCTGATAGTGATAGTAACGATAGTATCAGTATCAGAGGACCACACGTTCCGAGGCCTCATTCTGACAGTGACAGTAGTGATTGTAGCAGTATCAGAGGACCAATTGTTCCGATGCCTCGTTCTGATAGTGATAGTAACGATAGTATCAGTATCCGAGGACCAAGCGTTCCAAGGCCTCGTTCTGATAGTGACAGTAGTGATAGTATCAGGGGTCCAAACGTTAGAAGTGGTATTTCTTTGGGTAATAGTATCAAGACAATAAAGCTTCAACGAAGTAAAAGTGACAGTTCAAGGAAACACTATCCCGTTAAAAGCCATAGATTAGAAACATTTGAATCGTTTGAAAGTTCTCGAACAAATAGACAAATAATGAACAACAGCCCTGCATTGCAAGTGCGTTCTCGGAGCATTCTCCTAAACAACTGTGATATTAACATAGATACGTGTAAGAGTCCTATGGAAGTTCGTCAAGCTATGGAAAAGACTGCTTTTTGGATCGAGAACAACGATTATGATAAAACGCCTGATGTTTCATCCACTGAGTCCTTGTTACAGACTAGCAGAGACGTGACAGAGTCAGATTTGTGTAATCAGATTATTGGAATCTACTTTGGTGAAGAAAATGATAGCGACTCCTCCTTGTCATCATCGTGCTTAGACAACTCCATGGAAACATCAGCTATATCTGATGAGAATGCTGTGTCACTTGTGACATCAACCCCCTTAGAGACCAACCTTGATGATTTCACCATGGCTACTTTTGTCCCCGCCCCATATGAGATGGCAGAAGCAAAGACGAGAAAAATTTCGAAAGGTATGTATTTTTTCCCACACGTTTAAACAAAAAAAACAAAAATATTGACTATTGGTGTGTCATCGGGGAATGTCAGCTATTTAGTTAATTAAAGCAATTTAAAAAAACATTTTCAAACTGTAAGTCTATTCCATGTGTATCTCAACAATATATACATATACCAAATAAGGATGTTAAAAAAATGTCTCCAGTGATTTCATTCATTGAAATCTCAGCAATTCAATTGTATGCATCAAGTTAAAATTTCATACGAGAGTAGCAAATTAAATTAAATGAAACATCGTCATAGCATGTACGACTATTGTAAATAATATGCTGTTCTAGATCTGTTGAGAAAAGCTTGTTTATATGGTGTCTATTGAGAATTTAAGTGCTAAGTATTTACTGACGATTGTCGTTTGTTTTTATGAAAGTTTAATTTCGGTATTGATTTTTCATGAAAACTCGTGGGACTATTTGATGTTGAAATGTCTAGAATTTCCTCTGTGACAAATATTTGTAAACATTGTTGGCTATATAAAGTTGATGCATGAGTTAGAATGCCATCAGAACGATAATTGTTTTGAATTCATTGATTGGTAGCCATTATAACATAAGGTAATGGAAACACACAATTCTCAGTATAGGCTTCTGTTCAGAAGACAAGTGTTGACCTTAAAAAAGCAAGGTAGGAATTTTAATCAAGTTTTTTTTACCTTTTTTTTTTAAATTTTTTTATTTTTTTTTATCTTTTATGAAAAGAAAGTTTAAAACAATGATGGTCTGCTTAATACATACATTTATATATTAAATAATACGTTTGATGACATAGAAAATGAAATAAAAGAAAACTGTTCCTTAATTCAGGTTCAAAATTAAGGATATTGTGAAATACATGTACATTTGTATGTATTCAAGACATGTTGTATATAATTTTTTTTTTAAATTGAGTTCATGTTTGGACAATTTCATGAATGGTAGTTTAGCATGTATAATACACACTCCTTTTAACTTTGAATATAAACTGGAATGGTTTTATAGCTGGGATGCCTCAAGAGTTAGATTGTGAACTGTAGCTGGGTCAGGTAAAGCCAAAGACTATAAAAATGGTACTGTGCTTAACAAGGAGCATTAAAGAGTCAAAACCAAAGACGATTTTGCTCAGAATCTGGATAATTTGTCCGAGTGGAGCGATGTGTCTACCCGTGGAACGTTGTTTCAGTGAATTCTTGTGTTTAAGACGTTGCATATGCTGGAGCGTAAAAGTTATGATAAACAACTGATTACAGTTATCACTTCAGACAAATTTTCATTGACAAAGCCACACAAACATATGTACATTGTATATAAGGTAAGATTGTTTGTATTGAGTAGTTTTGTTCTACTTTCAGCTGAACCTATAGCAGAATGTAGAGTAAAGGTAACAAGAAGACAGAAGGATGTCAACAATTCTCTTAATAAGGTCAGTTGTGTTTTGTGTCATATATTGATTTTATTTTGGTCTGTAATAAACTTTGTGTCGAAAAAGAAAAATACTGAGGTCCACATCCTCAAGTCAGTGAATTTGAATGACTTGAATTTAAGAAGGTACATTTTAGCGATGTTAGTACTTCGATCTTAAATGAGGGGGTGTTATGATATTTAATGCCACTTTCAAGAATATTTCAGTTATATCGTAGAGTACCCGGAGAAAACCACCGATCGGTTGCAAGTCATTGACAAACCTTATGACAAAACGCCTATTAACGAAATATTGTACTTTTTATAGTACATCTTTAGACTGAAAGTTTTATGGTTGATTGTTGTTCATCCGACCGGCATAAACATGTTCCACACTAATTCTACTTTGCCTACATCAGTTTTTTTCAAAATAAATGAGATCATTAGGAATGGTGGTTTGAAGGTCTGTACACTTGTTTGACAATTTTCATTTTTTAATTCAAGAATTATGGGATTTTATTCTATCGTATGAGAAACATGTTGCATGCTTATTCAATTTTGACTCGGACCAAATTTTTATTTTTTTATTTTTTTTTTCAAACCCCACCTTTGTTTCATTCGAGAGTTATCAGGCTTTATACCAGCATATCATGCATGTATTGTTCAGCTGTTTATTTAATATAAATTCTGCTAAAAAGTAGTATTAATAAGCAAATTCATTATCTATAAATACTTAAATATAATCTTTTCAATAAGATATTAATGTGTTATAATTTCTACTTTTCAGCAAAGACCAGTTTCAGATGTTCCTTGCCAAAATAGGAAGTCACAAATGCTGGTAAGTCATCTAATTACTTTGATTCATTAATTTGAATTTAAATAGAAATCTATACATCATTTTGATTGATTGATTGGTGTTTAATGCCATCTTAAGCAGTATTTCAGCTATATCGTGGCGTTACATTATTTTGAAACTTGGTTAATAATTATAATTGTTCAAACTTTTTTACTTGTCATTTATTTTAAAGAGAATAAAATCCCATTTTAAGAAAATCATTTAATTTTATATTCTCTAAAAGAAAGGAAGAGAAAAAGTATAAAAAATAAAATATTTATTTAAAAAAAATATTCTGTACTTTGTTTACATTTTATATTGGGTCCTGTGGTACTATGGTAGTTAAATTAAAAATATGGCAACACAAACTGATTGAAATAGCATGTGAATACACAGAACCATAGGAGTGGACTATGCAATATTTTATTTTCTGTTTAAATAATGTGATTTCGGTGTATAATTTTTTATTGTCTTATTAAAAATCTCTCTGTACTTTTGTTTAATATATGTGATTTTTTTTGTCTACAGAGTGAAGAAGAAATAGATACTATTACAAAGATACACACGATATGTAACGGTCAAAGAACGGTACAATATGTTAACCTCAACGACATCCCGGTGAACTTCAAACATTTCCCTCGTAAGTATAAAAATAGATTTACCTAAAAACATCCTTTCAATTAGTAAAATATGACTGCAAAAGGAACAAACATTTTAATACAGAAATAAAATGTGCCGTTACAAACCTGGTTTTGAACCACTTCAGTAGTGTGATTGTTGGTATGGTTACCTCGATTACGATAGATCATGGGTTTTAAAATCTGTCTAGTCAAACCAAGAACTATAATATTGGTATTTGCTGTTTCTCAGCTAATAAGGGTAATAACAAAATTACCGAACTCCAAGCAATCTTACAAAGGGAAAATCAAAACTCATAATTATATAAACAGACAAAATCAGTCAACAACAGGAAAACTGAAAACCGTAATGACCCTGACTTGGTACAGGCATTTCTAAAGAAATGGTGGGTTGAATCAGATTTTAAAGCACCAAACCTCCCGCTTTCATTACATAGCATGAAGCAGTCGGAGCAAAGAATAGTTGACTCGGATTCAAGATAATCTGTACAAGTGGAGCGACATGTCTACCCACTGTTGTGTCAATGAGCAAACACTATAAAAATCAAACTTAGCGTGTTTGTTTAGAGGACATCATCGTAACTTGTTCTCACCATATTATAGCTGAAAAATTGGCTTTAAACAATGATCACTCAATTAGTAAAATATTACTAGGAATAAACAATTTAATACAGAAATAAAAGATAAAATGCCATTACAAACCAGGTTTGAAGTTTTTCGTTGGTCATAGATACAAATGTATTTTGAAAATGTGAATTGAGCTGGTTTATTTATTTTCTATTTCAGCCCCTAAGAGAGCCAGCAGAGTTGTTTGGAACCACGACCTGTGTTCAGATGAAGCCATTCATCACACCCCACCCCCATCTAAGTTACCAGTTCAACCACAACCAATATTGCAACAGGTAAGATCATATTGTCTACTAAATTTCAGTAATGTGTTACAATTGATACCAAAACCTAAGGCTTATAGGATTCACAATTTTCCTGTTATACTGACGAAAATCTAAGATTGTAAAGTTTGCATTGAGCTGAAAATATCAGGCCTTTTAGTCGTAACACTTTTGAGCATGAGTTTGTTCTCGTTCTATAAAAAACCCAGCCAATCAGAACACTGTATGAATAAATACTTTATTCTGATTGGACAATTATTGAGTACGAGTGTGAAAATTGTACTCATAAGTTTTATTATTGTAAGACCAGGCAGGGCACCACATCTGTAGAGTACAAAAAAAATACAATTAAATTAAATCACAAGACATGGAAATTTTGGGAAAAATCTTTGTTTTTGGTTATTGGTCTTAATTATCTTATTAGACCAAGCTGTTGACTGTAAGATGAACAAGAGCAATCAGAAAATTCTGTAGAACTTATTTGTGTAATTTCTCATTATCATTTATTTATGCTTTTATAATTTACAGAAACCTAAAGATTTTATATACCCATACAAAGAAGATGAGCCGTCTCCAATTGTGATAACCAAGGTACGAAGAAGCAAGTCGTTGCCACGTAAATCCAAGGAATGGCCATGGTAGCAAAGACAATATGATATAAATCAAGCCATTTGCCATAAGAAATCACCATGGTTACAAACACATAACCATGTATATCTAGGAAATCACCATGGTAACAAAGACAATATCATGTGTTTCTAGGAAATCATCATCTTAGCAAAGACATTACCATGTATATCTGTGAAATCACCATGGTAGCAAAGATAGTATCATGTGTATCTATGAAATCACCATAGTAACAAAGACATTACCGTGTATATCTAGGAAGTCACCATGGTAACAAAGACATTACCATATATTTCTAAGAAATCTCTGTCATAACAAAGACAATACCATGTATATCCAGGAAATGGTCATGGTAAAAAAAAAGACTGGTCATGCCATCTAGAGAAGTGGCATGGTATAATAATGTGTTTACCGTCCTCAGTGAATAAACCAAGATGTGTTCAAATAGTGCCTAATGTACTTGTGTTATGTTCACATATCTGTATGAATGAAATAGATTAAATGTACTCTTAAAAAATATATTTTTTAGGAATGACAGATTAGTTGGATTTTTTTTATAAAGACACTTGTATTTTATGTGAATGTTATTTTGTGTGTGTTTTGTATGTTGTTACAGTGATTTTGTGTGAGTGTGGTGTTTGTGTGAAATCTTTGTTACACACTCAGTGCTTTATGTTTTGATTAAAAAAAACATATTTTGTTATTATTTATTTATGCAAAAAAAAGGAAAGTTTCCACTGAATTGTAAAAATTTATACACCTCTATACTAACATTACAAGTAAAAAAATAAGATTTATCATCTTTGTAAAAATGTTATCCTTATTTATTTAAGTAATAAAGTATTTAAATTTTATGTAGACTTTTTTTTTTTTGATAAGATTTTAAGAAGATATTTTGAACACATTGGCAGTGAAATGGAATTAAAAGTTTGAATTAAAACAGTTACACATTATGGTTTTCATATACCAAATGTTCAATATAACTATTTTTCCCTTTGCAACAGAAGTTTGCCTCAAGATGAGAAATATGAATGCATTTAAAGAAAAGAAAAAAAAATGCAAGTTTTTGAATATTTATCATTTTTAAATTGTGCCTTATAGACATTAAAGGATGGATTATATAAAATAAAGCTTACGTGTTGAAATGTGACATATATTTTAATAATTCAGGGTAAAATGTTTACTATATCTTTTTATGCAATTATTTTACATTTTTGTATGTTTTTTACACTTTGGTACAATTTTTATGCAGGAAAAAGATTGAATTGGGGTTATCTCCCATTTCACAGGAAACAGAACTATTTACATTAGTAGTATTTTTATTATTTTATGTGTTCAGGAATCTATTTGTAACAATACAACATGATCTCAAGACAAGATACTCAATAATTTAGTAGCAGTATTTTTTAGAACGTAGTTTTATTTTAATTTTTTTTACAGTTTTGCTTGGTTTTATATTTGCTTTAGTTTATCAAGGAAGTGCAATACATCTTAAAGCATTTTTAAAACTAGTCTCATTATTTTGTTTTGTTTGTCATCTATTTTTAAAGTATTATTTTCTTCCTTTATCCTTCTTTCTATTTTATTTTCTATCTCTTCCAGGTTTATGCACTATTTATAGTGGTTTTTTTTCGCTCCACAGTATTTCAGCTAAATTATCATTTATTTTATTATTTTTGCTTGATCTAAAATGTTTCATGTTAATATTTTAATTAAACAAATGTGATATTTTCAATTATTATGTGGCAATGCATTAAGTCATTGACTGTTCTTAACCAATTATAATGGACAGCTAAAAGTATTACCATGTATATGTATATAACAGTAATTAAAACATGTACACATTTTTATATGAAGTGAAAGTCTACAATGTAACAGTTATAATAGTAATAATAGAAAATGTTAACTTAATGGGGAACAATTAAATATAAACAATACATACACACAACATTTAAGCAATAATTTAAAACAATATTTTATTATGGAAAATTATATAAAATAAAGTAATACAAAAAATAATAATACAAAAAAAACTCTTAATGGGAAACGAATAACATTAGAGAATACATACACACAACATTTAAGCAATAAACTTTTTTTTTATTGGGGAAATTTTTATGATAAATAGAATAATATTTATTGTTTCCTTTAGTAAAAAAAAGGAGATTCAAGGTATATTTAACATTTGTTACATCATCAAGCTGTAAACAATTATCAGAAAAGACAAGCCTCACAATGATGAACCAATTGTACATTTGATTGAATATAGTGCTATGTAAAATTGATTATACTAGCAATGGAGAAGTTGGCAGTACACATGTACTGTATGTTTATTTCAATAATGAGCAAAAGAAACAATTCAATAAATTGTTTGTGCAATTTCAAACGTCAGAATTCTGAATCATGTAAAACAATATTTTTCCTTTTGCAGTTATTTCGCCTTATTATTAGCTCATGTAGCCGTTTGTGAGTTTTTGTCATAATTTTTTGTCTATCGTCATTAGCTTTTTACATTTTAAATTTTCTTCTCTGAAACCACTGGAACAAATTAAACTGAACATGGATTGGTGATCATCATCTCATTCAAAATTAACTAGCTGAAAAATTGCTGAGTTGGCGTTAAACAACAATCACTCATGCACTGAATTTGTGGTCCCCATTCATAAATATATCTGACAGCTCTACCATTACTAAAAATTTTAAATTGGCAAAACTTCTATATTTTATAGTGTATTTAGTATAAATAATATGAATTGTTGTTAAGCAAGTTATTAAACATATAAGCTTTTCTACGAAGTTTGTAAGTTTATAAATTTTGCAGATTATTCTATTTAGACCTATTTTGACCAAAAATAATTTGAAATTCCATTTTCAAATCTATGGGGCATGACCAAATTAACCAAATTTTGCATGGGGCTGTTCTGGAGTTAGTTGTCTCCTAATATATATAAGACAGTGGCATCCTCTATCAAAGATGGCCACTCTTACTAAAACTAGAAATTATTTACACTGTTACTATATAAAGTGCTCCCTCGTTAAGCCACCACCTTCTGTGCAGTCGGTAGTTTGGCGGTGTAACGAGTTTGGCGATAAACTGAGGGACATTGAAAAGCGGAAGTCATGTGATCAAATGAAAAGATAAACTTTCTCAAATTGTTTCAACTCGACGGACATACATTTTACACTTGTACAAAGACATAAGTATAAATAATACATGTTTAATAAATAAATAAATTAGAATAGGTCCGATCAGTTTTTGTTATTAATGTATCGTTGTTTACTTCGTCGTCTGGTACTGTCAAAATGGATTACGAAGAAAACGATAGACCGAGGGAGCACTGTACATGATAATGATATATTCCAGGATGATCACCATAGTTTGTAAATTTTATCAAGTTTTGCTGCAATATGATTTTGTAATATGTAGAATATCTCAATACTGAATAAACTGAAGTCAACTGTTAATTGGACGGGTGGTTACTGTACAGGCTCCATGGAGGCTTTGGTTTATTTTCATTGCTAGTCAATATTTGTATACAACAATAATTTGTAAATAAATCAATTCAATCAACTAAAGATGTAATATTTGTTTTTATATTTAGTTCGTCTGTCGTCTGTCTGTTGTCTGTCGTCTGTAAACTTTTCACATTTCAAGCTTCTTCTCCGAAACCACTTGGCCGATTGGAACCAAACTTAGCAGGAATGTTGCTTGGATGGTCCTCTACAAATTTACTGTTTTTCGTTCCAGTCGGATATTCAATATGGCTGCCGGGCCCAATAATATGCTCTGATTGGCTGAAATTTCAAAGATCTTCTTCTCTGAAACTAATGAACTGACTGAACCCAAACTGTAAATGAATGATCATTGGAATGTCCTTTACCAAGTTTCTGTTTTTTATGCCGATCGGAAATCCAAGATGGCCGCCATCGCAGGACATAGATTAACATTGGACCCTATGGGAAAATGTTCAAATGCCTTCTTTTCAGAAACTACAAATATGATTAAAGCCAAACTGTACATGAATGTTCATTGGACGGTCTTCTACAATCTCAAGGTTTTTTGTTCCGGTATGAAATTCAAAATGGCGGCTACGGCAGGACTTAGTTTAACATTGGACCCTATGGGAAAAATGTTTCAAAATGCTTCTTCTCTGAAACCACTTGGACAGTTGAAACCAAACTGCCCAGGAATGATCATTGGAAGGTCCTCTACAAAATTTATGTTTTTTATGTCGATCGGAAATCCAAGATGGCCGCCACCGCAATACATAGATTAACATTGGACCCTACGGGAAAATGTTCAAATGCCTTCTTCTCAGAAACTACAAATATGATTAAAGCCAAACTACATGAATGTTCATTGGATGGTCCTCTACAAACTTTACGTTTTTTGTTCCGATATGAAATTCAAAATGGCGGCTACGGCAGGACTTAGTTTAACATTGGACCCTATGGGAAAAATGTTTCAAAACGCTTCTTCTCTGAAACCACTTGGACAATTGAAACCAAACTGCCCAGGAATGATCATTGGAAGGTCCTCTACAAAGTTTATGTTTATTTTATGCCGATCGAAAATTCAAGATGGCCGCCACCGCAGGACATAGATTAACATTGGATCCTTTGGGAAAATATTCAAATGCCTTCTTCTCAGAAACTACAAATATGATTAAAGCCAAACTGTACATGAATGTTCATTAGATGGTCCTCTACAAACTTTACGTTTTTTGTTCCGGTATGAAATTCAAAATGGCGGCTACGGCAGGACTTAGTTTAACATTGGACCCTATGGGAAAAATGTTTCAAAATGCTTCTTCTCTGAAACCACTAGGACAGTTGAAACCAAACTTCCCAGGAATGATCATTGGAAGGTCCTCTACAAAGTTTATGTTTTTTATGTCGATTGGAAATCCAAGATGGCCGCCACCGCAATACATAGATTAACATTGGACCCTACGGGAAAATGTTCAAATGCCTTCTTCTCAGAAACTACAAATATTATTAAAGCCAAACTGTACATGAATGTTTATTGGATGGTCCTCTACAAACTTTACGTTTTTTGTTCCGATATGAAATTCAAAATGGCAGCTACGGCAGGACTTAGTTTATTATTGGACCCTATGGGGAAAATGTTTCAAAACGCTTCTTCTCTGAAACCACTAGGACAGTTGAAACCAAACTGCCCAGGAATGATCATTGGAAGGTCCTCTACAAATTTTATGTTTTTTATGCCGATCGGAAATCCAAGATGGCCGCCACCGTAATACATAGATTAACATTGGACCCTATGGGAAAATGTTCAAATGCCTTCTTCTCAGAAACTACTAATATTATTAAAGCCAAACTGTACATGAATGTTCATTGGATGGTCCTCTACAAACTTTACGTTTTTTGTTCCGATATGAAATTCAAAATGGCGGCTACGACAGGACTTAGTTTAACATTGGACCCTATGGGAAAAATGTTTCAAAACGCTTCTTCTCTGAAACCACTAGGACAGTTGAAACCAAACTGCCCAGGAATGATCATTGGAAGGTTCTCTACAAAGTTTATGTTTTTTATGTCGACCGGAAATCCAAGATGGCCACCACCGCAATACATAGATTAACATTGGACCCTATGGGAAAATGTTCAAATGCCTTCTTCTCAGAAACTACAAATATGATTAAAGCCAAACTGTACATGAATGTTCATTAGATGGTCCTCTACAAACTTTACGTTTTTTGTTCCGATATGAAATTCAAAATGGCGGCTACGGCAGGACTTAGTTTAACATTGGACCCTATGGGGAAAATGTTTCAAAACGCTTCTTCTTTGAAACCACTTGGACAATTGAAACCAAACTGCCCAGGAATGATCATTGGAAGGTCCTCTACAAAGTTTATGTTTTTTATGTCGATCGGAAATCCAAGATGGCCGCCACCGCAATACATAGATTAACATTGGACCCTATGGGAAAATATTCAAATGCCTTCTTCTCAGAAACTACAAATATTATTAAAGCCAAACTGTACATGAATGTTCATTGGATGGTCCTCTACAAACTTTACGTTTTTTGTTCCGATATGAAATTCAAAAAGGCGGCTACGGCAGGACTTAGTTTAACATTGGACCCTATGGGGAAAATGTTTCAAAACGCTTCTCTGAAACCACTTGGATAATTGAAACCAAACTGCCCATTACTTGGATAATTGAAACCAAACTGCCTAGTAATGATCATTGGAAGGTCCTCTACAAGGTGTGTGTTTTTTATGCCGATCGGATATCCAAGATGGCCACCACCGCAGGACATAGATTAGCATTGGACCCTATGGGAAAATGTTCAAATGCCTTCTTCTCAGAAACTACAAATATGATTAAAGCCAAACTGTACATGAATGTTCATTGGATGGTCCTCTACAAACTTTACGTTTTTTGTTCCGATATGAAATTCAAAATGGCGGCTACGGCAGGACTTAGTTTAACATTGGACCCTATGGGAAAAATGTTTCAAAACGCTTCTTCTCTGAAACCACTTGGACAATTGAAACCAAACTGCCCAGGAATGATCATTGGAAGGTCCTCTACAAAGTTTATGGTTTTTTTATGCCGATCGAAAATTCAAGATGGCCGCCACCGCAATACATAGATTAACATTGGACCCTTTGGGAAAATATTCAAATGCCTTCTTCTCAGAAACTACAAATATGATTAAAGCCAAACTGTACATGAATGTTCATTAGATGGTCCTCTACAAACTTCACGTTTTTTGTTCCGGTATGAAATTCAAAATGGCGGCTACGGCAGGACTTAGTTTAACATTGGACCCTATGGGAAAAATGTTTCAAAACGCTTCTTCTCTGAAACCACTAAGACAGTTGAAACCAAACTGCCCAGGAATGATCATTGGAAGGTCCTCTACAAAGTTTATGTTTTTTATGTCGATCGGAAATCCAAGATGGCCGCCACCGCAATACATAGATTAACATTGGACCCTACGGGAAAATGTTCAAATGCCTTCTTCTCAGAAACTACAAATATTATTAAAGCCAAACTGTACATGAATGTTTATTGGATGGTCCTCTACAAACTTTACGTTTTTTGTTCCGATATGAAATTCAAAATGGCAGCTACGGCAGGACTTAGTTTAATATTGGACCCTATGGGGAAAATGTTTCAAAACACTTCTTCTCTGAAACCACTAGGACAGTTGAAACCAAACTGCCCAGGAATGATCATTGGAAGGTTCTCTACAAATTTTATGTTTTTTATGCCGATCGGAAATCCAAGATGGCCGCCACCGTAATACATAGATTAACATTGGACCCTACGGGAAAATGTTCAAATGCCTTCTTCTCAGAAACTACAAATATTATTAAAGCCAAACTGTACATGAATGTTCATTGGATGGTCCTCTACAAACTTTACGTTTTTTGTTCCGATATGAAATTCAAAATGGCGGCTACGGCAGGACTTAGTTTAACATTGGACCCTATGGGAAAAATGTTTCAAAACGCTTCTTCTCTGAAACCACTAGGACAGTTGAAACCAAACTGCCCAGGAATGATCATTGGAAGGTTCTCTACAAAGTTTATGTTTTTTATGTCGACCGGAAATCCAAGATGGCCACCACCGCAATACATAGATTAACATTGGACCCTATGGGAAAATGTTCAAATGCCTTCTTCTCAGAAACTACAAATATTATTAAAGCCAAACTGTACATGAATGTTCATTGGATGGTCCTCTACAAACTTTACGTTTTTTGTTCCGATATGAAATTCAAAATGGCGGCTACGGCAGGACTTAGTTTAACATTGGACCCTATGGGAAAAATGTTTCAAAACGCTTCTTCTCTGAAACCACTTGGACAATTGAAACCAAACTGCCCAGGAATGATCATTGGAAGGTCCTCTACAAAGTTTATGTTTTTTATGTCGATCGGAAATCCAAGATGGCCGCCACCGCAATACATAGATTAACATTGGACCCTATGGGAAAATGTTCAAATGCCTTCTTCTCAGAAACTACAAATATTATTAAAGCCAAACTGTACATGAATGTTCATTGGATGGTCCTCTACAAACTTTACGTTTTTTGTTCCGATATGAAATTCAAAAAGGCGGCTACGGCAGGACTTAGTTTAACATTGGACCCTATGGGGAAAATGTTTCAAAACGCTTCTCTGAAACCACTTGGATAATTGAAACCAAACTGCCCATTACTTGGATAATTGAAACCAAACTGCCTAGTAATGATCATTGGAAGGTCCTCTACAAGGTGTGTGTTTTTTATGCCGATCGGATATCCAAGATGGCCACCACCGCAGGACATAGATTAGCATTGGACTCTATGGGAAAATGTTCAAATGCCTTCTTCTCAGAAACTACAAATATGATTAAAGCCAAACTGTACATGAATGTTCATTGGATGGTCCTCTACAAACTTTACGTTTTTTGTTCCGATATGAAATTCAAAATGGCGGCTACGGCAGGACTTAGTTTAACATTGGACCCTATGGGAAAAATGTTTCAAAACGCTTCTTCTCTGAAACCACTTGGACAATTGAAACCAAACTGCCCAGGAATGATCATTGGAAGGTCCTCTACAAAGTTTATGTTTTTTTTATGCCGATATAAAATTCAAGATGGCCGCCACCGCAATACATAGATTAACATTGGACCCTTTGGGAAAATATTCAAATGCCTTCTTCTCAGAAACTACAAATATGATTAAAGCCAAACTGTACATGAATGTTCATTAGATGGTCCTCTACAAAGTTTATGTTTTTTATGTCGATCGGAAATCCAAGATGGCCGCCACCGCAATACATAGATTAACATTGGACCCTACGGGAAAATGTTCAAATGCCTTCTTCTCAGAAACTACAAATATGATTAAAGCCAAACTGTACATGAATGTTTATTGGATGGTCCTCTACAAACTTTACGTTTTTTGTTCCGATATGAAATTCAAAATGGCAGCTACGGCAGGACTTAGTTTAATATTGGACCCTATGGGGAAAATGTTTCAAAACGCTTCTTCTCTGAAACCACTAGGACAGTTGAAACCAAACTGCCCAGGAATGATCATTGGAAGGTCCTCTACAAAGTTTATGTTTTTTATGTCGACCGGAAATCCAAGATGGCCACCACCGCAATACATAGATTAACATTGGACCCTATGGGAAAATGTTCAAATGCCTTCTTCTCAGAAACTACAAATATTATTAAAGCCAAACTGTACATGAATGTTCATTGGATGGTCCTCTACAAACTTTACGTTTTTTGTTCCGATATTAAATTCAAAATGGCGGCTACGGCAGGACTTAGTTTAACATTGGACCCTATGGGGAAAATGTTTCAAAACGCTTCTTCTTTGAAACCACTTGGACAATTGAAACCAAACTGCCCAGGAATGATCATTGGAAGGTCCTCTACAAAGTTTATGTTTTTTATGTCGATCGGAAATCCAAGATGGCCGCCACCGCAATACATAGATTAACATTGGACCCTATGGGAAAATGTTCAAATGCCTTCTTCTCAGAAACTACAAATATTATTAAAGCCAAACTGTACATGAATGTTCATTGGATGGTCCTCTACAAACTTTACGTTTTTTGTTCCGATATGAAATTCAAAAAGGCGGCTACGGCAGGACTTAGTTTAACATTGGACCCTATGGGGAAAATGTTTCAAAACGCTTCTCTGAAACCACTTGGATAATTGAAACCAAACTGCCCATTACTTGGATAATTGAAACCAAACTGCCTAGTAATGATCATTGGAAGGTCCTCTACAAGGTGTGTGTTTTTTATGCCGATCGGATATCCAAGATGGCCACCACCGCAGGACATAGATTAGCATTGGACCCTATGGGAAAATGTTCAAATGCCTTCTTCTCAGAAACTACAAATATGATTAAAGCCAAACTGTACATGAATGTTCATTGGATGGTCCTCTACAAACTTTACGTTTTTTGTTCTGATATGAAATTCAAAATGGCGGCTACGGCAGGACTTGTTTAACATTGGACCCTATGGGAAAAATGTTTCAAAACGCTTCTTTTCTGAAACCAAACTGCCCAGGAATGATCATTGGAAGGTCCTCTGTTTTTTATGCCGATCGGAAATCCAAGATGGCTGCCACCACAGGTCATAGTATTAACACAGGACCATATCGGGAAAATACAGAAATATCTTCTTCTCTGAAGCTATTGCACTGATTGAACCTAAACTATGCATCAATCATTGGAAGGTCCTTTACAAACTTTGTGTTTTTTATGTTGATCGTAATTCCAAGATGACTACCACTGCAGGACATAGTTTTTACATAGGACCAATTGGTTTTTTTTATAACCAGGTGAACGATACAGGCTCTTGAGAGCCTCTGGTGACCAAGACATGTCAATCTGATTAAAGCTAATTAAACAGCATCAGTGTTGTAAAGGTTTGCATGCTCACTTTCAGTGTGGTAGATTGTGAGCACTTGCCTAGGTTGTGTCAATAATTGATATTGGTTGCTTCCCTACTAAGCAAGTACTATTAAGAAGTAGGAGCAGAAACTGCTTGGTTTGGATTCAGGATAATGTGGAGTGACATGTCTACACACAAACTGTTGTTTCAGTGAGCTAGCACTATAAAGATCCATTTAAGCTGTTAGTCTAGTACAATATGGACATTATCATCATCTCTTCAAAATGCAACTTTTTCTCACCATGTTATAGCTGATAAATTGCTCACTTGGCTTGTCATTAAACATCAATCTATCTATCATCCCTCTATCACTCACTGTTTAAAAGAATATATTACACTTTACGTTTTTATTTTCCCTATTTGTGTTTGTTAGTGCAGCCGGTCACTATTTTCGTATATGGACCGGCCAGGTACCTGCATTATTTTAGATAAAAAGTATTATATAGAAAATAGTTCATGTCACTTCGGGTCATATGGCAGTATATGGACCAGTCCATATATAGATCAGAAGCTTCGGTCCATATAATATTTTTTTGGTGACGGACCGGTCCATATACTGCCATATGACCCTCAGTATTTGCTATATATTTAATACCTATGTGATACTCCATTGATACAGATATTTAATTTTGTTCTGTGCTGGTGACGTGTTTCTAAAATAACATTTATCAGGTATGGTCAAAGATGTAATTTGAATTGACCTTCCATTCATGTGAACCTTTTATCATCCAATCAAAATGCTGCTGGTAGAATGTTGACAGCCTGTTTGGTTTTAAGTAGTGAGTGAAAACCCAGAGATAATCGAATGGATTTTCTATATTTTACCTCAATGGGAGGTTAGATTGAGAGTCGGATGTTACTGGAACATACCATAGTTTACATAGATTTTATTCTAATTGAAGACCTTGTTAGCTTTTGCCCTGTTAAGTGTCCATCCACCCAGTCCCTAAAATCAATTTAAAATTCCAATACAGTTATTTGAATCAAAACTTGACTGGAATGACTTGTGGATGGTTCCCACAACTTTGTTTTCCTCATTTTATGTCAAAATTGCATTGTTGAATTTTCAATAAGCTGCTTCTGAAAAAGCCACTTGACTACCATGAATGCCTTTTTTCAGTAATTTAACTGATTTCAGCTATTTTCCTCTGAAAATTGTTTTTCCAAATGGACACGTTAGAACAGGTAAAAAATATGAACATTTTGAAAGGGTGTAGAAGAATTCAGCTATTTTTCATTGATTTCAGTTATTTTATTTTCTAACCAGAATCATCCCTGGACTACACATCCATCAACATAGCTTGATATACACTACAGGATATTATAGATTACCACTATATAGACAATATTAGTGCAGTGTCTTAAAATATAACGTTTACCTGTATGAGGCTTAAAAACTAGGATAAAGGCGAGGTTTGCAGAGTCTTCCTGCCAGTTTTGTACCAAATACACATAAACTTTATATTTCAAGACACTATCTATCTGTGGTGTTGACTTGAAAAAGGTCGTTGACCCATCACTCAAGTATTTGTGACGTCCTCCAACATGACAAAATTATTAGTATATACAGTAAAGTCGTAAAAGTGTGTGTATTTACAAGTGATTAAAATTAAGATAAAATCATCATCTTTTGTTCATGTTGTTCAGCAACCGTAGTAGAGCATAGTGAGTCTGCTCTTAAATTCCTCACTGCTCTCTATGTCTAACAGTTCATCTGATAGTTGGTTCCAATCCCTGATGGTACGTGGGAAGAAACTGTATTTGTAAACATCTTTTTTCGGTCTGATTTGTATGTATCTCTTCGGATGATGGAATCTCGAAGTTCTCGTTGGTTTAATGATGTAGGATGGTATTGGTATCGCTACTTTTTCATGGATGGCTTTATGTAAAAGTGTGACACTGCATCAATATTGTGTTTATCCTGCAGAAAAATAACATTAATTCATGACGTTTATATTTTGAATTAAATGTTAAAATATATATAGTTACACATCGACTGCCCCTTTTGATATTTTCTGTCAACGGGCAGTGGACTGGATTTACCCTTCCGGAGCCCCTGAGTTAATCCCCGGTTGTTAGTGGGGTTCGTGTTAGTCGATTTTTAGTTTTATATGTATGTTTTGTTGACCGTTGTTTATCCTTTAAATGCTTTTTCTTTTGTCCATTGTGTTGTCTGTTCTTCTTCGATATACGGATTCTAATGACCCCTTTGGTATCTTCAAACTCTTCTTACAACTAGGTTCCCAAATTGCAACATGTGGCAGGGGTAACAGAAAAAGAAATATTTCGGTCAGTGACAGTATATAAAAAAATTATCCAATCAATGCAATTTGCCTGCTCAAATAGAACAAGTGCAGGATAAAATATGTTATACCCCTACTCTAGTAGATTAACGTCTAGTAGATTGATATACATACTGGATTGACCTTGTCTGTCCCTACCATTATTTAGTGTAAGACTAATTTTTTATGGAACTATATCATATAAATTTGTATGGTGTCTTGATATGATATGAATACATGTGAATATCTTTATGATTTTCCAAACAGACAAGTTCTATTAGAGTTATAGCCCCTTTTCCTCTTTTAATGCTATATTCCATATGTCCATTCCATATTCATCTTTAAAATAGAAAAATTATGTTGAAATTACGACCACTTTACAACTTTGTAGTATACCGCATCGGTGATGTAATGGTTAGCGTACTCGCATCGAGTGCGGTAGATCGTGGGTTCGACCCCGATCGGGTCAAATCTAAAGACTAAACAAATGGCATTTGTTGCTTCTCGCTAAGCACGCAGCACTATGGAGAAAGAGTAACTTATAATTAGCATTGGCTCGGAATCAAGATAATGTGTCCTAGTGGGAGGAAATGTCTACCCACGGATTGTTGTTTCACTAAGCTAGCACTATAAAATCCAAACTAAGCGTGTTGGTCTAGTACAAATCGTTGAACAACAACCACTCACTCGCTCAAGTTTGTAGAAGATATTTGTACTTAGGCAACGGGTGTTTTGATGGAACTATGTCATATTCTGTGTGACGTCTACATTCTCTGTAAATAACAGACCTTGTTGAACATGACTGGCCAGGAATATTCTTTGTGTAACCTTATTTCAAATTTCTTCTTTTGATAGGACATAAAATCCTAATATACTTTCCGATTGACTTGATTAAAAAAGATCTCTGAAATTACATGACAGATAAGATGAACATTGTAGTGGTTCCCTTCAAAATTTAGCTTTTAGTGTCCATAAAAAATCCAATATGACACCAAGTTGCTTTCCCATGGTCGGTGGTTCTCTCCAGGTACTCCGGCTTCTTCCACTATTAAAACTGGTCGCCATGATATAGCTGAAATATTGCTGAAAGTGGCGTTAAACACAATAGATCAAATCAAATCAAATTAACCAATATGACACTAATAGCCACTGAGGAATATTGGTTGGCATAAGACTCAGTGGGGGTAAACCTTTAAGCAGCATATCAGATTCTGTTGTACTGTTAAAACTCTAATTGGACCTAGTTTGTGTTTTGTGTTGTTCAGTAATCCAAGATAGACACCACATTTCAACTTTATTAAACAAAGTAAGCCACGGGGAGATAAAAAAAAAAAAAAAAATCTCAGAATCTTTTGATCTGTTTGAACCTATAACAGTATGTGAATAGTCAGATGATGGTTCTTCATATAGTTTGTGGTTTTTGTGACAATCGGAAATACAAGAAGGCCTCTGTGATTGAGGAAGTTTAAACAAAGGACTATGTTTAAAAAGTTTGTTCTTGTGGATGAATCAGTCAATTTTTGATTTCGAGCCTTACATGATGGGCACTAAATAATCCCCTTTGAAATTGTATGCCGTTGTAGTATAGACACCACATCTTAACACATGTTATATGGCCATATGGACTTATGCAATTGCTATGAAAAGAAAATAGTAAACAGTTATGGTCAACAATTCCACCGATATCAACAAAACGAACGTTTGAAATTTAGGTCATATTTTTTGGAGATGCACAAAAGTGTTACCGGTTTAAACTGGTTTGCTCGTTAACTGACTACTAGCTAAGAAGGTAGACTCTATTGGTTAAAGACCATTACTCTTAGTTAACTGACTACTAGCTAAGAAGGTAGACTCTATTGGTTAAAGACCGTTACTTAGTTAACTGACTACTAGCTAAGAAGGTAGACTCTATTGGTTAACCGGTTTAAACTGGTTTGCTCGTTAACTGACTACTAGCTAAGAAGGTAGACTCTATTGGTTAAAGACCATTACGTAGTTAACTGACTACTAGCTAAGAAGGTAGACTCTATTGGTTAAAGACCGTTACTTAGTTAACTGACTACTAGCTAAGAAGGTAGACTCTATTGGTTAACCGGTTTAAACTGGTTTGCTCGTTAACTGACTACTAGCTAAGAAGGTAGACTCTATTGGTTAAAGACCATTACGTAGTTAACTGACTACTAGCTAAGAAGATAGACTCTATTGGTTAAAGACCGTTACTTAGTAAACTGACTACTAGCTAAGAAGGTAGACTCTATTGGTTAAAGACCATTGCTTAGTTAACTGACTACTAGCTAAGAAGGTAGACTCTATTGGTTAAAGACCATTACGTAGTTAACTGACTACTAGCTAAGAAGGTAGACTCTATTGGTTAAAGACCGTTACTTAGTTAATTGACTACTAGCTAAGAAGGTAGACTCTATTGGTTAAAGACCGTTACTTAGTTAACTGACTACTAGCTAAGAAGGTAGACTCTATTGGTTAAAGACCATTACTTAGTTAACTGACTACTAGCCAAGAAGGTAGACTCTATTGGTTAAAGACCATTACTTAGTTAACTGACTACTAGCTAAGAAGGTAGACTCTATTGGTTAAAGACCATTACTTAGTTAACTGACTACTAGCTAAGAAGGTAGACTCTATTGGTTAAAGACCGTTACTTAGTTAACTGACTACTAGCTAAGAAGGTAGACTCTATTGGTTAAAGACCATTACTTAGTTAACTGACTACTAGCTAAGAAGGTAGACTCTATTGGTTAAAGACCATTACTTAGTTAACTGACTACTAGCTAAGAAGGTAGACTCTATTGGTTAAAGACCGTTACTTAGTTAACTGACTACTAGCTAAGAAGGTAGACTCTATTGGTTAAAGACCGTTACTTAGTTAACTGACTACTAACTAAGAAGGTAGACTCTATTGGTTAAAGACCGTTACTTAGTTAACTGACTACTAGCTAAGAAGGTAGACTCTATTGGTTAAAGACCATTACTTAGTTAACTGACTACTAGCTAAGAAGGTAGACTCTATTGGTTAAAGACCATTACTTAGTTAACTGACTACTAGCTAAGAAGGTAGACTCTATTGGTTAAAGACCGTTACTTAGTTAACTGACTACTAGCTAAGAAGGTAGACTCTATTGGTTAAAGACCATTACTTAGTTAACTGACTACTAGCTAAGAAGGTAGACTCTATTGGTTAAAGACCATTACTTAGTTAACTGACTACTAGCTAAGAAGGTAGACTCTATTGGTTAAATACCATTACTTAGTTAACTGACTACTAGCTAAGAAGGTAGACTCTATTGGTTAAAGACCGTTACTTAGTTAATTGACTACTAGCTAAGAAGGTAGACTCTATTGGTTAAAGACCGTTACTTAGTTAACTGACTACTAGCTAAGAAGGTAGACTCTATTGGTTAAAGACCGTTACTTAGTAAACTGACTACTAGCTAAGAAGGTAGACTCTATTGGTTAAAGACCATTACTTAGTTAACTGACTACTAGCTAAGAAGGTAGACTCTATTGGTTAAAGACCATTACTTAGTTAACTGACTACTAGCTAAGAAGGTAGACTCTATTGGTTAAAGACCATTACTTAGTTAACTGACTACTAGCTAAGAAGGTAGACTCTATTGGTTAAAGACCGTTACTTAGTTAACTGACTACTAGCTAAGAAGGTAGACTCTATTGGTTAAAGACCATTACTTAGTTAACTGACTACTAGCTAAGAAGGTAGACTCTATTGGTTAAAGACCGTTACTTAGTTAACTGACTACTAGCTAAGAAGGTAGACTCTATTGGTTAAAGACCATTACTTAGTTAACTGACTACTAGCTAAGAAGGTAGACTCTATTGGTTAAAGACCATTACTTAGTTAACTGACTACTAGCTAAGAAGGTAGACTCTATTGGTTAAAGACCATTACTTAGTTAACTGACTACTAGCTAAGAAGGTAGACTCTATTGGTTAAAGACCGTTACTTAGTTAACTGACTACTAGCTAAGAAGGTAGACTCTATTGGTTAAAGACCGTTACTTAGTTAACTGACTACTAGCTAAGAAGGTAGACTCTATTGGTTAAAGACCATTACTTAGTTAACTGACTACTAGCTAAGAAGGTAGACTCTATTGGTTAAAGACCATTACTTAGTTAACTGACTACTAGCTAAGAAGGTAGACTCTATTGGTTAAAGACCATTACTTAGTTAACTGACTACTAGCTAAGAAGGTAGACTCTATTGGTTAAAGACCGTTACTTAGTTAACTGACTACTAGCTAAGAAGGTAGACTCTATTGGTTAAAGACCATTACTTAGTTAACTGACTACTAGCTAAGAAGGTAGACTCTATTGGTTAAAGACCATTACTTAGTTAACTGACTACTAGCTAAGAAGGTAGACTCTATTGGTTAAAGACCATTACTTAGTTAACTGACTACTAGCTAAGAAGGTAGACTCTATTGGTTAAAGACCGTTACTTAGTTAATTGACTACTAGCTAAGAAGGTAGACTCTATTGGTTAAAGACCGTTACTTAGTTAACTGACTACTAGCTAAGAAGGTAGACTCTATTGGTTAAAGACCATTACTTAGTTAACTGACTACTAGCTAAGAAGGTAGACTCTATTGGTTAAAGACCATTACTTAGTTAACTGACTACTAGCTAAGAAGGTAGACTCTATTGGTTAAAGACCATTACTTAGTTAACTGACTACTAGCTAAGAAGGTAGACTCTATTGGTTAAAGACCATTACTTAGTTAACTGACTACTAGCTAAGAAGGTAGACTCTATTGGTTAAAGACCATTACTTAGTTAACTGACTACTAGCTAAGAAGGTAGACTCTATTGGTTAAAGACCATTACTTAGTTAACTGACTACTAGCTAAGAAGGTAGACTCTATTGGTTAAAGACCGTTACTTAGTTAACTGACTACTAGCTAAGAAGGTAGACTCTATTGGTTAAAGACCATTACTTAGTTAACTGACTACTAGCTAAGAAGGTAGACTCTATTGGTTAAAGACCATTACTTAGTTAACTGACTACTAGCTAAGAAG
The DNA here is from genome assembly GCA_963680875.1 of Bathymodiolus brooksi. Classification (NCBI taxonomy): domain Eukaryota; kingdom Metazoa; phylum Mollusca; class Bivalvia; order Mytilida; family Modiolidae; genus Bathymodiolus; species Bathymodiolus brooksi. Next base: position 74,390,957 of record OY804587.1, read on the forward strand.
GTAGACTCTATTGGTTAAAGACCATTACTTAGTTAACTGACTACTAGCTAAGAAGGTAGACTCTATTGGTTAAAGACCGTTACTTAGTTAACTGACTACTAGCTAAGAAGGTAGACTCTATTGGTTAAAGACCGTTACTTAGTTAACTGACTACTAACTAAGAAGGTAGACTCTATTGGTTAAAGACCGTTACTTAGTTAACTGACTACTAGCTAAGAAGGTAGACTCTATTGGTTAAAGACCGTTACTTAGTTAACTGACTACTAGCTAAGAAGGTAGACTCTATTGGTTAAAGACCATTACTTAGTTAACTGACTACTAGCTAAGAAGGTAGACTCTATTGGTTAAAGAGCATTACTTAGTTAACTGACTACTAGCTAAGAAGGTAGACTCTATTGGTTAAAGACCGTTACTTAGTTAACTGACTACTAGCTAAGAAGGTAGACTCTATTGGTTAAAGACCATTACTTAGTTAACTGACTACTAGCTAAGAAGGTAGACTCTATTGGTTAAAGACCATTACTTAGTTAACTGACTACTAGCTAAGAAGGTAGACTCTATTGGTTAAAGACCATTACTTAGTTAACTGACTACTAGCTAAGAAGGTAGACTCTATTGGTTAAAGACCATTACTTAGTTAACTGACTACTAGCTAAGAAGGTAGACTCTATTGGTTAAATACCATTACTTAGTTAACTGACTACTAGCTAAGAAGGTAGACTCTATTGGTTAAAGACCGTTACTTAGTTAATTGACTACTAGCTAAGAAGGTAGACTCTATTGGTTAAAGACCGTTACTTAGTTAACTGACTACTAGCTAAGAAGGTAGACTCTATTGGTTAAAGACCGTTACTTAGTAAACTGACTACTAGCTAAGAAGGTAGACTCTATTGGTTAAAGACCATTACTTAGTTAACTGACTACTAGCTAAGAAGGTAGACTCTATTGGTTAAAGACCATTACTTAGTTAACTGACTACTAGCTAAGAAGGTAGACTCTATTGGTTAAAGACCATTACTTAGTTAACTGACTACTAGCTAAGAAGGTAGACTCTATTGGTTAAAGACCGTTACTTAGTTAACTGACTACTAGCTAAGAAGGTAGACTCTATTGGTTAAAGACCATTACTTAGTTAACTGACTACTAGCTAAGAAGGTAGACTCTATTGGTTAAAGACCATTACTTAGTTAACTGACTACTAGCTAAGAAGGTAGACTCTATTGGTTAAAGACCATTACTTAGTTAACTGACTACTAGCTAAGAAGGTAGACTCTATTGGTTAAAGACCATTACTTAGTTAACTGACTACTAGCTAAGAAGGTAGACTCTATTGGTTAAAGACCATTACTTAGTTAACTGACTACTAGCTAAGAAGGTAGACTCTATTGGTTAAAGACCATTGCTTAGTTAACTGACTACTAGCTAAGAAGGTAGACTCTATTGGTTAAAGACCATTACTTAGTTAACTGACTACTAGCTAAGAAGGTAGACTCTATTGGTTAAAGACCATTACTTAGTTAACTGACTACTAGCTAAGAAGGTAGACTCTATTGGTTAAAGACCGTTACTTAGTTAATTGACTACTAGCTAAGAAGGTAGACTCTATTGGTTAAAGACCGTTACTTAGTTAACTGACTACTAGCTAAGAAGGTAGACTCTATTGGTTAAAGACCGTTACTTAGTTAACTGACTACTAGCTAAGAAGGTAGACTCTATTGGTTAAAGACCGTTACTTAGTTAATTGACTACTAGCTAAGAAGGTAGACTCTATTGGTTAAAGACCGTTACTTAGTTAATTGACTACTAGCTAAGAAGGTAGACTCTATTGGTTAAAGACCGTTACTTAGTTAACTGACTACTAGCTAAGAAGGTAGACTCTATTGGTTAAAGACCATTACTTAGTTAACTGACTACTAGCTAAGAAGGTAGACTCTATTGGTTAAAGACCATTACTTAGTTAACTGACTACTAGCTAAGAAGGTAGACTCTATTGGTTAAAGACCGTTACTTAGTTAATTGACTACTAGCTAAGAATGTAGACTCTATTGGTTAAAGACCGTTACTTAGTTAACTGACTACTAGCTAAGAAGGTAGACTCTATTGGTTAAAGACCGTTACTTAGTTAACTGACTACTAGCTAAGAAGGTAGACTCTATTGGTTAAAGACCATTACTTAGTTAACTGACTACTAGCTAAGAAGGTAGACTCTATTGGTTAAAGACCATTACTTAGTTAACTGACTACTAGCTAAGAAGGTAGACTCTATTGGTTAAAGACCGTTACTTAGTTAACTGACTACTAGCTAAGAAGGTCGACTCTATTGGTTAAAGACCATTACTCTTAGTTAACTGACTACTAGCTAAGGAGGTAGACTCTATTGGTTAAAGACCATTACTTAGTTAACTGACTACTAGCTAAGAAGGCAGACTCTATTGGTTAAAGACCATTACTTAGTTAACTGACTACTAGCTAAGAAGGTAGACTCTATTGGTTAAAGACCATTACTTAGTTAACTGACTACTAGCTAAGAAGGTAGACTCTATTGGTTAAAGACCATTACTCTTAGTTAACTGACTACTAGCTAAGAAGGTAGACTCTATTGGTTAAAGACCATTACTTAGTTAACTGACTACTAGCTAAGAAGGTAGACTCTATTGGTTAAAGACCATTACTTAGTTAACTGACTACTAGCTAAGAAGGTAGACTCTATTGGTTAAAGACCATTACTTAGTTAACTGACTACTAGCTAAGAAGGTAGACTCTATTGGTTAAAGACCATTACTTAGTTAACTGACTACTAGCTAAGAAGGTAGACTCTATTGGTTAAAGACCGTTACTTAGTTAACTGACTACTAGCTAAGAAGGTAGACTCTATTGGTTAACCGGTTTAAACTGGTTTGCTCGTTAACTGACTACTAGCTATGAAGGTAGACTCTATTGGTTAAAGACCATTACTTAGTTAACTGACTACTAGCTAAGAAGGTAGACTCTATTGGTTAAAGACCATTACTTAGTTAACTGACTACTAGCTAAGAAGGTAGACTCTATTGGTTAAAGACCATTACTTAGTTAACTGACTACTAGCTAAGAAGGTAGACTCTATTGGTTAAAGACCATTACTTAGTTAACTGACTACTAGCTAAGAAGGTAGACTCTATTGGTTAAAGACCATTACTTAGTTAACTGACTACTAGCTAAGAAGGTAGACTCTATAGGTTAAAGACCGTTACTTAGTTAACTGACTACTAGCTAAGAAGGTAGACTCTATTGGTTAAAGACCATTACTTAGTTAACTGACTACTAGCTAAGAAGGTAGACTCTATTGGTTAAAGACCATTACTTAGTTAACTGACTACTAGCTAAGAAGGTAGACTCTATTGGTTAAAGACCGTTACTTAGTTAACTGACTACTAGCTAAGAAGGTAGACTCTATTGGTTAAAGACCGTTACTTAGTTAACTGACTACTAGCTAAGAAGGTAGACTCTATTGGTTAAAGACCATTACTTAGTTAACTGACTACTAGCTAAGAAGGTAGACTCTATTGGTTAAAGACCGTTACTTAGTTAATTGACTACTAGCTAAGAATGTAGACTCTATTGGTTAAAGACCGTTACTTAGTTAACTGACTACTAGCTAAGAAGGTAGACTCTATTGGTTAAAGACCGTTACTTAGTTAACTGACTACTAGCTAAGAAGGTAGACTCTATTGGTTAAAGACCATTACTTAGTTAACTGACTACTAGCTAAGAAGGTAGACTCTATTGGTTAAAGACCATTACTTAGTTAACTGACTACTAGCTAAGAAGGTAGACTCTATTGGTTAAAGACCGTTACTTAGTTAATTGACTACTAGCTAAGAATGTAGACTCTATTGGTTAAAGACCGTTACTTAGTTAACTGACTACTAGCTAAGAAGGTAGACTCTATTGGTTAAAGACCGTTACTTAGTTAACTGACTACTAGCTAAGAAGGTAGACTCTATTGGTTAAAGACCATTACTTAGTTAACTGACTACTAGCTAAGAAGGTAGACTCTATTGGTTAAAGACCATTACTTAGTTAACTGACTACTAGCTAAGAAGGTAGACTCTATTGGTTAAAGACCGTTACTTAGTTAACTGACTACTAGCTAAGAAGGTAGACTCTATTGGTTAAAGACAATTACTCTTAGTTAACTGACTACTAGCTAAGAAGGTAGACTCTATTGGTTAAAGACCATTACTTAGTTAACTGACTACTAGCTAAGAAGGCAGACTCTATTGGTTAAAGACCATTACTTAGTTAACTGACTACTAGCTAAGAAGGTAGACTCTATTGGTTAAAGACCATTACTTAGTTAACTGACTACTAGCTAAGAAGGTAGACTCTATTGGTTAAAGACCATTACTCTTAGTTAACTGACTACTAGCTAAGAAGGTAGACTCTATTGGTTAAAGACCATTACTTAGTTAACTGACTACTAGCTAAGAAGGTAGACTCTATTGGTTAAAGACCATTACTTAGTTAACTGACTACTAGCTAAGAAGGTAGACTCTATTGGTTAAAGACCGTTACTTAGTTAACTGACTACTAGCTAAGAAGGTAGACTCTATTGGTTAAAGACCGTTATTTAGTTAACTGACTACTAGCTAAGAAGGTAGACTCTATTGGTTAACCGGTTTAAACTGGTTTGCTCGTTAACTGACTACTAGCTAAGAAGGTAGACTCTATTGGTTAAAGACCATTACTTAGTTAACTGACTACTAGCTAAGAAGGTAGACTCTATTGGTTAAAGACCATTACTTAGTTAATTGACTACTAGCTAAGAAGGTAGACTCTATTGGTTAAAGACCATTACTTAGTTAACTGACTACTAGCTAAGAAGGTAGACTCTATTGGTTAAAGACCATTACTTAGTTAACTGACTACTAGCTAAGAAGGTAGACTCTATTGGTTAAAGACCATTACTCTTAGTTAACCGACTACTAGCTAAGAAGGTAGACTCTATTGGTTAAAGACCGTTACTTAGTTAACTGACTACTAGCTAAGAAGGTAGACTCTATTGGTTAAAGACCATTACTTAGTTAACTGACTACTAGCTAAGAAGGTAGACTCTATTGGTTAAAGACCATTACTCTTAGTTAACCGACTACTAGCTAAGAAGGTAGACTCTATTGGTTAAAGACCATTACTTAGTTAACTGACCACTAGCTAAGAAGGTAGACTCTATTGGTTAAAGACCATTACTTAGTTAACTGACTACTAGCTAAGAAGGTAGACTCTATTGGTTAAAGACCATTACTAAGTTAACTGACTACTAGCTAAGAAGGTAGAATCTATTGGTTAAAGACCATTACTTAGTTAACTGACTACTAGCTAAGAAGGTAGAATCTATTGGTTAAAGACCGTTACTTATTTAACTGACTACTAGCTAAGAAGGTAGAATCTATTGGTTAAAGACCGTTACTTAGTTAACTGACTACTAGCTAAGAAGGTAGAATCTATTGGTTAAAGACCGTTACTTAGTTAACTGACTACTAGCTAAGAAGGTAGAATCTATTGGTTAAAGACCGTTACTTAGTTAACTGACTACTAGCTAAGAAGGTAGACTCTATTGGTTAAAGACCGTTACTTAGTTAACTGACTACTAGCTAAGAAGGTAGACTCTATTGGTTAAAGACCATTACTTCCGGGTTCTTCATATGTCAAGTGTTAAGGACATGTGTATTAAAGTTTTACCCTGAACATTGGACAATTGTACGAACGATCTTTGTGTGGGTATCATACAAACTCCTCGTTTCGTTTCGATCCGATCAATATCTGATATGGTCACTATATACATGTATGATGAATTGATTTTGCAATCCTGTAATAGATTGATTTGATTTTGATTTGATTTTTGGTGTTTTAACGCCACTTTCAGCAATATTTTTAGCTATATCATGGCGACCAGTTTTAGTAGTGGAAGAAGCCGGAGAGAACCACCGACCATGGGCAAGCAACTGGTAAACTTTATCACTTGCGGCTGCGAGTCAAGTGCACCCTTTTTTTGTAATTTACAAAGCCGGGCGCGAACCCACGCCGTATTGGTGATAGGCTTGTATGAGTTGTTAGTAATCAAACTACCTAACTCATTGAGCCACCCGGGCCTTCCTGTAGTAGATAAGGGTAATAACAAAATTACCGAACTCCGAACAATCTTACAAAGGGAAAGTCAAAACTCATTAGTATATAAACAGACAAAATCAGTCAACAACCGGAAAACTGTGAAAACCGTAATGACCCTGACTTGGTACAGGCATTTCTAAAGAAATGGTGGGTTGAATCAAATTTTAAAGCGCCAAACCTCCGGCTGTCACTATAACAGTATATATAATATCGAGAAGGCATCGATTACATTGGTATATGATATATAAATCCTGACGTTTGAACCCTTAAGTATCGTTGAAATAGCATACAAATGTTCTTCTAATGGTCGGAAAGGACACATAATCATTCGAACTTCTATATCTTCACAAGAACTAACATTTATAGTGCTTAATCGTGACATTTAGCTGTTTATTGATACTAAATTACATGCTTTAACATTTAGTTGTTAGCGTGTTTAAAATTAAATATAAAAATAATACCCTGCACGGAAACCTACTTCACGTTTATCCATAGTGAGAAGTTAAGTGTACAAATGTATATGAATTGTAGAAAGGGGTAGGAAGGGCCAAGTTCTCATCCATAATTCCCGTCGAAATAAAGTGCTGTTTCCCGAATCCCGAACATTTAATAATAACACCCCGATTTAGTTTCATCCCGAAATTCCGAAATCCAAAATACAGAATTCCCACAAAATAAAAAACTCAATCATGACGTCCTGAAAAGTGTCACTCCGCCTCTCATTATACCTTGTTCAAACAACCATTGATGACTTCCATTTCTGTTATGTCGGTTACAATACTGTCGCTCTAAATAGGCGTCTTTGGTTGTTGATCATCACTCACATTTACATTGTAACCAAGAAGGCCATCATTTCATTATACCATATATTTATTGTCTTTCAGTCTGTTCCCGGGGCCCCAAAGCGGTCTTGTTCCGCCGTGCAAAATTTCTCTGGGAGGCCCTGCTTTCTGACTTTGTAATTTCGCTGGAACACCTTTCGCTGTGTCTAATATAGTAAACTATACAAGGTAATACATGAATTCAATTCAATTCAAAGTTTTATTCAAAATCGATATAAAGCATACATATAACACAAGCTCTAATGAGCTTTTAAAATCGACTATAGTATATAACAAATTCTAACATAACCTCCTTCTTTCGCTTTGTTAACAAACGAGCGAGTTATCCATTCGGTATAATCTCATTAGCACATGCGCCAGTGAATGTGACTGACTTTTCCATTGGCAGCATAAATTGTGTGCGACATTTTCCGCAAACGTAAATATAAATTACCGTCTTCCAATCAAAGTATACTACCGTATTTGTACTCTTAGACATATTAGAATCGAAATAAATCATGGAAGCCAGAATGTGTTTGAGTTTTAACATGGATTGGCGGATATAAATAAATTTTATCCCTCGCTTATGGCTCGGGATAAAATACTAATATCCGCCAATCCATGTTAAAATTCCCAACACATTTTGGCTTCCGTGATTTATTTCTTAAACAACACATATAATCATGCATACAAACATATTAAATAAAAACATACATCAATTTATGCAATTCAATATACACACAAGATACAAAAGCAGGTATCAACTGAACAAATTAATTAATTTAATTAAACCCTTTGCTCCGCTGGGGAGGATAGACCATTGACGAACTCTGTGTCCCTACGCCAGGTGTTGTTTTGGTCGTGCTCTGCTTCTTTTGCCTTGTGGGTTCCATTTAAGGGCATGCCTGGTGGTTTCCTCAGTGTGTGGCCAATCCATGCCCATTTCCTCTTTTTAATTTGTATGTTTATGGGGTCCTGGTTTGCTCTTTGCCAAAGATCCTCATTTCTGACTTTGTCGAACCATCGAATGTTCATGATTTTTCGTAAGCAGTAGTTGATGAATCTTTGGATTTTTGACCACATGGCCTTTGTTGTTCTCCATGTTTCTGCCCCATACAAGAGCACAGATTTTACATTTGAATTAAAGATTCTCATCTTTGTGCCTCTTGAGATGTTCTTGGCACTCTATACTTTCCTTAGAATGTTGAAGATGACTCTGACTTTGTTAATTCTATTCTTTACATCAGCATCAGTGCCTCCTTCAATATTCACGATACTTCCTAGGTAGGTGGACTCCTCTACTTCTTCCAAGTTGGTATCTTTTATCTTGATAGGTTGTTTCCGTTTGGCATTGATCTTCATAACCTTGGTCTTGCTTTCGTTTGGTCTTAGTCCTAGTTTAATTGATGTTTCTGCTAGAAGGGATGTTTTTTCTTGCATTTGTTGTTGTGTACTGGAGATGAGGGCTATATCGTTTGCGAAATCTAAGTCATCTAGTTGTTGCCACATTGTCCATTGGATTCCGTTTCTTTTTCCTTCAGTTGACCCTCTCATGATGTAGTCAATAGCCAGGAGGAAGAGAAAAGGAGATAACAAGCAGCCTTGTTTTACTCCTGTCTTGACATCAAAACTTTCAGTTAGTTTGCCTTCATGTATGACTCTGCATTGCAAACTGAATAAAAGCAAACTAAAAATAGAACAAAAGTAAATTAAAAATAGAACAAAAACAAACTAAAAATAGAACAAAAGCAAACTAAAAATAAGAGGCTCATGCATTTAAACAAGAAAAGAAAAATATATAAAAATATAAAAAAAAGCATGAAAATTTAGATATAAAAATTTAAAGGTCATATGCATTCACTGCACTGGCATGAGCTGACGTTCCATGTTTGAATTAAAAAAATTTAAATGTTCTAACGATGTTTCTTGTCTGAAGTGATTAGGCAGCTCATTCCAGATTTGTGCAGCATTATATCGAAAAGAATTTATATATTCATTTTTATCCTGCATTGGTTCTATTTGACCAGTCAAAATGCATTGACTGAATATTTTTGAATTACATACCGTCACTGACGGAAATATAGCTTTACTGATACGTGTATAGTGATAGTACGAAAAGGTAACAGTATAAACGTGGATGTGATAGAGGCCACCATTGAAAACGATTAGAACGACGCTTGTTTCTGCTCTTTGTAGACAATTTGACAGTTGTTTTGGACTTTTTGTCATTGAAGGATAAACACATTATACGTACATTGTCTGTGAATATAAAATTTATTTGCACTCGCTGCGAACCAGATCAGTAGCTCGCACATAAAAAAAATATAATTCATATTTACCGACAATGTACGTAATATTGTCTATATATATCTAGTGCCATTACGACTGTTCAAACAAGTACACAAATTAAAAGACAATAAACTTTATAGGAATTTCCGTTTGTTCTGACGAATTTTCATTTCCAATGTTGACAGCTCTAAATAAAGAATGAGGGCTTATTAACCTGTTGTAATCATTTCATCGATTTTCATTAAATATTCATAGTTGTGGCTTTAAGTTATTTATCTTATGTAATGATAGCGTTTGAGTAAATATTTGTTAGTAGTTGACGTACAATGTATAAAGGTAATTCGAGAATACACACGTAAATAGACCTTTTATGACTATTTACTTCCAAAATTGATCAAATGTTATATTAATTTATTAATTTCGCAAAGATCAAATTGTATTAGTGATTTCACGACAAGCATGTTTAATATCAGTTCGCATAGGTTAAATTTCATAGTACCATTGTAGGTCCGTTGTATCAGTAACTTCTTACTAAAATTGTCGAATTTGAATTGTGTTTAAAAGTATGACCCCATTCAAGATGGCTATAGTTCATAACAAATCAAATCAATATTTCAAACTTGTTTATCAGTTCACGTGGGTTAGATATCATGGTATTTTTTGGATACCGTTGGTGGTCCGTTGTTTGAGTAACTTCTTAGTAAAATTGTCTTTTTTAATTGTTTAAAAGTATGACCCCATTCAAGATGGCCACAGTTCCTAACAAATCAAATCAATATTTGAAACTTGTTTATAAGTTCACGTGGGTTAGATATCATGGTATTTTTTGGATACCGTTGGTGGACCGTTAGAGTAACTTCTTACTAAAATTGTCGTTTTTGAATTGTGTTCAAAAGAGTGGTCTCATTCAAGATAGCTATCAGTCATAGCAATACGAATCAGTTTTTAAACCTGATGATCAATTCACATTGGTTAGATATCATGGTATCGCTTTGGCTACAACTGGGGGTCCATTGTATGAAGTCTTACTTTAATTGTCGTTTTTTAATTTTCTTCAAAAGAGTGACTTCATTCAAGATGACTATCGTTCCAGATCAAAAACCAAATCAGTAGATACTTGCTGCTATTTGTTTCAAATTTCACAATTGTTTTGAAAGATTTAATATTAACAAAATTGAGTAAACCAGTAAACGACATGTAGTCGATTGTGGAAACAGGTTCGAATCTGAGAACGTGACTCTATGCATGTGAAGTTATGTCAACTTGTGTACATTTGATAACAGTTTATTTACATTTGTGTGACAATACATTAAGACAAAAATAACATGTAAAAACGATATATATCCTATGAAATACATTCCCTAAAACATTTTCGGTTTGGTTTTATGGTTTTGTGGTGCTTAACGCCACTTTCAACGATATTTCAATTATATCGTGGTGGTCAGTTTTATTGGTGGAGGAAACCGGACTACCCGGTTAAAACCACCGAGCTGTCGCAAGTCACCGACAACTTATCACATAGTGTTGTATCGAGTACACCTCGCCTGAGCGGGATTCGAACTCACAACGTTAGTAGTCATAAATACAACTACTATACTATCACGCCCATGACAGCCCCCCAAAACGTTTTCATTTTTAAGCATCGATAGTACCTTGAAAAACGATTTTGCCATTTTACAAAGAAAAGTTATCACTATAATTCTATAAAACAATGTTACAGACTTGTGTATATATAGCTGATATGCCGAGGTAACGATGTTATCGACATCATACTGATACCATCCATCTGGGTAACTTCATCAGACAGTCTTGTTAACTCATCCTCAACCGTTATATATTATTTAATTTCATCGATTACGTTTCTTCATATAAATTCCCTTTTTGAAAGTATGAAATAGATTGAGTTCAAGATGATGGAAGATTTTTTCATTGAGGTCAAAGTCATAGATTATCTTGTGTGTGTTTCACTTTCATTATGAGTCGAATGCGTAGTGCAGATGTCCGCGAAACCTTTAAAACGCAGCGCTGAACCTGATGTAGACCAAAATGATAAGGATATCTATAGTTCCATTGATTCTTTAGGCTTATCAGTATATTGCTAATTGATATGACGTCATAGGAACATCTTGGAGAATATTTTTGGATTTTGAAGAACAAAAGATGATCAGAATGGTCAATTTTAGAAACTTAATGAAACGTGCTTTATCAAACATCCCCAATGGAATTTAGAGTTTTGAATGAATAGATGGTATCTGTAAATTGTTTAATTTAGTTACATAATTAACAAATAAATCTTTAGTCTAGAAATACAATTGTTTTTGTTTGAATTTTCGAATTTCTAAATGGGTTAGGTAGTTGGATTGCCTAACAACTCATACAAGCCTACCACCAATACGAGGTGGGTTCGCGCCCGGCTTTGTAAATTACAAAAAGGGTGCACTCGACTTGTAGCCGCAAGTGACAAAGCTTACCAGTTGCTTGCCCATGGTCGGTGGGTCTCTCCGGCTTCTTCAACCACTAAAACTGGTCGCCATGACATAGCTGAAATATTGCTGAAAGTGGCACTAAACACCAATAATCAAATCATCAAAATCAAATCGAATTTCTAAACTAAAGATTTATTTGATTAACGCTAATGAGCAATGCTTCAGCTACATGTATATCATGGCGAGAACAAGTTAAATTCTATGAGATGATGATGAAGTTAGCTTTATGCTATACCAACACGTTTAGTGGGATATTTATAGTGCTAGCCCGCTGAAACAACAGTCCCCGGATACACATGTCGCCACATCCGGGCACATTTTGATTCCAAACCAACAAGTCTTTGCTCTCACTCCTTAATGCTGCATGCTTAGCGGAGAAGCGACAAATACTAATTTGATAGTCTTTGGTTTGATGCGTCCGGGACTCGAACCCACGATGTATCGCACTCGATGCGAACATGCTAACCATAACTTTTTGCATTTCAATTTTCTCCGAAATCACTCCGCCCATTGGAATCAAACTTGACAGGAATGTTCATGAGGTTGTGCTTTTTAAAGTTTGAGCCTTTGGCGCTGCTCGGAAATTGAGCTTTGCGTTCTAATTGGCTAATATTAAAAACAGTCTAAGCTTCTTATCAGAAACCGCTGAGTAGATTCGATTGTGATATTGCAGGAATGTTCGTTAGATGATCATGTACTAATTTTACCTTTTATTGCCGATCAAAAAGCCAAGTGGCCACGACTACAATTTTTAACATAGGACCATATGAGAAAAATTAATAAAACTTTATCTTAGAATGTCAATCTGAGTCACACATCCTAAGTCGAGAGGTGGGCGTCACACGACCCGGCATATCAGTAAGTGGGAGGAAGTGAGAGATGTGATTATAATCACGTTGATAGACAATACGAGAGGTGTGATTATAATCACGTTGATAGACAATACGAGAGATGTGATTATAATCACGTTGATAGACAATACGAGAGATGTGATTATAATCACGTTGATAGACAATACGAGATATGTGATTATAATCACGTTGATAGACAATACGAGAGATGTGATTATAATCACGTTGATAGACAATACGAACATGATTGAATCAAAACTTTACACGACTGGTCATTTCATGGTCCCGTGCAAAGTACGCTTCTTTTTATTTAAATGTACAATTGAATCAGAAATCCAGGATGGTCGCCACCATAGGATTTTTTTTTAACATAGGACCCTATTAGAATATGAATAAAGGAGTTTTCTTAGAAACTACAGAGAATATATAATTTAGTGCGCGTGACGCGTTTCTGGAATAACCTTCATCAAGAACGCTCACAGTCAAAACGTTGGAAATCCAAATTAATCTAAAAGCCTTTAGGAGCAATTAATCCAAAGGCCTTAACAGGAAAGCCAAAATCGTCAAAGGACACCCATGTATGAGGACAGAGAACCTTGGTTTTTTGTTATCAGGAACGCGCATCCATGTATGAGGACAGAGAACCTTAGTTTATTGTTATCAGGAACGCTCACCCATGTATGAGGACAGAGAACCTTAGTTTATTGTTATCAGGAACGCTCACCCATGTATGAGGACAGAGAACCTTAGTTTATTGTTATCAAGAACGCTCACCCATGTATGAGGACAGAGAACCTTAGTTTATTGATATCAGGAACGCTCACCCATGTATGAGGACAGAGAACCTTAGTTTATTGTAATCAGGAACGCTCACCCATGTATGAGGACAGAGAACCTTAGTTTATTGTTATCAGGAACGCTCACCCATGTATGAGGACAGAGAACCTTAGTTTATTGTTATCAGGAACGCTCACCTATGTATGAGGACAGAGAACCTTAGTTTATTGTAATCAGGAACGCTCACCCATGTATGAGGACAGAGAACCTTAGTTTATTGTTACCAGGAACGCTCACCCATGTGTGAGGACAGAGAACCTTAGTTTATTGTTATCAGGAACGCTCACCCATGTATGAGGACAGAGAACCTTAGTTTATTGGTATCAGGAACGCTCACAGTCAAAACATTGGTAATCCAAATAATGTTATTTAAAAAAAAAGCTTTTAGTAACAATTAAACCAAAGGACTTAAATAGGACACACATGCACACGAGGGTGGAGAACCTTAATTTATTGTTGTTCATCAGGAACGATCATAGTCTACATATCTAACCTGATGGATTTAGACTAGTGAGCAAGTAAGGTCTACCAGGGAATACCTTACTTATTAATGAAAGTCGATAACACTCGTTTTTATTGGACGTTCTTATGATATATTTTGGTAATAGAATCGTCTATATATGATACGGAAATGGATTTGAGAAATGAACAAGACCTATAACGTCCAATTGACAACCATTAATTACATATAAATTTGTCGGTTGTGACGGTGATAACGATATCGAGCAAGTCTTTAACTTTTAATCCATCGTATTCCATACTGAGAAACGAGAAGGGATAATATGTTCTCAGCAATATAAATGTTTCATTTGATTTATTTATTCTCAAAATGAGTTCTTGAAATTTGTCAGAATCAAAACGCTGAATCGGTTAATGTTAATTGTAACGGCATAGCTTGTGTGAATGTGGCCGTCATTTTATGCATGGATTGGTGTTTTCCGATTCTTTTAAAATTGAACGAACATTTATTCAGTCTTTATTCCATATTGTCCCATCTACCAAAAAGAAATGTGTGAATATCAGTTACATGAGATGGTTATTGTAAGGAATGATACTGTGAATATCAGTTACATGAGAAGGTTATTGTAAGGAATGATATTGTGAATATCAGTTACATGAGATGGTTATTGTAAGGAATGGTACTGTGAATATCAGTTACATGAGAAGGTTATTGTAAGGAATGATACTGTGAATATCAGTTACATGAGGTGGTTATTGTAAGGAATGGTACTGTGAATATCAGTTACATGAGAAGGTTATTGTAAGGAATGATACTGTGAATATCAGTTACATGAGATGGTTATTGTAACGAATTAGACTGTGAATATCAGTTACATGAGATGGTTATTGTAAGGAATGATACTGTGAATATCAGTTACATGAGATGGTTATTGTAAGGAATGATATCAGTTACATGATATCGTTATTGTAAGGAATGACATCAGTTACATGAGATGGTTATTGTAAGGAATGATATCAGTTACATGATATCGTTATTGTAAGGAATGACATCAGTTACATGAGGTGGTTATTGTAAGGAATGATATCAGTTACATGAGATGGTTATTGTAAGGAATGATATCAGTTACATGAGATAGTTATTGTAAGGAATGATATCAGTTACATGAGATGGTTATTGTAAGGAATGATACTGTGAATATCAGTTACATGAGATGGTTATTGTAAGGAATGATACTGTAAATATCAGTTACATGAGATGGTTATTGTAAGGAATGATATCAGTTACATGATATGGTTATTGTAAGGAATGACATCAGTTACATGAGATGGTTATTGTAAGGAATGATATCAGTTACATGAGATGGTTATTGTAAGGAATGATACTGTGAATATCAGTTACATGAGATGGTTATTGTAAGGAATGATACTGTGAATATCAGTTGCATGAGATGGTTATTGTAAGGAATGATACTGTGAATATCAGTTACATGAGATGGTTATTGTAAGGAATAATACTGTGAATATCAGTTACATGAGATGGTTATTGTAAGGAATGATACTGTGAATATCAGTTACATGAGGTGGTTATTGTAAGGAATGATACTGTGAATATCAGTTACATGAGATGGTCATTGTAAGGAATGATATCAGTTACATGAGATGGTTATTGTAAGGAATGATACTGTGAATATCAGTTACATGCGATGGTTATTGTAAGGAATAATACTGTGAATATCAGTTACATGGGATGGTTATTGTAAGGAATGATATCAGTTACATGGGATGGTTATTGTAAGGAATGATATCAGTTACATGAGATGGTTATTGTAAGGAATAATACTGTGAATATCAGTTACATGAGATGGTTATTGTAAGGAATGATACTGTGAATATCAGTTACATGAGGTGGTTATTGTAAGGAATGATACTGTGAATATCAGTTACATGAGATGGTCATTGTAAGGAATGATATCAGTTACATGAGATGGTTATTGTAAGGAATGATACTGTGAAAATCAGTTACATGAGATGGTTATTGTAAGGAATAATACTGTGAATAGCAGTTACATGGGATGGTTATTGTAAGGAATGCTATCAGTTACATGGGATGGTTATTGTAAGGAATGATATCAGTTACATGGGATGGTTATTGTAAGGAATGATATCAGTTACATGAGATGGTTATTGTAAGGAATGATATCATTTACATGAGATGGTTATTGTAAGGAATGATACTGTGAATATCAGTTACATGAGGTGGTTATTGTAAGGAATGATACTGTGAATATCAGTTACATGAGATGGTCATTGTAAGGAATGATATCAGTTACATGAGATGGTTATTGTAAGGAATGATATCAGTTACATGAGATGGTTATTGTAAGGAATAATACTGTGAATATCAGTTACATGAGATGGTTATTGTAAGGAATGATACTGTGAATATCAGTTACATGAGGTGGTTATTGTAAGGAATGATACTGTGAATATCAGTTACATGAGATGGTCATTGTAAGGAATGATATCAGTTACATGAGATGGTTATTGTAAGGAATGATACTGTGAATATCAGTTACATGAGATGGTTATTGTAAGGAATAATACTGTGAATATCAGTTACATGGGATGGTTATTGTAAGGAATGATATCAGTTACATGGGATGGTTATTGTAAGGAATGATATCAGTTACATGAGATGGTTATTGTAAGGAATAATACTGTGAATATCAGTTACATGAGATGGTTATTGTAAGGAATAATACTGTGAATATCAGTTACATGAGATGGTTATTGTAAGGAATGATACTGTGAATATCAGTTACATGAGGTGGTTATTGTAAGGAATGATACTGTGAATATCAGTTACATGAGATGGTCATTGTAAGGAATGATATCAGTTACATGAGATGGTTATTGTAAGGAATGATACTGTGAATATCAGTTACATGAGATGGTTATTGTAAGGAATGATATCAGTTACATGGGATGGTTATTGTAAGGAATGGTATCAGTTACATGGGATGGTTATTGTAAGGAATGATATCAGTTACATGAGATGGTTATTGTAAGGAATGATATCAGTTACATGAGATGGTTATTGTAAGGAATGATACTGTGAATATCAGTTACATGAGATGGTTATTGTAAGGAATGATACTGTGAATATCAGTTACATGAGATGGTTATTGTAAGGAATGATACTGTGAATATCAGTTACATGAGATGGTTATTGTAAGGAATGATACTGTGAATATCAGTTACATGAGATGGTTATTGTAAGGAATGATACTGTGAATATCAGTTACATGAGATGGTTATTGTAAGGAATGATACTGTGAATATCAGTTACATGAGATGGTTATTGTAAGGAATGATACTGTGAATATCAGTTACATGAGATGGTTATTGTAAGGAATGATACTGTGAATATCAGTTACATGAGATGGTTATTGTAAGGAATGATACTGTGAATATCAGTTACATGAGATGGGTATTGTAAGGAATGATACTGTGAATATCAGTTACATGAGATGGTTATTGTAAGGAATGATACTGTGAATATCAGTTACATGAGATGGTTATTGTAAGGAATGATACTGTGAATATCAGTTACATGAGATGGTTATTGTAAGGAATGATACTGTGAATATCAGTTACATGAGATGGTTATTGTAAGGAATGTTACTGTGAATATCAGTTACATGAGATGGTTATTGTAAGGAATGATACTGTGAATATCAGTTACATGAGATGGTTATTGTAAGGAATGATACTGTGAATATCAGTTACATGAGATGGTTATTGTAAGGAATGATACTGTGAATATCAGTTACATGAGATGGTTATTGTAAGGAATGATACTGTGAATATCAGTTACATGAGATGGCTATTGTAAGGAATGATACTGTTGTTTAGTTGTTTGTTCATTGTGTGACATTTCAGTATGTGATGTTGTCATGTTCATTGTGTGACATTTCAGTATGTGATGTTGTCATGTTCATTGTGTGACATTTCAGTATGTGATGTTGTCTTGTTCATTGTGTGACATTTCAGTATGTGATGTTGTCTTGTTCATTGTGTGACATTTCGGTATGTGATGTTGTCTTGTTCACTGTGTGACATTTCAGTATGTGATGTTGTCATGTTCATTGTGTGACATTTCAGTATGTGATGTTGTCATGTTCATTGTGTGACATTTCAGTATGTGATGTTGTCTTGTTCATTGTGTGACATTTCGGTATGTGATGTTGTCTTGTTCATTGTGTGACATTTCGGTATGTGATGTTGTCTTGTTCATTGTGTGACATTTCAGTATGTGATGTTGTCTTGTTCATTGTGTGACATTTCAGTATGTGATGTTGTCATGTTCATTGTGTGACATTTCAGTATGTGATGTTGTCTTGTTCATTGTGTGACATTTCAGTATGTGATGTTGTCTTGTTCATTGTGTGACATTTCAGTATGTGATGTTGTCATGTTCATTGTGTGACATTTCAGTATGTGATGTTGTCATGTTCATTGTGTGACATTTCAGTATGTGATGTCTTGTTCATTGTGTGACATTTCAGTATGTGATGTTGTCTTGTTCATTGTGTGACATTTCGGTATGTGATGTTGTCATGTTCATTGTGTGACATTTCAGTATGTGATGTTGTCTTGTTCATTGTGTGACATTTCAGTATGTGATGTTGTCTTGTTCATTGTGTGACATTTCGGTATGTGATGTTGTCATGTTCATTGTGTGACATTTCAGTATGTGATGTTGTCTTGTTCATTGTGTGACATTTCAGTATGTGATGTTGTCTTGTTCATTGTGTGACATTTCAGTATGTGATGTTGTCTTGTTCATTGTGTGACATTTCAGTATGTGATGTTGTCTTGTTCATTGTGTGACATTTCAGTATGTGATGTTGTCATGTTCATTGTGTGACATTTCAGTATGTGATGTTGTCATGTTCATTGTGTGACATTTCAGTATGTGATGTCTTGTTCATTGTGTGACATTTCAGTATGTGATGTTGTCTTGTTCATTGTGTGACATTTCGGTATGTGATGTTGTCATGTTCATTGTGTGACATTTCAGTATGTGATGTTGTCTTGTTCATTGTGTGACATTTCAGTATGTGATGTTGTCTTGTTCATTGTGTGACATTTCGGTATGTGATGTTGTCATGTTCATTGTGTGACATTTCAGTATGTGATGTTGTCTTGTTCATTGTGTGACATTTCAGTATGTGATGTTGTCTTGTTCATTGTGTGACATTTCAGTATGTGATGTCTTGTTCATTGTGTGACATTTCAGTATGTGATGTTGTCATGTTCATTGTGTGACAATTCAGTATGTGATGTTGTCTTGTTCATTGTGTGACATTTCAGTATGTGATGTCTTGTTCATTGTGTGACATTTCAGTATGTGATGTTGTCATGTTCATTGTGTGACATTTCAGTATGTGATGTTGTCTTGTTCATTGTGTGACATTTCAGTATGTGATGTTGTCTTGGTCTTGTTCATTGTGTGACATTTCAGTATGTGATGTTGTCTTGGTCTTGTTCATCGTGTGACATTTCAGTATGTGATGTTGTCTTGTTCATTGTGTGACATTTCGGTATGTGATGTTGTCATGTTCATTGTGTGACATTTCAGTATGTGATGTTGTCTTGTTCATTGTGTGACATTTCAGTATGTGATGTTGTCATGTTCATTGTGTGACATTTCAGTATGTGATGTTGTCATGTTCATTGTGTGACATTTCAGTATGTGATGTTGTCTTGTTCATTGTGTGACATTTCAGTATGTGATGTTGTCTTGTTCATTGTGTGACATTTCAGTATGTGATGTCTTGTTCATTGTGTGACATTTCAGTATGTGATGTTGTCATGTTCATTGTGTGACATTTCAGTATGTGATGTTGTCTTGTTCATTGTGTGACATTTCAGTATGTGATGTCTTGTTCATTGTGTGACATTTCAGTATGTGATGTTGTCATGTTCATTGTGTGACATTTCAGTATGTGATGTTGTCTTGTTCATTGTGTGACATTTCAGTATGTGATGTCTTGTTCATTGTGTGACATTTCAGTATGTGATGTTGTCATGTTCATTGTGTGACATTTCAGTATGTGATGTTGTCTTGTTCATTGTGTGACATTTCAGTATGTGATGTTGTCTTGGTCTTGTTCATTGTGTGACATTTCAGTATGTGATGTTGTCTTGTTCATTGTGTGACATTTCAGTATGTGATGTTGTCTTGGTCTTGTTCATTGTGTGACATTTCAGTATGTGATGTCATGTTCATTGTGTGACATTTCAGTATGTGATGTTGTCTTGTTCATTGTGTGACATTTCAGTATGTGATGTTGTCTTGGTCTTGTTCATTGTGTGACATTTCAGTATGTGATGTCTTGTTCATTGTGTGACATTTCAGTATGTGATGTTGTCTTGGTCTTGTTCATTGTGTGACATTTCAGTATGTGATGTCATGTTCATTGTGTGACATTTCAGTATGTGATGTTGTCTTGTTCATTGTGTGACATTTCAGTATGTGATGTTGTCTTGGTCTTGTTCATTGTGTGACATTTCAGTATGTGATGTTGTCTTGTTCTTTTTTATTTGTTCTATATGTGATATAGTTGCTTTGGGTAATTTGGTCGTAATCACAATCCTGTCCTTTCCTCATTGACGACTTTTCACTGTGTGTACACCAGTAGTAAAACGATGAGTGTAACCTGCTAACCCTTCCAGAGCCTCTGAATTCATCGCCGGTGTTTAGTGGGATTCGCTTTGCTCTATCTAGTTTTCTATGTTTTGTGTCTCTTTTTCTTTTGGCGATTGTATTATCTGTCCTTCGATTTACGGCTTCTGATTACAGCTTTGGTATCTTCAAACTTTTATTGGGAATTGCGACACTCGTCGGTAAATGATGGGTTCCTGGTGGTTGAAACGCGCATCTTTTGTCGGTACTTCATCTGTAGTCGGAAGGTCGAATGAACCAGAGCTGAACAATCAGCATGTCACGCCAATTTGATATTTCGAACAATTAATTCACCAGATAATCCCTGACACGAACCTTGAGTTCATAAAGAAACCCGTCTATTTGAGCATACAATTCTTGAAATTCTTTATACTTTCTGATACAGATCAACAGAACTTCAAGTATAGTCCATTTTGGTGTAACGTGGTAGGTAGGGACAATAATTGGTGAACCTTTTTTCTTTCATCATGGCTTTTACAAAACAACCAAATTCGACATTATCCAATACAAAAAAGGACACATGAACACGTGAGTCGTAGCAAAAATTGAAGACGTTAATCATTTGTCAATATTTCTAGTATGAAAATAGAGAACCTGAAAACTGTCGGTAGCTTTCTCTATAGAGAAATAATAACAGCGGATGCTACCTGATTTCTTTTGTTTTACATGTAGCTAATTTAATATGTTGGTTCATATTAAGGGGAAGGGTGTTTATAATGTGCCTAATGCCATTGCTGAGAGTAGAGCAATAAAATATGCTTAATTCAAAGAATTATTTCTAATAATGTACACGTTTGATGTTGTCCTTTGATAGATGGTCACGATATTCCATTGCAATAAACACACCAAACGATATAAATATGTGTTCTATCAAGACAAAATTACCAGATGTGAGATATCTAGCAGACTATCGTTTTAGCACGCGACATGTCAGAACGTATCTTGTAATAGCTTCATTATTGCAAGATTATATTCAATGAGGAATATAAATTTGTATGATTATTACATGAAATGATTGTGTTACGTACTTAAAAACACTCAAATTAGACCAGTTTTCCATTTTGACGTCCATTACAGGGAATCACAGTACATAATGGCGTATCTAGATTGTTAAAAAATATATTATTTAATACGAAATGAAAATGTAAAACGGCATTATTAAAGGAAAGTGGGGTGTCATCTGTCCTTCATGCACCTGGGCTTTTCTTGTTCGTTATTCATAATGTATATGTTTACCTATTGACGTTATTGGACCTTCGGATACACAAGAACATATGCAATATGAATATTAAATGACAGTCGGGAGGTTTAATGCCACTAATCCAATACGTCAGTCATTTCGTAGAACTAGTGGAGGAAACCAAACCACCGCAAGCAATGTTGCTGTATGTTAACGTGTAGTGATTGTAACACTATCTCATTTGATCCAATTTGTAAACTGCATCGGTGGTATATTGGTTAGCGTGATGGCCTCTTGTGCGGTAGATAGTGGCATCGAGCCTCGGTCTGGTCAAACGAAAAGACTACAACATTGGTATTTACTGTTTCTCCACTAAACACGCGGCATTAAGGAGTAAGAGCAAATTTGGTGCGTTCGGAATCAGGATAATGTGTCCGAGTAGAGCGACATGTTTACAAAGAAAAGCTTGAAGATACCAAAGGGGTAATCAGAAGCTGTAAGTCAAAGGAGAGACAACACAATGATCAAACGAAAAGGTTGAAAAGGACAAACAACGATCTACAAATCTTTGCATAGAAAACAAAAGACAGAACAACACGAACCCACTAAAAACCGGTGGGAAATATCCAACTAAGCGTATTGGTCTAATACAACACGGACATCATCATCTCATCGAAATGAAATCTGTTCTCGCTATGACATGGCTAACAAATTACTCACATGGCGTTAAACAACAATCACTCCCGATTTGTACTCTATCTTGACGTTGTAAATCCACTACTGGAACAATGTATGTAGCAGGGAAAACAAACAGTCTCACTCCCGATTTGCACTCTATCTTGACTTTGTAAATTCACTACTGGAACAATGTTGTAAATTCACTACTGGAACAATGTATGAAGCAGGGAAAACAAGCAGTCTCACTCCCGATTTGTACTCTATCTTGACGTTGTAAATCCACTACTGGAACAATGTTGTAATTTCACTACTAGAGCAATGTATGAAGCAGGGAAAACAAGCAGTCTCACTCCCGAGTTGCACTCTATCTTGACTTTGTAAATTCACTACTGGAACAATGTATGAAGCAGGGAAAACAAACAGTCTCACTCCCGATTTGTACTCTATATTGACGTTGTAAATCCACTACTGGAACAATGTTGTAAATTCACTACTGGAACAATGTATGAAGCAGGGAAAACAAGCAGTCTCACTCCCGATTTGTACTCTATCTTGACGTTGTAAATCCACTACTGGAACAATGTTGTAAATTCACTACTGGAACAATGTATGAAGCAGGGAAAACAAACAGTCTCACTCCCGATTTGTACTCTATATTGACGTTGTAAATCCACTACTGGAACAATGTTGTAAATTCACTACTGGAACAATGTATGAAGCAGGGAAAACAAGCAGTCTCACTCCCGATTTGTACTCTATCTTGACTTTGTAAATTCACTACTGGAACAATGTATGAAGCAGGGTAAATAAACGGTCTCACTCCCGATTTGTACTCTATCTTGACGTTGCAAATCTACTACTGGAACAATGTTGTAAATTCACTACTGGAACAATGTATGAAGCAGGGAAAACAAGCAGTCTCACTCCCGATTTGTACTCTATCTTGACGTTGTAAATCCACTACTGGAACAATGTATGGAGCAGGGAAAACAAGCGGTCTCACTCCCGATTTGTACTCTATCTTGACGTTGTAAATCCACTACTGGAACAATGTATGGAGCAGGGAAAACAAGCAGTCTCACTCTCGATTTGTACTCTATCTTGACGTTGTAAATCCACTCCTGGAACAATGTATGGAGCAGGCAAAACAAGCAGTCTCACTCCCGATTTGTACTCTATCTTGACGTTGTAAATCCAATACTGGAACAATGTCTGAAGCAGGGAAAACAAGCAGTCTCACTCTCGATTTGTACTCTATCTTGACGTTGTAAATCCACTCCTGGAACAATGTATGGAGCAGGCAAAACAAGCAGTCTCACTCTCGATTTGTACTCTATCTTGACGTTGTAAATCCACTCCTGGAACAATGTATGAAGCAGGCAAAACAAGCAGTTTCTATGCCCCCGATATAACTACCACTGTTTTTAGGGAATCTGTATAGTTTGTTCAGTCTTTTATTATTTTGATTCTATTTTATTCATATTTCGCTAGTGGTGTTGTGCTTAAATCCGTATCACAAAGTGTCCCCTTTGATTTTAACTCGGTTAGCGCCTCATGCATTCTCCATGTTTATTTTGACAGGACCAGTCAGACCTGCCATAACACATAATACTCTTACAATACAAACTCTACCATACACACAGGACCAGTCAGACCTGCCATAACACATAATACTCTTACAATACAAACTCTACCATACAGACAGGACCAGTCAGACCTGCCATAACACATAATACTCTTACAATACAAACTCTACCATACACACAGGACCAGTCAGACCTGCCATAACACATAATACTCTTACAATACAAACTCTACCATACACACAGGACCAGTCAGACCTGCCATAACACATAATACTCTTACAATACAAACTCTACCGATACACACAGGACCAGTCAGACCTGCCATAACACATAATACTCTTACAATACAAACTCTACCATACACACAGGACCGGTCAGACCTGCCATAACACATAATACTCTTACAATACAAACTCTACCATACACACAGGACCAGTCAGACCTGCCATAACACATAATACTCTTACAATACAAACTCTACCGATACACACAGGACCAGTCAGACCTGCCATAACACATAATACTCTTGCAATACAAACTCTACCGATACACACAGGACCAGTCAGACCTGCCATAACACATAATACTCTTACAATACAAACTCTACTATACACACAGGACCAGTCAGACCTGCCACAACACATAATACTCTTACAATACAAACTCTACCATATACACAGGACCAGTCAGACCTGCCACAACACATAATACTCTTACAATACAAACTCTACCATACACACAGGACCAGTCAGACCTGCCATAACACATAATACTCTTACAATACAAACTCTACCATACACACAGGACCAGTCAGACCTGCCATAACACATAATACTCTTACAATACAAACTCTACCATACACACAGGACCAGTCAGACCTGCCACAACACATACTACTCTTACAATACAAACTCTACCGATACACACAGGACCAGTCAGACCTGCCATAACACATAATACTCTTACAATACAAACTCTACCATACACACAGGACCAGTCAGACCTGCCATAACACATAATACTCTTACAATACAAACTCTACCGATACACACAGGACCAGTCAGACCTGCCATAACACATAATACTCTTACAATACAAACTCTACCGATACACACAGGACCAGTCAGACCTGCCATAACACATAATACTCTTACAATACAAACTCTACCATACACACAGGACCGGTCAGACCTGCCATAACACATAATACTCTTACAATACAAACTCTACCATACACACAGGACCAGTCAGACCTGCCATAACACATAATACTCTTACAATACAAACTCTACCGATACACACAGGACCAGTCAGACCTGCCATAACACATAATACTCTTGCAATACAAACTCTACCGATACACACAGGACCAGTCAGACCTGCCATAACACATAATACTCTTACAATACAAACTCTACTATACACACAGGACCAGTCAGACCTGCCACAACACATAATACTCTTACAATACAAACTCTACCATATACACAGGACCAGTCAGACCTGCCACAACACATAATACTCTTACAATACAAACTCTACCATACACACAGGACCAGTCAGACCTGCCATAACACATAATACTCTTACAATACAAACTCTACCATACACACAGGACCAGTCAGACCTGCCATAACACATAATACTCTTACAATACAAACTCTACCATACACACAGGACCAGTCAGACCTGCCACAACACATACTACTCTTACAATACAAACTCTACCGATACACACAGGACCAGTCAGACCTGCCATAACACATAATACTCTTACAATACAAACTCTACCATACACACAGGACCAGTCAGACCTGCCACAACACATAATATTCTTACAATACAAACTCTACCATACACACAGGACCAGTCAGACCTGCCATAACACATAATACTCTTACAATGCAAACTCTACCATACAGACAGGACCAGTCAGACCTGCCATAGCACATAATACTCTTACAATGCAAACTCTACCGATACACACAGGACCAGTCAGACCTGCCATAGCACATAATACTCTTACAATACAAACTCTACCGATACACACAGGACCAGTCAGACCTGCCATAACACATAATACTCTTACAATACAAACTCTACCATACACACAGGACCAGTCAGACCTGCCATAACACATAATACTCTTACAATACAAACTCTACCGATACACACAGGACCAGTCAGACCTGCCATAACACATAATACTCTTACAATACAAACTCTACCGATACACACAGGACCAGTCAGACCTGCCATAACACATACTACTCTTACAATACAAACTCTACCGATACACATTTTTAATTAATAACGACCATTGTACTCTCCTCAACAAAAAATAATAAACCAATAAAACTGAAATCAACATTCTGCCACCAACAATTGACTGTGAAATTAAATGCAAATAACCATTCTGACCGAATTGATTTCAATACAAACCGAGCAGAATACTACTTGTTAATAAACCAGGGAGTTATTGAAATCGGTCATACTAACAAAAATGTAATTATTAGTTAAGTTATAATAAACATGAGAAAAAAAGCCGATTAATCAAATTAAAAGCAATTCTTTAATGAAATTATGTGGAAAGTTTGCCTAGGATCAGCTCTCAACATTTTCATTATTGGCATTGTATTATTTCATTATTGTATTTGTTAAAAAAAAAATCAGTAATTGGTGTTGTTTTTTTATGGTTATCAGTGGAAGAGAAAAAATATTATAGACTACATGTACTTGTTTTTTCTCCGAAGCATTGTATCTTCTATTGGCAGATGGCATTAAACACAAACCAATCATCCAAACTAGCTATTGACAGGTAATATCAAGTACAATGCAGCATCTTTAGCTGAATGGACACTTTAAAAAATATCTTAAAGTTATTTGATTTGTTTGCGTATAGAGGTGTCAAACACACACTACATGTTCTGTTATTTTGTTTTGTTTGTCGTCGTCTTGTGTCTTGTGTACCAAATGTTGCCAGTTTCTCTGGATTGTCCCTTCGTAATTGTCCCTTCGGTTTCTCTAACGTTTATTATTATTATTTTTTTTTTATCAATTTTTCGATTGGATTTTGTAACTGTTCTGACGATGTGGTATTTTTCATTTCATTTAATTACAACAACAAGACCGGATGTAAATGACATTTAATTACAACAACAAGACCGGATGTAAATGACATTTAATGACAACAACAAGACCGGGTGTAAATAACATTTAATTACAACAACAAGACCGGGTGTAAATGACATTTAATTACAACAACAAGACCGGGTGTAAATGACATTTAATTACAACAGCAAGACCGGGTGTAAATGACATTTAATTACAACAGCAAGACCGGGTGTAAATGACATTTAATTACAACAACAAGACCGGGTGTAAATGACATTTAATTACAACAAGACCAGGTATAAATGACATTTAATTACAACAGCAAGACCGGATGTAAATGACATTTAATTACAACAAGACCGGGTGTAAATGACATTTAATTACAAAAGCAAGACCGGATGTAAATGACATTTAATTACAACAAGACCTGGTGTAAATGACATTTAATTACAACAACAAGACCGGGTGTAAATGACATTTAATTACAACAACAAGACCGGGTGTAAATGACATTTAATTACAACAAGATCAGGTGTAAATGACATTTAATTACAACAGCAAGACCGGATGTAAATGACATTTAATTACAACAAGACCGGGTGTAAATGACATTTAATTACAACAGCAAGACCGGATGTAAATGACATTTAATTACAACAAGACCGGGTGTAAATGACATTTAATTACAACAACAAGACCGGGTGTAAATGACATTTAATTACAACAAGACCGGGTGTAAATGACATTTAATTACAACAACAAGACCGGGTGTAAATGACATTTAATTACAACAACAAGACCGGGTGTAAATGACATTTAATTACAACAAGATCAGGTGTAAATGACATTTAATTACAACAGCAAGACCGGATGTAAATGGCATTTAATTACAACAAGACCGGGTGTAAATGACATTAATAACAACAGCAAGACCGGGTGTAAATGACATTTAATTACAACAGCAAGACCGGGTGTAAATGACATTTAATTACAACAACAAGACCGGGTGTAAATGACATCTTCTTCGAAATCTCCCACACCCGTGATCCATTTATTGCTTAATTAAGCAGTTCTGTTATGAAAAGGAAGGGCGAAACATTTAGATATTTTTCAGAGAACAGTGGCCATTTTCCTTACCCTGCAATGGTTTTCAAAATACCGAATCGTTGCTGAGTCTAAAGTTAAATCCAGCATCTGCATTCAGTCGTTGCTATAGTTGAATGATTGATTGGTGTTTAACGCCAATTTTAGCTGTATTTCAGCTATATCGTGGCGTGAACAAATTTTATATTAACTTAAGATACCTACAAGACACTTATAAATCAAACATACTTGTCTGTTGCTGTAGTAACAACTGACAATCTAATTACAACTATGTGAGTGTTAGATCTTTTTTGTATTTTTTTTATATCTTATATTTTATCCGGTGATCGAATAACGTTCACAGAATAAGGCATAAGTTGTTTAATTACTATGTTTGTCTTAATATATACTTTCTCTATCTTCCTTTAGATGTAGCTGCGGAACCGTAGCCCTTTATGGTCCTTTTTTTTATTTATTTTTTTTTGCGGACCATAGGGCTACGGTTTTCACTCTATCAAAAACTTTCGAAACTGCGAAAAAAAAATCTTGCGCCGCTTTTTTGCCATTTTTTGTCATGAAATCGGGTGTGAGAACGATCAAACATATATATTTCGCTTCGTTAGATATTTATCTACATTCTTCTATGCTTACTTACCTATTAATATTCATTTCCAGTTCATTATCATAACAAATATCTCATTTGTGACAAATCTCGCCTACTTCGTCCGCCATCTTGCTTCTCCGGTAGTCTCGTTCTAATATAACCCTATTTATATATAAACCGCAAACACGTGTTTAGTTTGTTTACGTTTTACCGAATATGTTTTCGGCGGTTTTATATAAGGAGAAATGAGAGTTTGGATCTTCTTGGCATATATTTTTCAATAAATAATCTGAATAAATAAATGTTTTTTTTAAATTTCTTTTTCTGTAAGTGACTTTCCATTGAACATTTTTGAAAATGATTATTGACATCTTCCATCCCTCTATTTTGGGCAAGTTAATATATAATACATAACCAAAATGGATGTGGAAACAATATACAAAGATAAGTTGAAGGGAAACTATCAGTTTATTTTTGATCTGAAAGAAAAACAAAAGTGTTTGATAACCAATATAATGGAAAGAAAAAACTCAGTTGGTATTTTTCCTACTGGATACGATGGGAAAAGTGTATGTTTCCAAATGGTGCCTTTGATTCATGATGCAATTTACGGTGGAAAGCATATTGGTTTGGTAATTTCATCACTGAAGAGCCTTATGATTGACCAGTGTAAACAAACCAAACACGTGTTTGCGGTTTATAAATAAATAGGGTTATATTTGGAAAAATCACGTGACCTCAGAACGAGACTACCGGAGAAGCAAGATGGCGGACGAAGTAGGCGGGATTTGTCACAAATGATATATTTGTTATGATAATGAACTGGAAATGAATATTAATAGGTAAGTAAGTATAGAAGAATGTAGATAAATATCTAACGAAACGAAATATATATGTTTGATCGTTCTCACACCCGATTTCATGACAAAAATTGACAAAAAAGCAGCGCAAGATTTTTTTTGCGCAGTTTCGAAAGTTTTTGATAGAGTGAAAACCGTAGCCCTATGGTCCGCAAAAAAAAAAGAAAAAAAGGACCATACAGGGCTACGGTTCCGCAACTACCTTTAGATGGTGAGAGTTAAATTATTTCATCTATACTTTTATGGTCGTGGTAGCTGAAGTGTTTGGTAGTGGTAGCTGAAATACTTGGTAGCGGTAGCTGAAGTGTTTGGTAGTGGTAGCCGAAGTACTTGGTAGTGGTAGCTGCTGTGTTTGGTAGTGGTAGCTGAAGTGTTTGGTAGTGGTAGCTGAAGTGTTTGGTAGTGGTAGCTGAAGTGTTTGGTAGTGGTAGCTGAAGTGTTTGGTAGTGGTAGCTGAAGTACTTGGTAGTGGTAGCTGAAGTGTTTGGTAGTGGTAGCTAAAGTGTTTGGTAGTGGTAGCTGAAGTACTTGGTAGTGGTAGCTGAAGTGTTTAGTAGTGGTAGCTGAAGTGCTTGGTAGTGGTAGCTGAAGTGTTTGGTAGTGGTAGCGGACGTGTTTGGCAGTGGTAGCTGAAGTGTTTGGTAGTGGTAGCGGACGTGTTTAGTAGTGGTAGCGGACTTGTTTGGTAGTAGTAGCTGAAGTGTTTGGTAGTGGTAGCTGAAGTGTTTGGTAGTGGTAGCTGAAGTGTTTGGTAGTGGTAGCTGAAGTGTTTGGCAGTGGTAGCTGAAGTGTTTGGTAGTGGTAGCTGCTGTGTTTGGTAGTGGTAGCTGAAGTGTTTGGTAGTGGTAGCTGAAGTGTTTGGTAGTGGTAGCCGAAGTGCTTGGTAGTGGTAGCTGACGTGCATGATAGTGGTAGCTGCCGTGTTTGGTAGCGATAGTTGCCATGTGTGGTAGTGGTGACTGAAGTGTTTGGTAGTGGTAGCTGAAGTGTTTGGTAGTGGTAGCTGAAGTACTTGGTAGTGGTAGCTGAAGTGTTTGGTAGTGGTAGCTGAAGTGTTTGGTAGTGGTAGCGGACGTGTTTGGCAGTGGTAGCTGAAGTGTTTGGTAGTGGTAGCGGACGTGTTTGGTAGTAGTAGCTGAAGTGTTTGGCAGTGGTAGCGGACGTGTTTAGTAGTAGTAGCTGAAGTGTTTGGTAGTGGTAGCTGAAGTGTTTGGTAGTGGTAGCTGAAGTGTTTGGTAGTGGTAGCTGAAGTGTTTAGTAGTGGTAGCGGACTTGTTTGGTAGTAGTAGCTGAAGTGTTTGGTAGTGGTAGCTGAAGTGTTTGGTAGTGGTAGCTGAAGTGTTTGGCAGTGGTAGCTGAAGTGTTTGGTAGTGGTAGCTGAAGTGTTTGGCAGTGGTAGCTGAAGTGTTTGGTAGTGGTAGCTGAAGTGTTTAGTAGTGGTAGCGGACTTGTTTGGTAGTAGTAGCTGAAGTGTTTGGTAGTGGTAGCTGAAGTGTTTGGTAGTGGTAGCTGAAGTGTTTGGTAGTGGTAGCTGAAGTGTTTAGTAGTGGTAGCGGACTTGTTTGGTAGTAGTAGCTGAAGTGTTTGGTAGTGGTAGCTGAAGTGTTTGGTAGTGGTAGCTGAAGTGTTTGGCAGTGGTAGCTGAAGTGTTTGGTAGTGGTAGCTGAAGTGTTTGGCAGTGGTA
Source organism: Bathymodiolus brooksi (assembly GCA_963680875.1). Classification (NCBI taxonomy): domain Eukaryota; kingdom Metazoa; phylum Mollusca; class Bivalvia; order Mytilida; family Modiolidae; genus Bathymodiolus; species Bathymodiolus brooksi. Next base: position 74,422,390 of record OY804587.1, read on the forward strand.
GCTGAAGTGTTTGGTAGTGGTAGCTGAAGTGTTTGGCAGTGGTAGCTGAAGTGTTTGGTAGTGGTAGCTGAAGTGTTTGGTAGTGGTAGCTGAAGTGTTTAGTAGTGGTAGCGGACGTGTTTGGTAGTGGTAGCTGAAGTGTTTGGCAGTGCTAGCGGCCATGTTTGGTAGTGGTAGTTGAAGTGTTTGGTAGTGGTAGCTGCAGTGTTTGGTAGTGGTAGCTGAAGTGTTTGGTAGTGGTAGTTGAAGTGTTTGGTAGTGGTAGCTGAAGTGCTGGGTAGTCGTAGCTGAAGTGTTTGGTAGTCGTAGCTGAAGTACTTGGTAGTGATAACGGACTTGTTTGGTAGTAGCAGCTGAAGTGTTTGGTAGTGGTAGCTGAAGTGTTTGGTAGTGGTAGCTGAAGTGTTTGGTAGTCGTAGCTGAAGTGCTTAGTAATGGTAGCGGCCGTGTTTGGTAGTGGTAGCTGAAGTGTTTGGTAGTGGTAGCTGACGTGCATACTAGTGGTAGCTGCCGTGTTTGGTAGCGATAGTTGCCATGTGTGGTAGTGGTGACTGAAGTGTTTAGTAGTGGTAGCTGACTGTTCTTGGTAATGTTAGCTGCGGTGTTTGGTAGTGGTAGCTGAAGTACTTGGTAGTGGTAGCTGACGTGTTTGGTAGTGGTAGCTGAGGTGTTTGGTAGTGGTAGCTGAAGTAGTTGGTAGTGGTAGCTGAAATGTTGGAGGTGGTAGCTGATGCACTTGGTAGTGGTAGTTGCCGTGTTTGGTAGTGGTAGCTGAAGTGTTTGGTAGTCGTAGCTGAAGTGCTTAGTAATGGTAGCGGCCGTGTTTGGTAGTGGTAGCTGAAGTGTTTGGTAGTGGTAGCTGACGTGCATACTAGTGGTAGCTGCCGTGTTTGGTAGCGATAGTTGCCATGTGTGGTAGTGGTGACTGAAGTGTTTAGTAGTGGTAGCTGACTGTTCTTGGTAATGTTAGCTGCGGTGTTTGGTAGTGGTAGCTGAAGTACTTGGTAGTGGTAGCTGACGTGTTTGGTAGTGGTAGCTGAGGTGTTTGGTAGTGGTAGCTGAAGTAGTTGGTAGTGGTAGCTGAAATGTTGGAGGTGGTAGCTGATGCACTTGGTAGTGGTAGTTGCCGTGTTTGGTAGTGGTAGTTGCAGTGTTTGGTAGTGGTAGCTGCCGTGTTTGGTAGTGATAGCTGACGTGTTTGGTAGTGGTAGCAGAAGTGTTTGGTATTGGTAGTTGAAGTAGTTGGTAGTAGTAGCTGAAATGTTGGAAGTGGTAGCTGAAGTACTTGGTAGTGGTAGCTGACGTGCATAATAGTGGTAGCTGCCGTGTTTGGTAGCGGTAGTTGCCATGTGTGATAGTGGTGACTGAAGTGTTTGGTAGTGATAGCTGACTTTACTTGGTAGTGTTAGCTGCGGTGTTTGGTAGTGGTAGCTGAAGTGTTTGGTAGTGGTAGCTGAAGTACTTGGTAGTGGTAGCTGCCGTGTTTGGTAGTGGTAGCTGAAGTATTTGGTTGTGGTAGCCGACGTTTCTGGTAGTGGTAACGAGAGCCATGCTTAATATTTACTGCAGTCAATACCTTTTTTTTTAAATTTTATCTGTTTACCGGAAAATTAAAACTTAAGCAGATTTCAAGAGCACCTCTAAATGGATAGACTACCACAAGTTGTTCTTAGATTGTGAGTAGAATATGGGTGCTAATAGGATCCAATATGCTAGAATTATTTGCTGGCGTTTGACAAAAATGTGACCCCCCTTTTTTTTTACCATTGCTTACCCTGTATTTTGTTAGTTATCCTGTTTTGCGCGATGTCGAAATTGAAAATCTGCCTAATAATAGCATACCATTGTTCTAATGTGGCATTACTTGAATGTACCATTATGTGGCACTACTTTGAAGAGCTGGCAAAATCTTCTCTCATTCGTCACCAACATTCACTCATTGCCCCTCTGGACGACAATACGCTGGCTAATCTGTAACTCCGGGGTTGGTCTACTGACGTTTGGTGCAGTGGAATTAACTTCTATTTGGTATATCTTAGAACTTTGCGACATTAATACTGACTGATCAATAACCGAAATACTTGCACCACAGCATCATAGTCTTTTCTGTGATTTCATTTTGATATATGATGACGATGCCGGGTCATAAAGTTTTAGCAAGCTTGACTCAACCAGAACGTGGTGTAACGTCACTCGTCGCAACTTCGGCTGATTGAGGGAGAGAAGCGGACTCACCCGAGGTTTGCCGATTGAGTGTAACGTGTGACAATAAGGAGTACAATAAAAGAAGCGTATACGGAATCGATTCCGGAAAATTAATTATGAACACTAAAAATGGTTTATCATATAAAAAATGATACCCAGTATTAATTAAAACTTTACACGACATTGTAGTCATGCTACCACAAACTATAATACCAATCAAGACCGTACACATAATTATAGGGTTAATTTAAGCTAGATAATTTATGACATCTAGATATAATAGGATACTGTTGCAGCAAGTTTAATAGATCTTCAGCCATCTGTCTTACCTATTGTATATTCCTGTATATGTACAGTTGTCGTGTTTTGGGGTCATTGCGAAGTCAAAGTATTTCCCAATTCAATACTTTATGTCTGTAAATTGATGCAAAATGTCCATCAACGTACTATATCTGTCAATGTTTTCCCGTTCTTTTTTCACATAAAGTGTCCGTTTTCTGCAGTATCTAATTAAGGGACGTGTTTGTCTCCAGCAAACACTGATCAATATGTTTATTTGGTATGAAAAATTACGACACAAAATTATTCAATTTTGATTGGCTGAAATGCAATCAGTATTTAGCCGCGTCAACTTTACTAGAGAAAATTAGTTCAATGTTCCACCATGGAAGTCATGTGCAGCTGTTGTCGTAATTATAGAGGTTTAGTTTTATAACATCTATTTAGTGAGAACAGGTACGCGGAAAACCCGCAAACCAAAAACGAGAGATTCTTTTTGTGCTTTCACCTATCTCTTTTCGCATTTTCTACTTTCCGGGTTTCGCTTTTTGCTGTTTCTGCCTTGTAAAATGTTAAGACACAATGATTTATTGGTAATCATTATTTCCCTGCATTATCTCCATTAACGTTATTTCCCTGCATTATCTCCATTAACCGTTATTGCCCTGCATTATCTCCATTAACCGTTATTTCCCTGTATTATCTCCATTAACCGTTATTGTCCTGCATTATCTCCATTAACCGTTATTTCCCTGTATTATCTCCATTAACCGTTATTTCCCTGTATTATCTCCATTAACCGTTATTGCCCTGTATTATCTCCATTAACCGTTATTTCCCTGTATTATCTCCATTAACCGTTATTGCCCTGCATTATCTCCATTAACCGTTATTGCCCTGTATTATCTCCATTAACCGTTATTGCCCTGTATTATTTCCATTAATCGTTATTTCCCTGTATTATTTCCATTAATCGTTATTTCCCTTTATTATCTCCATTAACCAGTCTAATCCCACTACATTTTTGTGCCGGTCCAAAAACAAGGCCTGGATTTCCAACGCCTTATTTCCTGGTCTTTTTTTTATGTTTAACTATTTGGGGCGAGAGTTGATTGTTCGTTTTGTTGATGTTGGTGGGAAGAAGAGTTTGAAGATACCAAAGGGAGGTAATCAGAATCTGTAAATCGAAGGACAGACAACACAATGGCCAAAATAAAAAGAACAAAAGGAAAAACAACGATCTACAAAACAGACACATAAAACTAACGATCGAGTAACACGAACCCTACTAAAAACCGGGGTGAACTCAGGTGTTCCGGAAGGGTGAGCATTTCCTGTTCCACTTTGTAACTGTTGACCATCACTGTTTAAACTTTCTTTCAATGAATCTCATAATATTAAATTTGAGCAATTTCATATATTATATTGAATGATCGAATGTTTGCCTATGCTAATTTCCACAATTTATAGATATCTGGGATCATATAATGGTTGGGACAGCCATATTTTAGGAGAAATCGGGCTCCGAGCTGAATTTTGTCAGTTACATAATCTCATATAATGGTGGAAGAAGCCATGTTTTCCGGAGAAAGCCACCGAGCTTTGGTAAGTTCTCGTATAAACAGAAAAACATTAACATATGCATCTTTTGATGCCATCGGAATCAATCTGTTTGCGTGAGGAATGGTACTTTCCTCTTTTATATTTTAAGATGCTATCATTTCCCGAAGGCGTGTTTCTCGACTATATCTTTGAAGCATTCTTTTAAAATTATTACATAGTAGTTACATGTGCACGAGTATATGACGTTTTAATTACATTATTGCATGCATCTTAAGAATATATAGACGGAATTCACTCGAGTCGTTCGTGTTTAGTTGATTTCAATCATGTAATGCATTTATAACGATTATTTAAAACAGGTGTCATTTTCCTCTTTGAACAATCTATAAATTTATATGTCATTAATTTGTCTAAATTCTTTAATAAAATGAAAAGAGGGCCGGAATAAGAAAAGTATTCGGAGTATTGTTTCCTGTAAGTCTTCTCTTACTGTTCTAGACGCGGTTTTGTTCGAAGAAGACGACACGGTGTTTAGTATAAGACAATTTTGAAGATACTAAAGAGGTAGTTGGAAACAGTAAATCGAAGAAAGACAGACAATACAATGGCCAAAAGAAAAAAACGACACAAGGGCAAACAATGATTTACAAAACACTAAATATTGAGCAACAGGAACCCCACAAAAAAACGGGGGTGAAATGAGGTTCTCCGGAAAGATAAGCTGTTCCCGCTCTACTAGTGGAACCTGTCGTGTCTTTTCATACATACCGTGATAAAGTAATGAATGAGGAAAGCATCGGATTGTGATTACGACAAGCAGAACATATCCATGGTCATTTGTGACGCAAATATTCCATAACGCTTCACCAAGTCATAGTGGCGACCATAACACGTTTGAAGTGGTTACTGCAACTTAACCAATAGGAACCTTTGGTTCAGTAGCTTCCTTGTTAGTAGCATCATTCTTTCAAGTAGATCATAATAGGAACCACAAGCTCTGGAATATCGTATCTTTTGAGATATATATACAATGTAATACTCCCAATGTAGGTATATACCAATCTCATCCGCAAATAATTATGAATGAAACCAGATACATCTCTTGCGTGTGTTTGTGTGTGTGTGCTTAAAAACAATAATACGTGTAGATAATTTAGAAACCGGATATACATCTGGCACTATCCGTCAACATTTAGCGGATAGATGTATTGCATTTTACGTTTCTCTAACGTCAAAGCTTAAAATACTATATTATACTCGTACGTGTACATTCAAATACAATACCAAATGCTTCAATTGGTTTAATAAATTGATCTAAAATTGCAATTACTAGTGTCGTCCTCCTAAAAAAACATAGTTTATGCCCAGAATGCTCATTAAAAAAGGCTAATGCACAGGCACTTGTTTCATTCAAAAAATATATGCCCCCTCCTCTTCCTTACTTCAAGGTAAACATCTGCCCTTTACCCCTTCCCCACTTCGCCTCTATATTTTTCGCTTATTTGTGATCCTTTCGCTGACCCAATTATATCGTTACACTCCCGATATATTTCTCTTTTCGACTGTCACATTTAAATATACCTACCGGGACCCCCTCAGACGAATTGGACAAGAATGTTCAGCGAAAGTCGCATTTTCAATTTTTCAGTCACTGAAACAGAAACAAGTGCCTGTGGGCTAATGGATTGGTGTATTGCTACACTCGTAACAACTTGGTCATTCTCGCTAGCCATCTGATGACTTTAGATGAGTAGCGAGAATTAGCCGAGTACATAATCCTTCAGAGTAGTGTACCTTCGGACCAATGCGACGGAAATAAATTGAATTCCTCCATTCCATAATGTTACCCAATAGTAATTATCGATAAGAGTGTCAACTGGGAGCAAACGCATCTGCGGTAGAAAAAATGGCATAAACTGTGACCATTTTATGTATCCATGAATTTATTTTAAGGTTGAAGATAATTTCCCCGTTGAATCTTATAACTAGGGACAGCATCGGTGGTATAATGGTTAACGTGCTCGTGTCGAGAGTGGTAGATCCTGTGTTCGAGCCCCGATCGGGTCAAACCAAAAGCTATGAATTTGTATTTGCTGCTCTTCTGCTAAACACGCAGCAATAAGAAAAAAGGACAAAGACTGCCGTTGGCTTCGAATCAGGCTAGTGTGTCCGAGCGGGGCGACGTCTATCCGCAGACTGTTGTTTCAGTGCGCTAGCACTATGAACAATGGCGGAGTTAACGTTAAACAACAATCACTCACCCACTATAACCAGGCCATTTAGTTTTTATGGATATTACTAATTGTATTGTACTATATCAGATACATTGGGAAAAATATATTTTTTTTTGGCGTAAAATCGTGATTATTCACACGAAATACCCCAAAAATTTTCGCGCCTCCCTCCGCTTGGCGCCATTTTTTTAAGTGCGCCCCCCTAACTTTAAATCCTGGATCCGCTCCTGCATTATATAAGAATATGTGGAGCACTTCAGTGCCGGATATACCTATATGTTCGATAGGCTGAAGCCTAGGTCCTCAAAATTCAGGGGGCCTTCGGTCAAGGTGTATAATATTTTCAACACTGTTATTGGACTTTCACACTTATGCTGTCATAGCATACTGTACTTTCTAAACAACCCTTTAGTAGTTTTCCTTACACAGTTGCACTCCATTTCAGAATATTACAGAATTTTAAACACCCCTCATCATCTTTGCCTTTATTGAAATTGATTAAACACACTTCCATGTTCCTCCAGTCGTGGGGTATTGGGAGTGGCCTCACAAGTGGATTAACCTAGGGCCTCTCTTTATCTAAATCTGGCACTGGAGCACGTATTGACTGCTACAGTACGAGGAAGTTTTATTTTACCTTAACACTAATCCTGTTGATGGCATTGTGATGTGTATGCAGTTTTATTTCCAATTATAGGAGAAAGTATTGAATTATATTTAAGAAAGACATAAAGATCAGGTATAAGATATATATACTGCTACTCCGTGCCATTTTTATTAAAAGCTGTTGTAATAGGATTAGCTAGGTCTATATTGTAATAAATAAATAAATGTCAGTGACAAATCGTGATTCTGCGCTAAAATAAGACACATTAAACATAAAACATATTATTTTATTATTCATAATGACAATGTATTGGGACAGTCGAAATTTGTTGCTGAATAGACACGTTTACATACAGACATGTATGTAGGGGCCGTCGTGGTCGTGAACTACCCAGTGCAATCAGTGCATATCACCACTAAAGTTGTGAGTTCGAATCCCACTGAAGCGAGGTGTACTGGATACAACCTTATGTGATAAAGCTTGCCAGTGACTTGCGACAGGTCTGTGATTTCTCCACTAATAAAACTGACCGCCACGATATAGATGAAATATTGTTTGAAAGTGGCGTTTAACACCAAAAGCAAACCAAACCAAACCATGAAAACACACAATGATAATTAAAAATCACACACTGAGATCAAAACAATACTACTATACACTCACTTTTAGAGCGTCATCTGTCTAAAAAATAGAGTTACGTCCATTGGTTTCGAGACTTGACTTTGCATTGTTGGAGGTACGAAATCGCTGCATGGCTTCCCGACTGACCCTGCTATTGTAATGTCCGTCTGTATGTCGTCTTTCATTTTTGTGACAGTCCGTTGTGATTTTGAGTGAAAGCGAGTTTTTTTCATTGTTTGCTTATATCTGTTTTGCCGTTGGTGGTCCAATTATCAAGAGGGGAAATATTGGGATCTCGTTGACCGGTTTAATCATAATTGCACCTGCTATATTCTGGAGATTGTCCCCAAGACCTGGATTTCTATCGGCACATTTCTTGGTCTTTTTTGTGATCATTGATTTGAGATGAGAGTATGTGTTGGCTTTGTTGGTATTGGTGGTGTTGACTATCACTATTTAAACTTTCTTTTCATAACGTCAGTAAAATTCGTACCTTGTTTTAAACACTTGGTCTGGTGTTGCACAATGATTACTAAACTTAACGGGGGATGGATAAATCAAGCTCCATACATCAATATCCCAATCCTCCATAAATATATTTTTATTTGTTAGTTCAATGCATAGTTGTGGTATCTTGTGGCGTCTTAGTAAGTGAAACCACAGGCACTTCTCTCGATCAACGTATCTTTACTATCCTCACGCGTGTTGATATCAAAGATACGTTGATAGAGAAGAGTGACCAAAACTGAAACGTTGAAATCCACGGTGTTTAATCAAGTTTCGTCATAACTTCACTGAATCTCTCAATCAACATATCTTGACTATCCACATCCACATGTATGGATAGAAAAGATACGTTGATAAGAGAAGTGTATGTGGAATACACGACGTTGTCAATCAACGTGGAATCTTCACCGAATCTCTCCATCAACCTAGCTTTACTACCTACTGTCCACAAGTGTGGATAGTCAAGATGCGTTGATAAGAGAAGTATATGTGGATTAAACGTTGAATATTGATGTTGTCAATCAACGTGGAATCTTCACCGAATCTCTCCATCAACCTAGCTTTACTACCTACTGTCCACAAGTGTGGATAGTCAAGATACGTTGATAAGAGAAGTGTATGTGGAATACACGACGTTGTCAATCAACGTGGAATCTTCACCGAATCTCTCCATCAACCTAGCTTTACTACCTACTGTTCACAAGTGTGGATAGTCAAGATACGTTGATAAGAGAAGTGTATGTGGAATACACGACGTTGTCAATCAACGTGGAATCTTCACCGAATCTCTCCATCAACCTAGCTTTACTACCTACTGTCCACAAGTGTGGATAGTCAAGATACGTTGATAAGAGAAGTGTATGTGGAATACACGACGTTGTCAATCAACGTGGAATCTTCACCGAATCTCTCCATCAACCTAGCTTTACTACCTACTGTCCACAAGTGTGGATAGTCAAGATACGTTGATAAGAGAAGTGTATGTGGATTAAACGTTGAATATTGATAATGTCAATCAACGTGGAATCTTCACCGAATCTCTCCATCAACCTAGCTTTACTACCTACTGTCCACAAGTGTGGATAGTCAAGATACGTTGATAAGAGAAGTGTATGTGGAATACACGACGTTGTCAATCAACGTGGAATCTTCACCGAATCTCTCCATCAACCTAGCTTTACTACCTACTGTCCACAAGTGTGGATAGTCAAGATACGTTGATAAGAGAAGTGTATGTGGATTAAACGTTGAATATTGATAATGTCAATCAACGTGGAATCTTCACCGAATCTCTCAATCAACCTAGCTTTACTACCTACTGTCCACAAATGTGGATAGTCAAGATACGTTGATAAGAGAAGTGTATGTGGATTAAACGTTGAATATTGATGTTGTCAATCAACGTCAAATCTCCAATGAATAACAATGCAACAAAGAAAACTTGAGTGTATAAAATGTTATCCCATGAACGTATTTTCAATTAGTTGATTGTTCAATTGTTATGTGGTAATTTCATCGTTTTACGATGTTTTGCAATTAAAGTGACATTTCTGTTGCTAAGCTTATCACGTGACATGTACATGCAATTTGTGTTCTTATTAACGGTCGTTGATTACAAATTCCCCATGGAGATGGATTTCAAATTGTAATACTGTGATATTTTCTTGAATAATACAATTAGTTAAATAAGAGCGACTGATATTCAAATACAAATGAAGATATTGATAAAATTAACTCCCTGTACGCTAAAATAAAATCTAGAGTTTGATTGTTTAGACGAGACGGCAAGTACTTGTTCAAATTAAAAACTATACTAGTTGATTGGAATGGTTTCATTTTGTTTAAATTAGATTTATTTATAGCTTCATTGTACGATAATCCCACTAGACTGCTACGATAGGATGGTCGTTTTTTAAGACAAATTAGACAATATATAATAAAATCAGTAACAAAACCCAAAATTAGGACAACTTGAATCGAACACGCCCTTTAGTATGGCTCTGGAATCAGTGGCAAAAAAATTGGTTCTGAAATTAGAGTCAAAAACACATATTTGTATATAGTATGTAAATTTAGTATATGCTTAATTCGAAATATGTATACACTAAAATAATTTAGTAGATATTATGTTAGAATTTTGTATATACACTGTATATACATTTTGGACACTATTTTTCCCCCACAGCAAGTGTAAACTAATTTTATTTTTACGACCATGTACGTATATTGTGTTTATCCTGGCGCAATGTCAATAAGTCTAAGGGCCCTGGTGGCTCAATGCGTTAGGTAGTTGAATTACCTAACAACTCATACAAGCCTATCACCAATACGGCGTGGGTTCGCGCCCGACTTTGTAAATTACAAAAAAAGGTGCACTCGACTCGCAGCCGCAAGTGATAAAGTTTACCAGTTGCTTGCCCATGGTCGGTGGTTCTCTCCAGGTACTCCGGCTTCTTCCACCACTAAAACTGGTCGCCATGATATAGCTGAAATATTGCTGAAAGTGGCGTTAAACACCAAAATTCAAATTCAAAAGTCTAAAATAATGGTCAAATTTTAGCAAAAAGAGCAGAAACAAACCAAACCCAGGACGAAGACTGGCAAAACAAAATACAACACAGAAAACTAAAATGATGAGCAACAGGACTCCGCCAGAAAACAGGGCCGAGGAAGGCACAGTTGCTCGCGAAGGGTTTATTTTGTCTAGAGCACATGTCGCTCCATAAGTCTTTGTATGAATAAACAAAAATGTCATTTTGGTGATGAGTGTATCGTCATTCAAGTAATCCGTCAATTCCACGTTTGTAGCAAATTCTCTACTTAATATATATATACATTGTATATACAAAATATACTCATTAAGTTCTCTGGTTGGTAGATTCCCTTAGATTTTATATATATGCATATAGCGGATGTGATCGAGTGGTCTAGGGCGCTGGACATAAGGCTAAGCGATTGGTGCTGCAGTGTATCAATGGTGTGAGTTCAAATTCCGTCGAGGGAAGAACAAAAATTTGAGAGCTCAAAGATCTAATTCTAACACTGTTTGGTTTAATTTTCAGACGTATATATATATATATATAGTGTTTGTTGCTTTGCTGAGTGGTTAAGCATATATTATTGATGTAAATTCTTTGGAAGTTTGTTTTGGTCGCCGAATTTTCAAGAGCGGGAAATGATTTCGAAATGGTGAATAACAGAGACCATTATTTATCGAATTGTTAATTAAGAAATAAATCATGGAAGCCAGAATGTGTTGGGAGTTTTAACATGGGTTGGTGGATATTAGTATTTTATCCCGAGCCAGAAGCGAGGGATAAATTTACTAATATCCGCCAATCCATGTTAAAACTCAAAACACATTCTGGCTTCCATGATTTATTTCGATTCTGATATGTCTAAGAGTACAAATACGGTAGCACATTTTGATTGGAAGACGGTAATTTATATTTACGCTTGCGGAAAATGTCGCACACAATTTATGCTGCCAATGGAAAAGTCAGTCACATTCACCGGCGCATGTGCGAATGAGATGATAAATCGCTCGTTTGTCTACAAAGCGAAAGAAGGACGTTATGTTAGAATAGAAAATATACAATGGCCAAGTATAATTTTTCCTGTTGATTTCCTGTCACTGCGTACATGGTATTCAGTATGCAATTATATATTTTTAACAAACTTCCTTGATCAAAAGTAATTGCACAATAACGTAGATACATTTATTGCCCTTAATTTTCTAATAAATAGGAATAAACAAACAATTATATTTTTTATAAATTTTTATACAAAACAATGAAAATGCAGCCATTGTCAGTCTGCGGTCGTTATTGTCAGTCTCTGGTCGTTATTGTCAGTCTGTGGTCGTTATTGTCAGTCTGTGGTCGTTATTGTCAGTCTCTGGTCGTTATTGTCAGTCTCTGGTCGTTATTGTCAGTTTCTGATCGTTATTGTCAGTCTCTGGTCGTTATTGTAAGTTTCTGGTTGTTATCGTCAGTCTCTGGTTGGGATTGTCAATTTCTAGCTGTTATTGTCAGTCTGTGGTTGTTATTGTTATGTGAATAAAATGCCACCCTCACATATAACCCGACGAGCAGTGTTAAGTGGGAATTACATCACATCGGATGAAATTATTAAGTGATAAATCTAGGTTTTCATCCGTTGCTTGTTTCAACACATTATACATAGGGGTGGCTGTAGAGTTTCTGTATTTGTGATGAGCCCGTTTTATTCACGTGATTATATCATCTGGAATGTTGCTTTTTATCGTTTTTGTGTCTTTATCGTAAACTTATTCGTAATTTAGGTTGACTTCCTGCACGTAACTTCTTGTAATGGCTTGTGTGTAATATTCAGACTTGGTCAATATAATAAGCTGTCAGAAGGTTCTCAGAACAAATATTGTTGTTCTGCTCTCTGTCACAATAATTGGTGTGCTTATCATAGAAACATGCGTACTCATTTTATTTGATTGTTTTTGATGATCTTTCTGATTTAATGGAAAATTATGGGTCTCTCACTCTGGACGAAACCGTCTGTTCAAAATACTATGAAATCGTTTTTTTTAGTGTATCGGTATTTGCATATTTCTGACTGGCTTAAACAGTATTTCGACATTGAATTTTTACACGAAATTAATACTTCGTGCTTGGCCACATTCGTCCATTTAATGGTGTGCTCTCATATAATCAGAAGAATAAAGTACTAGCGTAAGGGAATGCCCATTTTCTTAACAACCAGGAAACGGAAGTCTGGTCCGTCAAATCTAAATCGATATACGGATTTAAACTTTTTAAAACAGAATCGATAGAAAATATCTTGATAAATCATTTGAAACCCGAGATGAACCAATATATATGTTCACGCCACGATATAGCTGAAATACAGCTAAAGTTGACGTTAAACACCAATCAATCAATCAATCAATCAATCAATCAATCAATCAATCAATCAATCAATCAATCAATCAATCAATCAATCAATCAATCAATCAATCAATCAATCAATCAATCAATCAATCAATCAATCAATCAATCAATCAATCAATCAATCAATCAATCAATCAATCAAACCAATCTAATTAAAATCATATGTTAGATTGAAATAATTTTTTGGCAATACACTGACGTAGAAATAACAATATTACGTTTAAGGTGTTATGTCATGTCAGTAAACTTTCAGTCATATTTGACAGTCCAATCATATGCAAGACAGTTAAATTATATTTACCAACAGGAAAACAGCTCCTGGCATATTATAACATCGCTGATTGGTCGGTTAAAAATATGAATCCCATGCGGGATGTCGTAAAAGTGAGTTAATAATTGTTGCTTAACGCCAATTCAACAATTTTTCAGCTATATCATGGCGAGATGATGATGAGGTCTGCTTTGTACTAGACAAACACGCTGGGTTGGATTTTTATAGTGTTAGCTCACTGAAACAACCGTCTGCGGTAGAGCCTTTAATTTCACATACAGGTATATTGATGACGTTTTATCTATCAATAATTCTAGATTTGCAGAATTTCTTCCATTGATATATCCTCCAGAGCTAGAAGTTAAAGAGACCACAGATACCGCTTCGTCCGCATCATTTTTGGACTTATACCTCGAATTTGACGACAGTAGTCAAATCAGTACTAAAATTTATGATAAACGGGACGACTTCAATTTTAAAATCATAAATTTTCCAAATATGTGCTGCAATATACCAGCTTCTCCTGCATATGGTGTTTACATCTGCCAATTGATTCGCTATGCAAGGGCCAGTAGCAATTATTCTGGTTTCCTGAAACGTCATCTTCATCTGAGAAACAGGCTGCTGGACCAGGGCTATAAAAAGATTCGCCTTATTCGATCTCTTAAAAAGTTTATATTCCGATATCAAGATCTTGTCGAAATATATTCCGTCTCTGCAGAAAAGATTTCTTTGACATTTACTTCACTGAGTTTGGCGCTGCTTTGACAACTGTCTTACCTATTTTGTTCAAGTATTGTTATAAATACTGTTATAGTGACAGCCGGAAACTTTGAGCCGAAATGAAAGGGGGAGGTTTGGCGCTTTAAAATCTGATTCAACCCACCATTTCTTTAGAAATGCCTGTACCAAGTCAGGGTCATTACGGTTTTCACAGTTTTCCGGTTGTTGACTGATTTTGTCTGTTTATATACTTATGAGTTTTGACTTTCCCTTTGTAAGAGTTCGGTAATTTTGTTATTACCCTTATCCACTCGGACACATTATCCTGATTCTGAGCCAACCAGTCTTTGCTCTTTCTCCTTAATGCTGCCTGCTTAGCGGAGAAGCAACACATACCAATTTTATAGTCTTTGGTTTGACCCGATCGGGGCTCGAACCCACGATCTACCGCACTCGAGGCGAGCAAGCTAACCATTACATCACCGATGCGGTTGGATGTCGTAAAATGTTAGTCTATGGCCAAAGACAACAAAATATATACAACAAATATTTAATTTTAATAAGATTGAGGTGAACCGGTTTTAAATATTAGAATGTAGCAACGTAGTAAACTCTGCTTACAAAAAACAACAATTTTTATACGGATATTTATACACAAAATTTTCTATAGTGAAGCAATTTATCAAATATTATAAATGTTGACCTATAAGGTTTATTTGTTACAGAAGATGAAGGCACTGAATATATCTCAAAAAGAGATGAAAACACCCAGCACCTGTACTTCCAAGGTCATATATGTCGTGGTCCCTGTACTTCCAAGGTCATATATGTCGTGGTCCCTGTACTTCCAATGTCATATATGTCATGGTCTTTTTGTATTAGTCAATGAGTGAAGGTGAAAGGTGATTGTTCATTTTGTTGATATTGGTGGAATTGTTAACCATCACTGTTTAAACTCTCCCCACACACAGGTATGTTAAATATAACAGCTAGAATTGAAAACTGAAACGAAGTAACTAAAACAAGCATAAGCACAATTTCCACGTGTTTATTTCAGTTGTAATTAGAATTCTCTTTCACGTAAGAAATACGAAGTCATTACATTCCCAAGGTTACTGGTAGTCGCTGTGTAATCTCACGGAAAGCCTTTTGAGCCACAATTTTGCGCGACCTGTTGGCAGAATGGACACAATCAATATACAGTATATATTGCATGTTTAGATTGACGCTCTCTGTGTTTTCCTGAAAGTCCAAACATAACGATGGAGATTTGCCAGACATGTTTTATAAAAGTTACCATTGACTGTTAAAAGGTCGGTTGAACACACGTGATTTGCTTACGATTTTAAACACCTGTTATTTATATACAAATATGAAAGCTGAGAACGAAAATTTCGCATTTGCGCCTTTTGATTTAAAACAAAGTAAATAAGCAAAAACGCGGAGTGCTTTCGTTTTCTACAAATTAAAAAGCGAAATGCGAAACGGCTACTACAGGCTTCGACATAGACATTTATTCGTTGCTTAGGAAATTACTTATCACATTTGGTGAGAATTATTTCTTGATTATTTCATGCATAATAAGCAAGTCGGAAAATATATAGTTTATTTGTACTTTCCCCGAAACAGGAAAGGAAAAGGTCGTCATAGGCTCGCCTTTTGTCCTTTTTATAAAGCTCGCATACATTGTTATTACCGGGTATATGTTTTCCGACAATGTAGGTATATTATCTATGTCATATCTATGTGCAGCGGCCAAATTAGACCGATAATTTAGATTTTTGTAGAATAAAGAGTTTTGTTGCACACAATCGTCTGACGAGCCGTTACTTTAAACAGGTGTTGTGTTATATTTTATAAACTATGTTACTTTTTAGTTCACGAACCAGAACATGAAGAGCGAACAGTATTTAGACGTCCAAGATCAGGGCCGGCATTAGGCGGTGCGGGGCCAAATGCTGTTCTCTGTAAAACCTGCAGTGTGTTGCTGTGTGTACTTGAACAGTCGAGAATAGATAACTTCAGTCCGATGCCCAATTGAGAGCAATTGGTTCAATTTGGCTTAAGACCGGGCCCGTTCAAGATAATAGTTCACTTCGTTCGTGTTCATTCTAATGTTTTATCTTTATGATGAAAGCCTTCCCCTTCTTGGTGCCCACTATGAATTCCAGAGTTATTTATACTATAGTAAGACATTTTATGATGAAAGCCTTCCCTTTCTTGGTGCCCACTATGAATTCCAGAGTTATTTATACTATAGTAAGACATTTTATGATGAAAGCCTTCCCTTTCTTGGTGCCCACTATGAATTCCAGAGTTATATATACTATAGTAAGACATTAAAGAAAATCTAGATAAATGTTTGGATAATGGCATAATTACTCATAACTAGAGATTTGTATCTACGTTCAATAAACAGAACCATTTTTTTCATACTTTCCCAACAATATTTTAAACTCGAACTTTTTATTCATTGAATCTCCTTCACATTTTCTGAACAAAAGAAAACAAACATTAACGAGATTTGACCCTAGAACACAGGGACTCATTTGGCGTGATATCTCAAGATCATACCATCAATGGAAGTTACTATCCAACACGAATCACCCCCCCCCCCCCCCCCCCCCCCCCCCCCAACACAGGGTCAGTTTCACAGTGGTCGGTTTTGAGGTGCGGGGCCCAACTGGTAAAATTTGCTTAAGGCCTTCCCTGCCCACACACATATTAATGTGTGGTTCGAGTTGAAAAGTAACTACAATGTGATAGTACAAGCTCGAGATAGCACACGAAAGTAGTCCCTATGCCTATACAAGTATACTAAAGAAAATCTTCCCTCAAGAAAATGCTTAGGCCTAATACTCAAATTCAAATGCTTTATTGGATAAAGCACAGTAGATCACATGTATTTGCGTAATCCAATACAATCACAAACATACAAGGACATAGAATTTAAACAAGTAATTGGAGCTAACTTATAATCTTAAATTATAAAAGCAGTATTAGAAAGAAGACAAACTGTTACCTTTAAATGTTTCTCTTTTGGTGAATGATTCTTTGATAAATAAACAGATATCTTTGGTATCTTGAGGATTAATAGGGTTTATTATTTGTATCTTTGGTATCTTGAGGATTAATAGGGTTTATTATTTGTATCTTTGGTATCTTGAGGATTAATAGGGTTTATTATTTGTAACTTTGGTATCTTGAGGATTAATAGGGTTTATTATTTGTAACTTTGGTATCTTGAGGATTAATAGGGTTTATTATTTGTAACTTTGGTATCTTGAGGATTAATAGGGTTTATTATTTGTAACTTTGGTATCTTGAGGATTAATAGGGTTTATTACTTGTAACTTTGGTATCTTGAGGATTAATAGGGTTTATTATTTGTAACTTTGGTATCTTGAGGATTAATAGGGTTTATTACTTGTAACTTTGGTATCTTGAGGATTAATAGGGTTTATTATTTGTAACTTTGGTATCTTGAGGATTAATAGGGTTTATTACTTGTAACTTTGGTATCTTGAGGATTAATAGGGTTTATTACTTGTAACTTTGGTATCTTGAGGATTAATAGGGTTTATTATTTGTAACTTTGGTATCTTGAGGATTAATAGGGTTTATTATTTGTAACTTTGGTATCTTGAGGATTAATAGGGTTTATTACTTGTAACTTTGATATCTTGAGGATTAATAGGGTTTATTACTTGTAACTTTGGTATCTTGAGGATTAATAGGGTTTATTACTTGTAACTTTGGTATCTTGAGGATTAATAGGGTTTATTATTTGTAACTTTGGTATCTTGAGGATTAATAGGGTTTATTATTTGTAACTTTGGTATCTTGAGGATTAATAGGGTTTATTACTTGTAACTTTGGTATCTTGAGGATTAATAGGGTTTATTACTTGTAACTTTGGTATCTTGAGGATTAATAGGGTTTATTACTTGTAACTTTGGTATCTTGAGGATTAATAGGGTTTATTACTTGTAACTTTGGTATCTTGAGGATTAATAGGGTTTATTATTTGTAACTTTGGTATCTTGAGGATTAATAGGGTTTATTATTTGTAACTTTGGTATCTTGAGGATTAATAGGGTTTATTATTTGTAACTTTGGTATCTTGAGGATTAATAGGGTTTATTATTTGTATCTTTGGTATCTTGAGGATTAATAGGGTTTATTATTTGTAACTTTGGTATCTTGAGGATTAATAGGGTTTATTATTTGTATCTTTGGTATCTTGAGGATTAATAGGGTTTATTATTTGTATCTTTGGTATCTTGAGGATTAATAGGGTTTATTATTTGTATCTTTGGTATCTTGAGGATTAATAGGGTTTATTACTTGTAACTTTGGTATCTTGAGGATTAATAGGGTTTATTATTTGTAACTTTGGTATCTTGAGGATTAATAGGGTTTATTATTTGTAACTTTGGTATCTTGAGGATTAATAGGGTTTATTATTTGTAACTTTGGTATCTTGAGGATTAATAGGGTTTATTACTTGTAACTTTGGTATCTTGAGGATTAATAGGGTTTATTATTTGTAACTTTGGTATCTTGAGGATTAATAGGGTTTATTATTTGTAACTTTGGTATCTTGAGGATTAATAGGGTTTATTACTTGTAACTTTGGTATCTTGAGGATTAATAGGGTTTATTACTTGTAACTTTGGTATCTTGAGGATTAATAGGGTTTATTACTTGTAACTTTGGTATCTTGAGGATTAATAGGGTTTATTATTTGTAACTTTGGTATCTTGAGGATTAATAGGTTTATTATTTGTAACTTTGGTATCTTGAGGATTAATAGGGTTTATTATTTGTAACTTTGGTATCTTGAGGATTAATAGGGTTTATTATTTGTATCTTTGGTATCTTGAGGATTAATAGGGTTTATTATTTGTAACTTTGGTATCTTGAGGATTAATAGGGTTTATTATTTGTAACTTTGGTATCTTGAGGATTAATAGGGTTTATTATTTGTAACTTTGGTATCTTGAGGATTAATAGGGTTTATTATTTGTAACTTTGGTATCTTGAGGATTAATAGGGTTTATTATTTGTAACTTTGGTATCTTGAGGATTAATAGGGTTTATTATTTGTAACTTTGGTATCTTGAGGATTAATAGGGTTTATTATTTGTATCTTTGGTATCTTGAGGATTAATAGGGTTTATTATTTGTAACTTTGGTATCTTGAGGATTAATAGGGTTTATTACTTGTAATTTTGGTATCTTGAGGATTAATAGGGTTTATTATTTGTAACTTTGGTATCTTGAGGATTAATAGGGTTTATTATTTGTAACTTTGGTATCTTGAGGATTAATAGGGTTTATTATTTGTAACTTTGGTATCTTGAGGATTAATAGGGTTTATTACTTGTAACTTTGGTATCTTGAGGATTAATAGGTTTATTATTTGTAACTTTGGTATCTTGAGGATTAATAGGGTTTATTATTTGTAACTTTGGTATCTTGAGGATTAATAGGGTTTATTATTTGTATCTTTGGTATCTTGAGGATTAATAGGGTTTATTATTTGTAACTTTGGTATCTTGAGGATTAATAGGGTTTATTATTTGTAACTTTGGTATCTTGAGGATTACTAGGGTTTATTATTTGTATCTTTGGTATCTTGAGGATTAATAGGGTTTATTACTTGTAACTTTGGTATCTTGAGGATTAATAGGTTTATTATTTGTAACTTTGGTATCTTGAGGATTAATAGGGTTTATTATTTGTATCTTTGGTATCTTGAGGATTAATAGGGTTTATTATTTGTAACTTTGGTATCTTGAGGATTAATAGGGTTTATTATTTGTAACTTTGGTATCTTGAGGATTAATAGGGTTTATTATTTGTAACTTTGGTATCTTGAGGATTAATAGGGTTTATTATTTGTATCTTTGGTATCTTGAGGATTAATAGGGTTTATTATTTGTAACTTTGGTATCTTGAGGATTAATAGGGTTTATTATTTGTATCTTTGGTATCTTGAGGATTAATAGGGTTTATTATTTGTAACTTTGGTATCTTGAGGATTAATAGGGTTTATTATTTGTAACTTTGGTATCTTGAGGATTAATAGGGTTTATTATTTGTAACTTTGGTATCTTGAGGATTAATAGGGTTTATTATTTGTATCTTTGGTATCTTGAGGATTAATAGGGTTTATTATTTGTAACTTTGGTATCTTGAGGATTAATAGGGTTTATTATTTGTAACATTGGTATCTTGAGGATTACTAGGGTTTATTATTTGTATCTTTGGTATCTTGAGGATTAATAGGGTTTATTATTTGTAACTTTGGTATCTTGAGGATTAATAGGGTTTATTATTTGTAACTTTGGTATCTTGAGGATTAATAGGGTTTATTATTTGTATCTTTGGTATCTTGAGGATTAATAGGGTTTATTATTTGTAACTTTGGTATCTTGAGGATTAATAGGGTTTATTATTTGTAACTTTGGTATCTTGAGGATTAATAGGGTTTATTATTTGTAACTTTGGTATCTTGAGGATTAATAGGGTTTATTATTTGTAACTTTGGTATCTTGAGGATTAATAGGGTTTATTATTTGTATCTTTGGTATCTTGAGGATTAATAGGGTTTATTATTTGTAACTTTGGTATCTTGAGGATTAATAGGGTTTATTATTTGTAACTTTGGTATCTTGAGGATTAATAGGGTTTATTATTTGTAACTTTGGTATCTTGAGGATTAATAGGGTTTATTATTTGTAACTTTGGTATCTTGAGGATTAATAGGGTTTATTATTTGTATCTTTGGTATCTTGAGGATTAATAGGGTTTATTATTTGTAACTTTGGTATCTTGAGGATTAATAGGGTTTATTATTTGTAACTTTGGTATCTTGAGGATTAATAGGGTTTATTATTTGTATCTTTGGTATCTTGAGGATTAATAGGGTTTATTATTTGTATCTTTGGTATCTTGAGGATTAATAGGGTTTATTATTTGTATCTTTGGTATCTTGAGGATTAATAGGGTTTATTATTTGTAACTTTGGTATCTTGAGGATTAATAGGGTTTATTATTTGTAACTTTGGTATCTTGAGGATTAATAGGGTTTATTATTTGTAACTTTGGTATCTTGAGGATTAATAGGTTTATTATTTGTAACTTTGGTATCTTGAGGATTAATAGGGTTTATTATTTGTAACTTTGGTATCTTGAGGATTAATAGGGTTTATTATTTGTATCTTTGGTATCTTGAGGATTAATAGGGTTTATTATTTGTAACTTTGGTATCTTGAGGATTAATAGGGTTTATTATTTGTAACTTTGGTATCTTGAGGATTACTAGGGTTTATTATTTGTATCTTTGGTATCTTGAGGATTAATAGGGTTTATTATTTGTAACTTTGGTATCTTGAGGATTAATAGGGTTTATTATTTGTAACTTTGGTATCTTGAGGATTAATAGGGTTTATTATTTGTATCTTTGGTATCTTGAGGATTAATAGGGTTTATTATTTGTAACTTTGGTATCTTGAGGATTAATAGGGTTTATTATTTGTAACTTTGGTATCTTGAGGATTAATAGGGTTTATTATTTGTAACTTTGGTATCTTGAGGATTAATAGGGTTTATTATTTGTATCTTTGGTATCTTGAGGATTAATAGGGTTTATTATTTGTAACTTTGGTATCTTGAGGATTAATAGGGTTTATTATTTGTAACATTGGTATCTTGAGGATTACTAGGGTTTATTATTTGTATCTTTGGTATCTTGAGGATTAATAGGGTTTATTATTTGTAACTTTGGTATCTTGAGGATTAATAGGGTTTATTATTTGTAACTTTGGTATCTTGAGGATTAATAGGGTTTATTATTTGTATCTTTGGTATCTTGAGGATTAATAGGGTTTATTATTTGTAACTTTGGTATCTTGAGGATTAATAGGGTTTATTATTTGTAACTTTGGTATCTTGAGGATTAATAGGGTTTATTATTTGTAACTTTGGTATCTTGAGGATTAATAGGGTTTATTATTTGTAACTTTGGTATCTTGAGGATTAATAGGGTTTATTATTTGTATCTTTGGTATCTTGAGGATTAATAGGGTTTATTATTTGTAACTTTGGTATCTTGAGGATTAATAGGGTTTATTATTTGTAACTTTGGTATCTTGAGGATTAATAGGGTTTATTATTTGTAACTTTGGTATCTTGAGGATTAATAGGGTTTATTATTTGTAACTTTGGTATCTTGAGGATTAATAGGGTTTATTATTTGTATCTTTGGTATCTTGAGGATTAATAGGGTTTATTATTTGTAACTTTGGTATCTTGAGGATTAATAGGGTTTATTATTTGTAACTTTGGTATCTTGAGGATTAATAGGGTTTATTATTTGTATCTTTGGTATCTTGAGGATTAATAGGGTTTATTATTTGTAACTTTGGTATCTTGAGGATTAATAGGGTTTATTATTTGTATCTTTGGTATCTTGAGGATTAATAGGGTTTATTATTTGTATCTTTGGTATCTTGAGGATTAATAGGGTTTATTATTTGTAACTTTGGTATCTTGAGGATTAATAGGGTTTATTATTTGTAACTTTGGTATCTTGAGGATTAATAGGGTTTATTATTTGTAACTTTGGTATCTTGAGGATTAATAGGGTTTATTATTTGTAACTTTGGTATCTTGAGGATTAATAGGGTTTATTATTTGTAACTTTGGTATCTTGAGGATTAATAGGTTTATTATTTGTAATATTAAGTCATCCTCTGTAGAATTTTGTGAATTTTTGAAAATAGATTGGAAACTTTCTCTAATGCAGTTATATAAGGGACAATAAAGGAGAAAATGTTTTTCATTTTCAACTTGGTTAAGGCAATATTTGCAATATCTCTCTTCAGCTGGGGTAAAAGATTTATTGTATCTCCCCGTTTCAATAGCTAAAGAATGAGCACTCAGTCTAATATAGCTATCTAATTAATAACAGGTAATTAATCTAAGGAGATCACCATGTTTACTTATATTATGATTCCACCAATTATACCACGCAACTAACAATCAAGGCTTTTAAAATCGAATTCATTAAATTTGCATAATTTTGAAGTTCTTTTTCATGGGTTTCAAAGTAGATAATGATCGGTATATTGGCATTAAAAACCAAAATTTGACTTTAACAAGAACACGTGATTACTATGAGTTATGAAAACACATGCACGTGTGAATTGTTGAAATCTGTACATAATTTTGAAGTTTCTTTTCATGGGTTTCAAAGGAGATAATGATAATTGTACGATGTTGCATTTATTTGACGACCTATGATTGGATAAAATCATTCCTAAAAATAACGATAGAAGGCAGAGCCATACATTGTATATGGAAATCTAGAGAAAAAGATTAATACGCTTTACTGGCCAGTGGAAAATTCCATTTCTAAAAATAACGATAGAAGGCAGAGCCATATATGGAAATCTAGAGTAATAAATGTTTGTCCTTTAACTACTCGCGTAATAAAGTTGCCGCCGCAATATTCTGTTTATTGTTTTTTTGTGCATTCATTTTAAGTCTCTTTTGTTCGATTTCCTCATCTGTAGTTGAAACAAATCTCCTCTTTTTCTCCATTGTGTTACGTTAGTCCGTTACACACCGATGCAGACGATAGATAAACGTGCAGTTACGAAACGATGCAGACTGAAAATTACAGAAGGTCAGTGAGCGGTGCTTAATTTTGTCTAGTGATCATTACGTCTTTAGCCTTAGAACTTCCAAGAAAGTCCGTCAAACATAGTTCGTGGAAAAAACTTAGTTACTGTTTCAACTTATAGATCAGCAACATCGTACAAAAATGTTCTAAGCTCCCGTGACCGATTATTTAGACGGTCAGTAAATTGTTGAAGGGTAGCGCTCACCCTTCAACAATTTACTGACCGTCTAAATAATCATAGTCGGTCACTAGGGAGCTTAGAACTTATAGTATATTGCCCATGAAAAAATAAATAAAAAATTGACTTTAACAAGAACATATGATTATTATGAATTATGATAAGACACGTGTGAATCGTTAAATTTGATTTACAAAATTTGATATTCTAATTGAAAAAAAATATTTTAACTTTCACCCAGAAAATATACACTTATATTTCAAAATCTAAAAGAATTTTTCAGCGATAGCATGGCGAGAACAAGTTAATTTTCAATGAAATGATGATGAGGTCCGCTTTGTACTAGACAAACATGCTTAGTTGGATTTTTATGGTGCTAGCTCACTGAAACAGCAGTCCGCGGATAGATCCAATTTCAAAATTTTCAATTTTAATTTAAATATCTGATAGAAGATTAGGTTTTTGTCCACTTTTTTTATCGACCCAGCGAAAGGAACAATTGGTATAACATTAAGATGATTCCAAACTGTCTTCTTTTAGATTTGGAAAAAACCTCATCGGTGGTGTAATGGTTAGCGTGCTCGTCTCGAGTCAGTGCGGTAGATCGTGGGTTCGAGCCCCGATCGGGTCAAACCAAAGATTATAAAATTGGTATTTGTTGCTTCTCCGCTAAGCACGCAGCATTAAGGAGAAAGAGCAAAGACTGGTTAGCTCGGAATCAGAATAATGTGTCCTAATGTGGAGACATGAAATATGTCGATGAAAGTGTCGTTAAAAATACATAACCTTAATTCAAATTACAAGTACTTAAACGGGGACCGTGGGTATAAATAGCTGTGGGCGGAGCAAAGATTCAGATTGTTCATTATTTTGACCACGGTTATCTCCAGGAGGAAAAATCAATGATACATAGTTTCACAGTTACTTTTGGAGCAAAATATTTGACAGGCATGGTTACTAGTGTTCCTCCCTACGAAACTTTCAGTCTTTATAAAAAATCATATTCTTCATCAGTCTAAAAACTACAAAAATCACTTCGAAAATTCAAATTTCTGAGATATGTGACCTTTAGGTCACGTTGGTCATGTGACATACAATTTCATAAATATGCTGTTCATATCAACGGGGATTTTTGGTGATAAGCTCCGCCCACAAATTTTGTCGGTAGGCACTACCGCAAATGCCCCTTTAAACACCGAACTACAGGTCTCTCGTCAAGACTTTTGCAAAATGAATTGACGGTGTACCTTATATACTACATATTTGGTGTACATTATATGTCATTATATCAATATATAGATGTATGACACTGAATATAAAGACACTACATGTATATGTACACAAGTGGGAATTTAAAGGAATAGGGTTAGGATTATGGTGTTTAACGCCACTTTCAATAATATTTCAGTTATAACGTGGCGGTCAGTTTTATTAGTGGAAGAAGCCGGAGTACCCGGAGAAAACAATCGACCTGTCGCAAGTCACCGACAAAGTTTAGCATTGCGGGATTCGACCTCACAATGTTAGTGGTGATAGACACTGATTACACAGGTAGTTGTAAATCCAACTACCATCCGATCACGACCCCCTCCCCCTTTTTTAAAGGAATATCAAGAAAAGTAATTAATTAAGATCAATTAAGTATCTATGACTGGACAACTTAGTCTACTAGTGTGATATTATTACATCAAATTTTACACATCATATGTACAAATTTTATTTTCCAATTTTAATATTGCGGTTGTGTAAATGTTGTGACCCTGATGAGAATTGTCGATACACGTGTGAGCTTTTACTTAAGAAAATAATAATAAACAAAAACAAAACGTTGCAATAACAATAAACATTACTGAAAATAAAATAGAAGGTATTATAGTACATTATTTTTGTTCTTCTTCCATTTTTATGTATTGATTAAATCGATAAAAAAAAGTTCACGATGTACTTGAATGTTTTATTTGTGAAGGAATGTTTGTCACACACACAAAAAAGAACTTTTTTCATCCTTAGCAGTAAAGAGTAATATTTACCTATGGAATATCGATATTTTGGATTGTAGACATAATTAATAAATTCTTTTCATTCGTCACGAAGTCGGTCGTTTATATCCACTTCCAATAAATAATATACATTCGATTTTTTCCACCTCACCTTTCTTGAGGCGAGAAATGTAAACATTGGTTTCACGTTCAATACACAACAGAGCGGAATGATACCGGCTGCTGCTGAAGCTGAATATTGGCGGAAGTAGACTATTTACATTCTGTGTAATGCGGTTTACAATGATAGATCCATAGAGTGGGGTCGATACGTCGAAGGAGTGAATAAACGAACACTGGTGCAAATTAATTTCTCGACATGTAAACGTTTTGTACGGCATGCTTAGCTGTGGATAAACTGCTCATGTGTCTGTGCATCTTGCGGGATGTATTGTAAATATGAGAAAGTTAATTAAAAACCCTTTCTATAATGGATTTTTATAAAATGGGGTGAAAAGAGGATTTTTAAAATGCCTGTGCGTCGAGGACATGTCGCCCCTCCTAACATCTTTATTGATACTATAATTAGAAAATTTGACGATCAGAGTGAGTATATTTGTTGTCTATTTATATCAAGAGCAGAATATAATTATTATTTATTATATTTACTATTATATACACGATATTTATATATAAAATGCAATTTTCTTTGAATTTTACAAATGACAAACAGATGTATATAATATCTAGAACATATCCATATACTATATAGGTATTTACTGTAAATAATTTATAATTTGTAAATTTAATGTCATTCGTGGTATAACAAGTTCCGTGAATACCAAAACAAGAAATTAAGAATTCTACGAATATTTGTCACCATATAAACATATGCATTGACTATAGCAGGGGCATAGGGACATGCTCCCGGCCACTAAATTTGTCCCTGTGATTTTTAAGTGGGTAATACATTGACAGTAAAAAAGAATTCAGCCGGGCAAATTTAGTGGCCGGGGAACCGCAAATTCACGTATCCACGAAAATAGAACTCCCCCAAACCACGAAAATGAACTGCACGAATTTAAGCGAATTAACAGTATATTTTTTATTCGTTTTGTTTTCATAATATTCATATTTCCGGTGATTATTGCAGAAATAAATATCAACAGTTTGTATACATTTGTATTTTAGTACAGTATTTGTTTGTTGGAGTTGTATCCCGTATACTAAAATAATATTAATCTATTAAATTGGAACAGTCTCCTAATTGCTGGTTCATAATTCCGACTGATGTCTTGTAAGGTAATCTTGAAACATCATAACTTTTTTTTAATAAGAGTGAACATCTTTCATTCCGATGATTCTTTAACATTTGGATGAAAAATGCATTCATATTTTCCTATTTCCTTTGAAATTGATTGCACAATGGAAGAAATTGGAACAGTTTCCTAATTGCGTTGGTACATAATTCCAATTGATAGCATACCTTTTTTGAAATATGAGTGACCACAAATTCCCATGATGAAAAATGCAATCATATTTTTCTATATCCATTTTCCTTTGAAATTGATTGCACAATGGAAGAAATTCTATTAAGTATTTACCCCATCTTTATCAAAACAACATTGGATGTATCTGAAAATGATAGGATCTTTTAAATAATTAACCATGTAAACATGCAATTGAATGATCGATTTGTAATCCTTTGTTAGAGAACAATGCGTGGTTGTCTGTCACAAGGAATATCATCAAATAATGTTATAGCATTTGTAAATATTTTTGTATAAATGTCAACACCCGGTACAGTTTGTTGATCGAAGTATCTGACGTGTTGTTATGTCTTTTGCCGTGTTAATTATCTGACACTAAGTTAGAGTCGCTAATATACAATGCCAACACCAGGAAGGTTACTAAGATACAGATCTGTAGAGATCATATCTGTTTTCTTTAATTCTCAATAAACCATCATTATTTGACAAGGTATAGAGAAATGCATATGTACAATAGATACATTTATACAATAATGTCTTCCCCCCTCCCCCGTGAAAACCAGATTTAAACCGATGATATGTATAACCCGACTGTTTGGCTGATGAAATTCATTTTTTTCAATCATTGTACTCATTTTTTAAAAGCAAGAAAAACATTATTTGATATGATCAATAAGTCTAATGTTAATTTTCAATCCTCTTTCCAAAAACATTTCTGGACTTTTAATTGTGAAAATATAGATATTTTGAATAATCTTAGTTTTTTTTCTCTTGGAGTCAGGTGTAACAATCTTAAAATAACATGTTGGTTTTGATTTTTCTTTTTTATCATTGAATTTTTATTTTTTTATTACTGTATATGTCATCGAATCATCTATTGTACTGTCTTTGCCCCTTGAGGGGCCCCTGATTGGTCAAATAAACTTGTATACTTGTATTCTTGTATTCTTGGTTGTAAATTCCTAAATTGGTTTATCATTTTTCAAAATGATAAAAAATATTTTCGGTCGATTGAACATCTAGTGCAGCGGATGGACCAAACGTTCCCTTTTAATATACAAAAAAATGTAGATATGTTTTTTTAGTACCTAACATATGAAAATGATTTATTTTGATTGGATAATTAGTGTGTACTATTTTTTAACAGAACACTTGACAACGGGGGACTATACCTAGCGACGGGAACTATACCAGTTCCAAGCGATTTCCCGCGGACACTATTACCTGTGGCATAGATTTTCCCGCGTAATTTATATATATTTTTGTCAAGATTTATTTCCCTTAAGATAGACTCGCGCTGTAGTCTGCTGTCAACATGGCCACGTTTGGCAATGCAAATATAATGTTGCATTGTAAATTTTGTTGTTATTATTATTATTATTATTATGCTGAATTTGAGTGTGTTTTTCTTTTATGTCTAAAATGGGATGTTATGTACTAAATATATTATTATCTTCTCCCTCGAAAACAGTTTTCCTATAGTTTTGTCTGGTGAGGTATAGTGCACTCGCCGTTGGCTCGGGCACTATACCACATAAGACAACGCTATAGGAGAACAGTTCCCTCAAGAGTAGACAATAATAGAATAATATACAATTTTATTAGGAATGATATGGGATGGTCTATGCCTCATTTTATTCCAGAATATATTTGACCTTACATTGTGTTTAGTCAATTTATCAGTCATTTTATTCTATGATATACAAATGTAATTCAGAAATATTTGTTTCTTCAGTAATATAGTTTATTATTGAATATAGTTAGCTGTTCACAAGTTATTTTTATTCCAAATTATAGTTGACAAGCCAGTTTATTCCTTAAGGTATAGCTGACCGGTCATTTTATTCCATGTTATAGTTTACCGGTAATTTTATTCCATGTTATAGTTTACCGGTAATTTTATTCCATGTTATAGCTTACCGGTCATATCATTCTATATTATAGTTTACCGGTCATTGTATTCCATGTTATAGTTCACCGGTCATTTTATTACATGATTTAGTTCACCGGTCATTGTATTCCATGTTATAGTTTACCGGTCATATCATTCCATGTTATAGTTTACCGGTCATTTTATTCCATGATTTAGTTCACCGGTCATTTTATTCCATGTTATAGTTTACCGGTCATATCATTCCATGTTATAGTTTACCGGTCATTTTATTCCATGATTTAGTTCACCGGTCATTTTATTCCATGTTATAGTTTACCGGTCATATCATTCCATGTTATAGTTTACCGGTCATTTTATTCCATGATTTAGTTCACCGGTCATTTTATTTCATGTTATAGTTTACCGGTCATTTTATTCCATGTTATAGTTTACCGGTCATTTTATTCCATGTTATGGTTTACCGGTCATTTTATTCCATGTTATAGTTCACCGGTCATTGTATTCTATGTTATAGTTTACCGGTCATATCATTCCATGTTATAGTTTACCGGTCATTTTATTCCATATTATAGTTTACCGGTCATTTTATTACATGATTTAGTTCGCCCGTCATTTTGTTCCATATATATATAGTTTACCGGTCATTTTATCCCATGACTTAGTTCACCTGGTCATTTCATTCCATTATATAGTTTGGCAGTCAATTCATTCCATGTTATAGTTTACCGGTCATTTTATTCCATGTTACAGTTCACCGGTCATTTTATTCCATGTTATAGTTCACCGGTCATTTTATTCCACGTTATTGTTTACCGGTCATATTATTCCATAATGTAGTTGAGTTGTCATTTTATTCCATAATATAGTTCACCGGTCGTTTTATTCCAAAATATAGTTTTCCGGTCATTTTATTTCATACTATAGTTTACCGGTCATTTTATTTATATAATAATGTTGTGTTAGCACTTTGACTATGCCAATATAGTAGTCAGGGTTGAAAACATAGTGCACGACCCGAAGGGGAGTGCACTATGTCTTCAACAATGACCACTATATGGCATAGTCAAAGTGCTAACACAACATTATTATTATTATTATGCTGACTGTTATATGTAGACAAAATACATTGAGAACTATTACAATAAAGGAGATCCTGATATTGGTGACTAATATATTGGATCAGATAGTCTTGAAAGTATGAGAATATTCTTTGTTTCATTTAAGGCTTTAAAAATATAAAGATTTTTGAAGTTTGAAATTTAATTAACAACAATAACAAGTATTAAAAAACCAGTAACATGAATAATAGACGACTATGTTAGATTGACAGATTGGATCCGCCCCCTTGCACGTGGACTAGCTATATATAGTTTGACAGACAGCTGAAAACCCAATCTTCCCCGCGTGAAACTGGCATAGTAGATGTACTATTTTCGCATAGTATATCAACGCTATATAATTCTTTGTGATATATGCCAAAATATCTTATGAACTTATATTATAGAAGAAATTTACAGAAAGCATAATAATTCATAATATAGTTCACCGGTCATTTTATTCCAAACATATTTTTTCGGTCATTTTATTTCATAATATATTTCACCGGTCATTTTATTGCAAACTATAGTTTTCCGGTCATTTTTTTTCCAAACTATAGTTTTTCGGTCATTTGATTCCATGATATAATAATAGTTTTACTACAAAATTATTGTCCTACCTTCATTTTAGGCTATTGCTTCAGTCCTCGAAATAAAATTTGAATATACTGATCCGAATCATATCCTTGAATTTATTTTTATATAATTCTTAAAAAAACTGATAATTTTACTGGTCTGAACTAAGTTTTACTGGTCTGAACACAGTTTTACTGGTCTGAACAAAGTTTGACTGGTCTTGTGCCGGAGGACCGGTACTCGTCGTGAGAACTGTTGTTTTAGTTTGTTGTTGTGCATTTTGTCTTGTTCGTTCGTTTTGCTATTCTGTATTTATCTTATATGTATATATATAATTCATAAGGAATTTTATTTAAACTCATTACAAATTTGAAAGAAAATAACTCCATAAATAACTTTTGGAATATCCTTGGAAGTTTAATTAATAGGAAAAAAAATTGAGAAAAATGTGTTTTATTTTGTAAAAAAAAAATATAATATTACTCCTTTTCGGTCTTTGTGATTATTGTTAAATACCGTATCAACCAAGTTTCCTATCCCAAGACATTTTTGAAAACTAAACTACGCGATACATTACATAATTTTAATTTGTTTTATTTTTGTATCACAAACGTCAGACTTGAAGCAGTAATTATAATTACGCCCACTCTTCATGCTATGGCGTTTTAATCGGAAAACCTCTTTAGATAACGTCACGGGTTGTGAAGATGTAAGTGAATTCTTGTTACTTGTAACAACTCGATGTCTTGTAACATAGCAGATCAACGTCCTTTTAATTGTCTTTAAATGTTTGTTTAAGTGGCATGTAGAGCGTCGTGTTATATGTGAAATCATTATTGCTGTGGTACTTAAGCCCGGTATACACGATACAAGTTTTGCATCCAAGTCACCATTCAAGAAAACTTGAATTCAAGTTTGTGTATACACGATGCAAGAAATTTTGATGAATACACACAAGTTTTGGAGGGAGATACAACAAACAAAATGGCATTTTTGGGAGGAGAGGAGGGTGCTGCCCTTTGTATTGCATTATTATGTACAATTGTACTGCGAAGGAGATTAAGCTCCAAAAAGAGGTCAACATGGGCTCGTAAATGGCTTCGAAGGCAACGATGGGATGTATTTCTATGAAGTCTATTAGATCTTCAATCATTTCATTAGTCCATGTAACTGTCTTTTTCCTGCATGTTGGAGTTTCCTCTTTTCCCGCCATCTTTGCACAACACGTGTAGTTGTTATTATTTACATTCACAAATTGATGCTGATAAGGATTCTGTCTTCTGATTGGTCAATCTCCATCCAAGTTCCATCCAAGTTGAAAAAAAATAGGATGCATTTCTATTCCATCCAAGTCCGTTCAAGTTTTTTGATTCAAGTTTCTTGTATGGTATACACGATCAAAAAACTTGAATTCAAGAAACTTGAATGGAGACTTGGATGCAAAACTTGCATCGTGTATACCGGGCTTTACTGGCATTATTGCTGTGGTACTTACTGGTGAACATACAAGGCATGCCATGGAGCCTGGCAATGGATGTTCGTCGATTTCTTCCGACATATTTCTCCATTCTCGTCATTTAATTTCGTTGTTACTCTGTGTATTTGAAGAGAAAACAAATAAAGTCAAACCTGTATTAAGAGGTCACATTTGAGATAATGATAAAGTGACTTTATAAGACAGGTTCAATTCATATGAAATTTTCTATAAATGTTACCATTAAATACAGGTGACTGCTGAATACAGGTGACTGCTGAATAGAGGTGACTGCAAGCAGGTTTGACTGTATGGACATTTTATAATTTCTGTTTTTAAAAATGTAATCCTATCATCGCGACGTTTTGTGATTTGATATTTAATTTTTGGTGTTTAACGCCACTTTCAACAATATTTCAGCTATATTATGGCGACCAGTTTTAGTGGTGGAAGAAGCCGGAGTACCCGGAGAGAACCACCGACCATGGGCAAGCAACTGGTAAGCTTTATCACTTGCGGCTGCTAGTCGAGTGCACCTTTTTTGTAATTTACAAAGCCGTGCGCGAACCCATACCGTATTGGTGATAGGCTTGTATGAGTTGTTAGGTAATCCAACCACCTAACTCATTGAGCCACCCGGTCCCTACAACTACCTAACTCATTGAGCCACCCGGGCCCTACAACTACCTAACTCATTGAGCCACCCGGGCCCTACAACTACCTAACTCATTGAGCCACCCGGGCCCTACAACTACCTAACTCATTGAGCCACCCGGGCCCTACAACTACCTAACTCATTGAGCCACCCGGGCCCTACAACTACCTAACTCATTGAGCCACCCGGGCCCTACAACTACCTAACTCATTGAGCCACCCGGGCCCTACAACCACCTAACTCATTGAGCCACCCGGGCCCTACAACTACCTAACTCATTGAGCCACCCGGGCCCTACAACCACCTAACCCATTGAGCCACCCGGGCCCTACAACTACCTAACTCATTGAGCCACCCGGGCCCTACAACTACCTAACTCATTGAGCCACCCGGGTCCTTGCCACGTTTTGTGTTATGGTGTTTTAGTTAGAAACCATTTTAAAATAATGTCAGCGTTTTGAAGATGTATGGAGTGATCCTTTTAAGTTTGTGCGTGGAAGAATGTTGAACTCAAGATTTTTGACCAGTGCAGACTTTTTATCGAATATCAGCCAACCATTTTGAAAAACCCACATAGAAGCACGTTTGTGAGATTAAGCTTGCATTGATCAGACATTTTAAAGGTTTTGTTAATAAAGACTTATTAAAAAATGAAGAAGTAAAAAATACACCCCCCCCCCCCCCCCCCCCATAAAAAAACCAAAACATAAAAACAACATCAACAAAAGAATAAGACAAGATATTTAAGACATTAAACATTAAACAATTACAATGTATATGAACATATGAATATAATTCAGTTTAATAGAATATTGAATTTAGATAAACAACCATAGCTGAAGAAATTACTGAAGTTTATAAAGTGTATAAACAAATATTTGTGAGAGTTCACCTGGCTATATATGTTATACATGTTTCTGTTGTTTATTATTGTCTTGTGTATATATATGTAAATAGTTTGTACTGTCGTTGTACCTAATATGTATCTACAATTCTTATGTGAATAAAGAATATATGTTATCTCCCCCCCCCCCCCCACCCCCCACCCCCAAAAAAAACAGAAAAAAATAGCAGTTAAATTCTATTTTTGAAGACATCTCAGCTACAATAGTTACGATGAAAACATTTCCACAGATTGCATTTAATCCACCATTTATATTTTACTATGACACCTGGAGCAAAGCTTCGAAATAAACAGAAATCTTGAACAGACGGTTACTTCAAATAAATTCGGGTATTATAATTATCACATTTCCCTATATCTTGTCTCCCAATGCAGATTCGTTCTAAGTTCAGTTGATTGAATGAAATGCTGAAAGTGTGTTGTCACATAATCGACCTTGAATATAACAAAAATAAAATAAAAAATAAAAACAGATTTTAGAGTAATTAGATCAAACTGTCAACCTGAGAATTCTAGTAAAGCATTCAAGAGATGTTAATTTAGCAAGATTTTTTTTCTAATTTTTCCAATTTGTTCCAATCTCTGGACAATTTGACAATTCCAAATCTTCGACATTTTTGTTAGAATTGTTTTTCTCTCTTAATTGCATAATTTACTGAAAAGGAAATGTTATTAATTCAGTGGTGAGTGTTTTATATTAGTCTCCGTCAGGAAAACAGCGATCATAAGAGGCCACGAATATACATCTTGGACATATGTTCGTTACGTGATAACTCTTAGAATCTTTTTATTTTGCCGTCAAAGACAAACATTTTATATGTTTGAAATATTAACAAGACCCTATATACAAAATCCAAATGATAGTTGGTTCGACAAACGAAGTTTCAAATATGTGTTCCCAGGAAATAGATCATGCACACATCAATGGGGGCTGTGGGGGGGTATGTTATTCAACGCAACTTTCAACAATATTTCAGCTATATCGGTGGTGGAAGCGGGGGTACACGGGCGGAGAAAACCACCGACCTGCTGCAAGTCACTGACAAACTTTATCACATAATGTTGTATCGAGTACACCTCGTCGTCATGAACGTCATTCGAACTCACAACGTTAGTGGTGATAGACACTGATTGCATAGGTAGTTGTAAATCCAACTACCATGACCACGACGGCCCCAAAATGATAGGTGTTCGACAAACGAAGTTTGAGATATCTGTTTACAGAAAATAGATCGTGTATACATCAATGGTATTTAAAATGCATTTGGGAAATTATTTTCGTATATTGTTTATTAGAGCAGAGATACGATTTTAGTCTTATGATTAATAAATGTGAAAATATGAATAACTTTATATTACCGAGAACAAAGTAATGCTAGAGGAATGGCATTTTACAGTTAGGGTTAGGTTTAGGGTTAAGGTTAGGGTTAATGTTAGGGTTAGGATTAAGGGTAGTGTCAGGGTTAAGGTTAGGGTTGAGGGTGAGGATTAAGGGTAGGGTTAGGGTTAGGTTTAGGGTTAAGGTTAGGGTTAATGTTAGGATTGAGGGTGAGGATTAAGGGTAGGGTTAGGGTTAAGGTTAGGGTTGAGGGTGAGGATTAAGGGTAGGGTTAGGGTTAGGTTTAGGGTTAAGGTTAGGGTTAATGTTAGGGTTGAGGGTGAGGATTAAGGTTAGGTTTAGGGTTAAGGTTAGGGTTAATGTTAGGGTTGAGGGTGAGGATTAAGGTTAGGTTTAGGGTTAAGGTTAGGGTTAATGTTAGGATTGAGGGTGAGGATTAAGGGTAGGGTGAGGGTTAGGTTTAGGGTTAAGGTTAGGGTTAGGGTTAGGGCTAGGGTTAGGGTTAAGGTTAGGATTAGGGTTAAGGTTAGGGTTAGGGTTAGGGTTGAGGTTAAGATTTAGGGTTAGGGTTTTGATTAAGGTTAGGGTTAGTTTTTTTTTATCTATGGGTCGTTACTCACAGTAATATCCCGTAATATGCAATATTATATACTCATATAAATATCTTGAATCTGATTTGATAAAAAACTGTCACGTGATATTTATCCATTCGTTGGGTCAACCGCTAATCGTAAGGTCTCATAGTAAGGTCCACCGCTCGCGAGGAAATCCCAAGGAAATTCCCACGTGAGCCTCACGTGTTTCCAATTATAGTTACTTCCCTTGATTCAACAGACAACAAACATGGCAATCGTAACTACCCGGCCATTCTCGCTACCCTGCAAATAACCTCTTACGTACATAGTAGAAATTCTTTTTAAATTGTTTGCCGGAAGTTAAGTTAAGTTAAGCCGCACAAAAATATAGTCCACGAAAATCCAATATTGAAGACATACTAAGAAAAATATAATCATGCAAAACTAATTAAAACTTTAATTGAAATATAGAAAATTGTTTAAAATATAACTTTATCAAACTTTCGTGTAATTGACATGTGAAAAGTAGTGCGATTTATACGCCTAATGCATACGAGGTTATTTGCAGGGTAACGAGAATGGCCGAGTAGTTACGATTGCAAACATGACCGTCCAGCGACAGGTTCGTCGCTGTAGGCGAAGATGTAATTTTATATATTATATCGAATATTTTCGCATAGCCGCAGTTATTCTATTACTTGGTGTCAGATGCAAAAATATTCGATATAATATACCAATTATCACCCTTATTGGAGTGTGACCCGACGGTTTGTCTCCCCTCGAAAAATTAGGTCACCCTCAGGCAAGTCCTCGGGTGACCTTACTTTTCTCTGGGAGACAAACCGTCGGGTCACACTCCAACAAGGGTGATAATTGTATACTATTATAGCATTTATTAAATAACATGCTTTTGCTATAAGCTATAATCTTTTAATATTGGTTCCATTTGCTGTCTTTACTGGAATAAGATTATAGATTACAGCTATTTAACTCAACTTTTAACATTATTATAGGGTTCCTGTACTATAATATTGGTAAATATTATCCCAAGCAGAATATATTAATGCATGGTTTTGCGAGTGCAATTAATATTCTATTACTAATACCAGTGCAACAATACAATATTTATAATAACCATGGGAGATAACAATTTTGGGGGAAAAGGCATGTGTAGCTTATCTTACCCAAGGGGTGAGAATAATGGATCCTTGTGAAATAAGTCCAGATGGACAAATACTTCTGGTAGAATAAAATCCAAGATTACATTTTCCTAGTTTAAGTCATTGGAATTATTTTCCTAGTTAAAATAGAGAATAGTCCATGGCATATTTCTTCCAAGTAAATTTTGGTCCATTGGACTTATTTTCCTAGTTACTTTATTTTTGTCCAGACAATTTTCAAACAGAACTTATATGTTACTGTTGTCTAGTAACTATTTAAACTGGTTACCTGTCACATGCCAGGACATATATTTCCCGCAACTTTTTTGTTTCAGAGTTTAAGGATAGTACGAGTTAAAAAACAAGATAAATTGGAGTAGAAAAAAAAACTATTCCAAGTTATGTAAACATTTTCCTTTTATGATGCATTGCTTTGACAGATTTTATTGTTTAAGTAATAAATTGTGTTTGTTTTGTGAAACAACTTTTATAATAATAGCTTTGAAGGAGAATTTTTTAGATCAATATCCTTTGAAATCTATACATTTTTACAATATTGTTTGAAAAGACATGTTTAATTCACTTTTTACTGTAAAATATGTGCTAAACAGGGTTTATGGTGTTAAAAGGATTAAAATATGATTTCCCCCCTCCACTATATAGCTGAAATACTGCTAAAGTTGGCGTTAAACACCAATCAATCAATTAAAATATGAAATTTGTTCATGCCATGATATATAGCTGAAATACTGCTAAGATTGACATTAAGCACCAATCAATCAATTAAAATATGAAATTCACTTATTGAAGTATTTTTCAAATAAATTGCACAATCAGCATATAATTGATATAAAAAACAAAATCTTGTGATTGAAACTTCTTCTGTATTTGAAATTGGATCTTGTGCCTTCATATTTATCTATATGTATGAGGACATGACAAAGTGTCACACACAAAATATGAGGTCACTGCGACCTTGACCTTGGACTACAAGGTCAAATAATTTATTCTTTATTGAGCAACTTTCATATTTTGTATGTGTATATATTAAGACATGACGGAGCAGTGTACAGAAATGAGGTCACTATGCCCTTGACCTTTGACTTCAAGGTCAAATAACTGCTAATTTTATCTTGCAATTTGTCCTTCGCAGAACTATTTTATCACAAGGCCAAGTGCCTTCATATTTTGTATGTATATGTATTAGGACATGATGGAGTGTCTCGTATTTAAATGAGATCACTGTCACCTTGACCTTTGACTTAAAGGTCAACTTATATATTTTATATGTATATGTATTAGAACATGACAGTGTTTCATATAAAAATGAGGTCGCTGTGACCATTTGTTCAAATAATTGATTTTTTATGACATATGGGTTGATGTAAAGGATAAATAAGTTATTTGTTATAGGGTTTCCAGGGCCAAATGTGCTTCAATTCACTAATTAGGGATGATTTTTTTTCAGTTACTTAACTATTGTCAGCTATTTATCTGTGAAGAAAAAATCTGAAAGTTGCAGGACACAGAGAACAAGGTCAAAAAAGCACTTATTTGAAAGGGAGTGTGTGTCTAGATGGTTTCATTTTTTGAGTGATTTTGAGTGATTTTATTTTCTAACCAGAACCATCCCTGACTAAAACAAGTGTACCTCTAACTTTTCTTATCTATTTGTTTGTACATTACAGACTGAGTGTTGGCAGGGTTATTAAGTATTGTGTGAGCATTGCTATTAAATTAAATCCAAGATTACGAATTTTCCTAGTTAAAAGGTTCAAGCAATAATTTCCCAACTTGAACTACTTCTTCCATGTTAAATATGGACCATGATTCTATAGTGACTTATTTTTGTCTGTAGTGTTTTGTAGATCATTCTTTGTCCTTTTGTCCTTTTCTGTTGGCCATTGTGTTGTCTCATTTTTTGATTTATGGCTTCTGATTACCTCTTTGGTATCTTAGATTTATGGCTTCTGGTTACCTCCTTGGTATCTTAGATTTATGGCTTCTGATTACCTCTTTGGTATCTTAGATTTACAGATTCTGATTACCTCTTTGGTATCTTAGATTTACGGATTCTGACTACCTCTTTGGTATCTTAGATTTATGGCTTCTGATTACCTCTTTGGTATCTTAGATTTATGGCTTCTGATTACCTCTTTGATATCTTAGATTTACAGATTCTGATTACCTCTTTGGTATCTTAGATTTATGGCTTCTGATTACCTCTTTGGTATCTTAGATTTATATGGCTTCTGATTACCTCTTTGGTATCTTAGATTTATGGCTTCTGATTACCTCTTTGGTATCTTAGATTTATGGCTTCTGATTACCTCTTTGGTATCTTAGATTTATGGCTTCTGATTACCTCTTTGGTATCTTAGATTTATGGCTTCTGATTACCTCTTTGGTATCTTAGATTTACAGATTCTGATTACCTCTTTGGTATCTTAGATTTACGGATTCTGATTACCTCTTTGGTATCTTAGATTTATGGCTTCTGATTACCTCTTTGGTATCTTAGATTTACAGATTCTAATTACCTCTTTGGTATCTTAGATTTACGGATTCTGACTACCTCTTTGGTATCTTAGATTTATGGCTTCTGATTACCTCTTTGGTATCTTAGATTTATGGCTTCTGATTACCTCTTTGGTATCTTAGATTTACAGATTCTGATTACCTCTTTGGTATCTTAGATTTATGGCTTCTGATTACCTCTTTGGTATCTTAGATTTATGGCTTCTGATTACCTCTTTGGTATCTTAGATTTATGGCTTCTGATTACCTCTTTGGTATCTTAGATTTACAGATTCTGATTACCTCTTTGGTATCTTAGATTTACGGATTCTGATTACCTCTTTGGTATCTTAGATTTATGGCTTCTGATTACCTCTTTGGTATCTTAGATTTACAGATTCTAATTACCTCTTTGGTATCTTAGATTTACGGATTCTGACTACCTCTTTGGTATCTTAGATTTATGGCTTCTGATTACCTCTTTGGTATCTTAGATTTATGGCTTCTGATTACCTCTTTGGTATCTTAGATTTACAGATTCTGATTACCTCTTTGGTATCTTAGATTTACGGATTCTGATTACCTCTTTGGTATCTTAGATTTATGGCTTCTGATTACCTCTTTGGTATCTTAGATTTACAGATTCTGATTACCTCTTTGGTATCTTAGATTTACGGATTCTGACTACCTCTTTGGTATCTTAGATTTATGGCTTCTGATTACCTCTTTGGTATCTTAGATTTATGGCT
Source organism: Bathymodiolus brooksi (assembly GCA_963680875.1). Taxonomy (NCBI): domain Eukaryota; kingdom Metazoa; phylum Mollusca; class Bivalvia; order Mytilida; family Modiolidae; genus Bathymodiolus; species Bathymodiolus brooksi. The sequence continues at coordinate 74,462,606 of OY804587.1, forward strand.
TCTGATTACCTCTTTGGTATCTTAGATTTACAGATTCTGATTACCTCTTTGGTATCTTAGATTTATGGCTTCTGATTACCTCTTTAGTATCTTAGATTTATGGCTTCTGATTACCTCTTTGGTATCTTAGATTTATGGCTTCTGATTACCTCTTTGGTATCTTAGATTTATGGCTTCTGATTACCTCTTTGGTATCTTAGATTTACAGATTCTGATTACCTCTTTGGTATCTTAGATTTACGGATTCTGATTACCTCTTTGGTATCTTAGATTTATGGCTTCTGATTACCTCTTTGGTATCTTAGATTTACAGATTCTGATTACCTCTTTGGTATCTTAGATTTACGGATTCTGACTACCTCTTTGGTATCTTAGATTTATGGCTTCTGATTACCTCTTTGGTATCTTAGATTTATGGCTTCTGATTACCTCTTTGGTATCTTAGATTTACAGATTCTGATTACCTCTTTGGTATCTTAGATTTATAGATTCTGATTACCTCTTTGGTATCTTAGATTTACAGAATCTGATTACCTCTTTAGTATCTTAGATTTACGGATTCTGATTACCTCTTTGGTATCTTAGATTTATGGCTTCTGGTTACCTCTTTGGTATCTTAGATTTATGGCTTCTGATTACCTCTTTGGTATCTTAGATTTATGGCTTCTGATTACCTCTTTGGTATCTTAGATTTATGGCTTCTGATTACCTCTTTGGTATCTTAGATTTATGGCTTCTGATTACCTCTTTGGTATCTTAGATTTATGGCTTCTGATTACCTCTTTAGTATCTTAGATTTATGGCTTCTGATTACCTCTTTGGTATCTTCAAGCTTTTCTTACTGTTACACAAGCAGAAAGATGATAGAATATGGGGGAGACATAGATTTTGTGTTAAAAAAATCATTTTTACCTTCTTTTTATTTTCAAGCTTATATGCTCAAATGTTATGAATGATCTAACATCAAATGTAGAAATGTATTGATTTGGAACGTATCAATCTGTTCAGCGATTTATTTAAAACAAATTTTGTTTAGTCGTCAAATTGCAAATTAGCACTAAATAATGTATTGCATACAAATACCATTCTTGATGACAAATTAATCAATGAATACAAATAGAGACATTTAGTTTTAATTAATGCCCATTTTAAACTGGTATAAACTGTTAATTAATCTTGTGTAACAGTAAAGCATATTTGATCTCCGAAAAATGCAAAGCCATCAATGGGATTCGATCCCAAATTCTCTCGCATTGTAAGCCACCGCTCTACCATCTGAGCTAAAGGATATCTCGACTAACGCATATAGCAGAGGTGGCTATGAACTTACTACGGTTCCTATGACCTTAGGCAGGGGAGCGTTCCCGTTACACTCCCCCCACGGCAAGCGTCATCATTCCTTGATGACGATGTCTCAAATATCAACATTCAACCCTGCCAGTTTTCCTGTTATGACCATTGTTATTTAGTTGGGCGTCAATGTAACAGTAGAACGTACTTTATCTCAGACAAATGCAATGCCCCCCATGGGATTCGATCCCCAGGATCTGTCACATTGTAAGCCGCCGCTCTATCAACTGAGCTAAAGGAGATCTCTACTACCACTGTTAGCACAGGTATGTCTTCATGTCCTCCACTACCACTGTTAACACAGGTATGTCTTCATGTCCTCCACTACCACTGTTAGCACAGGTATGTCTTCATGTCCTCCACTACCACTGTTAACACAGGTATGTCTTCATGTCCTCCACTACCACTGTTAGCACAGGTATGTCTTCATGTCCTCCACTACCACTGTTAGCACAGGTATGTCTTCATGTCCTCCACTACCACTGTTAGCACAGGTATGTCTTCATGTCCTCCACTACCACTGTTAGCACAGGTATGTCTTCATGTCCTCCACTACCACTGTTAGCACAGGTATGTCTTCATGTCCCAAACATTTTTCATGATTTAACTTTTGCTCTATCTGTTACGGTTTCCAAAGTTATTCAGACTAATAGGTTCTTACACGAGTCTCTATTGAAGATCTGGGATTTCTTCCACGAGTGTGAGAAATTCCGTCTTTTCACCAGTGGAGCGTAGCTAGGAGAGAAATTTGCATAATTGTGATACACATATATTCTTGCGCGCCATCTGAGTGAACGACATAAGCCGGTTAAAAGTATTATAGTTTAAATAATTTTACTTTCATCTGTCAATTTATTTTGGTGTCATACTCGTTGAGAACTTGTGGATAAAATTAAATTGTTTAAATGAACTTTTTGTGCTATCGGCACAATGAACTACATTTTTGAACACACGTAGCTAACATACATATAAAGGTACACTACTTTCTTGTATTGCGTCATTGAAACAATCTGATTGGTCAATTCATCCATGACAGACACGGTCTCGTGACCCTCTCTGTCATGGGCTGTCTGTCATAGTAAATACACAAAAGCGGAAGAAAACGATGACGTTTTACCTTGAGACAGTTTCCTAGGTAACATGCTGTAATGTTGTTTGGTGAAGAACCCAGATACCTACGACTTAGATTTTCCAGTCTTGACAATTATCAACCCTTTCAGGTCATCAAATTGTTTCGAACAAAAAAACAAAGTAGTTTAATGTAAATTCTCAAATATTTTCCACCTTTATGTTTCACGCCGGGTATTCGGACACTTGGAACCGGGTCGAACACTAAGAACCGGGTCAGACAAGTGACAACAACGTTTTCAGGTGAGTATACTATTTTTATCCTCAGCGACCGTCAGCGATATTAACAACAGAAATAAATTGACACGTCGTCTTTACTATTAACGTACTAGGTTTATACCAAGTTTTGAGTATTATAAGTGGATAATAAATCGACAAGAACGCTTAATATCGAAAGTTTCAGAAAAAAATATGTGAATCTTTAACTTTAGTCGCTTATATCTACTCACGGAGAGCGAGTTCCATGATTGTTTTGGTCGATATACCTCCCATAATCTATACTAGACTATTCATTAAAAAATAGGCTTTTGACTTGCGGTTTCTAGCGCAACATCTATCTTTTTATAACAACGGGTGCATGAATTAGGACACAAAGGACCGCGGGTAACATTAAGTGAAAGATACTAAGAACGCGGGTGTCGGACACTAAGAACAAATCGTATGCAAGGGCAGGTCGGGGATTTAAGCCGTGGATGGCCAACATAGGATTATAATCCGGCGGTTGTCAGGCGAGACTGGTAAATTTAAGTCGTTCCCCTATGAAATTTATTTTAAAAGATGCCTGTTTTAAGGATGTTTGGATATGGGAAAATATCCTAATTTATTTGAGATGGCTTGAATTTATCGCCGTTTTACCACGGGTCAGTCAGCTTATTTCAAATATTTTAAAATATAGGCGTAAAGTGACTAACCGTGGTAAAACGGATGTTCTCTCAAAGCCTTTAAAACGTCGTATTAGAATGGGTTATACATGTATGATATATGAAACAAAATTCAAGGGGACATGAGAATCGTAAATCATTAGCTGTTAAACATATGGGGTTTAATCCCCCAACTTCTGTACAATACGCTCGTTCCTAGGGAATTACTCTACACTCAAAACAGTTTTTGTTATTGTATATTCTTTTATGCCCAAAACCAAAGTAAATTTTGTTGTACACTATTTACCCCGCACCTCTGCTTGTGATAGTGCAATATTATAACCTATCTTTTCCCTTTTCAAACAGAAATGTCAGAGGAACCCATCGATTATTTTCCCGCGTTCCATTGTATCATAACCCGCGGTCCTTTGTGTCCGATTTCATGCACTCGTTGTTATAAAAAGATAGATGTTACGCTAGAAACCGCAAGTCACATTTTTCAATGAATAGTCTAGTATAGATTATGGGAGGTATATCGACCAAAACAATCATGGAACTCGCTCTCCGTGAGTAGCTATAAGCGACTAAAGTTAAAGATTCACATATTTTTTCTGAAACTTTCGATATTAAAACGTTCTTGTCGATTTATTATCCACTTATAATACTCAAAACTTGTACGTTAATAGCAAAGACGATGTGTCAATTTATTTCTGTTGTTAATATCGCTGACGGTCGCTGAGGATAAAAATAGTATACTCACCCGAAAACGTTGTTGTCACTTGTCTGACCCGGTTCTTAGTGTTCGACCCGGTTCCAAGTGTCCGAATACCCGGCGTGTGTTTCATGTTTGCTGAACTTTTATTTTTATACCCCCCGCAACAAAGTTTGGGTGGTATATAGGAATCACCCTGTCCGTTCGTCCGTCCGTCCGTCTGTCCGTCCGTGCATGTACCTTGTAAGCGCAACTCCTCCTAAACCGCTTATTGGATTTTTATGAAACGTTACACATTTGTAGTACACTACCTGCAGATGTGCATGAAGGAATATGGTTGCTGTCCAAAATTTAAAAGGAGAGATAATTCAACTTATACTTTCACGAAAAGGGAGGGGGGCATGTACCTTGTAAGCGCAACTCCTACTAAACTGCTTATTGAATTTTTATGAAACTTTACACAGTTGTAGTACACAACCTGCAGATGTGCATGAAGGAATACCGTTGCTGTCTAAAATTTAGAAGGGGAGATAATTCAACTTATACTTTCACGAAAAGGGGGTTCGTGTACTTGTGGCGACTCCTAGATGTATGTTCTTGGTTAGTTTATTTTGGAGATGGGATGTTGTCTCCTTGACATAACTCCATATCCGTTCATTTTTCATAGGTAACTTGCTAATATACCTGTATTCCAAAGTTTGAACATCATAGTATTACAAGCGGGGGTATCACTCAGTGAGGTCACTCACAGTTCTAGTTTTTAATGCTTTTGATAACAAGGTTTTCGGTGCTCGGTGACAAAAAAGGGTGTTCTGTATGATTGGGTAAGTTGTACATTCCTTCTGACTGATGATTACTGATACTTTATATAATGACCACAGACACTTGGGTCCAAGATTTTTTTAACAATTTTTATCAATAAAATGTGCATCTACAACGTATATGAACCCGTTTGACATGTTTCGTTGTGAAATAAACGCCTTTATGAACTATGCCCCATTTTCCTAATATCTACTCTATGTACCTAATATCTACTATATTTAAGGATTTATCTCAATATTTTTTCAGTTTACGAAGAAATAAACTCAAAAATGTGGTACACACCCTTGCGTAACCCGCTTACGCAAAGGTGTGTACCACATTTTTGAGTTTATTTCGAATTAACCGAACAAAAAATTGTGATCAATCCTTATAAATTAATTCCTAATTAATTTTTTTCTTGTCCTAAAAATATTTTGTCGGATAATAATTGCTTAAAAAGAATTAAAATTAAAAATGTTCCCAATTGAGACCCTAACATGTGACTTTCGGTTTAAAATTTTGACTATGGAAAATAACATCAATTTTTTATCCAATCAAAATCTCTTAAACACATCAAATTAATTTATAGAGTAGATATTAGGAAAATACCTATTAGGAAAATGGAGCATAGTTCAAAAAGGCGTTTATTTCACAACGAAGCATGTCAAACGGGTTCATATACGTTGTAGATGCACATATTTTATTGATAAAATTGAAAAAAAATATATCCTGGACCCAAGTGCCTGTGATAATGACATGAAATATATTTACAATATGTTGAAAACTTTTGAAAAAGAGGGATTCTGAAGGTGGGGTGGGGGTGGGGGGGGGGGGGAGAATCAAAAGGGGAAAAACTCCAATAATGTCTTCACCTGGTAGTGGGAAAGACCTTAACAAGAAGGAGCTTTTCCATTACACATTGTTTTAGTTCAACATCTGGTTATCAGTAATTAACCTGTCAGGTGATATGCCTCCCACTCCTATTTTCAGTAAATGACCTATGTTATCTGATTCACAAAGTAATGAGTTCATGTAAAATAGACAGTAGCTAAATGAAAACAAGTTGTTGAAAAGTTCAAAGTTATAGGTCAGGTATATAATTCTGTATTATCTTCAAAACATAAATAATTACAACATAATTTGATTTTGTTTTTCATTTGATACTTGACAGATTTTTTATAGTTTTATTTTTGCTGGAGTTAATTGGAGGAGAATGAGGTAATCTCTGACATGCTGTCAAATTCTCCAATGGGAAAGCACATAAAAGCTTCATCTCAGAAATAGAAAAATTGATAGATTTCAAACGAAGTCGGTGCCATTTGGAACCTTATTTATAAAATTTTGTTTTTTCCTTTAGAGCAGAAATCATGATGGTGGCCATCTGACATTGCCACAGGCACTTGGGTCCAGGATATTTTTTTTCTTCTCAATTTTATCAATAAAATATGCATCTACAACGTATATGAACCCGTTTGACATGCTTCGTTGTGAAATAAACGCCTTTATGAACTATGCCAATTTTCCTAATATCTTCTCTATATAGATATCTACGTAGATATTAGGAAAATTGGCATAGTTCATAAAGGCGTTTATTTCACAACGAAGCATGTCAAACGGGTGCATATACGTTGTAGATGCACATTTTATTGATAAAATTGAGAGGAAAAAAAATATCCTGGACCCAAGTGCCTGTGTTCATTGCATGATATAGTTTAACATAGCACCCAACGGAACAATGTTCAAACATCTATGCCCATCGAAAGCTGCATCAGTTCTCACTTTGAAATATCTTTTGTAAAATGATCTCCCGTTTTCTGGATGTCAGTTTAATATACCACCCTATGGTTTCCAAGGGACCATCCTGGTCATGGTCGTGATCGTATGGTAGTTGGATTTACAATTACCTATGTAATTAGTGCCTATCACCACAAAGATTGTGAGTTCGAATCCCGCTCATGGCGAGGTGTACTCGATACAACATTATGTGATAAAGTTTGTCAGTGACTTACGGTAGGTCAGTGGTTTTCTCCGGGTACTCCGGTTTCTTCCACCAATAAAACTGACCTCCACGATATAACTGAAATATTGTTGTAAATGGCGCTAAACACAATAACCCTAATATAACTCTATGGTTTCTGATCTTGGAGACATAAAGCCTTATATCCTGTAACCCAATTCAATGTGTACTCTGTAAGACTTTGATTTTATTTTGGGATCTGTTCACTGTTGTATCTTCTAAAAACAAATGTAACACCTCAAAGGTAAATTGTTTTCAAACTGTGTTTTTACTTTCACAGATTGTGGTAATTTGTACAAAAAATTGAGTAATGCCAAATTTTCCAGCAGGTGGTCTTGGCAACATGTACAAAATCTATATTTGATACTTAAATGTTGATAATTGCTTCAATGGCTTTTTGCAACCTTTTTGTGCTTGAAATGTTTTACCGTAACAATAATACCACAGACACATAGTCAGAATATATAGTATAAACATAATTATAAACAATGATCAGAAAATCTCAGAGTAATTAAGTGCCATTCCTGTTATTTAGGTTAGGAATTTATGAAGTTAGTTTTCATGACAAAGTAATATTAGTATGATTGTTTGTGTTAATTTATGCCTGCTGTTTTGAGCATTACACTTATTTATGGAGGGATCATACATTTAGCATAATATTTATCAAAGTGCACTTTTCCCATTATTTTGATTGATGAGATGTATGTACAACAAAATATTAGCATGAACACATAATTGTGTATGTCAATGAAATTTTTAATTTAAAAAGACAGTATCTGTTATTTTTTAATTTAAAAAGACAGTATCTGTTATTTTTTAATTTAAAAAGACAGTATCTGTTATTTTTTAATTTAAAAAGACAGTATCTGTTATTTTTTAATTTAAAAAGACAGTATCTGTTATTTTTTAATTTAAAAAGACAGTATCTGTTATTTTTTTAATTTAAAAAGACAGTATCTGTTATTTTTTTAATTTAAAAAGACAGTATCTGTTATTTTTTAATTTAAAAAGACAGTATCTGTTATTTTTTAATTGATGTATAATTTAAATTTCCATCTGGTTTTAGAAGTTTTTTCTTCTTAGGAATTTAGAATGAATTAACTAAATCAAAATTATGTGTGAATATTTCTAATTATAATTAATAATTGTAATTTCTTTGAACATTAACACTTAGTAGTTAGGGGGAGGGGATATAGGCAGATTGGGGGGGGGGGGGGGAGGGGGGGGGGCTTTACAATCAATATTTTGCTTATTGAATATAATTTCAGTGGAAAAAAAAAAAATCTGTCACGACTGAAAAGAAATGATATCATTCTTTTCTGTACATTATAATCGTGGTTCTATTTTTTTCTATTTATTTTTTTTCATTACTTTTGGTATTGACCCCCTCCTTAGCCCCTTAAGATAATCCTGTTTAGAATTTGGAAGGAAATTTTATTCTAAAAAATTCTTTTGATGTACAACTATAATAAGTCCTGCTGTTAAATTGGTCCAAACGAAATGAAGTCACTACACACGACACTAGTAATAGAAGTCCATGGACCATTTATACTAGGATGGACTATTTCAATCAGGAAAATTATTTACAGGACCTTTTAAAGGAAAGGGGTTAGGAAGGTTAGGTGATTAATGCCACTTTCAATAATATTTCAGTTATTTAGTGACGGTCAGTTTTATTGGTGGAGGAAACCGGAGTGCACATAGAAAACCACCGACCTGTCGCAAGTCACTGACAAACTTTATCTCGTAATGTTGTAACGAGTACTCCTCACCTGAGTGGGATTTTAAAAGAACAAAAATTGTAAACTTGGATTTATTTTAGTAGAAATATTGGTCCATCTGAACCTTATTTTACTGGGATCAATTTATAGCTTACATGTACAATTTATAATTCTAGATTTTAAAATGGCAAGGTGTACTCTATACAACAAATAAAGCTTATTGTATTGTATTGTATTGTATTGTATTGTACATAATGTGACAGGTCGGTGGTTTTCTTGTGGGTACTCCGATTTACTACACCAATAAAACTGACCATCACCATATATCTGAAATATTATTGAAAGTGGCATTAAACACCATAACCTCTATATTTGAAAATTAAAGAATTTTGTTTAAAAAAATTCTTGATTGGCATATTATTTTAACTGATGATGAACAACTGAATTAATCAATTACAGCTGAAAGCTGGGAAATATAACCAAAAAAACTATTTATTATTGATGTGATGTGGGGGACGGAGACATCAAATATAAACATTTATCTTTAATGTCGATCAAGGTCAATTTTCGTTGATAAAATATAATGTCATTAAAGTAGTTTTTCATGTTATGATTTGTTGCATTTTTCATTTGAATTGCTCAATCATGCTTGATCGAATCTAACCTTATATTCAGAGTTTTGTAGAGATCTTTTGTTAATGCTATTTTGTGAAAGAGCTTTGAAATTGACAGGCAAAATTTCAAAAATTTGATTTCTGTATTATTATCTAGGTAATTCACATAATCACACATTTGAATGACATATTTTCGTTCATTTAGTTGCATGATGACAAATTAGCTGGGAACTAGGAACTGTAGATCTTAAGTTTGTCACATATTATGACCTGCTTTTTTTGTTCAATGTAGGTCATGACCTGATTTTTTATTTTTAGAGGTTGGCAGGTATGATGGTCTTCTTTTGATCTTTGTCACAAAAGCAAAATACCCATAAAAGCTGGATAGGAAATTAGAGTTCCATCTTGACAAGGTCTGCAATTGGAGTTTTAGTCTGTCATTTTTTTTGCATGATTAATTAAGCTTACCAGTCTATTATTTATTGCATATTAAGAAATGTATTGAAAAGGGCAGGGAACCAGTCACTGTATATTTTACAACAGCCCTCTAGCTCTCTATCTACAATTAATCAGAAAATTATAGAAAAAAAATTTGTTACTGTCCAGAAAAGTATTGGTATGTTAGTATAAAATAAATAATCTGATCATGCAATTTTCAAAGAGAAATTTTGGTACAATTTGAAAAAAAATTATAGATTTTTTATGTAAAAAATATAAATCATCAGATTTTTGTTTTTCTGTGAAAAATATTTTCTGGCTCAGGAAGAAAAAAACCAGCCCCTACTCCCTAAAAGTTATATGATGGATCCCTTGATCAGTATCATTTGCAATATAATTACTGCACCATTTTAAAGTCGGCGGCCTTTCCAATATATTTTCAAGGATTTTAGCACAAGTGGACTCTTTTCATTGTTATTGATTTAATAATAATAATATATTTGACTATTGTTAAAGGGTTATTTAGTGAAGTGTTTAATTTGAGAATAATTGAATTGCTATAAACTTATTTCAGAGAATGGTCAATAAAAAGTAATTAAGCAATAATTTTCTTTATGATTTTCATCTATTGCTATTTTTAACATTTTTAATTAACTTCTTTGTTGCAAGTTTACTCATACTTGTTGAAGCGAAAAATAAAAAAAGTAAGCTAAATATAGATATAAATATAGATATTTCTTTGTTGTAAGAAAAATGTATTTCTGTTGCAATACTCGAAAAATGATAAAAGGAAAATTTGGAATGCTATCCCCAATGTGGAAAATCATGTTGAAGGGAAAACAGCAGCTTACAACTGAAAAATAGGGCCCGGGTGGCTCAATGAGTTAGGCTTGTAGGAGTTATTAGGGCCCGGGTGGCTCAATGAGTTAGGCTTGTAGAAGTTATTAGGTAATCTAACTACCTATCACCAATACGGCGTGGGTTCGCTGAAATATTGCTGAAAGTGGCATTAAAACACCAAAAAATCAAAAATCAAATCATTTACAACTGAAGACCATTACCTGACTGTAACATGTACTTAGGGAACAACCATATGTGGTAACTTTTATTTACCTCACTGTAACATGTACTTAGGGAACAACCATATGTGGTAACTTTTATTTACCTGACTGTAACATGTACTTAGGTAACAACCATATGTGGTAACTTTTATTTACCTGACTGTAACATGTACTTAGGGAACAACCATATGTGGTAACTTTTATTTACCTGACTGTAACATGTACTTAAGGAACAACCATATGTGGTAACTTTTATTTACCTGACTGTAACATGTACTTAGGTAACAACCATATGTGGTAACTTTTATTTACCTGACTGTAACATGTACTTAAGGAACAACCATATGTGGTAACTTTTATTTACCTGACTGTAACATGTACTTAAGGAACAACCATATGTGGTAACTTTTATTTACCTGACTGTAACATGTACTTAGGTAACAACCATATGTGGTAACTTTTATTTACCTGACTGTAACATGTACTTAGGTAACAACCATATGTGGTAACTTTTATTTACCTGACTGTAACATGTACTTAGGTAACAACCATATGTGGTAACTTTTATTTACCTGACTGTAACATGTACTTAGGTAACAACCATATGTGGTAACTTTTATTTACCTGACTGTAACATGTACTTAGGGAACAACCATATGTGGTAACTTTTATTTACCTGACTGTAACATGTACTTAGGTAACAACCATATGTGGTAACTTTTATTTACCTGACTGTAACATGTACTTAGGTAACAACCATATGTGGTAACTTTTATTTACCTGACTGTAACATGTACTTAGGGAACAACCATATGTGGTAACTTTTATTTACCTGACTGTAACATGTACTTAGGTAACAACCATATGTGGTAACTTTTATTTACCTGACTGTAACATGTACTTAGGGAACAACCATATGTGGTAACTTTTATTTACCTGACTGTAACATGTACTTAAGGAACAACCATATGTGGTAACTTTTATTTACCTGACTGTAACATGTACTTAGGTAACAACCATATGTGGTAACTTTTATTTACCTGACTGTAACATGTACTTAGGGAACAACCATATGTGGTAACTTTTATTTACCTGACTGTAACATGTACTTAGGGAACAACCATATGTGGTAACTTTTATTTACCTGACTGTAACATGTACTTAGGGAACAACCATATGTGGTAACTTTTATTTACCTGACTGTAACATGTACTTAGGGAACAACCATATGTGGTAACTTTTATTTACCTGACTGTAACATGTACTTAGGTAACAACCATATGTGGTAACTTTTATTTACCTGACTGTAACATGTACTTAGGGAACAACCATATGTGGTAACTTTTATTTACCTGACTGTAACATGTACTTAAGGAACAACCATATGTGGTAACTTTTATTTACCTGACTGTAACATGTACTTAGGTAACAACCATATGTGGTAACTTTTATTTACCTGACTGTAACATGTACTTAGGGAACAACCATATGTGGTAACTTTTATTTACCTGACTGTAACATGTACTTAAGGAACAACCATATGTGGTAACTTTTATTTACCTGACTGTAACATGTACTTAAGGAACAACCATATGTGGTAACTTTTATTTACCTGACTGTAACATGTACTTAGGGAACAACCATATGTGGTAACTTTTATTTACCTGACTCTAACATGTACTTAGGTAACAACCATATGTGGTAACTTTTATTTACCTGACTGTAACATGTACTTAGGTAACAACTATATGTGGTAACTTTTATTTACCTGACTGTAACATGTACTTAGGGAACAACCATATGTGGTAACTTTTATTTACCTGACTCTAACATGTACTTAGGTAACAACCATATGTGGTAACTTTTATTTGCCTGACTGTAACATGTACTTAGGGAACAACCATATGTGGTAACTTTTATTTACCTGACTGTAACATGTACTTAGGTAACAACTATATGTGGTAACTTTTATTTACCTGACTGTAACATGTACTTAGGGAACAACCATATATGGTAACTTTTATTTACCTGACTGTAACATGTACTTAGGTAACAACCATATGTGGTAACTTTTATTTACCTGACTGTAACATGTACTTAGGTAACAACTATATGTGGTAACTTTTATTTACCTGACTGTAACATGTACTTAGGTAACAACCATATGTGGTAACTTTTATTTACCTGACTGTAACATGTACTTAGGTAACAACCATATGTGGTAACTTTTATTTACCTGACTGTAACATGTACTTAGGTAACAACCATATGTGGTAACTTTTATTTACCTGACTGTAACATGTACTTAGGTAACAACCATATGTGGTAACTTTTATTTACCTGACTGTAACATGTACTTAGGTAACAACCATATGTGGTAACTTTTATTTACCTGACTGTAACATGTACTTAGGTAACAACCATATGTGGTAACTTTTATTTACCTGACTGTAACATGTACTTAGGGAACAACCATATGTGGTAACTTTTATTTACCTGACTGTAACATGTACTTAGGTAACAACCATATGTGGTAACTTTTATTTACCTGACTGTAACATGTACTTAGGTAACAACCATATGTGGTAACTTTTATTTACCTGACTGTAACATGTACTTAGGGAACAACCATATGTGGTAACTTTTATTTACCTGACTGTAACATGTACTTAGGTAACAACCATATGTGGTAACTTTTATTTACCTGACTGTAACATGTACTTAGGGAACAACCATATGTGGTAACTTTTATTTACCTGACTGTAACATGTACTTAAGGAACAACCATATGTGGTAACTTTTATTTACCTGACTGTAACATGTACTTAGGTAACAACCATATGTGGTAACTTTTATTTACCTGACTGTAACATGTACTTAGGGAACAACCATATGTGGTAACTTTTATTTACCTGACTGTAACATGTACTTAGGGAACAACCATATGTGGTAACTTTTATTTACCTGACTGTAACATGTACTTAGGGAACAACCATATGTGGTAACTTTTATTTACCTGACTGTAACATGTACTTAGGGAACAACCATATGTGGTAACTTTTATTTACCTGACTGTAACATGTACTTAGGTAACAACCATATGTGGTAACTTTTATTTACCTGACTGTAACATGTACTTAGGTAACAACCATATGTGGTAACTTTTATTTACCTGACTGTAACATGTACTTAGGGAACAACCATATGTGGTAACTTTTATTTACCTGACTGTAACATGTACTTAGGGAACAACCATATGTGGTAACTTTTATTTACCTGACTGTAACATGTACTTAGGTAACAACCATATGTGGTAACTTTTATTTACCTGACTGTAACATGTACTTAGGGAACAACCATATGTGGTAACTTTTATTTACCTGACTCTAACATGTACTTAGGTAACAACCATATGTGGTAACTTTTATTTACCTGACTGTAACATGTACTTAGGGAACAACCATATGTGGTAACTTTTATTTACCTGACTGTAACATGTACTTAGGTAACAACCATATGTGGTAACTTTTATTTACCTGACTGTAACATGTACTTAGGTAACAACCATATGTGGTAACTTTTATTTACCTGACTGTAACATGTACTTAGGTAACAACCATATGTGGTAACTTTTATTTACCTGACTGTAACATGTACTTAGGGAACAACCATATGTGGTAACTTTTATTTACCTGACTGTAACATGTACTTAGGTAACAACCATATGTGGTAACTTTTATTTACCTGACTGTAACATGTACTTAGGTAACAACCATATGTGGTAACTTTTATTTACCTCACTGTAACATGTACTTAGGGAACAACCATATGTGGTAACTTTTATTTACCTGACTGTAACATGTACTTAGGTAACAACCATATGTGGTAACTTTTATTTACCTGACTGTAACATGTACTTAGGTAACAACCATATGTGGTAACTTTTATTTACCTGACTGTAACATGTACTTAGGTAACAACCATATGTGGTAACTTTTATTTACCTGACTGTAACATGTACTTAGGTAACAACCATATGTGGTAACTTTTATTTACCTGACTGTAACATGTACTTAGGTAACAACCATATGTGGTAACTTTTATTTACCTGACTGTAACATGTACTTAGGGAACAACCATATGTGGTAACTTTTATTTACCTGACTGTAACATGTACTTAGGTAACAACCATATGTGGTAACTTTTATTTACCTGACTGTAACATGTACTTAAGGAACAACCATATGTGGTAACTTTTATTTACCTGACTGTAACATGTACTTAGGTAACAACCATATGTGGTAACTTTTATTTACCTGACTGTAACATGTACTTAGGGAACAACCATATGTGGTAACTTTTATTTACCTGACTGTAACATGTACTTAGGGAACAACCATATGTGGTAACTTTTATTTACCTGACTGTAACATGTACTTAGGGAACAACCATATGTGGTAACTTTTATTTACCTGACTGTAACATGTACTTAGGGAACAACCATATGTGGTAACTTTTATTTACCTGACTGTAACATGTACTTAAGGAACAACCATATGTGGTAACTTTTATTTACCTGACTGTAACATGTACTTTGGTAACAACCATATGTGGTAACTTTTATTTACCTGACTGTAACATGTAATTAGGTAACAACCATATGTGGTAACTTTTATTTACCTGACTGTAACATGTACTTAGGTAACAACCATATGTGGTAACTTTTATTTACCTGACTGTAACATGTACTTAGGGAACAACCATATGTGGTAACCTTTATTTACCTGACTGTAACATGTACTTAGGGAACAACCATATGTGGTAACTTTTATTTACCTGACTGTAACATGTACTTAGGTAACAACCATATGTGGTAACTTTTATTTACCTGACTGTAACATGTACTTAGGGAACAACCATATGTGGTAACTTTTATTTACCTGACTGTAACATGTACTTAGGGAACAACCATATGTGGTAACTTTTATTTACCTGACTGTAACATGTACTTAGGTAACAACCATATGTGGTAACTTTTATTTACCTGACTGTAACATGTACTTAAGGAACAACCATATGTGGTAACTTTTATTTACCTGACTGTAACATGTACTTAGGAACAACCATATGTGGTAACTTTTATTTACCTGACTGTAACATGTACTTAGGGAACAACCATATGTGGTAACTTTTATTTACCTGACTGTAACATGTACTTAGGTAACAACCATATGTGGTAACTTTTATTTACCTGACTGTAACATGTACTTAGGTAACAACCATATGTGGTAACTTTTATTTACCTGACTGTAACATGTACTTAGGGAACAACCATATGTGGTAACTTTTATTTACCTGACTGTAACATGTACTTAGGGAACAACCATATGTGGTAACTTTTATTTACCTGACTGTAACATGTACTTAGGTAACAACCATATGTGGTAACTTTTATTTACCTGACTGTAACATGTACTTAGGGAACAACCATATGTGGTAACTTTTATTTACCTGACTGTAACATGTACTTAGGGAACAACCATATGTGGTAACTTTTATTTACCTGACTGTAACATGTACTTAAGGAACAACCATATGTGGTAACTTTTATTTACCTGACTGTAACATGTACTTAGGGAACAACCATATGTGGTAACTTTTATTTACCTGACTGTAACATGTACTTAGGGAACAACCATATGTGGTAACTTTTATTTACCTGACTGTAACATGTACTTAGGTAACAACCATATGTGGTAACTTTTATTTACCTGACTGTAACATGTACTTAGGAACAACCATATGTGGTAACTTTTATTTACCTGACTGTAACATGTACTTAGGTAACAACCATATGTGGTAACTTTTATTTACCTGACTGTAACATGTACTTAGGTAACAACCATATGTGGTAACTTTTATTTACCTGACTGTAACATGTACTTAGGGAACAACCATATGTGGTAACTTTTATTTACCTGACTGTAACATGTACTTAAGGAACAACCATATGTGGTAACTTTTATTTACCTGACTGTAACATGTACTTAGGGAACAACCATATGTGGTAACTTTTATTTACCTGACTGTAACATGTACTTAGGTAACAACCATATGTGGTAACTTTTATTTACCTGACTGTAACATGTACTTAGGGAACAACCATATGTGGTAACTTTTATTTACCTGACTGTAACATGTACTTAGGGAACAACCATATGTGGTAACTTTTATTTACCTGACTGTAACATGTACTTAAGGAACAACCATATGTGGTAACTTTTATTTACCTGACTGTAACATGTACTTAGGGAACAACCATATGTGGTAACTTTTATTTACCTGA